>CM034471.1:10014422-10661385 GCA_019925255.1 Litchi chinensis
TAAGTTGAATGCACCTAAATTTGCATGTATTTTACTAAAATTCGAATAAATCTGAATTGAATAAACCTAGATTTATATGAATTTCAATAGATTTTGTATAAATCTATATTGAATACACTTAAATTTTGATGAATTCTACAAAAATTTTAATTAGATACATCCAAACTTTTAATATTCTTAAAATTCAAATGAAATCTTGAATTTAATCCAATATCTTTAAGAATTGGTGTATAATATGAAAGCAAGTTTAAAAATAGAAAAATGTTTTTAAATGTTGCCCTTAATTTCGTGGGAACCAACAAAAAAAACGGAGCAAAAAACCAAAAAAGTGACAAGTCATAAACAACCCACTTGGCTATCGATTGCACATGTTGAAATCTCAAACATAATTGGACCAAAGCTCTTCCAGTTGATGTTGTTGTCTAGGTCCGCGTCTCGCACAAGCCTGAAGCCAATTAGAAAACCCTGAGGGTTAGTCAGCCAGCTACTTTGAAAATAAAAATCTAAAAAGAGCGGACCCCACAAACGCGTAAATCAATCGAAGATCCGTCGCCGTTTAATTCTTCTGCCAAATCCCATATCAGGTGCCTTCCCTTCTATAAATTCTCTCAACCTCTCTCTCCACACAAGCCATCCAATCCGATCCGCCATTCTTTTTTCTCTGACGAAGCGCATATACATATATATTATTTATATGTCTCATAGATCCATCGTCCCTCACTATTCCTCCGTTGCTTTCGGCATCCATTCTCATCTCCTGGTGTCCAGTGAGATGACCTCCAACCCCAACTGGTGAGCCAACCTAATCATCTTTTCATACACAATCTCTCCAAGTTTCTCCATTGAATTGGACTGTTGAGATATTTTATTTTAAAAAAAAATGGGCGTGAAAGGATTCGTAGAAGGAGGCATAGCTTCAATAATAGCAGGGTGTACCACACACCCACTTGATCTAATCAAGGTCCGCATGCAACTCCAAGGTGAGAACCAGGCTCCTGTCCAGTCTCTCCGTCCTTCTCTTGCCTTCCAGACCACCACCACTGCTTCCACCATCCACCCTCCCCCTCCAACACGTGTCGGCCCCATCACCGTCGGAGTCCGTATCGTCCAGCAAGATGGCGTCAGGGCGCTTTTCAACGGTGTTTCGGCCACCGTCCTCCGTCAGACTTTGTATTCGACCACCAGGATGGGTCTCTACGACGTGCTTAAACAGAAATGGACGGACCCACAAACCAAGAGCATGCCTCTCCCGCGTAAGATCGTCGCAGGGCTTATCGCCGGAGGAATAGGGGCTGCCGTCGGCAACCCTGCTGACGTGGCAATGGTCCGTATGCAGGCCGACGGAAGGCTGCCTCCGGCTCAGCGTCGCAACTACAAGAGCGTGGTGGACGCCATCACCAGGATGGCCAAGCAGGAAGGCGTTACTAGCCTGTGGCGCGGCTCTTCGCTTACGGTGAACCGGGCCATGCTAGTGACGGCATCGCAGCTGGCGTCCTACGACCAGATCAAAGAGACCATCTTGAGAAAAGGTTTGATGCGTGACGGGCTCGGCACCCACGTTACCGCCAGCTTCGCCGCCGGGTTCGTGGCGGCTGTGGTTACTAATCCTGTGGATGTCATCAAGACTAGGGTGATGAACATGAAGGTGGAGCCAGGGGCGGCGCCGCCGTACTCGGGTGCCCTAGATTGTGCTCTTAAGACTGTCCGTGCAGAGGGACCGATGGCGCTCTACAAGGGTTTTATTCCCACAATTTCGAGACAAGGGCCATTCACTATTGTCCTCTTTGTAACGCTCGAACAGGTCAGAAAACTACTGAAAGACTTCTGATTACGACCGGGATGAAGAAGAGGACAAGCATAACAACATCGACGACGATGATGATGACGAAGAAGTCAAAATTAGGCAATAAATTGATGTCGAATTTTAATGCATTTTGTTGTTTGTTACATGTCACGTTCTAATATTAAGTTGAAACTAAATGATTAGTGATTTCGTATCATTGTAGGTTTTCTCTTTTTTTTACAACGAAGTTGGAGTTGTGCTAATAATGATGAATTGTTTTGAGACATCGTATAAGACACCGTTAAGCGAAAAAGAGTTTGCGTAAAACTAAGGGAATTGACCCTGTAGTTTAATTAGGGTGTCTGTCGGAAATACGTTACCATCGGAGAAATAATATTGAAGAGTCAATCAGCTTGTAATGTAGACTTGGACTTTATATCGATTATGTGTGAAACCAGTAATATCAACTAGATATTTATTTAAAAGGAATTTTAGTTGCAAATTCTATTGGCATTAGTGTATGAAAAAGAGAGATTAATAAGGCAGGCAAAAGTTGACATCCAAAAAATAGGGAGAAAAACAATAGATGAATTCATTTATTTATTTATCATATTTTTCCTTTTTTCTTTATGTATATATTCATGCAACTCATTTGTTGTTTATGGGTTTAACTTGTCTTTTGAATTTTTTTTCTAATTAACACTCCCATAAAATTCTCTCTATTCCTCTATTTAAAAAAAAAAAAAATACTTCGTCAATGCAAAAGATCCAAGCTTAATAGACACGACGCTAGAACTTTCCAGATTTATGCGCCGGTGTCCTTACTGCTTTCCTGAGGAATGAAAATAATTTAAAATCATTCTATGTTTTTACTTTTTTGAAACTAAAAATCATTATATGTTATTTCAAGAATAAATAGTGTGGTCTGCGGATGTATTAGGACAATAATGCTTTGTTTTTTTTTTAATTGGTAAAGCTTTACAATCCCAGATCAGTCACATGTGCCTAATTAAATAATGAAAAGGAAAGTATTTATTAATCAACAAAAGCAAACCCAATGACAACGTTGCTTTTTTATATGGTTTTTTTTTTTTTTAAAGACAACAATTGATAGTCAAGAGAATATTATAAGAAATAATTACATAAATAGCATCTTTTAAAGGTTGGAGTTGAAAAATAACCTTTTTTAAAAATTTCTTATTTCTACCCCTTGTATTTTTGTCCAGAAACAGATTTTAATATTACATTTTTAAAAAAAAGTTAGTGTTCAACTTGAACTTAAAAAAATGGTTATATATGAAAAAAAAACCTTTATTATAATAATTACCCATCGATTCAAGCGATTCAAGGGTCAAGGTCGAGACATACATAGGTTCGATGCATGCCAATGCTAACAACATTTCTCTTTTAACGAGTGAACGAGCCAATGGGATATGTGCTAGTCAGTTAATTGAAATTAAAAAAAAAAAAAAAAACACTTAAGGTTTAAATAAATTGTTGAAGTTAGTTATTATCAGACTCAAAAGCTTAAACTAATATGAAAGAACAAACTATAGTATTTAAGAATCGAGGTTGACACGTGACACGTCCTCTTACATATAATGTGTAAAAAGAATAGATAGTGGATACATGTTAAATGCCTCTTACCATCTAACATACGTAATGAGAAGATTTTCAGATAAAGGGGAGAGAAAGGATTTGAATCAGAAATATTCAAACTCTAATATCATGTTAGTTATCACCAGCCCAAAAAACTTAAACTGATAGAAAATAATACAACTATAATATTTAAGACTTGAAGTTGACATGTGACAGTTGTAACAAAGGTTTTTAATTAACATTTTATATTTCGTGATGACAGAAAGTGTTAAATCAACCTAACAGTATCTTAAGTTCGAATTACTAATATATTTAAAATATATATATTAAAAAAAAAACAACATAGACTTTCTCGAAGACTTTCACTAGAGAAAGAAAATACTCTCATCTTTTAGTTAGAGAAAGTCTTGATGAAGAGAGTTTCTCGGATAGGTCTAGCCCGGTTCCAATGTCTTATTGTTTTTTTTTTTTTCTTTTCCTGATTGTCGTCTTTCCTTCAGATTTGGTCTCTCACTAGTGATTCTTGCTATTTTGGGGTCTTTAAAGTTGGATCCAGCTCTAAAAATCCATATTTGCTCAGGTCGATTTTTTTTTTCTACAGGTCAGATGAAAATCACTAGTGTCGACGTTGAATTTCAGTCGACGAGTAATCAATACTCAATACCTGCAATCAATGTGAGAAAACACAAATACCAAGAAAAGATGCAGACAAATACCGAAAATCAAACGAGGAACACGGAGCTTTTACGTGGTTCGGCAATAATTGACCTACGTCCACGACTGTCTGTCTCTTAAATTCTGCAGAGTGACAGTGTATTATTGATTATTTTCTGATGATGTTACAATGATCTTAATCTCTTTTTATAGGGAAAGAGGTGTTATAATTCTGGTTGTAGCAAATCAGGAAAAGAATCCTGAATTAATTACACTTCCCAAATAATCAGGAAAAATAAGGAAAAGAATTATACATCAATTATGCTTCCTAATATATTTGAATAATACCAGGAAACTACTGTAATTATCTCGAGATAAGGTCGATTTGAATTTGATTTTGAATAGACTTCCATATCTGATAAGAAAATCATGGTTTGACTGGGTAACTACCATATTCGGAGAAAGAATCATGGTTGAACTTGGTAATTGTCTGTTTCTGAAATATATTGTATTTATTATGCTTTTGGACGAGCTGACGTGTCTATAGCGGTCTTGAGCTCGAGCTCGCTGAGAGACGAGCTGTGCATGAGGTGAGCTGTGAAACGAGCTCGTTGCAGCGAGCTGACAAGATACTGAGATGAGCTGTGCCTTCTGCTGGGCCTGGAGTTGATATCTGAGCCTCGTCTGATAGGCTTTGACTGGGTTGACCTTATTGGGTCTTCTTATTGGGTCTGAAATGGGCCTAATTTGGACTTTTACCAGCCCAATTAATGAGTCCGAAAAATACATATAACAACTAGTCATCTAATCTTCTAGTCGTTGCGATGGTGTTGCTTCTCAAGGGTGATCAAATAGATTTGGCGTTCAATTTCAATCTCATGTTCTATATAGGTGTTTCAAGTCTAGATGGAAATCAAATTTGCTTGTATGGATGGTTCTCATCAGAGGCTTCTTGGTTCGGTTTCCAATGACTATCCTTCAGCAGCTATCTTTTGGGTAAAAGAGATTGTTTTGTATCGTCTAGTCGTGTGCTACTGATTTTATCTTTATTTCTCTTTTCTTTGTTTAAGTTGTATGTTAGATAGTTGGTGGTTGACTAGAATCCATGTCGCCTAGCCATTCCCTTATCTGGGACTCGCCTGATGTTCCTTCTAATCTTCCTTTTCTGTTCCTCTGTGGATGGCTGATTTTGGTGCTTTGTGTATATTTGATAGCCCTAGATCTAGGTGTTCTTAGGGTTGCATGTTGTGGTTTCTAAATTTGGGTTTATTGGTAATGATATTTTCATAATTTAAAAAAAAAAAAGAAAAGCAATATACATATTAAAAAGCACAATAAAAATTATCAATTAAGGTTTTCAAATGATGAAACTTAAAGATTTTGGATAATGATGAATTAATGATTCCACATCTTGAACCTTGATAGGGAAAAAAAAAAAAAAAGTAGAACATAGGGCATCATACATGATACAATGATTCCTAACATATCAAATTGATCAATATACATGTACAGTTAGTTAAGATCATACAAATAAACACCAAAACGAAATATATGCACACTTTACCCAAACCCTTTCTTATGAGACTCTTCTCTGAGCAAAAATGAAAAAGATGCAAACATTGCAAGTGAGTGGGTATTGGAATTAGATTAAAATTGATCAATTTAGTGTAGGAGATGTCCAAGAACCGTACGCGTGGAATAGAAACATGGCCTGTGTGTTGTGGGGACCAAACCAATAACGTCAATTCCTCCCTTGAAGCCTTAAAAATGAGCGATGCGTGATCATAGCGTCCTTCACCAGTCCTTTGATATTTTATATCACAACTACCAGCCATTACATGACAGCGATTCCTTTCTTTTCTCACTAAATACTTTTCAGGACTTCTTTTGGGATTAGAGTTAGACTACTCCTTTTACCATTTTGTGTTCCAACTAATATCCATGACTTTAATAGCAATATTAAGAAATCTTCAATTTTAGCGTTGTGTAACAATATTTATATCAATATGATGCTGATGCTTTATTGATGCTGCACCATGTGCAATGTGCACCCTTTTCCACTAATTATTAGCTCGATTATAGGACCCAACAATTGTGATTTCTTTTTTAATTTTCGTGGGAAAAATTGATGGACCAGATTACCCGAACCTGAACTCCAACCTGAAAATCTTTTTAATAGGGACGATGGTTTTTTTTTTTTTTTTGAAATAGGTGTGGATGGATTTGGTGCTCAGCAAAAGAGTGACTTTTCCTGAAAAGAGGTTGGTCTAACTTTCTACAGTGAAAGATATTTGCATTTTTTATGTGTGGATCTTTTTTTTTTCCTGTTTATGGGGTTTTTTTTGGGACCCCATATAGTCCTGTTATTTTTGGGACCCCGTATAATCCTGTAATAATGAAGTGAATGAGTTGTTTTCCAGAGACAAATGCTGGATCCCTTCTGATTGCTGTGGCTCACAGCAGCTGTCTCCTTCCTCAAACAACACTACTTCATCCATGAATATTATCAAGTGTAGCTACCACCATATGTTAACTCGAACTCGACCAGCAATGGTATTAAAATTCACTATGTTCAAATTTACTATATTTCACATTGTGTTTATATGTTGTGTCAAAAATTATCCATTCTAGTCGTTTTTGTGTCCGAACTCTTTTAATTAGAGGCGACAACTTGGATCACAACGTAACAAGTCGATATAAATTCGTAGAAAATAAATTATTGTAGATTTGATTTAAATTAATTCGTATTGTAATTGCGTCAATCCGCTTAACTTTTTTATTAAACAAATCAAGTTGGATTTGTTTAACAGATTTGCGAGTCGACATGATTAATAGAGTCAAATTATAATATTTAGGTTAAATGAGTTAAACAGGGTTAAATGAATTAAATGGGTAAATGAATTAACAGGTTAACAGATTAATGAATTAATAAGTTTGGATCCTTTATAATCCAAATAATAAACGAATTAGTCATATCGTATTGTATCACCTGTTTATAAATGAATTCGTGTTAAATTTAAAAATGTTGATCTGTTTATTACACGAATTTGTATCGTGTTAGTCAATCGAATCTAACTCAACCCGACATGCGAACCCTTTTTGTCACCCCTAATTTTAATTAAGGGTTATTTCTAATTTTTCCCTTGCATTTTGGTATGTATATTTAGAAATCACTAAAAACCCTCTTATTAATTTATGAAATAAAAAAAATAACCATTGTAGTACATGAAATAGCCAAAAAAAAAAAAAAAAAACCCTACCGTTAAAGTTAACGTTAAAAATCTTGATTTGATTTAATATGAAAAAGCAAAACTGTCAAAGTAAGATAAAATATAAAAGGGATAATTCTATTTTTCTCTTATAGTTTAGCGTAATATGCATAAAACATTAGTGTTTTCAAAAATCACTAATGATTCTCTTATTAATTTATGAAATAGATAAAATAACTCTTGTATATGAAAAAAGTATGAAAAAAAAAAAAAAAAAAAAAAAAACTTCTATCATTAAAGTTGACATTAAAAATCCTAGTTTGATCATTACGATGAAAAGATAAAATTGTCAAAGCCAAATAAAATATATAAATTAATTAATACTTGATAAAAGGAAAATTTAATATTGAAAAAAAAAATTAAAAAAATAAATCTCCTCTTGTATTTGTAATATGGATGGTGGAGATCAAAATCAAAATTTAATAAAACCTAATAAAAAAATAAATTTTTAATTTAAAATAAAGAAAATTATTAATAATTTGTTAAAAAATTTATTGTGATATTTTTATCATCCATCATGTTGATAGATTGTAGAGATTATTTAAAAAAAAAAACTAAAAAAAAAAAATTGCAAAAAACTGGGGAAAAAAAAATCGGATTGCCTACCCCTGTCATTCTTTCTCTTCTCCATCTCTCTCTCTCTTTACACATGTTTCTCTCTCTTATCTCTGTTCTTCATCTCTCTCTCGACACATCTTTCTCTCTCTTATCTCTCTTTTCTCTATAAAAAATCAAACGTACCTAGATGACCTGAGTTTCTTCAACTTCGAACAACCTAGGTCAACCTAGGTTCGTTCATTTTCAAACACACTTATGCGACCCGAGTTCGATCAAATATCATTTCTCTTCGAATAAACCCAGGTCGTCTAGGTTTGTTCAATGTTTGTTTAGATTTGAGTTTCAAAACCCAAATATGGTTTTGAAACCCAAAAGTCAAGGACCTAGGTTTACCCAGATCATCAACAATCTTCATCTTCAGATCTTCAACCAAAAAATCTTTTTTTTTTTTTTTCTTGAAGTGTTGTATATTGCGAGAGAGAAATAGAACCTAGATCTTCGAATTTTGAAAACCTAGGTTCAACCCAGATTTTCAAACTTTGAAGATTTGGGTTCAACCTAGATCTTCAAACTTTGAAGATCTATATTCATTTTTTTTTTTTTTGTAATTTTTGCTTTTTTAGTTTCTTAAAAAATATTCAAAATTAATCTTTGCTGTCTATCATTGATATGGACATCTAAAATTATTATTATTTTTTACAGTTTATTTTATTTTATTATTTTATTTTTTTAATAATCTGAAAATCTATTGAAATCACTTAGCAAACTCGAGTTCAAACTTGAGCCCTCAGTAAACTCTACAATATTTGGTAAGTAGTAAATTATAGCCTTTGGTCATATAAATACCCATAAGGGTTTAAACCTTAGACTTTAAGATGGAGTAAACCTCAAGACCCTATCATTCTTACTAATCACTTATGGGTAGTTTATTTTATTTTTTTATTTTATTTTTTTCTGTTATCATTTTTTAATAATTTTTATATTATTATATTAAATTTCTTGAGGGTAAATGGATCTTTTCGCCATCTGCTAACTAACGAAAAGTGGTATTTTACATTTATAGAAAATGTCCGGGAGATAATTACCGGTTACGCCAAATGATGGAAAGGAGAGGGAGGGAGGAGAATTAGAATTATCTCTATTAAATATCTTGAGGGTAAATGGGTTTTTTGTCATCTGCTAACATTTTTCAATCAAAACTAACAGAAAAGGGTGTTTTAGATTTACAGGAAACGATCGAGGGAATACCAACGATTGTGTCAAACAATAAAGGGGGAATCAGAATTATCCCATTAAAGATATAATTAAATTAAATTTTCTACAAATCTCAAAGTTTCTCATTATCAGATAAATTAAACATGTAGAAAACAGGATGGCAAACCACATATATAGATAAGGAACTAATCATCTCCGAAAGCATCTAAACTTCTATCATGCTGGGTCAAACACAAATCTAATGTTAATAAATTGCGTTAAGGTTACAATCAGAATTCATGCAAGAAATGTACTTACCTCAAGATAATGAAGCTTTCTGCTTTCATAGTCCAAATGGCGAAAAAGTGTTTTGAGTACACAATGCATCATTCAAGCTGAATAAACTAATCTAACAATATTTATTAATAATAATAATCATTCTGGAACAGAAAAACAACGGTACTATTATGCAGGCAGAAGGAAGGAAAAGATACACTTTGTGGCACTAAAATTTTCTTGAAATTCTGCAATTCTATAAGAAAAGAATATAAATGACATCCCCCACTGAGGCCATGGGGGAAGACCTATACAAATTTGACAAAAACCATAACAAAACATGTTAAAACTTTACATCCCAAAAATTCCCTCGAAAACTTGTATGTGTAATCTCTTCAATTTCTGCTATTTCCCATCCCCTATCGTGATAATGTCAAAATTGGCACCTCCTTAGAACCGTAGGTACAAAGAAAAAAAATCTAATAGTAATAGGTATTATCCTTATAATTTGGAGAATCCATACAGAGCATTGAACGGACTTCCTTTATAGACCTTGGTGGTTCCAAGTCTTTCTCTTCCAATGCATTGCCAAGCAATTGCTGCATCTGTGATGCAAATATTTCATCCAAAATCTGCAAATTTGATGACACTGTTAAATAAAGATAAAAACACAGAAGTTGACGGCAGAAAAAGTTATCAAAGATAACTATCTATATGATACTTGTGTCCCATATACTGGGTTAATCCATTAGTTTAATTAAATTTGCATGCCTTACATTAATACGTTTTATCAGTTTCCAGGATTGTAGAGATCAAGACCTACACAGTATACATTGATAATTTGTTTACCTGCACATGGTCCTACCACACAACTAAAACATCTTAAAAATAAACAGTTTGTTGAAATCCCCATCTTCATCAATGAGATTTACAAGAAATGTCAATCTTGTTTCAATTTTTTGATAAAGTTTTCATGTCCCAAAATTATAATGGAAGTAACAAATTCTCCATCATTTCATCATAACTCATCAATTTGTAAATAGCTTGTATTAGAAAAGAACACATTCTTGATTTTAAAACTTAAAGGGTAAAGCACCACTTACAGAAACTGCAATTCTTGAGCCCTTACACCAGGAGCTGTTGTCTCTCCTACTTTCCAGAAAATGTAGTACATCCTGTACAAAATGGGCAACAAACATGAAATCGCACTAAGATTCATAATCATGGAGGAAGTCTGTCTATTGTGCATTCTTGAGTTGTAAACGTACCTGTCCCATCTGGTCCCAAAAGAATCGGCAAATGAGAACAAAAACATCAGGTTCAACGACTGTGCAGAGGTGATCCACAATCTTAATCAAGAGATCCTTCAAACGTTGCATTCTACTTTGTAAATCTGATTCTACACAAGTGTCCTTTGAGTCTTTAATTATCTTCTTTAATTTTGTGGTACTTTGCATCCTTGTCTAAAAAAATAATAACAAAGAAACACAGTGCCAACCACGATATATTAGCAACACAATACAAAATCCTCAATGAAATACCTCATGTAGTTATTATTACTACATTGTCAAGGAAACTCACATTCTCCACAAGTTTCTCAACCACTGCAAGCAAATAATTTCTGAATTTAGCCCTCATCATGACAGTTATTTCACTGAGATGCTCCCCGATAACTGAATTTCTACTTTCAGCAATCCAAGAAGACCACGACTTAAATTGGCTTTCTATTTGGGGCCACAGCACATCCAACATCTTTTTCATGGAATTCAAAAGAATCCCCAGCTGAAAAGCAAACTTGATATTGTAATTCTCCATAAGGTAGCATATATACCAATTCTTAAAAACATGCAAACTAAGATCTGAATTTCACCTCATCAGGGAGAAAGTAAGCATTTACGGTTCCTTTGGCCATTTTCTGAACATATTTATGGCCCAAAATCTTGGTGGTGAGATTGTCCTTCAGTGGTGATAAAACATCAGCATATTGCTTATCCAAAGCTTCGACAGTTGCCCTTTCAACATCCGCAACAGCCTTTTGACAGACACATCCAGCAACCCATAAGTCCAAGCAATTTCAACTATATAGTGAACCCAAATAGAAAGACATGCACAACTTCGTTGATCTATAATGCAGTTGGAAAAATTCAATGTTGAAAATATCTAGTGGAAAAATTAAAATAGAAACCTTGTAACAAAATCAGATGCAGTCAATCATTTACCAACTTTAATTGAGTAAAACAAAAATACCCATTTAGTAACTAACCAAAACTTAAGCCGCACCAAAAAGATTATCATAATATTAAGAAACAACAGTCAAAGTTGAACATACATTCTCCAGAACAGTAGCATATTCTGGCCAGTGCCTAATGATGATTTCATATTCATTCAGCATCTGTTTCAGCCGACCATGCATCTCATCAATGAAAGGAGCTGTTGAGTGCTTTGTTCTAATACCAGACCACTTAACCTGAAAGTAATCAGTTTCTCATTGATCATCACCAGAAGCTATGATGTCATACAGAGTAAAATCTTTTACTGAACCTCCTCGTTGTTGATTTTTCTGTTAGTCTAGTAAATAATAATGCCCTTGTATTGTCAAGAAAAAAAAAAAAAAATAGTGCCCTTGTGTGCATGTGTTTGTGATATATATATATATATAATTGGACTACGAACTATTCATTTAGGTAAACCAGTAACCATCTAACAAGTACATATTAAAGATAAAATTTCATGAAATCAATTAACGGCAAAAAGATCATGAATTAATGATCAAAAATAAAATCATTGTAAAGTACTTCAAGCATTCAAATAGTAAATCTGAACCATGACAGGTGCCAGAAAAATCTATATGATTTAAATATTCTACATTGCTATGCAACAAAAATTCATACCTTTTCTAGTTTGCAGGTTACAAGTAAAGCAAGACGCTTATCCTGAATCCAACGGGTTATATATGAGTGAAACAACTCTTTTGCATCCACTCCACCTTTGACAGGCCTGTGAAATATTTATAAAATCATTACAGAATAAAGAGTAAGAGACAAAAGAAAAAAAATCAATATAGAGGACAAATTAATTATTTTAAAAAAAAAAAAACAGTACATGATATTCCAGCTACAGAGATCTCTTTGAAAGCCAGCCGTTGCAATCACAAGTTCTGCAACTGGAGGTGAGGGTCCAGAAGGAGGACAAGCAAGAAGGAAACCCCGCAATCTATTGCATAGATTCACATTATATATGCATGCGGAAAGATTTGGGAGGTCCAAAAAGCTGCATTGAAACAAAAATAAAATGCTGATTGAAGTTATTGCTTGAAAAAATTGCATAAGTCTGCCTAAAAGTGATACATGTCCTCCGATTTTTTAAATAGAGTATTTGCCTAAACTCATTTTCCCTTGCAGGTCTTTAAGACTCGGTATACTTTACAAAGAATATGCAAGTTCCATTTTCCAAACATTATACCATTGAGAACAAGGGATATAGAAAGCTTCAATGGAAACATGTAATTGTTACAAAAGCAACAAAGGGCTGGTAAAAAGTGCAGATATCTATATATACAGCATAAAAATATAAACAAAATAATAATGATTGTAATAAATTTGTCAAGTCCGGCTTCAAAAGCTAAGCAGGTGTTCTACATTGTTCGAGTAAACTTAGAAACAAGATTATCATCACATCTGTAATGATCCAAAAAGGGTAATAATGGATAAAAGAATGGATGTATTCCAGAAATGAGACAAAGTAATAGATTGTCATACATTATAAAACACAATGCATGGCAAGGGAAAAAAATGAATTACTGTACCTGGGTAGGACATTTTTAGTATGGATCTCTATGTCAGTGCAAATTTCGTTTCTAACACTTGAGATCAAAGATTTCATCTTCTGATAAGCTGTTGAAACAATCAAAGGATCCATCGATGTGCCCTCATTATTGCTCGAAACAAACTCATCTGTTTCGGCCAAGTGCCTTCTTGATCTATTCTTCACAGCAGCCTATATCACAGTGTGCACATTGTTAGAAGAGTTGTAAAGATTAACAGATAACACAACCATTAAGAAGTTAATTTCTAATACCTGAAAGTATCTTGTAAATTTCAACTGTGCCTCAGGACTTGATATATCATGCAGAAGATTAAAAAGCTTCACAGCAGGTGCCAAAGCAGGGGGTACCAGTCCAGTGGCAGGCCCAAAAACACCCATTAAGCCTGATGCCGATGATTCTTCCAGTGATTTGTAATTTTCAAAAACTAAAGCTAGAATATGCTGCACTTGATCATTGATCTCCCCAAGGATGCGATTCTGGTTAAAATTACCATTAACCAAATCAAAATGCTAAGTTTGGAAGATGTAAACTAAATGTAGAGAACACAATTATTTGTTTATCTTTCTACTATAGGCATTGATGACTCAAAGTACAACCTTAATGTTACATCTACTAAAAAGATTAGGTAATCACTAAAAATTTATCAAAATCGAAGACTGAAATCAAATACAAAAGATGAACCATAGTATGTGGCCATTTCCCACTTAACAAAACAAACCCCGACTTGAGGTACACACATATGGTACACAGCCAATTAAATAACTGATGCAAACTTCCGGGTATAAAATATCTTTAAAAATGAGCTTAATACCTCTTGATGACTTAACAAGCTCTTGCAGTTTCCCTTCATTACTACAGGTGAAAGAAAATCGTATACCAATGCAAGACAATCTCTGGTGGGTGTAGCCACGTCCATAACATAAGAAAGGTATCTGCAGGTGGCATGAAAAATTATATAATGTTGACTGATTTTAAAATCCCGGTGAATGGTTCTACACAAAATAATTCCCATTACACCTCATCACATTACCTTAACTTGGTGTACGCATCTGATACTCCATAATAAGATGCAAAGTTATCCAATAGCCACTTCCATTGGCCTTTTAGCAACAAATTTCTTTGCTGAAAACGTTGAGCTTTCATTGCAACTTCTAACACCAAGTCATATGCCACAGTTTCTGCAACACAGCCACACTAAAGACAAAGAGTGTGTGAAGTAATAAACTAGATAATCTCATTCTCACTAGTGCTTCACAAAAAAGAGGTTAAAGCAGAATCATCGGACAATGAGCTTTCAAAATCATCAGTGGATAACATTCATGTACCTTCAGATTATTGTCAATTTGAGTAGTTGAGTAGTTTATGTATAGTTGTATCCTGCCAACAAGTTCATGCTCATGATATATAGGCCACCATCTAAGCTTGTCACTCTGCATTCAACCAATCATTAAACATTCACAAGCATCTATTTACTAACCCTTACAGACGATAAAATATCAACTTACTGGGTCTTCAGCGATGGCAGCTGCTTGAGCAAGGACACGACCATAACATTTTCCCTTTGAATCTTGAACTTCAATAATCAAATCATCACCAACGCTATCTAGAAAGCTGTGTTGCATTAAGCCATAAAAGTAATCAACCACCTTTAACATACAAAGAGAAAACAAGCTGAAAACCGAAATGAAAGATACATACAACCAATGGGTTTCACCAGATCCTGGTTGCATCCGTACGACATCCTCTTCAGACATACTTTTGTTCCTCAACAAGCAAAAATATGTTTCTGACAGAGATAGATCATCACCTTAAGTTAGATAACACACAAATAAAGTAAAATCAACCACTCGTACCACCAAGACAATGATAAACTTGGACAATAATTACATACTGCATACATATGTGATCAGTGTAGACTTTTGAGCTTTTCTACAAGTCTATACAGCTTAAAAACAAAGCAAGAACAAGAGAGAAACCAAATATAAAGATGATTTGAAATCACAAGTCTAGATTCTGTTCCTATACAGATTGCCTAAATTACTGACTTCCCAATGTCATCTGATGGTTGACGAATCAAAGTCCTGACAAGCAGGAAAAACTTGGGCAATAGCAGCTACCATAAAATAATGGATGCCAGATTGGTTTAACAATTAAAAGTAAAATCTTAAAATATGAAAATACAAGTTGCGATTTATATAGAGCATTTGTATACCTTGCACTACTTCATATGCAGACGAACTTTTGTGCGAAGTAGTTATCCCATTTCTTAAGAGCTTGGAAACATCTTTTATATACTGGGTGCCTGCTTGCACATACGCCAAGCTTTTTTGTGAAAATGAACCATTTGCAGGAGGATGAGTTACAGGAACTCTCCGTATTGCTTGCCACCCAGAGTTCAGCATTGAATTTAGATTGGAGACACATCGACGAACAGATTCGACTTTCACCATTGATGTCTTTAAGGATGAAAAGTTGCAACCAGGAGGGGGTTCTGAACCCATTTTCACTTTACGCACTGTGGAGTTACCAGAGTCTCAAACAGATTCTAAAAGCCTTTATAAAACACACGACATATAATGAAATGAAAGTAATAGAAGAACCTTGCACTTTCATTTTGCCATAAGTCCTCTTAGGTTTCAGAGCTGCTCCTTCACTCACCAACTCTGGAGTTTGCTTTGCTAATAACTCTTCTTCAGGTTGTAATAATATTTGCTGTAAACTATTAAGTGAAAAAGATATAATTACAAAGAGGCATTTCAAGCACAAAACACAAACTTATATTTATTATATAAATTAAAAAAAAAAAAAAAAAATTACTACCAAATGGTACCACAATAAAGTTCAGTAACAATCAAAAAGCATCCAATTTTGTTTCACCATATTTAAGTCTATAATGTTGTTTTACTGCCAACATCTCCTTTATGGACTACAGAGCCTGACTTGTTCAACAATGCTTAAACCTGACATATATATTTCTGTCCATTTCATTAGTAATCACAAGAAGTGAAATTGCTCTCTTAAATCAAGAAAACGTAAAGTACACAACTACCTCTTATGAAGTTAGAAGGCAGAAAAATTCATTGAAAAGTCCTATGATACCCCCGGATTAGTACATTAAATGTTCCACCTTTTTGTGATAATTTAGTTCTTACTGCATATCAAGAGTGTCCATGATGTCTCCAAGTACTTCCACCAGCAAAGAACTCAAGTCATCAGAAGTTGAACAACTATTATTGTTTTCATTCCCATAAACCCTACTTTATAATTTTAATGCTACTGTGGCACATTCAGCATACATTGAAAAGAATAGAAGAGAACAAAAGAATAAAAACTTGCACTTACTCAAATGCATTTCGCAACACCTCACACTCATTATTTAAGAAATACGGAGGTTCTTCCATACAACCCTTTGCCCATGAGTTGAGGCACAAACGGACACAAGCATCATAAGAAATCACCGCACACCATGGCCCTAGCCCACTGAACCCAGTCCAAACAAAAAAAAGAAAAGAAAATTAGATTCCTTAGATAATAACTATAGCATATTGATTGTATTTAGGGAGCAAAGGTCCACAAAGAGCATTAGGGATCTAGAGCTAACAGTATCCCGGTTACTAGTTCAGCTATCTAACCAACCTTGCATGAAAAGTTGGGAGGCGAGCAGGCAAGTAACTTGTAGATGCATCAACTTGTATGTCAGCTGCATTCCTGAAATGCCTGATGTTTGAATCACAGTACTCCAGAAGTTCTTGTCAAGAATCAAAGACACCAAAAATTAACACAAGTACACACACGCACTCATACACACCACCTGCTAGATAAGTCGGGGGTCTTATAGCCAGTGCAATCCTGAATTGAGGTACCAGAATGAAAATTACTTGTTGCTTTTGAATTATTGGTGGTTGCAAAAGCACTTAACTTTGCAAGGCAAGGACTATCTTGAGCACTTACAGTTGAACTTTCCTGAACATGTTTTATTTCTGAATTACAACCAACAAAGGGAGGTGCACTGGGAATATTAGTATAAGAAAGCTTCTGATTCTGCAGTAGTCTGTCACAGTATTCCTGCAAGCACTTATCCAGCTTAGAGGGGTATGGGGATATACAATCTTTATACAATAGTCTGAATATATTCTGATGTCAAAAATAAATAAAATCGAAGTTGTCTCTAGTTTAATGTACTGAATAGACAGTTCAATACATTACATAGTTTGGAAACAGAATATGCAAAAGTGAATACAGCCTACAAGCACATTGATAAAAGTTTAATAAGCCTAACAAAAAGCAGTCTTTTTACAAAGAAAAAATCAAGCCGATTCATAGCATTTTCAGTCTAGTAAATGTATCTGAAATTTAGTAAGATAATGTTTCGTTTGTGAATCTACCAACAATCCACCGATTGATTTATAATGCTAAACAATATATTACATGTACAAAAAATTCTATGGGTTCTTAACACATATACATATCCCAAGGATCTTACTTCCTCTTATGTATCCAAAGCACTAATTGTGCACTAACACTAACGTGTAGACGTTTGCCAGTACATATTTCCAGGAGGGATTTGTTCAGCCAAGCTTATAAGCTTAACATACGTTCAGTGAAAGCATTATTTTAAAATATCAATAACTAACTTATCCATCATAAGCATGGGGAGCACTACAACCAATCATGCAACCAGTAGCTGGCCCTTTCCCCTGCATCATGGCAATAGGTAGATACATCAATGCAAAAATGAGACAAACAACGTCATTTGGACTCAGTCAGGTTATACTTTCTTAACCTTTAGGCCTTTCATTCTTTGCATAAAATTTCAAGATAATGCTCAATAATTTATATGTAATTGCCAAATGAGCAAATTTATCTTAACTTACAGCCTTATCATTCTGTACAAAAATGACAAATAACTGTTAAATAATTATTTGCAGCTTATGCGGCACATTTCGAGTTGCTTACTTGAATGACTAGCAACTTATGCAAAACACAACACTTCATAATAGAGAAAATTATAAAATAAACATAAATCAAGCCTTTTAAACTAGATTAAATTCTAAAATACTGCCCTAAGATATAGAAGAAGATTTCATCAAGATGCTTAGTCACACCATTCATTCATCATTATAGACAAGTATTTTTATATCACAGTTGAGAATAGAAACCTTCTTTGTTGTCATTTCATTGCTCGACAACGAAGTACTACTTGAAGAATAACTGTCCGATGTGTATGTAAGAGCTGCTCCATTGTTAATCTTGTCATCTTTTGATGACTTAACCGAGTGCTTCCCACCATAGATATCGTCATCAGAATCTGGTGATATATCCATATCCGATCCAGAGCCACTATCATTGCCACTGACAGGTATTGTTTTCACAGGAACAACACCCCCTGACGCCAAATGACTATTTTGATAATTAAATCGATATGGTAATCCAATGCCCCAAGTCAAAACAGGACTAAAAACCTCCTTCTTAGGACCTCCTTTCTGCTCAGCAAATTCCACACAACTTATATAAGTTCTATCCAACAACTACCCAGAAAATGTAAAACACGACAAAACAAAATAAAAATAAAAACCAATATAGGCTCACCTCTCTAACCCATTTAAGGCCATTACCATCAAGACCTTCGGTGAACATCATGTAATATTTTCTCCACCTAAAACCGTCAAAACATACATATACACAATCATTACTAGACTGACACTGACAATATCCAAACAAGATAACTAAAAATTTGCAACTTACAATCTGTGGTACTGAAAGTGCTGCAACTAAAAGCTTCCCCTTTTCCCTTCGAATTTCTCTGCAAACAAACAATCACAAAACATTAAACAATTTACAGATTGAATGTTAGTAGGCTATTTGAGTCATTGAAGAATCCATCTTCAAATTCTCAATTTTACTTCCTCAGTGTTTCCCAGAAACCAAACAGAAAAATAACAACTTGAAACAATCAGTGACTAAAGACTCTAAACAACTTACCACAAACAAATTGCTATTGTAGAGAATGCGTGTGAGATAGCATTTAAAAGTGAGAAAGAAGACAATGGCAGAGGAATTCACTTGCCCACAATAAGATCACACAGAAATTCACTGGCCCACAATAGAAACACACACGAGGAAAATCCGGATTCTCTGAATCCAAAAATGAAAAAGTTGAAAAATAGAACAAAATCTTATTATGATATTCAATCGCAACTAATAAAACTGCATTAACTTGAGAGACAGAGAGAAACAAAGAGAGAGACAACTGATGAAATGAAACTACTTCTACTTGCAGTGCAAATGAGTGTAAATAGAAGTTTAAGAGACTCATGAAAATGGTTTCTTTTTAAATATTTTAATTACTTTTAGGTTTGTTTTTATATTGCCTCTCACCTCTCTGTAAAGCTTTGCCCTTTTCGTTTTTCGTTTTTTTTTTTTTAACTGTCGAACGTGCATGCCCTCTGCTTTATACTAATTTAAAAAATTAAAAAATAAAAATTTCTATATATTAACAATCTAATCAAATTTACTTTTCATAATAAAGAGTAAATATTTTTTATACATATCAATAATAAATATATTTGACCATCTTACTAATTAAATAAGATTACCTATCATTAATAATTCTTTTATAACCAATCTAAGGATTGTTATTGATAGATAATTTTATCATATCATTAACGTAGTCAAACCTCATTAATAAATACATATAATAAAAATATATGATCTATGCATATAAAAGGAAATACATAATATATTGCTCATTGAATGTATATAAAAACCGAAAAAGAAAATTAAGATGTGTATCTTGTTATTTAATTTTAAATGTGAAACGTAGGATCAGAATAAATGGGATATTCAGGGAACAAACGGAGACGTGCGATTAGCGCGAAGCTGACCCAGCAAGTCGCACGCGCTCTTTTATAACGGTCGAATGTTTTCTGTTTAAGGTTTTTATTATTTTTTCTCTCATGCAATTACGCTTTGTCGTTGCGCTTTAGTGCACTTAAAAATGGTGCTGCCGTGGGTGAGTATATATTAATCGAATGTTTGTCCTCTTTTCAGGGCTTGACTGGGCATGTGCTGTGTCCAGGATCTGATTAATACTTTTCGGGCTGTCATTAAATGAGGGTTGTGTTGGATTCTTAGCGAGCAAGTAAGAATTTTTTAAAGCATTGCTCGGTGGCACTTATCAAGTGAATGAAAATATTTTTTTTCTTTATTAATTAGGCAGGTTTTAGTAGTAGGAAATTTGAAATTATTTTTAATTTGTGATTATATAATTTATTGTAAAGTATTGAGAAACACCTCGGTGTAATGTAGTTTCGTGGTAAAAAGTATTCTTTCGGTTTGGTAAATTCTATAAGAGTAGGAAAGATTTATTATGAACCTTTTTATTCACAAATCTAATTTTAAAATTCATCAAATTTCATCATTTAAGCAAATTTGCAAAGCCGAGAACCTTTTGGTATGTCTAAATTTTTAGATCTTCTAAAAGTATGAATTAAATGTACATAGATTTAAATCTTTAAAAATTTGGATTGATTACATGTAGAGCTTTTATTGGCTCTTCTTGATTGAAGTACTCTGAATTTTTGAAATTATTACTTTTATGCACTCTTTAATAGTTTGAATTAAACACACCCATATATTAAATTCTTTGAAATTTCAATAAATGCTTAGATTAAATAATAATACTAGGCTTTTCAAATATTTTACTTAAATCTATGTCTAAATAATTATGTTGATAACTCATATACCACGGATTTGGATAAAATATTTGAAAAATCTAACATTACTCATTAAGTAAACTCCTTTAAAAGCATGTTTGCCAATCTAAAATGAAAATCAAAGAGAATCACCCTCCATTAGAAAGGAAATCAAGAAGAGGAACTTAATTCTTAAGTGAGAGAAGGGAATCAAATGCCCTTTCTAAAATGAACTTAATTTTTTATTTTATTTAGGATCCACATAATTTGATTCCTAATAATTTTTGGTAAACACTAGAGCCATAAAATAGGAATTAAGTTCTTTTTCTCATCTAATGATTTTCAATTAGTAAGTGCCTCATAAGTTTACGATGGAAATGGAATTTAATTCCCTTTTCTCACTCTTTTTTTATTTTTTTTATTTTATTTCTAATTAATAAATGCACCGATATACTGACAATATATGTATATTGTAAGGGTGTGGAATGGGACCAATATTAAATGGACATGTGGAAGCTGGAAAATGATACATATGGTAGATTCGCATGAACCTCCGAGCAAAGTCATAGGTAAGAAAGCTCGGTAGCAAGACCTCCGAACAATGGGCTTGATGCACAAGAGACAATAACACAAGGACACATGTCCGGCATATAGATTACAATTGTCAATGAAAACACAAGAGAGGTAGACACGAGAGGAAAACTTCACATGCATAATGACACCTGGAAAGTAAGTCTTGTCTTCTTATAAAAGGTAAATTCTCCTTCACTTTGATTATGATGGAAGATTTTAACCAAACTTTTAGTGAGAGAAAGTTTACTGACTTAAGCATCGGAAAATGTTTCTAGAATCCACCTCCAGATCACCCTAACATATGTTCTTCTGTTTTGCAGATAATGTTCCGGTAGATTAAGCCACTCGAACGGAGTTCGTCGATCATCAAAGGGAGCAACCTTTGTTTAGACAAACTTTGCTCCAACATATATATATTTATATATGTTATGATTTACATTTTTTAAAAGATACAAAAAGATGTTCATACATTCCAATTATCAAAGTTTATCTCCAAAAGATCACAAAAAAGATTCTTTAAACCTAGAAAGGTGATTTTTGTGTGTTAATTTTAGAAATGTCAATGGGAGAAAATAGGGATAGAGGTGACTTTCGTGTGTTAATTTTAGAAATGTCAATGAGAGAAAATAAGGATAGAGGCTGGGTTCTTCCATACCCACCCCCATTCATCCAAACTTCTCTCATTCCTACCCAAATCCTCATTCGGGAAAACGAGAATGAAGTTAATTGGTTGTGGGTTCCCTCCTCCCCATCCCCCTGCCCCGATTTTTCCCACTTCTCTAAATTTTTTCATCCCCATTTCACCTCATTTTATCCAAAATTTAAAATATACATATTTAAAAGCGTAATTCACAAAAAAAAAAAAAAAAAAAAAAAATCATAAAATTTCAGCATATTTAATCAACAACAATTTAACATACAAAATCCACAATATTGTAAACAATTATAATCATTGTACCTAAGTTATGACAACAGTTCAAACAACATAAAATCATTACATATGATAAAAGTCATAAAGAGGGGGAAAATATTTAATTATTAAATATAAACATATTTTTCTATTTTTATATAATAAATGGCCACTCCAATCCCTATTCCCATGTGGATTTGAGAATGGATTTCCATCTCCATCCCATCCCCAATCCTAAAAATCCAAAAAATATCTTTCAAATGGAGATGGGGATTTGGAGATTTGGGACCGCATCAACAACTCTAATTAATTTTTTTATAAAACTTGATAAATTAGGGTATCAATATCATACCTATGCATCAAAGTATACTGTATAATCTTGATTGTACAAGTCCAGCTAGTAATTTTTATAGCAATCAGGTAGGCGTATATAATGTTATACAATCAATATAAAATTATAGGGACAAATTGTTTTTAGCCTAAATAAAACAGTAAACTTTATTATTATTTGAAAATAAAATGTTAATCGTTTTTAATCCTAAATTGAATATCATTTAAACTTGTTCTTAGCTTGTGGAACATTTCTCATGGGTGAACATTTACCATATATAAAATGTTACATATGAAATGTTTCGCTCATGTAAAATGTTTCATTTATCTTAAATGTTTGTAAAGATATTTCATGTGAATATTGTATACCAAAATGTTTCACATATTGGAAAAATGAGTTAAAAATAAATGAAATTCTGTTTGGAGTTAAAAATAAATAATTTTTTTGGCTAAAAGTAAATCATCGTCTTTTTTAGAAATTCTATTATAATTTTCACAAAAAATGATATGGTCACAACTCACAAGAAGTCAATTTATACTTTAATAAGGAAAATAAAAAGGGACATGATTTTCCATTGCTTTTTTAGGATCGTTCTCATTAAATCATTATAAGCCAATAAAAAAAAGATTTATTTGTTAATTTAGGAATCGATGCCTTTATATTCTTTTTTTTTTTTTTGGTTGGAAAAATGATGCCTTTATATTCTATATAATGCTAAATACTACACTTTAACTTTTCAATAATATTTTTTTTTTCAACCATTATTAAAGGGTTTTGGGAGAAGCAATGATTTGGCATGAAAATCTCTTATTAATTTGGATAGAAAAGCATACCACAATATCAGCCTCATAAATTTAAATACAAAAATATTAATGATATATATAAAGGTGTTGTTGATATTGCTGCTCAAAATCATAATTTCGAGTCCATATTTTATTTATGAAATTAAATATAAATATTTCCTTATACCAAATGACTAATAAAGTTATGATAATTTAATTATAAGTAATCAAATTGTTGTTTCCATTAATCAACCTACATAAATCCTAACACTATTTTTTCTTTTTTTTAGCCGAAATCCTAGTTCTAATTTAAATATAAAAAAATTACATGAACATACGTTTAATAATTGATGTGGATCTAGAACCATTTTTTTTTTAACTAAAAACAGGATATGGAATACTAAGAATATAATTCTCGAGCAATTTTTTGAGTAATGTCTACTATAAAAACATAATCATTCGAAAGCATAATTATGTATTATATTTTAAGATGATTTTGTATTGAAAAGGACAAAAGATTAATCAGCACCATTTGTATCAATAATCGGTTTCCATTGATGAACAATGAGTAAAGTAGGCTTGCAAATGAAAGCAGATAGTTCGAAATTAGCACGTGCCGAAAGTTGCATTCAACTACTCAAGCAGGTGATTGAATTAGGGTTAGGGTTTATATTTGAGTAATGTTACATTCCCAAAAATTTATCCAAATTCATTATTTAAACAATATGGTAAGCTGAGTTGTAATTACTATATTATTAAAATATACATTATCCCCTAACTAATATAGTTATTACAAATCAATTCAACGTATTATTTAAACAAAAAATTTGAGTAAAATTTTTTAAAAGTATATTATTATTCTTTATATTATAATGTTGAAATTAGAGATGTGAATAAGGTAAATGGGGGTAAGGGTTGGTTCCCCATCCCCACCAAAATCCCCATTTTGGGAAAATGGGGATGTATATATTTCGAGGTGGATTCTCCTATCCCCATTAAAGATGAGTATAAAAACATGGAATCGTTCCGAACGATCCGATCCGAATTGATCTGTGACTATTCGAGTCGGTTTCCATGTTAAATTTCAAGATGTTTGGACCTCTTGTTTAAAAAAACACTATATTTCACAAATCGAGTCAGTTCTGGATACCTAAAATAGACCTGATCCGTGAAACACCCAGTATGAAGGTATATGGGTAATTTGTACAATTTATGAGGGACACATGCCTAATTCGCATGTGCCCTTATATAAGCGAAACCCCTTTTCTCGAACATTCAAAAGTGAGAAATGTCTCTCAAATCTCACCATTGCCTCTCAATCATCAATCTTCTTCCATCGTCTTCCTCTTCATTTCTCTTCTTCTTTTTGTTCTTTCTTCTTCTTCCATCTTCTTTTGCTTCCTTCTTCTTCCTTGTCTCATCACCGATCAAAACCCCATGTCGTCATTCATGTCATCGATCAACTTGCCGATCTCGCCCCTGTCACCGATCTCATCTTTTTTTGCCTCTTCTTTTTCTTCCTTCTTTTTTCTTCCATTGTCGATAGAAACCCCAAGTCGCCTTTCATGTCACCGTTGACCTCGCCGATCTCATCCCTGTCGTCAATCTTGTCCCTTTTTGCCTCTTTCGCCAATCGATACCATCCTTCTTTGCCTCTGTCATCAATCAATCTTGCCTATCTTGGTGGGTTTTTTTATTTTTATTTTTTTGGTTTGGGTCCTTTGTGTGGTGAGTTTTTTTATTGTTTGGTTTGAGATTTATTATGTGATGAGTTTCTGTATTGTTTGGTTTGATTGAGTTTTGATTTGTTTGAGTTTTGATGGAGTTTGAGTTCTGTTTAGGTTGAAGATGAAGGATGAATACGTGATAATATGGCTTTAGTGTTAAACATGGAATCAACCCGAACCAAACCAATTTGATCTTGTTCGGTTTAGATCGGTTTCCATATTCCAAATAGCCATGTTCGATTATCATTTTGAAAATTGATGAATTTGTCGATTCGGGTTGGTTCTAGTAGAAACCGAACCGAACACTCAAATGCCCACCCCTAATCCACATCCTCATTCCCCTCATTTCTCTCATTTCCCCCATCCTTATTTTACCCCGTTCAACCCAAGTTTGTTTTTTTAAGAAAAACATATAATTCACAAAATAATTTGTGAGTGTATTTTAACAAATTAAATTCACAATATTTTAATCTACGCAATCCACGACATTAAAAAAACATAGATGTATGTTGGTTGTGACTAACTGAAGTGCATAATGAGTTAATATAGCATTTATGACAGACTAGCAACTAGGGCTTGTGAGTGTTTTAATAAATTATATTTTAAAATTTTATTTAAGTAAATTTATTTATTAAAATTTAAATATAAATATCTTTACATTTATATGTTATAAATTATGAATAGGGGAAATCGAGATGGGAGTGGTTTCCCCCATCCCCATTTGGATTTGGAGGTGGACTTCTACCCTTATTCCCACTCCTAACCCCAAAAATTCCCCAAGAACTCTCCCTAAATAGGGAGAAGGATTTGGAGATTTGAGGCCTTATTGACATCTCTAGTGGAAACCAAAAGATTGATTCGATATATTAATTAGTTAGTGGGTGCTTCTAGTAAAGAAAGAAAAATATTAGCATAAGATTATTAATAATATTAAATTGGGTTCTTAGATATTTTATGTGAGATCTGCCACTTACTGCAATCATAGGTCTATTGAGACCAAGCAAGATGAACCATTATAAGCATGACCTAAAATATAACTTTCGCTATATAAGAAAAGTCTCTCGTATAATTTTGTAATTTAATTGGTAAAAACAGGATTTGAACCGTTATCACAAAATGGAAGGGGTAGTGCTCAATTACTACAAGCACATTAAGAAATACAACTCCAAGTCAACGCCTAGCAAGATAAACCACTACAAGCATGACCCATTATCACAAAGGTGAAAGAAAAGGCTCAATCACTAAATTGGGTGTACAAATATATTTTCTTATGGCATTATCAATGCCCTACATATAATTACTCTTCTAAAGTCTCAACATAAATATTACTTGGATTCATCATATAAAAATAAATAAAAAATAAAAAAATTGGATTTTAGTTTCCATCTATTTAAGATTTAAGACCTTTAAGACAAAGTAAAAAATTTGAACAATTTTGGGTCATCAAGACAAAACATCTTAGTATTTGAGAAAAAAATAATCCTAGAAAAAGACTTAATTAAGACAACAAATTGTTAATATATCATAAATCTCATCTATGACTTAATTAAGACAACAAATTGTTAATATATCAAAAATCTCATCTATCTATATCTTAAGATTATAGTTGGACTCTTAATTAGTTTATTTTAGGTCTAACAATTACTAACATAATATCCAAGTTAATGATCTCTAGTTCAAATCTCATCTCCCCTATATATCTGGATTTTTATTCATTGCACATATTAGCTAGTTTAGGGCATCTAACATATAACTAGTGTTCACATAATATACAATAAGGGACATCTAACACATGATTAACATTTGCTATACATCTAGTTACATGTGAGAGATCATATTTCTTATCCACCTATTTCTTAAATACTACACTTGAGACTAGTAGTTGGGGGAGTACATTGCATTTTGTTGGGTTATGTGGGCCTTGGGTCGGGTTCACCCAAGATGGCCCAAAACCTAAACCCGAATCCAACACTAGGATCCAGGATCCAATAGTTGTTGAATTGCATGAAATTTAACTACACGTTAAGTTTAAGGCATTTAGAAATTTATTTTTGGAAGAACTGTAAGTTGAACCCGAAATTGTTCCTTATATTTAATATTAGTAAACTTGATTATTTTGGTCTGATTATTATACCATTGGAAAGGGCTCGAAAAGAGCTTTCCAACAGTATATTATATGATCAATTTATATGAGAAACAAGTGAGAAAATCGTGTTTGAAATTTTCCCCTAAAAACTACAATTTCTGGAAAAATGCATTCGAAGTAGATGAACAGTGCACCGCCACGTGGCACTCAGGGGAGAGGCCGCGTCCTAAAGGTGACGTGTCAGTCTCTGATTGAGACACATGGACGACAAGTGGACCAGTCAGGATGAGCCACGTGTGTGACATGTGGCAAAATACGATTCGGCCACGTATCTCCACGTGTCACAATCTGAGTGAAGACACATGTAGTACAGGTGGCACCATCTGGTACATCCACGTGTCATATAGAATGGACGAACTAGGTTGTGCCACGTGTCTCACGATGTGGAAGCATGTGGTGTTGCCACGTGTCAGGATATGTGGCCAGCCAGAGTCTGCCACGTGTCGCGAGTGGCTGAGGTGCTGCTGGTGTTTGCGTTGCAAGCGCGACCGTGACTCGCGCACGCGGGCACGTGAACCCCACGCGCTGCCAGCAATGGCGATTCCGGTCATCGGAAAAAAAAATTATTAAAAAAAAAAGGTAATAAAATTTCTATTAATTAAATTAAATTATTATTATTTATTATTATTATTGTTATTATTAATATTTTTTTTAACCTATTGGATTAATAAAAATTTAGTGATAGTTATGCTAAATTGATTAATATGTTTAATATGGTAAATTTTGCAGATGGCTTATCGTGTTATTCATCACTTTATTGATTCTGATGAGGAAGTCGAGCAAGTCATCGAGATAGTTGAGAGTCCCGATATCATTGATATTTCTAATGATCCAGACGATATCATAGTCATATTTGATGACGATGAGGGCGTCGAGCCTCCAGATTATGTGCCTACTGACTATCTAGTTGATGTCATAGTCATATCTAATGACGAGGAGGGCATCGAGCCTCCAGATTATGTGCCTTCTAATTATCCGACCGATGTTATTGTCATATCTGATGACGAGGAGGGCGTCGAGCCTCCAGATTATATGCCTTCTGGATATTCGGCTGATGTGATAATCATTTCGGATGACGAGAATGATATCTAGATTATAGAGTTATCAGACGATAATGAGGACATCGATGTTATGGATACTTCTGATGATGAGATGATTGAGGTGATAGACATCTCATCAAATGAGGAGGATCTGGAGATGATGATTGATTTCGATTAGTATATGAGAGAGTATCATGACGAGATTGATTCACATATCCCTTATATCTCTAATTGATGTTGTGTTTCTTTTATTATTATTGCATTATATAAATAGTACTTTTATGTTGGATATTTCAGATTGTATATAGTTTAATGGATGGTGTAATTTCTTAATTTATCATTTATAAAATCTTGTTTTATTTTTATTGCACTATGTATAATGATATTTATGTGGGTGTCCTAATCAAATTCAAGGAATGACATTAGGATTGTTTTGCACAAATACACTTATAAGTATGGTTTAATGAATAATTAAAAGTGGATGATGATAGGTGGCTTGACTACCTTTTTCGATTCCTATCCAATGATTCCTTTTTCATATTTATGAGTGTATGGTTGCTGCATTGTAATAGTGAAATGACAGTAGATGTGCTAGTATAGATATAGAAGGATATAGATAGTAAGTCTCTAAATATAAATGGATATCATTTCAGGAAATGACTTCAACTTCAAAGAATATTATTGCTGAACTAAATAAGGGAGAGAAACTAAATTATGACAATTATGATATCTGGCATCGAAAAATTCAGTATATTCTCGAAGAGTATGATGCTCTTGAGACCCTGACAAATACTATGGTAATGCCCCAGTCAGGTACATCTGCTCAATGCAGAAGAGACATGAAGATTTATCAGACTTGGAAAAAGAAGAATAGCATTGCTCGGATTACGATCCTAAGCGGCATAAATAATGATCTCATGTGCATGTATGAAGATTATGAGACTGCCCAAAACATGTGGATAGCCTTAAAAGATAAGTATGGTGGTACTTCAAACACTAAGCTGAGGAGGCTCACTATTAAGTTTGATACCTATAGGAAGCGCTAGAATCATACCATAAGGTAGCACCTTAGGGAGATATCAAACATGATTCGTGAGCTCAAGACTGCAGGGTATAATCTCACTGATAAATAACAAGTATAGGTTATGATCCGGTCTCTTCCCTCTAGCTGGGAGAATATGAAGATCAACATGACTCATAATGACAATATCAAAACATTTGATGATATTGCACGTCATATTGAATTGGAAGACGAGCGTTTAGAAACGGCTAAAGCTTTCGATCAGCTTTACATGGTTGAATCCAACAAGCGCAAAGGCTTAGGCTTTAAGCGTAAATGATGGAAGAGGAACTTCAAGAAAGGGAATGTAAATTCCAAGTTTAAAAAAAATGAGACCGGAAAGCGTAAAAAGGGCAAGCGCGCTGGGGTTAAGAATGACAAAGCCAAAATGACCTGTTTCAACTGCGGCCAGTTGAACCATTTTGCTCGTGAATGTACTGAGCAAAAGAAGGAAAAGGTACAATATTACTCCAAAATATTTAATCATGCTTATGTTTCTAGCTCAGTATTACTCATTGAATCTCATCCTTTATGGACTGTAGACTCAGGAGCGATCGATCATGTAGCTAGAAATCGAGGAGCGTTTGTGGAGTATCGTCGAATAAGTCAAGGATCAAGATGGATATATATGGGGAATAACTCACGTGTTGAGGTGAAGGGTATTGGCACTTGCAAGCTTGTTTTGTATAGAGGCCAAGTACTTTATCTCTACGATGTAGTATTTGCTCCTGATATTCGGCGAAATTTAGTTTTTGTACCAGTACTTCTTAAGTTGGGATATGTTTTAAACTTTCATGATGATTGTATGAATATCTATTTGGATTCTGTTAGGATTGGCACTGGATATTTATTAGATGGCTTTATTGTATTAAATACCGAGATGAACAGTTATTATGATGATGATAATTGTTTTTCATTAATTACTTTTTCTGATATTGCAAATATCGATGTTAATACTTATCATGCTAGACTAAGGCATATTGGTCAGGATCAAATGAATAGATTGGTCAAAGAAAGACTTTTAGGTTCTCTCAATAAGATAGATTTGCCCTTATGTGAAAATTATCTAGTAGGAAAAACAACTAGAAAACCATTTGGAAAAGGAATTAAGGCTGAGAATCCATTACAGTTAATTCATTCTGATATTTGTAGACCTATGAATGTTAGAACTAGAAGTGGTGCTTCGTATTTTATAACTTTCATAGATGATTACACTCGTTATGGTCATGTTTATCTGATCTCTCATAAATTTGAAGCATTAGATTGTTTTAGATTATATCTAAATATGGTGGAGAATCAGTTAGAAAGAACTATCAAAGTCATGCGAACTGATCGAGGACGAGAATACCTCTTTGAACAATTTGAGACATTGTGTCAAGAGAAAGATATTGTTAGACAATTGACCATTCCTAGGACTCCGCAACAAAATGGTGTAGCGGAAAGAAGGAATATAACTTTATTAGAAATGGTAAGATCTATGATGGCACAAGTGAACCTCCCAATATCTTATTTGGGAGATGCATTACTAACAACTGCTTATATTTTTAATAGAATCTTTACCAAGTCAGTATCTTCCACACCTTATGAATTGTGGATAGGTAGAAAACCTGATCTCACTCATATACAACCTTGGGGGTACGCTGGATATGTACATAACTTGTCTAGTAAATATGGAAAGTTAGGTGTTAGAGGAAAGAAATGTATCTTTATTAGATACTCTGAGTACTCGAAAGGATATGTATTCATAGGAGAAAATTTAGATGGAAGCATAACTGAATTGGAATCACGTGACGTGAATTTCTTAGAGAATGAATTTCCTAGCAGGGGTGAAGTTGAAAAATATTTTCAATTTTACGAATTGAACGAATCTTATGATGATGTGCATTCGAACACTCAACTAGAGGTAGATAGAGAATTATCTAAATACTCTATCCTTAGTAGGAGTGATAAAGCTATTGAAAGAGCTCATTCATTTATTCCCAGTAGGAGCATAAGGACTAATGAGTTAGTACCCTCGAAATCATCAATTCGTAGAAGTGAACGTAAAATTGTTCTTTGTCGTCGATTTGAGATCGAAGGGGAAGCTTTTATGCTTGCTTCACATGATAGTGATGAGCCAAAGAATGTAAATGAGGCTCTCAACTCACCTGCTAAAGAATTTTGGATTAAAGCTATGCAAGAAGAGATAGAGTCAATGAAATGCAACCACGTCTGAGACTTTGTTGATTTACCACCTGATCGGAAAGTTATTGGAAAAAAATGGGTTCTTCGTATCAAGTGTAGGGCAGACGGCTCAATAGAAAGGTATAAGGCGAGATTAGTAGCGAAATGATATACTCAACAATAAGGTATAAATTATAAAGAAACCTTCTCCCCTGTGGTAAGATTTGCTTCAATTCACCTTATATTAGCTATCGTTGTACACATGGACTTGGAATTACATCAGATGGATGTAAAGATAGCTTTTCTCAATGGAGAACTGGAGGAAGAAATTTACATGGAACAACCAGTAAATTTTGTTTCAAAAGTTCAAGAGCAAAAGGTTTGTAAGCTCAAAATATCTATTTATGGTTTGAAACAATCCTCCAGACAATGGTACATTCGTTTCCATGAGGCAGTAATATCCTATGGATTTCAGATGACAGAAGAGGACCATTGTGTGTATGTTAAACGAGTAAAAGACAAATTCATAATTTTGTCTCTATACGTGGACGATATTTTATTAGCTGGAAATGACAAAGAGTTTATGATGATCATAAAGTAATGGTTATCCTCAACTTTTGGGATGAAAGACATGAGAAAAGCTGTTTATATTTTAGGAGTTAAAATTAATAGAGATCGTTCAAGGAGAATTTTATCTTTATCACAGGAGCTTTACATTAAAAAAATTCTCGAACGATTCTATATGGCTTATTGTAAGCCTATAGATACTCTCATCTCGAAGGAACAAACTCTTAGTCTCGTAATGTACCCTAAGACTCCACAAAAGCATGAAAAAATGCAAAGAGTTCCTTATTCTAGTGCTATCGGAAGTCTCATGTACGCTATAATGTGCCCAAGACCTGATATCTACTATGCAATTGGGTTAGTTAATAGATATCAATCCAATCCTGGTAAGAAACATTGGATCGCCGTGAAAAGAATATTAGCATATTTGAAAGGAATTGCAGACTACTCCCTATGCTACCAAGGTGGTAACATGTGTTTAGTTGGGTATACAGACGCTGATTGGGGAGGTGACTTAGATGAGCGAAAATCTATTTCAGGTTATGCATTTTTGCTCAGCCAATGTGTTATCTCTTGGAGTAGCAAGAAACAGTCATGTATTGTGTTGTCCACCATGGAAGCTGAATTTATAGCGTGTTCAACAGCAGTTCAAGAAGCAGTGTGGCTTAAGAGATTTTTATGAAGATCTGATTTTAGAAGTTGATACGAAGAAGTTAGTTACCATTTACTGTGATAGTCAAGCAGTCATTGCCTATACTAAAGATGCGAAGTATTACAGTAAATCGAAGCATATAGAGACTAAATGCAATTTTATTAGAGATATAGTCATAAAGAAAAATGTAATGATCAAATATATATCTACGCATGAGATGGTTGCTGACCCGCTTATAAAAGTTGTGACAAGAGATATTTTTAAGTCACATGCTAGGTCTTTAGGTCTGCGTAGATTATAGTATTGTAATTGTCACTTTGAACTATATCCATTTGTGAATAAATACATTAGATTTATTACATAATACTAGCACATATTCATTTCACTTGAATTATATAAAGTATGTCATCAAATAGGAGACTAGTATTCTTATACATACAGTCGCCTCGATTGCTAGGAAAGCAAGCCAAGATGAGACACATATATTTTAGAAAATAAATTGGAGTTTGTTCTTTTAAGGACTTAGAATATATATAATGTCGCCTTGTTCAGTGCCAAGATGAGGTTCTACACTAAATATCAATAATAGAACCGCTCGTGATATATTCCCACCATCATGAGAACCTGATTAAGTCAGATGTGAATTTCTTAGCAAGAGATGCTTAGAAAGCAAGCTTTTAGAAACTCAGGTTAGACGTTAGGAGAACGTCTGAACTAAGATCTGTAAGTGAATAATTTAAATATAATAGACATATGCATCCCTGTTGAAAGGTAAGATTCACTGTAACAAGCGTTTCATACCGCGTGTGCTTATTGTGACCGACATGAAAAATGAGTGAATTTATCCCTAATTTCTCATTGTGTAAGTTCCATTGAAGTTTGTAAAAACTTCTATCTATGTCCTCAATGGTTATTCATTTTGTCTCAAAGTAACGAAGTGATGTTTGTATCATTAGTGTGTTTTCTATGGTCATGATAATGTGGCCTATGGGACATTTCTATGATGTCGGTCATTTTTGTTGACCAATAGACAAAAGTGAGATAGGAAGAGTTAATGAATTTTATTTTTCATATATTTACATGTCGACAAATTGTGATTTGGAATCACAATTGTAATTATATGAAGTATCAGAGGATCAAGCATGTTATGTTAAAGGGATCGAATATGCTTAAACAAATAAAATTCTATTAAATCTAAGACATAATAATGAACACATTGATAATCTCTTGTATAGAAGTACAATTGAGATTTAAAAAGTAAGTCTTATCACGGATTTCATTGTTCATAGGTCACACGGTACATATACCTGTATAAATGTCTGTGCTCCTTATTATAAAGGGGTCACTAGTATTTTATCTCTGTTAGTTCAGTTTGGCTCATCTTGTGTGAGTGGAAGATGTTGGGTTATGTGGACCTTGGGTCGGGTTCACCTAAGATGGCCCAAAACTCAAACCCAGATCTAACAGTTTTTTTGGATATAGTCTGCCAACTGCCAATGGCAGTTTTTGATGGGCAATTTTTTTGTGGGTTAAGGCAACTGCTGCCAAATCACTCGTAATATATTATGGGCAAAATTATATTTGTTCTTTCGGTAGTTGAACAATAAAAGAAGAAAAGAAAAATGAAAGATAGTGAAAGAAGCAGAGAAAAACAGAGACAAAAGAGGGAAAAATGCAAGGCAAATTATATTGTGATTAGAGATTTCTATCCGATTTTGTGGTGAAATCCGACCCCAGTTGAACAACTTGAGATTCAAATCAAATTTCGCTGCAAATTCAAGTATGTTTTGTGCATTTCTTTTACTGTTTTTCAAGTTATAAAGTTGTTGTATATACTGTCATTTGGATGATTATGTTTTATCACATTTGGTATACAATAAGGTGTGTCTAACATATAACTAACATTTATCATCTGTCTACATTACATATAAGAAAACATGTTATTTATGTCTTGAATATTATAGTTAAGATCAATAATGAAAGGAGAGGTTCATAAGAGCTATGACCCCTCCTCTCAAAATAAATAATAATAATAATAATTGAGAATTTGCTTTAAAATTTACACCGTTTCCTTATATATATTTTGTAATTTTTGTTTTGTCATCCATTTCAAAGTTTGTATTGTAATTTTTGTATTCGTCATCCATTTCAAAGTTTCTGTTTTAATACAACAGTCTCTCCAAATTATTAGTTATCATAAGACCCAAAAGCTTAAGCTAATAAGAAAAATGACTCAATTAAAATATTTAAGACTTGAAGTTGACACGTGACATGTTTCCTCATATGTAACGTGAATAAATGATAGATAATGGATACATGTTACACGCCTCCTACCGTATAACATATATAACAAGATAATTTTTTAAATAAAGGGGGAAGAGAATGTTTGAATCAGAAACCTTTAAGCTCTGATATCATATTAGTTATCATCAGTCCAAAAGCTCAAGCTGATAGAAAATGATCCGATTAAAGTATTTAAGACTTGATATTGACATATGATACAAATAATAAATTTATGGCCTTGCCACTAATTGGGCCCATATTTATCAAATTAAGCTTTTGATCAGTCTAGCTGTTATTGACACAAATCAAGTAAAATTTGCTAATTCAAACATTAAGACTCAATAATTTAATGTACAAGAATTAGTCATTCGACCTCACATTAAAAAATTAATGAATTGTACCTACACATATGGGATCGATTCTAAACCAGGACACAAAATTACAAAGTAGACCCTAGTCATACATAAACTCTACTCTTCGATTCATGCTAATTCTATTCCCATTATGATATAATGTAATAGACAATTTTAAGTTATCGTATAACGATTACATGATAGTTAATTATAAATCATCTTGAGCATAATTTAAATAAATTTTTGATAATGCAGCCTAACTTGTGGAACAAATTAACAAAACCTCATGAAAAAAAACATTACAGTACACCTACTTGTAAAGAGAAGTGACATGTCCCGCCATCTTTGCAATAAATAGAGGAGGGGGACATTCCAAACGTTGAATGTTGGTTTGGACTTTGGAGGAGTGGCGTGTGTGAGCTTGTCAAGCAAATTGGTGAATGTAAAGCTGCTGGTTGGGTATCAGCAGCTGCACCGCACTACTGGTCAAAAGACAAAAAAAGGCCTCTCTTTAGTCTGTTAAGGTCATAGAATTAAGCTTTACTTGCCCATAAATTATATTAGATTATCATGTCAATTGTAAGACCAATATATATATATATATATATATATATATTCTTCTCCTTCTCTTTTCTTCCCTTTTTCTTTTATTATTGCATTGGATCTTGAGTGTCCATAGTGAAAGTGAATATAGAAGTAGTGAGGCGATTAAACAAACAGCATTAATATTTTTTAAACTATATTCTGTTATGATAATAGACGGTAGCTAGTGGTTCAAATAATTGGAGAAAGATATGTTAAACATAAATTAAATATGTGGTGAAGTTTTGTATAATATATCATATCAATAAGTGGTAAATCAATTTTATTGAAGAATATATGCATATATATATGTATATATATATATATAGAGAGAGAGAGAGAGAGAGTAGAAAATTGAAGAATGTATTTATGAGAGAACATAAAAGGGTATAATTTCAAGACAAAAAACACTACTCCTGAAGCTTCAGTGACTCTGACTCCAATGTGTCATCGTTTAATAATATTAAAAGAAAAAGTAAGGTGGAAATGAGAGATAAATTATAGAAAGAAACTGAGAGAAATTGACTGTTAACAAATCATTGACATAAATGATCTCTACGTAACTCGTAAGTGGGGCAACTCCCGCGTATCTTTGCTTCTCTGCAAATAAACAGATGTAGATATTCTGATCATATTTTTGAATTCTATCCCAATTGGTTTCGATAATTATATGACTTGTTATCGGTAAATTAAAAAAAAAAAAATTACCTCTACATGATTAAATAGTCAATTTGAGAGCCAGTGGACAATCTTGATGATCGGCTTGCTTTCAAGTGTATTTTGTTATGTTCACACCAGTAAGTAGCTGGCAGCCGGAAGGAGGCGTTGCTAGCTAGCAGGCATTATGTACACATCTTTTATGGGATTCGTGATTTGGACTATGGCTCCTCCATTTACGTCGCAAAATTTTCTAAAGTGCGTGTGGGGTATTCATGAAAGATCACCGACTAAAAAGACATGTTGATTGCACAGTGAGAGTAGACGACAACATTAAACCATCTCTTTTAGATCTCTTTGGTCTGCGCCAAGGCACATGCATGTGCACACTTATGCAAGTACTTATTTCAAGAAATATCATTCAATCATATCTTCAAGTTCATGCTCATCACTCTATATATAAACTGTTTTTTCAATCAAAACAGTTTATATGTATATATATGTATATTAAATTTATGCTCAAAAGCTATAAGTGGAGTAACTTATGCATTTTTCAACGCTTATACAACAATTAAAACTCACAAATGTAGCTGGGTCTCAACTTCATTGGTATCATGCTTGGCCGTCCCGTACAGTGAAGTATAGCTTCTACACTCCAAATAAACAATCCCTCACCTTTAATAATGTGGGTTTCCTTTCTATCTTGTGTAGGTTATCCCCCCACTTATATGTGGAGTGCTCTCTCCCATATGAGAATTGTTACCTAGATCGCACTCTAGAGTCGGATCACGTTTGGTTCTAGTTAATCCATGAGCTTGTACTAGTCATAAAAAATAATAACAAATAAATAAATTATAACTCACAAATGTAACATTACTTCGGTATAGATTTTGTCAAAAAAAGGATTTGTGATTACTCTACAAAGTAAAAATGCTATTTGAAAGATGATTATGTGTAATAGAGTTAACATTCGAGGATCATATGAATACACAATTATCTTATTCAAATTTCTTCTTGAGAAAAATTATTTGTCCAACACCCTATGCTTCAAACATGAAGAGCTAAAGTAGTAAGTTGTGTATGTCTTTCCCCTTTTATTATGAGAGAGATTGGAATTTCACTTCATGAAAACGTAAATGTGAAAAGTATTTATCTGAACTTTTTTTTTTTTTTTTTTTTTTTTGGACTGAAGAGTATTTTTTCTGAACTGTGGGAGTAGTTCTGTCTCCATTTATATAGCTCAAATTTAAATTCCCTAATCAATGCATTTTTTTTAATAATGCGGTGTTTAATTTAGATATGGACTATTAAAAGTCCGTCAAGATGTCCATCAATCCTAGAAAACATAAAAACGAGAAGAATTAACACACTAGCAGAAAAACCGCAATACTGTAAGCCCACAAAATGTGGTGCTATTGGCACCCCACAAATGGCCTACTGAAGCCCCAGTGCTAAGTCTTCCATCACCCTTTTATGACACCCCTTTGGGCCTTACAATTTATCATATTCCTTTATTTTATTCCGTTATTTGAAAATTTGTAATATGTCATGTGTTTGGTTGAGATGAATCTTTAAAAACTTTCAATTTGTAAATATTTCAGCAACATATTTTTCAACATTTTAGGTTTTGCGATTTATAATCCTTTTATATAAGTTTCTGTTTTTGGCTCTTGTGATATATAAAGTTACATAAATTCATCAAATTGATTTCTAACATTGGTCAAAGTTGGTCAAACATAATGGAAGTAGGATTAGTTTCGTCATTCCAACATGTTATTTTTAATTTTGATTAAAATTAAATTAAGAAAATAAAATATTAAAGAAAAAAAAAAGGAATGGATCTCCACTGTGGTAGAGATATATAATTAAAATAAAATTTTAAAAAAAGATAAAATAAAAATGAAGAAAAACATGAATTTCAACGTTTATGTCTTATATGGACAGTACAAATCAAAATAAATTTACCAACTTTTTTTTTTTTGTTAAATGAAAAAATAAAAAACTGATTTTGTTCCAACTTGGAACCAGATCATCCATCGATTTGACTAATGTTCAACTAGATCAAATAATTTAAGTTTCCTTATGATACTAATCTAGCACTGATCTATGCCCGACAATAAAGATCAACAGCCATGCAAATCTGTGGATCTTCAAGTAAGGAAGATATAGATTGGATCTTCAACATTGATGGGAATCTTTATAAATGGAAGAGATCCAATATGGATTTTCATCACAGAGGGATGAATTTTTATTTTTCATTTTTAATTTGTATTTAGAATAATTTTTAATTATATGTATAATTAGAAACGCATCATTTATTATTGGTCTTAAATTGTTTAATAATGGGAAATGTTTGAAAAGGTACTAGACACTAGCGGGTGGTCAATGGTCAAGTTATTGACCATCGGACAATCTAAAGAAAATTCATTAAAAAATCTATACATTAATGTAAACACCACAAATATACTAAATGTCTTAGAATAATAATTCAAATGTCTCAGACAGACTCACCAGTCATAAAGTCATAAGAAAATTTATCCACATGGAAACCAAAATGAAACTCCACAAATTATAAAAGTAAAACTAAAAGTCTAAGACCAACATCAACATATAGTCTTACTCCTAAACATCTATCTCTTCTTATTGGTATTTTTCCTAGACTTCTTCTTTATCAAATTCAAACTCATAATCCTTGTTCTTCTTTTCCTCCTCCTCATCTTTGGATGCAAAATTCATAAAGTTCTCTCACAATCACTCTAGAATTTCTTCAAAGTTGTAGCATTTCATCAGTGTTGCTTGCTTCACCAACTAATTGCTAAGTGAGCTTGGCACTAGGCTTTACTGCATTATCATCACCATCATCAACAATCCATCTTTATGCACTACTAGCATCACCATCAACAATCCATCTTTATGCTCTACTAGCATCACTTGCTAGTAGTACATCATCACCACTGTCGACGTTATTTATAAAGTTGTAATGTTTGAATTTGTTAAAAATGATCAAAAGTGACGTATGATATCAGCTGACATCATTTATTGATTACAACATTATTTTTAACAATTAACATAACGTCAACTTGATCACTTTAATGTCAAACTTGTTCTAATTTAATTTTCTTTATAATCTTTATTTTCATCATTTTTTTGAAGTCTTTATTTTCTTTATTTTCTTCCAATTTAATTTTTAATTTTGACCTAACTCTATTTGTGAATTACTTGTGAGGATTATATAATATGTAGTAATTAAATTAATAGACACTGGAAACTTCAAATTGTATAAAGACATCTATAATTTTGAGAATATAATCTTAGGTTTTTAATGGAGTAACTTTAAGCTTAATAACAGTGAATTATTATTTAATTAAAGAATTTAATTAATAATTTTGATATTATCGGAACTCAAAACTGTATGTCAATCGGGTCATTTCCATAGCTCATGTCATTATAAAAAACGTATATATAGAATATTGTAATTGAACAATCAAATTATATATGTTACATGAGTAGCAAAATTTGTGTTCACTTGGTATTTAAATAATATTAATTATTTAAATTATTTAATAATTAATTAGTTAAATATTGATTATGAATTAATAATTATTTAATTAATTTTATAAGAAATTTCAAATCCAATTCTTAATAATGACTTTAGTTTAAATTAATTTATTAGATATCATGAGTCTGATTCCATAATATAACATAAATTAATTTTGAATAAATTATGTTTTATAGGTTTAGGGCAATAGTTTAATTCTAATCAAATAAAGGGTTCAATATTAATTTTGAATTAATGGAAACCATAGTTGATGCCTATAAAAAGAAAATAAATAGTTCTCTTTTCATAGGCTTTTTGAAAGAAATAGTTCTCTTTTCATAGGCTATTTGGTTGATTGTACGTCAGAGAAATAAGGGGAAAAAATTTATTTTCTATGGCAAAATGCAGAAAAGAAGAATATATGTCATTCTTCTTTGTATAAACAAAATTACACCTTACCTCTAGTATAGAAGGTACAATCCTATATAATTGTATTTACTCATTTGTTTTTCAGCATAGAGACATATCAAGATATATTAAAAAAAGTTAGATGGTGAGCAATCTATAAAGAATCAATATATAAGGTAAAAGATCTAATCTTTAATTTTGTTTTTGTTGTTTTATTTCATTATTTTATTGATTCAGGTTTTTAAGTTTTATAAAAAATTTTGAAACTCATTTTTCCATATAATTTAATTTAATTAAAACAACTATTATTTTCCCTGCACAGACTGCAATACAAGAAAAAATACACATTATTGACCATACATCCTCATGTGCCTTTTTACATTGCTATGACTTAAGAGAGACATTATTGATTACTCTTTTTAATTTTTAATAACATCGTAATAATATATTCTTAAGAGAAAAATCGAGTCTCACGTCTCCACATCAATTTCATTATCATTTCTATGAAATTATCAGTCTATCATCATCCCCTTAACTTTCTCATTGACTAATGACGACAATGAAAGTAGGAAAATAATAGGATTTCATCAAAAATGACATTTTTCTGATAACCCTTTGAAAAATTACCCTTTCTTTTTCATATCTTTCCTGATGGACATTTTTTGGACAAAAATATCCTTAATTACAATGCTAATTACCACTTACCCACCCCTTTTCAGATTCATCACTCTCTCTGCCAAATTTTCTCTCTCATTCTCTCAAGCTGAATTTTCAAAATTTTTCTCTCATTCTCTACCAAAACTTGGGCGACGGGCCTCTCCTCCCTCTCCTCTTCTTCTTCTTCTTCTTTTTCTTCTTCTTCTTTCTTTTTTTTTTCCTGCCTTGGTTCTGGGTCGCGAACCCAGAACCAGATTTCATTTTTTTTTTTTTGTGTTTGTTTGTTAATTATTGATTTGATAATGTTGTTGTTGTTGTGAGAGATGATGATGTTGATGAATTGGATTGATGATGTTGATGAATTGTGGGAGGTTATGTATTTTGATATTGAAGAAATGAGAGGGGTAATTTTGTTCAAAAAAAAATAATAAGATCAGTTTTGATAATTCAGAAAACTAAACGCACAATTCTGTAATTTTCAAAAATACTTTTAAGGGCGCTTCTTATTCAAGAAGCGCCCTCTATTATAAATATTATAATTATGAAATGACCCCAAAATTTTATTTAATTATAAATTTCACCCTAAACTTTCAATTAAGGTTGGGAATCTCAACCTTGAGGTTGGGATTCCCAACCTGAAAGTTAGGATTGGTAGGGAATCCTAACCTTGAGGTTGGGATTATGGATTTTGATATTGAAAAAATGGGAGGGGTAATTTTGTTCAAAAAATAATAATAAGGTCAGTTTTGATAATTCAGAAAACAAAAAGTGTAATTCTGTAATTTTAAAAAATATCTTTAAGAGCGCTTCTTACCCAAGAAGCGCTCTCTATGATAAATATTGTAATTACGAAATAACCCCAAAAATTTGTTTAATTACGAAATATATTTAATTGAACATTCAGGTTAACATTTTCAACCTCAAGGTTGGGAATCTCAAACTTAATAAACATCTAAGGTTAGGATTCTCAACCTTTAGGTCGGGATCCCAATTTGCAGGTTGGGATCCCAACCTAAAAGTTGAGAATCCCAACCTATAGGTTGGGATTGATTTTAAAAAATACTCATTAAGGACATTTTTGTCCATTCATGTTTTTTTTTCTATTTAGGATTCTCAACCTATAGGTTGAGATTGATTTCAAAAAATAACTCATTAAGGGTATTTTTGTCCATTCATGCATTTTTTTGTACCTTTTTGTACCATCAATTAGAAAAGGTTAGTTTTGAGGGATGACTTTCTAAAGGAGTCATTTTCTCAATTTTCCCAAAATAATTCTACATGGCAACGATATCTCACAATGATATTACCCTACACAGATTGCAATACAACTATTGTTTTTTTTTTGCATATTCTAATTTGATTAAACTGAGTAATGTTTTTCCCTACATATACTGCAATACAAGAAAGAATACATGTTAATTATTGACCACACATACTCGTGGCCTTTTCACATTGCGATGACTTGAGAGCGATATTATTGATTACTTTTTTTTTTTAATTTTTAATAATATCGTAATAAGATATTCTTACAAGAAAAACTGAGTCTCACGTCTCCACATCAATTTCATTATGATTTATGTGAAACTACCAGTCTATCATCATCACATTAATTTTCTCATTAACTAATGACAACAATGAAAGTAGGAAAATAATTCTACATGGCAATGAGTACCTCACAACGATATTCCTCCTCCCTCCCTTCATTGACTAATGACAACAATATAAGTAGGAAAATAATTCTACATGACATCGAGTAAAACTAATGACAACAATGAAAGTAAAAAAAAGTACTTTCATTGTTGACTAATGACAACAATGAAAGTAAGAAAATATTTTTGTTGTTGACGAATGACAACAATGAAAGTTGGAAAATAATTCTACACGGCAATAGGTAACTCACGATGATATTGCCACGTTAATTTTTTCATTGACTAATGACAGTGTGAGAATAATTCTACACAGCAACGAGTGCTCCACCATGATATCGCCCATTACGATTTCTGTGAAATTTCAGTAGCTTTACATTTTTGGAGCATTTGTTTCTTATGGTTGGAAATCTGGTTTGTGAGATGTGAACAAATTTTGTTGGATTCTTTTGACTTTTGGGGACATGAAAATGATTTACTGTTTTACAAAATGACAAGACATCTGCAATTCATGCGTCAAGGTCATCTCTCATCAAACATTCAAGTTCTTATATGATAATGATGTACCAGCAACTTATTTATCAAAAATTGAAAGATAAACAAAATAACATTTCCGTGTAGATGTCATCACTGTGACTTACTTGGATGTAATGATGAATCTTGTAATTTGAATCATTTGTTTGTTGTGCAATTTTCAAAGCATGTGCCTAACTAGGTAAATTTTTTTGTCGTATGTTACATGTTAGCTTTAACAAGTGTAGGCTTATGGGATCAAAATTGGAATTTTCTTTTGAGTGGGTTATAAAAGAATTGTAGAACAAAAGGAAATTTCTATTACAGATCATACAATTCAATTCACATGCTAAATACAATATATAGTTGGAGTTATTTCAGTGGAAATTTCTATTATTTTGATTTAATTTTTTAAAAGATCAACCTTACCATTGATATTGTTACCCTTGTTTGTAAAGTATTTTATAACATACCAACAATATTTTCCACATAAAATGATTTATAAATGTTTATAAAAATTCACTTATTTAATCCATATAATATTAATAAGTATCCAAAAATATATATAACTAAGCAATTTAATAAAATTTTTAGTGAAAGGGAACAGAACATGGTAGGAGCACTCTGCTATAAAGTCAGGAGTGCAGAAGCAAGAAGACTAATCTAATTTATCCGAGTTATAAATTATCAAAAGCAGCTTGCAATTTAATAATAAAAATATATTTCATGAATAATAATAATAATAATAATGTGAAAACTACAGCTGGAAATTTCTAGGGGAGTATCTAGCTAGAAACCCAATATTAACATTGAGACAGGCATAGCTTGTTGCACTCTTCTGTTGTTAAAAGTTGCAACTGTGATCAATGGCCTTGCAATGCAGCGGTAGCATCCAGGTCAGTCTAGACTTGAAAGTAAAGGTTCAACACCTCATATCCCTACTTTACTCAATAAAGATTAGATTTTCTTACATATTTATGGGTTATCTTTCATTCTGATATGGATGGTTTTTAGTCATATAAAGACCATTTATCCTAACCGTGCCATTAGAATTCAATCAGTTTGCTTGATTATCTTCTAAATTCGTCTTGTTATCTAAAAAAAAAAGTTGCAACTGCAGTTTCATTATGCAAAACACATGGTTTTTTCCTTGTGACTTTACAATTTAACTCGTTTCACTATGGCAAAGTAAAACTAACATAATTTATGAGAAAATTGGGAGTTGTATTGATTTCATTATTATATATCAGTTTGATCCCGATTATCTCTTAAATTCGTCTCGCTATTTAAAAGAAAAAAGTTGCAACTACGGTTTCATTATGCAAAACACATGACTTTTTCCTCGTGACTTTACAATTTAACTTGTTTCACTATAGCAAAGTAAAATTGACGTCATTTATGAGAAAATGGGGAGTTGTATTGATTTCATTATTTGATGGCAGATCAAAACTGTTGAAAGTGGACAATAACAACCTAAGCAATTAGTGTTTATTGTTTTGTGTAAGGCATTTTTAACCTTGAAATTTGCTGTTTGGATGCTATAAATAATTTGGTGATTTTTTTTTTCTAATACATATATTTTTTTTTTCTAATACATATATTTTTTTTTTCTTCAAGTTGATCCATCCATCCTTTTGTGTTAAATCAATTAACATCTGTTAAAAGAAAATATTAGAAATTTTCTCATCTTAAAAAGTTTAGTTTATGAAGTCTTTAAAATTTGTCGAATTTGCTTCATTAATCTTGCTGTGGATTCAACGAAATCAATTCAAGCATATCCTTGTTCCTTTACATTTTTTTTTTCTGGTTTAGAGAGACAATTATTTGTAGGTTCATTAGTTGACTAGTAGTAATGTAAGTCAAATAATTTACTAGATGCTTATGTCAAACTGGCGCAAACTTTGTTCAAGAAGATGAGAATATTTGCTGCTTCTAAACTAAAGTAGGAAGTGCTTTTGCTTGGTAGCACTTTTATGATGTGCTTTTCTAAAGAATCTTGATAGGTTCTTTTATGTAAATTAGATTAAGTGCTTCTTTGGTCTTAAATGATACTCTTGTTATTAGTATCAGACAATAAGAAATAGAAATGAAAAAGCTTTTGGTGGACCTCTGAATTGATAGAGATACTTATTATGAGCCCTATCATAAAACGTGATTTTGCAACTGCTTTGACGGGTTTTTCCATTTTTATAGAAGTAAATACACATAATCCCATTGGGTTTAAACTTAATACAAGCATCGCAACTTTTAGGTTTTTATAACACGATGTCCCTGAGTTAATGGTCAACATCATGATAAAGGATAATTTGATCAATTTGTAAGAAAATTTTAAAAACAATTAAAAAAATTGATGAATCTCCCCATCCATTGTGGAGATTATTTCTATGAGAAGCTTGAATGGTGAGATCACCGCCAATGTGGGAGTCGTTGTGGCGGAGGTTGGGGAAGTTGAGCCATTGTTGTTGTTGTTGTTGTTGCGGTTGATGAAGGACAAATTTTTTGTTTTTTTGGTTACAATCCAATGTGGTATGGTTGACTTAACGATTCGAGGTTCATCTAATAACTTTATGGTTGGGTTGATGATTCTTGTTGATGATGTTGTAAGGTGTTGATTTTTTTTTTTTTAATATTTTGTTTTGAAAAAAAAATATATTTAAAATTAATCACTATCATCTATCATGAAAACAGATGACAGGGAGTAAAGACTTTTATTTTATATTTCATATTTTCAAAATATTTTTTCTTTTTTTAATTTTATTATTTCTCTCTTTTTTTTTTAATTTTTAATAATTTATTATAACTCTTTTGCCCTCAAGCAAATCACTTTAAAATTTTAAAGTTGAGCGCTTTTTGATAATTGTGTCAAAATAATATGTCAACCGTCAATTTTAACATAAGTAGGCTATTATCATAGTGGTATTGTGTTATAAAAATCTAAATATTACTTGTATTATTTTAATTTGTTTGAATTTTATTAAAATTCATAAAAATTCATATGTATTTAATTCAAACTTTTCAAAACTCTAAATGAATTTAGGTATGTTTAAAATTCATTAACTTTATATATTTTATATAAGTGATGAAATTCAATGGATTTGAAAGTAAGATTTATAAATAAAAAAAGTCTATCACAAATCTAGTTATTTCCTCATAGATTTTATTGGATTTCTTAAACAATTCCAATAAAATTTATAAGGAATCTATAAAATCCATGAATTCCACCAAAATCTACCATTTAAAAAACAACATTCATCAAATTCTAATAAATTCTAAATTGAATACACCGGTTTTAGATTTTAATCGATTTCATGTATATTTTAATTGAATACACTTATATTTTAATAAAATTTATTCAAATTTAGATTAAATATATTCAAACTTTTAAAATATTTTAAACTTCAATGAATTTTATGTTAAATATATTCCCCTAAATGTTGATTTTACCTTTAATCAGACCAATTATCAGTTAAAACTTATTATATTCCAAAGAAAATGAAAAAAAAAAAAAGTTAAACCTTATAGTGGTCAGCGAACAGTTCAATGGTAATTGAGAAAAGTAATCGGTAAAATATAGGGTCATGACTCGGTGTACGGAATTTTTGAGTGCAATTTACAATAAATTGTAATTTTAAAAAAAAATGTTTCTCCTAAAAAGTCGACAAATCTTGTTAAAAATCTTATCATTAAAAGAAAATCTTATCTGCAACACATCAGTAACGACACGTGACGTTTCATAGTTATGATGAAATCAATTAAAATTATTTTTGTCTTGGCCGACGGCGTATATAATCAATTACGAACCCTAGACCTGATGGGCAATCAAAACTGAAAAAAAAGCTAACCCTAAAATCAAACCATATTTAAAGTCATATCAGCCGCCTCTATACCATGCCCTTCACTAAACAAACCCTAGTCCTTGTGAAGAAGTGAGCAGCAGCATCATCATCATCGAATTGAGCCAGCAAATTATTGAATGATGACATAGGAGGAGTGGATTGTATTTGCATATGAATCATGGCCATCAAAGTAAGCTATCTCTGAGGTTCCTGTTTCTTTATTAACAGTTTTCTTTCAGACATATGTTCATCAAGTTGGTTTGGATCTTCGATCGTAGTCTCGAGTAATATAGTGTCCAGAGGTGAAGTCACAAGTTAGGTGGTTTTGTGAAAAGATGGAGGGATCTTTTTGGAATTTGGAGTTTGTGGGGATTCTTATTGGCTTAAAACTGACTAAGGAGATTGTGCTTTTCGTTGTAGATCTGACGCAATCTCTTTATCCGGTAAAGCCACTTCGTACGGAATTCCAAATAACTTTGTTTTGTTCACAAAACCGCTTCAGCTATAATTTTACGTCTGGAAACTATATTACTATAAGGTTTAGTATTGACTAAGTTGAAGATCTAAGTCGGATTTGATGAATTCTTTGAAGTAAACGTTAAATAGGATAACAATATCCGCAGAGAAGCAGTGTTGGTTTGGTTACATGGTTCATTTGTCATCGGTGTTTTGGTCACCTCCTCTATGTCATCATTTAATATTTTGCTTGGTGCAATTCTTTTTCTTCAGATAAATTAGCATGTAGAGATTTTGTATTATTTTGTATTGAAATATTGTGCTTGATTTTTTTTTTTTTTTTTTCTGGGTGGGGGGTTATTTTGTATTGAATTCGAATTAATCAATTTGATTTGTATTTTGCTTTAGTGATGGTGAATATGGTTTTGTAGGATTTTGAGGAGCGTTTTGTGGCTTGTAATTGTTTGAAATATTTTGATTTGGCAAGAATCGTTTAGGCTATCTTCAGCTTTAGTTTCATTGTTGATGCTCTAGCAATTGATTATCTTAATTTTAATTTTTTTATTCTGGAATTCTATTTTTCATTTTGTAGCGAGTCACTGATTATTGACACCACATTTAGAATTAAACTTTTCGTCAATATATAGCGTAACTTATTATCACTTGATTAATTTGAACAATGATTGTAGTTATATCAATCTTTTTTTTTTTAAGTAATAATAAAAAGTTTAAAATTGAGTATGTGTTTTACTTAAATATTTTTATATTTTTAGATTGGTTCATATAAGATTGAAATTGACATTTAAAATAAATAATTTAATATTTATTTTTTATTAAGTACAAATTTATGTATTTTTTAGTAAGATGAAATTAGGGTGTGTTTGTTAACCAGAAATTCTATTGGGATTGTTTACCAAATTTTATGGTAATGGGAATTAAGTTCTATCCTCTCCTAATTAAAATAGAGAATTCATATATTTTTACTAGAATAAATCAAAATTATTTTTTGTAAAAAGCCTATGTAGTTTTTTTTTTTTTTTTTTTGCACATCTAGGATTCAAGTTCCTTTTCTTTGATTAAAATAGAGAATTCTTATACTTTTACTAAAATATTGTTAATAAAAATTATTTTTGAAAAATGTCTACGTAGTTTTCTTCACTTTGCTATGTGGCTTTTTATGCTTCTTTGCTTTTTACCGTTTACTTGTTCATGCTTCTGTGCCTTTCTCTTCTATCTAAGGTTGGGCACGAGTTTGATCGATTCGGTTATGGGCAAAACCAAAGAGAAATGGATTATTTTCAATCCTTACATATACAATCCGAACCGATTCGATCTTAACAAATCATATCTCAATTGATCATAGTTAGGTCAGCTAGGATCAGATCTTTTTTTTTTTTTTTTTTTTTTTCACATCCACTTACCAATGACCACATCAACTCCATAAACCCTAATTTGACTTTTCAAAACCTCCATATAAATCAACCCCAATCTTCAAAACCCACAAAACCCCCTGTATCTCACGAACCACATCCACCAACCACTATCAATCTATCAAACAACATCCTCTATTTCAATACAATAACAATTGAGTTAAAAAAGAGGTAGAAGTACAAGAATACCCCAATTGAACGGTCAGAGAGTCAACGGGCATGAATGAGGGAGGTGGTGGAGGAGACAAATCGACGGAGGAAAAGAGGAGGAGAGGCTTTATGAGGAGATAGTATAGGAGGAGGAGAGATCAGAGATATGGTTGCTAAGGTTGATAGAAAAGAGTTAGAGGAGAAAGAAAATGAGGTGTGGTTTGATTGGCGAGGGGAGGTGGGTTGAGAGAAGAACTGGCTTGAGAGTGACAATTAGGGTTGCATAGAGTTGAGAGAAGAATTGGTCGAGTGATGGCAAGGTTGTGTATGTTTGGTGTATATATATATTAAATCGATTTCGAGTTTCGGGAGGGGTCGGTTTTTCAGACCCAAAACAGAATTGAAACAAAAAAAAAAAAAAAGGGTTTTTGACATGCAAAATCAAGCCGACCCGAAGTTAAGTTGAAAACCGACATTTTTAAGTTGATTTGATTCAGGTTGGGCTGAGTCAGTTGGGTCTTGATTTTTTTGCCAATCCCTACTTCTATCCGTCTTTTGTTCATGCTTTTGTGTTTTTCTGTCCATCTTTTCCTTCATATCTTAGCACGAGTACGATCTTGATGGGTTTGCCAATTATGGTTATATGTAGTTTTTTTCTTTTAATTTTAGTAGTTATTAATTCTAGCTGGTCTATTTCTTCGAATCCAATATTCTAGAAATAAAAGAGAATATGATGGCTTTATATTGTTAAAAGTCATGTTGCCAAGATACCAAATATCGACATTGTTCATACAATTTGGGATTCGTGAAACAAGTTTCTGATTTCATATTTTTAAACAAGTCATGTTGCTAAGATACCACATCCCATCTAGTAAAATTGATTATTCTTGAGAAGTTATCTTCTTTTAATGATAGTAACGATGCTGATGTTTCTTTTAAAAGTTTGAAGATAGATTCCACAGATCCTATGAAATGTTTTAATTTATTGGGAAATTAAGCTCATTGCTCGGTTTACCGCTCCAGTTGTGGTGATTCTTGGGTCATCGCTAGGGCAGTAACCTCAACAGTTTATGGTAGTGGCCCTTGTTAGAGACCGTTGACCAAATCACTTAAGCGGTCTGGTCAACAGTTCTCCGTTGAGACCAATCTAGCTCTACGTGACTATGAAAATGATTGTAACTCTTTTGTCTAATCTTGTATCGACTCATGGTTCTTTTCCTATAATTAGGTGACACCTGTTTTTTTTTTCTGTGAAGAACTTGTCTTCAAAGAATAATTATACAATGATGAAACCACACTTCAAATTAGACTTTTAAACATGAACAGTAGAAAAAGAAATCCACACACACAATGTATGAGAGACACGTATACTCATGAGTCATAGAACTACATATACTTAAGTCCCTAATATAAAAACAACTACATGCATATTTGCAAACCTAGCGTTGGTTGAGCATATAAAAAACTAGTTTACTCTATCTCCGAGCTTTTGTGGAGTCTTGCTCTCTGTCTCGATTCACTGAATGTCTAATCTCGTGTCATGTCTTCAACTTAAATTACAAAACCTATGAAGCTAATGTTATAATATCAATATTCGTTCAAGCAAATTCCTAGGTCATTATTTACTCTAAATTTATTTACATTTTGACGCCCTTGGATTAAGAACAAATGGACAATGATATTAAAGTTACAAATTTAAGTAAATATTTTAATTTATTATAATTTGACCATTAGATACCTATTGTGTAAAAGAGAACTAGAAAGATCTATAGTTCTATTTAACACTAGTACAAAGCCATAATTTTAGTACTTAAAATCTTAAAGTAATTTTAGAATTTAGGGTCAAAGGTCTAGATACTATTAGTTAAATGGGTAAAGTTCATATTGATACAAATATGACCTTATGAAAGAATTAAACGAATGAATATTAGCTCGATAGGTGTTCACATATTGGTGGACAATTGAAAACCATTTGGTCAATTGAGAAAGAAATGAATAAGAATTGGTTTAACCTTTCAAAGGTTTGTTGAACTAGGAAAAAAAAAAAAACAATTTAGCATCATTTGGTACACTACATTTTGTTTTGTCCTTTTCACAATACATATTTTTAATTTTTTATAATAATAAGTATAAGCTAAGTTCTTCCAAAGAGAGAGAGAGAAGAGAGTATAAGCTAAATCCCTTCATCGAATCTTGACAAAAATTTTTGTATAAGATAAGACACCCTGACCGTAACTTGTAAGTATTTTATTGAAGTAAATATTGCTACATTTTATTTGACTTAGTAATTGAACTAAGTTGAATTATATATAAAGAGTGACAATTAATTAGATAAAAGAAGATAATTAATTGATTGGTAATCAATTTAAGCTTGATGGCAGTATTGTTTATTTAACCTAAAAATATCTCGTGTTCGAGTACTTCCTCCCAAATAGTATTTAGAAAATAAACAAATTTAAATATTGTACTTTAAAAGCCAGATGAGATATGATATTCATCCTTTTTAACATTAAAGACACAAATGCTGTCTGCCATTGGTTTGGACACGGTAGATTTAACCCTTAAAGGTGGGAAGACCAATTTATCCCTTGTCCAATTATTATCACTTTAAAGATAATAAAATATTGGGGATCGTTTGTTTGTTTTCACTCAAAATTTTATAGTGCTGAATTATACCTATTAAATTATTTTCATTTGTTTTTTTAAGTGGTTAAATTAATTAAACTATCTAAAAATAACTGAAAAAATTAAGTAAAAATTTTTAACTTTTCACTTAATTGTAAATTACTTAATGACATTTGAAAATTTTTATTTTAAATCTATCATTCTCAAAATAACATAATTTCAAATTTATCCTAATTTTGTATTATCCAAATTTTTTTTTTTCCCTCGATACTTACAAAAAATATATTTGAAAAGAAAAATCTAAATACATCACATTTCAAATTGTCTTAAAATTAAATTAATATATTTTAATTTATAATTTAAACATTCATTTTTCAATTGTTTTCTTAAATATATTAATATATAAATATCATTAATACTACTATATTTTTAATTATAAATAAAATATTATTAATATTTACATAATAATGTTTTAGAATTTATTAAATTATTTATTTTTAGATGTTTGTATTAAATTAATTAAAATTACATAACAACAAAAGTTAAAATGATATAAATGTTAAATTGCTAGTTTCCAGACAATTTTAATTTTAAAAACAAATAAATTTGCAATTTATTCAAAGGTATGGAAAAAAAAATATATGTTATTCAAATTTCAAATTTCAGTCATTATTCAGTCTTCGGTTTTTAGTAACAATGTATAGTCTTCTGATAAAAAAACAAACGATCCTTTAGTATTATAAAAATTAATAGAAAAATTAAAAATAAAAGAAAAAAAAGGAGCTCCATTGATAGTGGTCAAATCTCGTCCATGATGGGAAAAAATAAACAATCTTCTTCCATCGCGAGGGAGATTATTTGAGCTAAAAAGAATTATCAAATAATTTCCTTTAAATAAAAAGAACGATCTGATCTCATCAACAGTGGAGATCATGATTGCCACTATGAAGAAGATCGACAATTTCTTTCTCAAGGAAATGTTGATCTCTTTTTTTAAGGAGTAGTATGCTCAGATAGGGCAATTGGATGCCTTCCTTTTTTTTTTAAAAAAATATTATTTTGGGGCATGAGTCTAAGGGTTTGTTTGTTTTTAGCACTTATCACTTAATGAGTCTGAATTGAATCTATTAGGTTATTTATTTATTTTTTTAAGTGGTTAAACCATTTAAAACTACTCAAAAATCATTGATAAAAATTACTATTTCAAACTTTTATCTGAATATCAAATCACTTAATGATTTTTTAAATAAATTATTCTAAGTCTATTATCCTTAAAATAATATAATTTTGAATTTGTCTTAATTTTATAGAGATTTTTTAATGCTATAATAAGCATTGTTGACAAATAAAAACCTTAAACATCTCATCTCAAACTTTTTAGTTGGATTACTATATTTCTCTGATCAAATTTCGATAAGAATCTTTATTTTTTTTTATATTAAACTATTTGTCGAGTAGCCTATATTGTGTTTATTTAAATCCATAAATTTAATCTATTCTACAATAATAATTAATCATATTTTAATTATGAGTAAAAGTATTATTAATATATATAAGTGTTTTAGTTTTTGTTAACTAATTTATTTGTAATTATTTTATTATATTAAATGAAATTACATAACAAGTAATGATAAAAAGTATAAATATCAAATTACTAGTTTTTAGATAATTTTTATTTTAAAAATAAATAAAATTACTATACATTCATAATAAGGAAAAAAAAAATTATTCAGATTTTAATTTATTCAATCTTCAATAATTTTTAATATTATTCAATCTTCAGACAAAAAAATAAATAATCCCTTATTATTAAAAACTTTAAGTGTATTTCAGAATTAAAAAAAAATTATAATTATAAAAGTTTTAGGGTTAATTTTACACTTTTTCTATTATAATTCAAAATAGGAAGATAATTAATTTAGGTCAACTGTTGAAGTTGACCATCCCAGGGTTGTTAATGTAATTAAACATAATGTAAAACCGAAGGTCAGTTCATATAATTATCCCATATTTTCAGTAAAAGAAAAAATAAAAATAAAAATAAAAAAAAACCCTAGCGCCAGTGTGATATAAAGAGATTCACTTGACAAGGACAAAGAGAGTCACCTCCCTCACTCACTTCACTTCCACTATCTCACACAATACAATGGCGCTCTGTACTGTACAATCCGTCTCCAGCGTCCCCAGCACCCACCGTGTCCTCACCGCTCTAGTCAGCACCAGAACCTCTCTTTTTCGCAAGCAAACCCCTTCGTCTCCCTCCTACGCTTATGGCCTTCGCTCCCGTACGAAACAAAACCCTAGGTCCACTTTTGTTTTTCGGTCTCTTTATTTTATTCTAATATTTTGTATAATACAAGTTACTGTTTAGTTTCTAGCTGATAAATAATATACATTTAAAGCTCGAATGTTTTGGTTTTTTTAAATGCTCTTGTTGTTGACTGCCTGAGTGCTTTTGTTGTATTAGTGTAAGAGTGAATATTTCATTTCATATATGCATGTTGTTGTTGGGACCTCAGGTCAATCCTTCCCTCATTTGGCCTTTTTGTCCCTGCAGGGTAGTTAGCGTCTTGAGGTCCCAACACATGTTTTAGGCTAGGTTTCATTCCAAAAGGTGTTTCCTGCTTAGAGAAAACATTTTCTAATTATATGGTTTTTATGGAATGTAAGAAGTGATGTGATGTAGATAACACAAAGAAAGCCAAATGGACCAGCAGGGCTTTGATATTGAGTAATGTGATTTGAATAAGTCTCTAACGTGTGGAATTGTATTGTTTTAGGAACTCTCTATTACACTAACCCGTTGCCGAAAGCAACAACCTCTGACGAAACATCAAATGGGGCAAATCAGTATGCTGGGGATAAACGTGATGGTGTAGTCACTCTAGAAGAGGTTCCATCAGTTGCGAAGAATGTGTACAGTGAAAGTGTGCCGACTGAAGCACCGAAAGAAGAATCACCTGTGGATGAGCAGACATACGAGTTCTTGGATAACCTTAACATAAAGGTTTGTTTTCAAGTTCCAAGAGTTTGTTTTATAGCGATAAGAAGCCAACATGTGTATATGTATACTTGTGACTATGTGTATAGTTATCATTTATGTTACGCGATGGATATTTATATTTTCTAAATGATATCCTGTGCCTTAAGCATTGCTTTTGCCAACCTTGAGTAGGCTTTGAAGAAAGAAGCTTGGGTGCTTCATAGATTCATGTTATGTTTTGTTAATAGCAATTGTCTGATGTTATGACCAATCTTGGTATGAATTCATAGTGTATTCCATTTCTTTGTTCAAACATCTTATGGGGACAGTAGTTATAACTTATAGGTATTAAACTTCTTAAAATTTCATGATGAAGGGACAGCCTCAATTCAACCACCTAGACGTAGCCTAGCCTGTTTTAATTTTGCACTCTGTTGTAATTTTTTTAATTTGAGAAGTATAATATCGCTTACTAATTTAATGCTTTGGCTGTCCATAACCTCATTCACAAAAACCTTTTTTGGTGGGAATTTATATGTGGTATGGTAGCTAACTTATTAGATTATGAACTAGTTCTCTTTATTGAATTGGAAAGTTAATATATTTTATCAAAAGAAAACCCCCCCACCCCCCCCCCCCCCACCCCCCCCCCCCCCCCCCCCCCCCCCCCCCCCAAAAAAAAAAAAATGAAGAAGAAAGGAAGGAATGATGTTGATGAAGTTATGAACTCTGGAACCAAATTCATCTATAGCTTGTCAAGCTTGGGGGCTTTCCAGATAACACAGTGTAAGTCATAAATTGGAAATCAGACTTGGAGGGTTTGATAGCTTGTGACATGTTCCATGAAGGGTTTATTCTCTGAACTTATATTGTTTGTTTCTGGAAAATTGTGCATGTTTGTAATGTGCACATGAATATGACAGTCTTGAAGCGGTTCACTTCATTCCATGATGTGAAATTACACATAATTTGAGTGTTTAATGTATATTTCTCTCAAATTATGGAATGTTTTTGAGACATAAATTTGGTGTTGATTTTCTAGCCTTTGGTCACTGCGATTTATAGTGGATTTATTCTATTTGAAGGCTGAAGAGGTCTGCCGAAGTTATCTGTCATGATGGCTTGTTTTTGTTGCAGATGAAAATGTTCATTCTGATGTGTTGCTTTTGACTTTTTTTTTTTTAATGAGGCTTTCTCTCTTTCTAGCTCAACTGGTTTTTGGATGACCTATCTATATTTTTTCTTTCACATTCTATTTTTGTAATTAACTCAATCTTAAAGTCCTTTGGGATTACTTCATGAGAATTGATTGGATGAAATGCAAAAGTTGTTGCTATGATGATGCTTTTGACCGGTTGAAACTATTCATTGAATAGTTGGTGAAACTTCGACCATGGTGTCGATCCTGAGCGGTTACCTGAGCAATTGTAGATTCTTAAAAAATTATTGTTATACAAGGCTCAACTTTATCTTCCCTGTGTGCTTGTCCTTGTCTATTGATTTTATTTCAATATGCTGAGAACAAGACATTATGATTGTTCCCTGTATTTTACTGTGCTTCTAGATTTTGATTGTGCTTCTAGACATTAGGATTACTTCATGAGCAATTGAGAATCGATTGGATGAAATGCAAAAGTTGTTGCTATGATGATGCTTTTTACCGGTTGAAACCATTCATTGAATAGTTGGTGAAACTTCGACCACAGTGTCGATCCTGAGCGGTTACCTGAGCAACTGTAGATTTTTAAAACATTATTATTATACAAGGCTCAACTTGATTTTCCCTGTGTGCTTGTCCTTGTCTATCGATTTTATTTCAATATGTTGAGAACAAGACATTATGATTGTTCCCTGTATTTTATTGTGCTTCTAGATTTTGATTTTTTTCTTAAAAGTCTTTTTCATTTTGGTCCTTGAGTTTACAGGATGATAAGTTGAGACATTAAGTTTTAGTCCATCAAGTAATATTACTGCTTGCCTTGTTTTGGGGATTTCTGTTATGAATTCAAATGTCCTCTTCAAACGCAAATCAGTTGCTGTGATGATCACTTGAATTTATTGAAGGTATTTGTAAATTCTTAATGAAACGTCGACATGATTGTTGTCGACCTGAGCGGTTACCTGAGCAACTGAATTGTAATTTGTTTCTTTAACTCCATAATGTTTTCCTTCGATCCTCTTGTCAACCTTTTTTCTTATTATGTTCTTCTTTTGTTTTTTGTCTTTTATTTTCTCTTTCTGGATGGTCTTTTGTGGTCTCTCTCATTGTTTAATTCTTTTCATCTGTGCTTGTATATGGTTTTGTACAGCTTGATTATGTTGATGGTTATTGAGAAGAACAGCATATTTGTTTTTCTTAATTGAATCGGTGGGAGTAAAGTTGATTGTTCAGTTTTACCAAATTTATACCAAAGGTATTAATTGACTCTAAACATTTAATGAGGATTTGTGTGTTGTGTAACTAGTCCAAAGTTGCCTAGTGCTAGAATTGGTTGAGAGTTTTAAAAGTGTCAATGTTGATATTGAGTGGGTGCCCCCCAACAACTATGGCTCTTGACATTTAAACCATAAATATTGTTTTATCTTCCCAGAATGCATTTTCTTGTAAAGTTGTGTTCAGTTGTAATTTGTGACTTTGTTGTTCCGCTTGTACTTTTTGATGCCAATGCATGCTTGTTGATTTTGTGACAAAATTTTGTGGACTCTGCTTGGTTTTCTCCCTTTGGTTTGCTAATTGTTTTTCTCTTACACATACCGATGTACACCTTTTATTTAGGAAAGGACAAGGAAGATGACTTATAATTTGGTTCGCTCGTCATAATGGCATTCCTGCCATGCTGACAATATGATAATCTGAGTCCGCTTTGATGTTCATTTTCATTTTCATAACAAGTTTTTGTTGTCTGAGCTTGGTTTTATCCTCTTGGTTTACTAGTTTTGGTTTTCACCTTTTATTTAGTAAAGGACAAGGAAGATGACTTATACTTTGGTTTGCTTGTCATGATGGCATTTCTGTCTGGCTAAAGATATAAAAATCTATGTCCATGTTGATGTTCATTTTCGTGTTCCTCTAGCGCACTCTCTCTCTGCAATGATTTCTATTCATTTATGTTTGTATGAACAATTATATTTATAATAGTAGATCTTCCTAATATCATTACTGGAAGTTGTTTGCTATGATTTTGTGACTTTGTTCCACTTGTACTCTTTCAAGCCAAGGCATACTTGTTAATTTCGTAGCAAGTGTTTGTTGACTGAGCTTGGTTTTAATCCCTTGGTTTGCTTATTTTGTTTTCTCTCTCACAGACACTGATGCACTCATTCACACCTTTTATTTAGTAAAGGACAAGGAAGATGACTTATAATTTGGTTCGCTCGTCATAATGGCATTTCTGCCTTGCTGAAGATATAAAAATCTGAGTCTACTTTGATGTTCATTTTTGTGTGCTTTGCTTCTATGCCTAGGATTCTCCCTCTCTTCAGTGATTTCTTTTCAATTATCTGTTTGTATGAAAAGTTAAGTTTCTAATAGTTGATTTTTTAAGTTCATTGCTACTGCAGATTGGTTGCTGTGATTTTTTGCCTTTGTTCCATTTGTACTCTTTGAAGCCAAGGCATGCTTGTTAATTTTGTATTAAGTTTTTGCTGACTGAGCTTGGTTTTCACCCCTTGTTTTGCTAATTGGTTTTCTCTTTCATGCACACCCATGCACACCTTTTAATTAAGGAATTACGAGGAAGATGACTTATAATTTGGTTTGCTTGTTAATTGCATTTGTGCCTTGCTGACTGTATAAAAATCTGAGTCTGCTTTGATGTTTATTGTTGCGTGATTTCTTCTATGCCTATGATTTTTTCTCTCTTAAGTGTTTTCCTATGATTCTCTCTTTCTCTCTGTCTCTTAAGTGATTTCTTCTATGCCTATGATTTTCTCTCTCTTAAGTGTTTTCCTATGATTCTCTCCTTCTCTCTGTCTCTTAAGTGATTTATATTTAATTTCCTGTTTGTATGAACAGTTTTTTTTTTGTTCCAAAGGTAGATCATCCTAAGTTCATTGCTACTCTTACTCTAAATTGTTTGCTATGATGATTTCTAAAAAGTGTGATGGCTCACTTTAATTGTTTTATGGAAGTTGAACCTGAGCGGTTACCTGAGCGACAAAAAGTTTCTATAATAATTTTTTAAAAGTTGCCTTTATCACTCGATTCACTCCGTTATTTCAGTTACATGAAAAATTTATTTTATGATTGATTTGTTAATATTATTCCTATTCATTTTAGAACAAAGATGCCTTTGGATTTATTTTTCACAATAGCTTAGATAAGTTTTCCTGCCGATAATTTAGTTACTTCTACTTTTATAAAGTTCTGGAGGATTTTGGCAGTAGCTTGCTTTTCTGATCCCAGTAGCTAAATTAGGTTATCATACTGCTTAATTTTTTTTTACGATGTTTCTAGTGGTATAACGATTAAGAATGTTACCACTTGTATCAGACCTGGAATCTTTTAACGTTTATGTACATTTTCTCAACTTGAGTGTCTGCATCGAAGGAGTAATGTGGTTTTCATGTGAAAATGAGATGCATGTAAGAACAATATTGTTGTATTGTTATAATGAACCACACTTGTCCGTTCATTCTGTTTGATATTGATGTATTCTGGAACACCTGGTTTACCAGTTGTTATGGGTTATACATTTTCATATGTTTGCCATATTGTTGACTTGTTAAATATTTGCAGTTTGACTCAGATAATGCATATTCAATTATCTTATATGCAAGTGGTGCTCTGGTTGCTCTGTGGTTAGCGTCAGCCATTGTCGGTGCGATTGATTCTATTCCATTGGTGCGTATGCATGCAACTTAAAACTTGTAAATCTGAAGTTTGCTGAAGTTTATTCATAACGATTTTGTTATAAATATTGATGATGTTCAATTATATCATTCAGTTTCCCAAGTTGATGGAAGTTGTGGGTCTTGGCTACACAGTTTGGTTCACCTCCCGATATCTGCTATTCAAGGTAGCCATTTGATGGGAATTAGAACTTATTCATGTTTGACATTAATATAGGCAGTCGCAGTATGCTAATTGGTTTGTCACTATTACTTAACAGAAAGACAGGGACGAGTTGGCTGCTAAAATTGAAGAGCTCAAGCAGCAGGTTCTTGGCTCAAATGCTGATTGAGGTGCTTGATTTTTTGGTTTTGCGTAGTCTTATCTTGATACTGAAAAGGGTAAATGTATGTGTTCTCTTGTTAGACATGTAGGCAGTTCTTTAGACAGTCATATTAATTGAAAGAATTCTGAGGGCATTCACGTATATTTGTTTTTGATCTGTTCAATAGAATGCCATATTGAGTAAAGTTGTGTTTTTCAGTTCTGGTTTTAGGTAATTACTAATTACACTTGGTTTTTTTATGCGCAATTGACCCATCATTTAATTGTTTGATGACTTGTGAGGGTGGTGGCAGGTATTTATTAAGTTGGAATTTGAAAATAACCTCAACTTATTGAAGAGATACATTCAGGCTCTAACGCACTGTTTGCAGGATTATATATAAAATGGAAATGGATATATTTACAATGTTGGTGGAATGGAAGGATTGCGTTGCACTTATCCTTGGAGGGTTTCAATACGACAAGCATTGTATTTGTGTAACCCTTTGTTATCGCTGGTTTTGTTATATACGATATTGATAGTATTAAAATTATTAAAAAAAAACTACTTATATTTTGTTAGAAAATTTTACTTTAATGTTAATTTATTACATAACAAATCATAAAAATTTTATATATGTTGAATAACTTGTTAAAATGTTATTCTATTGACAACCTATCAATAAAAATTGTATTATTAATATATGGTTTAAAATAATTTTATTTGATTTAAAAATGATTGAAAATAATTATGTTTTTAATTCAAATATTAATTTTATTTGATACATTCCACTTCAATCTAAGAGTTACCAAAGAAAGGATTGGATTCAGTCTATTCCATTATATTTTACCCCAATAAGATATAACATGGTAGTGACGTTTATGTGCGTAAGGTTGGGCAAAAATGGATCAGGTTAGAATTTTTTTATTCCAATCCAACTCATTATCAGTTTTCAAAATATATATATATATATATATATATATATATAGATAACTATCAGTTTTCATATATATATATATATATATATACTTTTAAGAAACCTACTAAACATGTTGCTTTTTACAATTTTTTTGAACTTTCAAAAATAATTTTTAAAAACGTTATTTTAAAAGCAATTTGAAACGCAATCCAACATAAGCTTGCTAAATTCAACTATGAGTAGAATATTACACTTCAAAAAAGACAAAAAATGACCCGAGATAGGGAGTATTGTCTTTCAAAAACAAAAAAATCATTTAGAATATATTTTCATCTAAAAAGCAACAAAAGTTGAGATTCTTCATTTATGATTTATGTAATTGATGAAAACAAAATGTATAAATTAAATTTTAGTTGAAAAAGAATTGAAACAATGTACAATATTTTTATTTGGATAATTTGTTTAATTAAAAATATAAATAAATAGGTGAATAAAACTATTAGGAAATATGATCAATTTCTTAAATTTTCAATTTTTCTTTATGAAAATATACCATATATTTTTATGAATATTTCTCCGATAATTTACAAAACTTTTTAAATATTTCACAGAAATTTTCTTAATATTTTATCAAATTACAGTATATAGATATTTTTAGGAAAACATTTATCTAAAAATTTTTAGTATATTTTGAAGGAAAGGATATTACACCCAATATTGATATCAATAATTTTGATTGACGGAAATATTCGATGAAAATATATAATCATTTTGTGACGATAGATCGGGATCGCATTACATTTAAAAAAGCGGTCAGTCTATAACATGATGCATTCCAACTCTGCTCTTGTCGGCCCGCGAAAAACCGTTTACTTTGAAACTTTTGTGTCTTTTGAACGCAAACATAACGCCGCTTCAGAGCCTCCCGTCGATCGACCGCCAACGCCTCTCTCTCATCTCACCCACCGAACGCTGCTGCTTCTTCTCTCTCTTGGTATTCATCATCATCTCTACTATTGTGCTGCACTATGTTATTTTTGCTAATATTTTTATTTTTATTACAATCCATTAGGTTAGTTGTTCTTCTACATCTGTACTGACAAGATTGTCAAGATTTACATTAAGTTTCCTTTCATAGATGGAAAGTGTTTGTCGCTTTTTTACTTTTATGGTATGATTATGTGGAGGTTATAAACTCAAAAACCACAAATATTTGGTTCTTTTGGCACATCATTGTGAATCATGGAGAGCAAATTATTAGAATGTACGCACTGATATGGCAATATTGTTATTCAAAATTAATTCTTCTTTTTGTGTGTCGTATCTATATTAAAATAGTGAATTAAATGTTGGTAAAGAAAAAGGTTTTGACACCTCAATTTGAAAATGATGCATTAGGTTTTTAGTCACGCTTGTCTTTTGTTTCTTGGGTTTTTAATGGTATTGTTGCAAGCTTAGGTGACTCCATACTTACATTTTGCTGAGAATTATGTAGTTTGCACTCAACATCTATAAAGAAATGAATTTTGCTTCTAAAGACATGACAGACTCTATTTCTAAGAGAAAAGAAAGTAACTGTTAAACATTTTATCATAAAAACTTGTTTTGTTAGTTGGATTCCACTTGTTTTCATTTATTATTATATTTTGATTCATGTTTCTTGTCTTTATATAACTTATTCTTGCTGTTTTAATGATAGTGGGATATTTGGGTGGGAAATGATTGTGGATTTTGTGTAACAAATGGGAGATGTTATCAGTAAAGCTGCTAATGGCTTTGGAGGTGTTCTTGGGAATGCTTTTATGGCACCTTTTAAGGCCATTTTTGATGCATCATGCGAGTAAGTTTTTTCTTCTCTAATGTTTTAACTTAGGTGCAATTTTTGTCCTTCTATTTTTTTTTAATTTTTATTTTATAAATTAAATTTGAATTGATTGTCATATTTTATATCTGCATTGGTCTGTCACATTTTCGTGTTAATCGTGCAAGAATGTACTGATTTTCGATTCAACTTTTGCAAAACGTAATATATTTTCTAATACAATTTAAAGGTTTACATTTCATATTCAACATGATTGCTTTTGTTATGGGGTTAAATGATTGAAAACTGGATTCTTAGTGAACAATTTTGTATGATGTATTTCACCTGATGATTGTCAGGCAAAAGCCATCACTGCACAACCAAACTAAACACTCATCTATTTGTTGTTATGTAGTACTATAGTATATTGGATCAAATTGTGAGATCAAACTCTATCTTGCGATAGCAAAACGTATACAATTCAGACTCTGTTAGTCCACATTTGTTAAACTTTATCTTTAATTTTGCTTTTACTACAATTAACATTGATTTTCAACTTTTATTTGGTACGAGATACAATTAACATTCACCTTATGTGACTGTGGACGTTGTTCTTGTATGTTTGTCATGCATTTTCGTTTGAGTGAGATGATCTCTTGGAATTCTGATTCTGCTATTTGATGACCTGTTTTGACTTTGCAGGAATGTTTGTGCGGGACCATGGGACTTTATTTGTTTCGTCGAGCATTTATGCGTCTCCAACCTGATCAAACTGCTGATGATTTTGGGTCTTTGCTACATAAGTAATCATATCTATCATCGTTTATGTTTTCTCTTCTTCATTAGTTCTATATATGATCATTTGTAGCCATAGAAATCTACTAAGTTTTTTGCTTATCAGTTTGTTAATGTGTGATGTCTACAATTTTATGAAATCTAGCAACCTCCAATCACTTTATGTAAGGTCCGAATCCTAGTAGACACACCAATAAATTGAGCTCAAAAGAAATCAATAAATATATCCAATTTAAGTGTAAGCCCAATTTTTAAAGAAAGAGAATAAGTGTCATGTAAAAATATAATGAATAAAACAGATTAGTAAATTAGAAAGAGACATGGCAATGAAATGAGAAAGAAATGAAGGAGAGTAATCAGAATGGATTCCATCAGTTTTTCTGGAATTCTTTTGAACTCGAGAAAAGTTGGAATGGGTCCCATGTACTCAACATGTTTTTTATCCACCTTTTTCCTACATTCAGTTTTTTTCCACTTCGGACTTCACTATTTTTACTTTAATCTTCACATTATTGTTGTTACCACCTCACATGTGTCTACACATGGTTTTACTATTCCACCTATTACAGCGAATGTACGCAGGAATAGTAGTAAATGATCAGTTCTAAAAGCTGTTTTCATGTTGTATCTCTTTGTTTTTGACATAATATGATAGTCTCATTTAGATTGCTTGCAATTGTAATTATTTAAGTTACCAGCAATCAACACGTACTAATAAAATGTTGAAACAACTTATTTAATCACGAGCAATTTTTTCAATAATGAATATTAGAGAACATATTAAGAATCTCATTTTCTCTCAATATCTTTGAAATTTATATCTATTTTGTCATTTTTCCTTTCAGTCCTGTTGTTCTGCTACCTGTTGTTCGAACTGGGGATCTGCCAATGCATAGGAAGAAGCCTTTGCAAGATGTGTTGGGGTGCATGTGAGATATATTGGTATGCTTTAGAAGACATCACATGTTTTTTGTGGCACAAGTTAAAGAACACAAAACGTAGAAACAGGCGCCGAATTCGAGACATTGAATTAGGGTATAGCTCGAATGATAGAAGTTATTTTTCAGACAAGTATGATCATGTAAGTTCCAGTAGAAAACGGTATAGAGAAAGAAAAATTTTGTATGCCAGTGGCAGTCATCATCGTCGTCACCACCACCACGTTATGGGAGGATCAAGAAGGTTAAGAAATTCAAGGCGGCTTCAATCAATGAAAGTGAGAAATCCTCACAGAATTTCAAAAAAACGGCGATTTAGATGATTATGATCATATTATAATCTTGTAAATTTTTTATATGGATTATGGGAGATGCCCTTTAGAATTGTAACTAGATATACATGTCATAGTTATGGCGGGTTGTAATTTTTTTTGGGCAGAAGTTTGCTGCAAGCACATCATATGCTGGTTTTAGAGGGGCTTTTTTGTTTTCATGCGTGTGTGTGTGTGTGTCATTCCATGATGTATTACATATTTTATTTTTCATCATTGTCATGAAGCTTACATGCAGAAAGTTATCATTTGAAACATTAGAGTTACTCATTTCACATAGCCAAGTCATACACTCAAAAACATTGCAAAAGTATTCATGATTGCCCATGTATTTTATGCTTTCTGAAGGAAGAAAATTCATTTGGAAAAGGTGTGGTTGAAGCCACAATCATCTCTTCCCGATTGATCCCAGCATTGTACATGTTAGCCATAGCTCTTGTAAATTTCTTACGGCTTATTGTTAAAGCTCCATATTTTTCCTCGTAAATTTTCACCGGTATAGTAAAATCAAAGTGATGATTAATAATAATTAGTCGATACTTATTAATTAATTATATGTTAAACAATGTTTCAATAAACACTACTTTAAAGATTGTCAAAAATCTTTTTTTTTTTTTAAATTTATCAAAAACCTGGTAGAATTCTCTAAATCTGATGTAAAAATTTATGATAAATCTATAAAATTTACCATTTTCTTTTCAAATGTAAAGGATGAGCAAAATTGGAACTTACAAACATTTTAAAGACTACCAATCATCAACAAGAGGTTTCCGCCAGGTCCAACATATTCTGACAAATGTGATCCATTTTTATGCTCACATAATGATGTTGCAGTAAGATATGTAGTACGATCCACATATTTTCTGTGAGAAATTTATCTGTTTATTTTCTTTTCAGCTTCAAGCTTTTGTTGAGAACCTTCTTGGGTATTTTCTAACTACGAAAAACATATATAATTCAGATAAGTATTTTAGAATATAACACTTAAATTATAGTGATTTGGAACTAATATCAGACTGTCAAGATAACTTTTTTTTTGCATCCTCTTTATTCCCAAATCATTGTTTACGAAAAAAAGCAATATTTTACAAACAAAGTATATGCATTATGATCTTTTATTTACGAATAAAAATGGTAAAAAATTTATTTTTTATATTTTATCACTAGTTTTAAAGTCCAAACTAATTTTATTATTACAAAGAAAAAGTAAAAAGTAATGAAATCCTAATAGGATTTCTACTTATGACTGAATATAATAAACCCTCTCCAGCTAAAAGTCTTTCTTCTCTTCTTTAGACTGATTTGGTTTACTGTGCTTCATTTGCCATGATTTGGTAACATTAGTCATCCATCCCCTCTGGTTCTTAATTGATCTTTCAATTGGTTTCTATAATAGAAGTAAAGAGATAATAGAGCTTGACCGAATAAGTCCCAATGAGTGGGTAGTAAAGGGTCGCTAACCATACCTTCTCCAAATTCTAGACAAGGAAACTGGTTTTTAGACTGATTATGTACTCAGATCCCCTTTTGGTATCAAAGCCACTTGTATAGCGATTTTATGGTCAAAGTTTTTGAAAGTAATCCTGCAGTTTTAAAGAAGAGAAATATTCATCTATGACTTCAACTTTGTCTTCTTCACCCTTTCCAAATATTAGTGCTCATGTCACTCCTTCTTATTCTAAGTCTCCCTCTTCTAAGATAGATAGTTTATATGAAATCTCTTACGTCCCCAATGATAAAAAAATCCATGAAACAATTACCACTCTCATTAATCCTTATTATGCTTTTACTAAACCCAATACATTTCTTGTAAAAACTATCGAAACTCTTGTCAAACCCCACGGAAAGCCCGTGAAAGAATATGTACAAACCAATAAGTTTGATAACTGTCAACTGTCTCTTCTCAGGAACAATATATCATGTTGGAAATCCCTTAAACTTCCATTAACCAATGGAAACAAGAAGGATATACTCATATATATTTTAGTGTCATAAGACTAGCTATCACTTACTATGGTTAAAAAGGTCTCCCAATTCTATGGTTAAAAAGGCCTCCCAGTTCGAGTCCGACTAGCCTTTCTAGATACTTGGTATGAAGAATACCAACATGCTTGTATAACCACTATATTGACCACTTTAAATGCAGGAACAATGGTTCTGACAATATATCCCAACTTCAATATATCCTTAAAAGATGAGTTCTGCTCATCAACCCTTAAAGTTTAAATTCAAATCATAGATGCCATTCAAAAGAAAGGATCTATCTCCACAACCTTGCATTATCAAATGATATTGAGAATAAAAGATCATTCTATTGATCTTTCTCTTCTTTCAGCCACAAATGCCTTACTTCTCACAATGAACTCTTAACACACTTCTCATTGCATGTCTGTCCCCAAACAAATTATCAGAGAAGAACTCATTAAACTGTAACTAGAACAATGAATAACAAGTTATGAGACCACTTTCAAGCAAGAAGAACCTGTTGCTTCTTAGAAATCCAACATGAAAAGAAACAAAGATGGTACTATAACCATTGTCTTTTCTAAACCAGATGCCAAACCAAGCGCACCTTCTTTGGAATTTTTCATACAGTTCTTGATTTCTTCAATCAATCCTAGCTCAACAATTCAAAATGATGACCCTAAAGTCTATTGTTTCCAGCCTGATAGCACTCCACTTTACTACTTCAAGTGCCCTAAAACTTAGCACTGTTCATTTGATGTTTTATGTCTCTGCCAAGGATGCCAAGCTGACAGAACAGAAGACATGTTCGAAAGACAAAAGAAGCCAGCTAAAAACAACAATACAGAGCTATGTTCCTGCATTTAAGGTAGTCAACATAGTGGCTATACAAGCATATTGGTATTCTTCATACCAGGTATCTAGAAAAGCTAATTGGACTGAGATTGGGAGACCTTTTCTATCATGGTAAGTGACAGATAGTCTTATGGCACCAAAATAAATATGAGTATATTCTTTTTACTTTCACTGGTTAATGGAAGTTTGAGGGATTTTCAAGGTGACATATTGTTCCTGGGAAGAGGTAGGGAGTTGGCAAATATCAAACTTATGGATTGTATATATTCTTTCACAGGCTTTCTATTGGGTTTGACAAGAGTTTTGATAGTTTTTACAAGAGATGTATTGGGTTTAGTAAAAGCAAAATAAATATTAATGAGAGGGGGTAACTGTTTCATGGATTTTTTGATCATCAGGGATATAAGAGATTTTATATAAACTATCTATCTTAGAAGAGGGAGACTTAGAATAAGAATGATTGACAGGAGCATTAATATTTGGAGAGGATGAAGAAGACGAAGTTGAAGCCATAGATGAATATTTCTTTTCTTTAAAGCTGCAAAATTACTTTAAATTTTTTTTACCATAGAATCGCTATAAAAGTGGCTCTGATACCAAAAAGAAGATCTGGGTACATAATCAGTTTAAGAATCTGTTTATTTGTCTGGAATTTGGAAAAGGTATAGCTAACGGCCCCAAAAATATGTTTATCGATTTTAAACACTGTAATTTTATTAGACCAAAAATGATTTTTTTCACCTTTTTTTCATTTTTAAAATAATTTTCAGTTAATTATGATTAACAAATAAGTAGAGAAATGTTTAATATCACTTAAAATAAGTTGGAATAAAAACAAAAAATAAAAAATAAAAAACAATCAGCCGATATCTAATCCTGTAGACCAGTGGTCAAATGTATCTAATCAGCTCACTGTCATTCACTCCTATCCTCAATTCCTCTTCTAGAAAAAAGTTGTCATTCAACGAAGTCACATTCACGCCTCAAACCCAAAACTCAACTACACGCCCGCTCCAAACGACGCCGTTGCAGCACAAAAAGAAAAAGCGAAAAACGTCGAGTAACAAACAATAGTGTGCAATCGCGCGCGTGCGATCCGTCTGGCATCCATTTGTGCCAACCAAAACTCGCCGCGATAAAAAGGCCACTCCCCCAACCATTTCAAATTCAAAACTATCCTGTCTCTCTCTCTCTCTCTCTGTCTCTCTCTCACCAATTACAAGCGTCCCAGCTATGGAAACCCTAACGAGAGAGCAATTCGTTTACATGGCGAAGCTGGCGGAGCAGGCGGAGCGCTACGAGGAGATGGTCAGCTTCATGGAGAGGCTCGTCACCTCCTCCACTCCCGCCACCGAGCTCACCGTCGAGGAGCGTAACCTCCTCTCCGTCGCCTACAAGAACGTCATCGGCTCTCTCCGAGCCGCCTGGCGGATCGTCTCCTCCATCGAGCAGAAGGAGGAGGGACGCAAGAACGACTACCACGTGTCTCTGGTCAAAGACTACCGCTTGAAGGTGGAGACGGAGTTGAGCGCCATCTGCGCCGGTATTCTGAAGCTGCTGGACTCTCACCTTATCCCTTCCGCTGCCGCCAGCGAGTCCAAGGTCTTTTACCTGAAGATGAAGGGAGATTATCATCGCTACTTGGCCGAGTTCAAGGCTGGTGACGAGAGGAAATCGGCTGCCGAGGAGACCATGCTGGCTTATAAGGCCGCTCAGGTATTGAATTTGATTTCCTATGGTTTTCTTTATCTGTATGATTGATTGATTGATTGATTGATTGATTATTCAGTATTGATTGTTCAGGATATCGCTCAGGCTGACCTACCACCAACACATCCAATTAGGTTGGGCCTGGCACTCAATTTCTCTGTCTTCTACTATGAGATTCTCAATTCTTCCGACAAAGCTTGTGGCATGGCCAAACAGGTCAGAAATCAATTTTCTTTCGGTTTGAAGAAACTGGATCTAATTCTATTAGCCATAACCGAATGTAAGAGTCACGAAGTAATCGACAACTGCATTTTAAATAATTGTTATACACGGACGTAGCCGAGAATTAGTAGTTGGGTGGGTTAGAACTTTTACTTCCGCTGTTTTTATAGCTTTCCAAAAATTCAATACACCTGCATTAATAACATTTATATACGCAGATAAAATTTATCACAAATAAAGAATCTATCTGGTTTACAAATGATTATATAATATTTTAAATGTCACAAATATAATTTAATTAATTATTTATAAATTAATTAGATGAACAAAATTAAATTAATTAGTTTATCCTTAAATTTTCTATAACTAAAATTTATAGTTTCCTAAAATTTTAATCAGTATAATCAATTTATTAACTATTCTAGAAATTTGTAATTTAGTATAAGGGTAAATTTGTAATTTAGTATAAAGATAAAATTGTAATATTTTTAAAATTTTTTAAAATGGGCTAGGGTAGGCTTGAGCCCACATAGCCCTATTGCCCTTTTGTTATATGCACATAACAGCTTATTTAAACTAATAAAAAAATGATCTGATTATAATATTTAAGACTTAAGGTTATAATATGTTAATTATTGTTTATGCTATGTGTTTTACTCGAGGTTGATGTTGTGGTATATCGATTTTGATAAATGTGTAAATATTCATCCAATTACATTTGTAATCTTTTTTTTCTAGGCATTTGAAGAAGCCATTGCTGAACTAGACACATTGGGTGAGGAGTCCTACAAGGATAGCACACTCATCATGCAACTGCTCAGAGACAACCTCACTCTCTGGACTTCAGATATGCAGGTCAGAGCGGCTTATAGTTTGTGTACCATTGAAAGCACTTGTTTTTCTGAACTTGAGCCTTTGGTTAGTTATTGAAAGGAGAAACAACAGCAAAATAGTGTCAGGAGAATTTATTCACCATATATTGACATGCCTCACTTGAAACTCATTGGAAGTTTCTCTAAACGGAACAACAAACCAAATATTTACTAAACACAATTTATATAAATCGAGATTGTGCTTTTTGGTTTCCAGATAAGTAATTTGGTATACATAGGTGATATTAGGTACTAGGCATGTGGTACCTTGAGGTGTCAATTCTGTATGAGTTAGTATCCTCTCGTGGCCTTCTTTTTATAGATTTTTTATAATCTCATGATATGTCAACAAAAAAAAAAAATTAATAATAATAGATAATTAAGATTATTATATTTTTTTTGTTTTATGTGTTATTTAAATCTAAACTTCTCTTATAAAAGGTAAAGATAAAAAACCTAAGATAAAAAATAAGGTTACGAGAGAATCCGTACTCTTATATGTGTTTTTTTCCTTTGAGTTCTTAATCCTAAGTTTACTCATATATGCTGTTTGTGCAGGAGCAGGTAGATGAGGCATAGAAGCTCTATGGATTGTTCTCTGCTGCTCTGGGGAGCTGCGCTTGAATGTTATTGTCTGTATATCAAGTTTGACTGGACAACTGTAATTCCGTTGCCTAAGTGTGAACTGCTCATCTTTGCTACTCGTGAATTTCATTATATTAGATCAAAGTTTGATTTGCAAGTAATTGGGTGTGCTAATTACTGTTGATTTTGACAGATTTTGACAGTTTTGTATCCGACTGAAATACGTTAGTGTGGGTATGCGGAAGGCCTCTTCCGAGTGCACTTCCTACTAGCATGGGGCAACCCACTTCAAATATTCTTGAAGATAAACGGGTTTCTTTTTAGCCAGCCCATCAATTAAAGGGCTCATATAGGATAGCTTCTATTTTTCACTTTTGTCTATAGGAGCAAAATGGTTTTGAGTTTTTGTTATTACTCTTTGGAAATATATTTTAGAAAAAATTTTGTATTCAGGAGAGTTTTAAAGACGTCTGATTGGAAGATTTTAAAATTTGTTTTAAATGTAATATAACCTTTTACCCTTTATTTGAGTTTGCTTGATTGAAATCATTTATAAAAATTTTCAATCTCTTAAACTATGAAATAATCATTGTAATTTAAAAATGAAAAAAGAAGCAAGAGAAAAAAGAAAAGAAAATTAACAAAACGATAACATAAAGTTCCATTATTATTCAATTGTAATCTTACCCAAACAAATCTGAACAAATTCTGTAAAAAGCCTATTTTGATCCACGCCTAGCAAGTCATAGTGAGGTTTTTTCTTTCTTGATTAGCAGTCAAGTTCATGTTGAGGAATCTCTAATCAACACTCTATCGATTTGATAACCCTCTCAGACAAGATAAGTATCTAGTTGAGTTGGCTGAGTGCTCAAATTAATTCGATCCAACTCGAATTAAATTTTTAAAGAGAAAATTAACAAAAAAAACAAAAAAGTGAGAAAAAGGAGACATACTTCGTCGATGACGAGAGACTTGCCGGTGGTGAAAAGTACATGGCTTGGTGCCTTGACTTCTTCCTTGGCTAGCTTGGCTTCCTTTGCTAGATTCACGATCGATCGTCGAAACAGTGGTAATCGTCACACGAGCAATTTAACGAAGATCGTTGTGTGTGTGGGAGTTGTAGACAATGGCACTAACTAGGAAGCGAGAGGTCATGGTTGAGGCTTTAGAGAGAGAGAGAGGGGTGGAGGCATTGTTATGTTTCAAAGAGTGAAGGTTTCTGTGTTTATGCTTATATATATATTAGGATAAATTACAAAAACCTCCTTTGAGGGTTGATGAAATTATAACAATATCTAAGTTTGGTCATAATAATATGAACTTCCCTTGACTCAATAGAAATATCTTTTGCTTTTAAAGAGCTACTGTTAAATCCGAACAATCAATGGTCAAAAGTGTCGAAAAATTAAAATTCTCTGATCTTAAGAAATTAATTTATTGTTATTTTAATTTAAATTTATTTATATATTATTATTTTAATTATATGATTGTGCTAAAGTGATTTTTAAGATTGCATACGATAGGTTTGATAATGTTTTGTGGGCATATAATTGTATAGAAAATTTTTTAAGTTTATTTTATAGGTTTGAACCAATTTAACAATCGATCAACGATTTGAACATTGACCAATGGTCAAATCGAGTACTCATCGAATAACCGAGAACTCGTTACTCGTTGTCATGCCGATCGAGTAACAAGTAGTGAGTTTTGAAACTTTGTTCTTAATTACCTTTACCTTCTTTTTCTTCTAAAAAATCAAATTTTCAAGATCCTTGGGTGGCTTAAGTCCATGACTCCAAGTCATCATTCCCCCCAGGCCTTTGTTCCCTACTCTATCATATTCATTTGGCTGGGATATGGAGGAAGACAACTTCCTCTAGTCGTGATACTCTAAATCCACACGAAGAAACTGCAAGTTCATCTAGATCACAGGAAGTCACCGTTTTAACAAAAACGAGGAGGCTGTGAAGCGCGGTGATAGGTAGTCTATGACATTGTAGTGTCTGGTGCCAAGGAAGTGCAAAATATGAAAGGATGAGGGTTAATTTTAGTTTGTTATTTTCAGATAAGCTCTTCTAGAAGAAGCTAGATGACGAATCCTGCTCCAAAAGAGCTTTCAAATATTAAAAGCTCATCTTTGATAAAACATAAATAGGTTTAATAGCCACTTTTACAATCTAGAAGAGCTTTTGAATCCTCTGAAATCCAAATGCTAAATAAGTCTATAGTATCAAATTTGAATAGAAAATGTACAAGAGGATATATCAAGAGATTGTAATTTAATTTTGTAATCACTTGTGTACACCATACAAATTTACAGTGATTTTAGTGGTTAGAGTTGTAGTAGTAACATTTATTTAAAATGGCCGTGTTAAGAGACTCATAGCCGATGTAAACATAGAGTAAGGGTAATTTTTAGCACTGCTCGTGAATTGAACACTCAGACAAAGTGAGATAAATACGTATTGGTTATACAACGTTTACATTTTATATATTTGAATACGTATTAATTATATAACATCATTTTAATATTCATTAATCTGTTTGTAGATTAGTATAGATAGTTAGATGTAACATTATTCTTAATTAAGATGACAATTCTAACCCTTAATTTGGAATTTACATCTTTACTCTTTCACTAGAAAACGCAACCAAGTCCTTTCTCTCCTGATGTCATTATTACAATCTCAAGTTTATGTTAATTTCACAATCAAATGTTACATTAATTTCATGAATATAAGTTGAAGTTATCGACATTGGTCACCCAAGAGGGTCGAATCAGAACAAAAATTTAATCGCATGACTAACAAATTCGATGAACTTGAGTCTTTAAAAATTGCAAGAAGGTTTCAGTTTGTTTTGGGGTCAAGTGTTTGTTGTAACATCAAACCTCGCATCCTAAAATATGGTTAGATAGATTGTGAATATATAAATCACAAGTGGCATGACAAAAGGGAGACATATGGAGCCAACAAAGAACAGCGAAAGAGAAAAAGAGCGAGAGAGAGAGAGACATTGTTATTATATTAGTAGCGATCAGCGCTTATGGTGGAGCAAGAGAAGCTATGGCTGATGAGAGAGAACATGGAGGGATTGTGAGGAAGCACTTTCGAGAGCTCAAATCTCAATCACTTATAACAAAAACCAAGAGAGTGTCGTTGGACCACCATGCATGCAATGTAATGTAAGCTAAGATAATAAGCGCTTTTGCTAAATTGTATTATAAACACAGAGTCAGAAAGTAGAGCTACTAATAAGGCTGCTTTTTGAAGTTTTTCTAACATACACATGTGATTTGTAATTTTACACTAGTAAAGTGACGGTAAAAAGATGAGTGTATTCATATGAGAAAAAAAGAGAGAGTGAAAGAGGGCATCTCTAGGAGGAAAGTTCAAAAAGGTTTTAAATTTTTATGTTTTACTAATGTCTTAAAAGGGGTTAAGAATATATGGCTTTAATTTATCTAGATCTCAAATATCAAGTGTGTTTTGATGAATTTGCAAGTTTGCGAAGAATCCTAAGTGTGAATTCGTTATATGATTTGTCAATTCATGTGTGTGCATTGTTTACAATTCTCAATGTTCTTCCTCTTTTTGACTGTTGTTTTTGGAAGAATTGGTAGAGATTAGGAATTGGAATTGACACGTTCTAAGCAAGTTTTGATAGTCACAAGTTTTTCAAACCCATCTTTGTAGAACATGTGCTTTAACTTATTGCTCAAGTTATGGAATACAATTAATTAATAATAATACATATAAAAGCTTCGCAAATGATTTAATTGAGTTTGATGTTATTAATGAGGAGTGCAATCAACATTTTTTTTAAAAAAGAAAAAAAAAAAGAATAAAAGGGTCATGAAAGTCAAAATAAAATATTTAGAATGACTAAGTTTTGGAGACAAATGTATAGTTTTTCAAATGAAAAAATTATATAAAATAGTCAAGGGCAAAATCATCATTCTATAAAATCTGTTAAGTTTGGCTATTAAAAATGTGGTCAGAGCCACTAAACTAATGAATTTTTTAAAACTTTAGGGATAACAGAGTTATAAACCAATTTATGGCTAAAAAAGTAAAATTTTCCAAAAATATTGGGACAGAGTTGAAATTTTTTCTAAAACGTATGAATAATTTATGAACCTATTTTTCCTAGAAAATGAAGAACTTGTGTCCATTAACAAGTGTTGTATAAAAGAGCGTTTTGTCATGAAATAAAACCAATGCAATTCATTTTCTTTCACAAACTTCAAAGCAAATTATATCTTAGACGCAACTAATAGTGGTTATTTTTAAAAGCTACGACAATATCAAACTAATCCTCATAATTCTATTTACTTATGAATTTTATTTTAGTTCCTATATTTAATAATTTTTTAAATTGTTAACAAGAAATATAACTTTGAAATTCTTGATCCTTAACGTTTCAAACATTTATCAATTTGGTTCACCTATTAGTTAACCATTAGTCAAATTTAACTGTTTCAATTATATTGTTATCTTTAGATAAGGTCACATGCCAGCACAAAAAATCTAATATTTATTGTTAGTGCACATGTATTGGCATTTTATAACACAAAGGCAATTAAGTTTATTTCGGCAAAATTTATGGACCGCAGTTTTTCAATATTGTAACATTAAAAATGCACGTTATGCATATTATAAAATCTGATTTAGTGTTGCAACATCATAGATGATGTTACAATAAATCTTTGTTCACAGGGCAGTATAGAACTCAATGGTTTATCAAGTTTGATTTGATTTCATGATTAATGAGAACTTACTGATTTGAAGATTATTCTTGTGTCTAAATGACAAGATTTTTGTTAAGAATATGTGATTATTTTCCTTATATAATTTAGGAATCATGATAGGGGTGGCAATTTGGGTCATGATATGATGAGTTAATATAAATTAGTTAAAAATAAATGGATATGAGTTTGACTAAAACTAATTCATGTCGTAATTGTGTCAACTTGCTTAACATGTTTATTAAATTAATCGAATTTGGTTTACTTAGTGGATTTGTGAGTTGACACGATTAATAGGGATCAAATTATAATATAAATATATTATGGGGTTAAGTGTAATTATCCATATATATGTGTAGACACATATAATCCAAACCTAAACCTAATCTCATATTTCACTTTTTAGCAACCACCAATGACCACACATCCAGATCTCAAACTCAAACTAAAATCAATAAACATTCTTCATATATCAAAGACTCAAACCAACAAACACTCTCCAAATCTTGTGTCTTTTCCTTCTCGACGACGTTTCAAGCTCAATTTCAGACTCCTATAAAATAGTACTACAAGAAATTGTTGTTGGTTTCTGATCAGACCCTAATCTTGCTTTTTCTTCTTCTTGTTGTTTTTGATGATGATCACTATCCTAATTATACTAATCATATGTGCTCACAATTGTTTCATCAACCGACACTGTGAACAGAGGAAACTCGGTGACTAAGTCCAAGCTCTCAAAGATGGCACACAGATCATCTTCTCCTAGCTCGGATTCCTAAAAAAATCAGACAAATTGTCACCCCTTTTGAGGCTCTGTTTGTTTTTAGAGAAAAATATTAAGGTTAAACAAGTAAATGAATTAACAGGTTGATAGTTTAATGAGTTTAGATACTTTATGATCCAAATAATAAACAAATTAATCGTGTCGTGTCGTTCTACTCGTTTACAAACAAATTCATGTTGAATCCAAAAATTTTGTCCAATTTATTAAATGAATTCATGTCATGTTAATCAAATTTATAATCGAATCGAATCGAATCCAGCTCAACCGACACACTAACCCTTTTTGCCATCCCTAAATTATGATGATATTTTTCATAATGAAATATAATGGTGGTTTGACGTATTTATAGGCAATAATATTGAAAGGGAAATTTTACTTGTTCTGGAAATTAATTTTTGTCAACCAATGAACTTAAATGCAAAATGGGTTAAAAATATTCTTTGGACCAGTTTCGAAAAAACAAGGATCTTGGGATTCAAGAAAATCTATCAACACTAAAAAATAGGAGTTGTCATACTATTTTTAAGTTGGTTTTAATTACTGATTTTTTTGGAAAAACTTATTCCCTAATTATTCATTTTAGACAACTGATTTTTTGGTGTTTTCCTCTATAAAATATTTGCTACACATGTTTGAATAAAAGGAAAACTAGTTTGTATAGAGAAGATAAGCAATTCATTAGGTTTGAGAGCTTTAGAGTGAATGCTTGTAAAAACTTAGAAAGCTTGTTCTCTAAGTAATTTCTAGACTTAGAAAAGAGTTAACTAGGTCTAAGTTTTTGTTTAGAGGCTTGTTAGGATAACAAGTCATTAAGTCTTTATGAAAAGATAAGCTTACAGGAGTTGAAAGTAGTTCAACTTGTTGTCAACCATTGAAAGAAAGAGGAGCTTATTGCAACTTGTTAGGTGAACAAGCACTCATCTTGCATCAATCCAGGAGAGAATCTTAGATTGAATAAGTCATGATTAGGTTGTACTTTGTTTATGTTCATTAATAAGTTGATTATTCTGGGTAAAGCCTTGTGGTTGTAAGATAAAACCAAATCACATAAAAAATATTCTTGTGTTCAGTTTTAATTTCTGTGATAATTATACTGAAACATATAGTTGCCTGTTATGACATGTTCATTATATCACAATATTTAGTTAAACGTCGTAACATTGCTTAGCATGTTACATCATTTACAAAAAAATAGATAGTCTAAAGTATACAAGTTATTTTGTTTATATAACATATTAAAATATTAAAAAATTAGAAAACATTTTAAAACATAAATTAAAGGGAAAATCCCAAAAAACTCATTGACTTTTAATGGATTATCCATTTTCTACTATATAGTTTGGTTCCAAAATATCATTTGACTTTTAAATAAACATTCAAAATACCGCCTGAATGCGTATGAAAGGATGATAATGTCTCTAACGATCACAAATTTCGTTAGATTGACATTATTGACTGTTTGATTTTAGGGGTCAAAATGAAAATTTAATGAAAATATTAATTAAAATATAAAAAATCAAAATAAATAATATTAAATATAAAATTACAAAAAAAGTATTTTTATTTAAAAATAAAAAAATAATATATAAGAAAAAAAAAAAAAAAATCCTCTCAATTCATCTCTTTCTCTCAATCTTCTCTCTCTCTCTCTCTCTCTCTCACTCTCTCATCTTTTCCCTTTCTCTTTCCTTCTCTGATTAAATTTACAGGTGGATCAACGACGACAACATGGTAAGTTCGACTGTGAAATAGTTGGAGACCCGAATTGGGTCTTCGATGGAAACCTAATCATGGGAGACCAATAGTAGGGACCTCGTGGAGACCCGAACTGGGTCTCCATCACCGTAGACCCACTTCAAGTCTTTTCATCTAGGAGACCCGAATTGGGTTTACGGCGATACAGACCCAGTTTTGGTCTCCATCGTGTGGAAACCAAACCTGGTCTCCCATGGTCGAGACAATGTAAACCTGAACCGTGTCTCCATTGCTGGAGACCCAGTTCCGGTCTCTAATGGTAGAATCCGTTTGCATGATGGAGACTCGGATTCCATTATTGGAAACCTTTTTGTTTATTTTTTTCTTTTGGGTTATTGATTGTTGTGGTTTTTTTTTTTTTTTGGCTGTTTGATTGTTATTTTTTAGGTTATTAATTGTTGTTGATTGAGTTTTTTATTTTGATGTTGTGTGCTAATGATTGATGATTGTGGGAGATTGACGATGAAAAATCTGGATTGATAAATGTTGAAGGCTTACGATGACGATACCGTCCATCCAAATATTTGGATGGTGGATCTAATCTCTACTGGTTTTTTTTTTTTTTTAATTTTTATTTATTGTAATTTTTAAATATTATTTTGTAATTTTTAATAAAAATCTAAGGGGTAAAAATGTATTTTCATTTGTTCTTTAATTTTTCTGTTAACTTTATAACAGAATGGAGATTTTGGATAAAATCGAAACTACATGAGGGAAAATTGATAATTATCGAAAGACAGTGGGTTTTAAAGATTTTTTCTAAATTAACACTAGAAAAAAAAATGAAAAATGCATCTCTACTATCCATCTTTCCGATGGACAATGGAGATAAAAAATAATTAAAACATAATAAAATAATAAACAAATAAAGAAATTGAAAAAAAAAAAAATTGGATAAGTAGAGATCTATTGCATCTCCACTTTATGTGACGATGTATTGTTTGGATTTGTAGGCAACCCAAACCATAGATCTCCATCTTTGTTGCTTGAAAAACTAGGTGATGGTTGTATTCCTCCCCTCCCACCCTCCCCCCCCCTTCCAAGAAAAAAAAAAAAAAAAACCCTAGGTGATGGTTGTATTTCCTAAAAAAAAACCTAGGTAATGGTTCAATGGACACTCAAACTTATTTGTAATTCTTTTCTAGTTCATTTTATTTTATTTTTTTGTCAGTATTATTATAATTACCTTTTACTCCACTATCTATATTGAAATTAGGGCTGACAATTTAGAACCCGACACGACGGGTTGACACGAAACCGACACGATTATTACGGGTTAGGGTTGAGCATTAACAGGTTGGATAAATAAACGGGTCAACCCGTCTAACCTGTTTAATTATCGTGTCGGGTTCAAGTTCTATTTAACGGGTTACGGGTTGACCCGTTAAATAAGGGTAAAAAAGTAATTTTATTTTAAAGGGGTAGTCATGTAATTTTAGTGGTAGATATATATACCCTTCAAAGTTCAAGCCCTAACCTAAACACAAGTCTCCAAACTTCATCTCTACACTTCATCCCATCACAAATTACCATATAGTGGTAAAATTTTATTAGTTTTGATAAAATATTTGTTAAACTATTTTTTTCATGTATAAATATATAATTTCTTAATTAGTTAACTTTTAATTATTATCTTTTGACAAGTTTAATTTGACGGATATAATCAACGCTTGATGTTGTTTTTCTATTATAAAAGACTATATAAAAAAAAAATTTATGTTGTTTTTTTTTTTTTTTTAATATGAAGGACTATATTTGCAAAGATATTTTTATAATCATCTTTGTAAACATTTATATTTTTATGGTTTGGATTGTATTTGTGAATGATTGTATTTTTTAGATCTTATGTATATTTTTTTTAATTTTGTTTTTTATTATATCTATATTAAAATTTAAATGTATTAACTATAATTAAATGAGTCATAAACGGGTCGATTAAATGGGTTATTATTCGTGTCGGTTAAACGGGTTGGTTTTGTGTCGAGCCGTTAGTAACCGTGTCGTGTTCGGGTTGAGGGGGTTCAACCCGTTTCCTTATCGTGTCGTGTAAAAAATTATCAGATCGTGTTCGGATTGTGTCCAACCCTACCCGTCAACCCGGATTGTCACTCCTAATTGAAATGGACAACGAATACATACTTTTTTTTAACTTCTTTTTTTTTTTTTTAGTTCTTTATCTAATTTAAAGTAATGTTATATATATAATATTATATGTTTTAGTTTATAAATTAGTTATTTATTCTTAATATTTATTTTTATATTTATGTTTTCAATTTTTTTAGGCTCATTTTTAAGTGTTATCCTTAATTTTCTATTTTCCTTTTTCGCATTTTATGATTTTTTCCAAAAAATTATGGAAACTTGTTTTTTGAATAGGGTTTAGCTACCTTATCCAATCACTAACATTACCTCTCATTGTAACTTTTAGATTGATTGTAAGAGTGGTTATTAAAGTCAATGTGAAAGTTACAATTAATAGGTAACGTTAGTAGTTTGGTAAAGTAGTCAAATTCAATAGAAAAATTAAAGTTCGTGACACATGTTACATTACTAAAGTATTTCAATCTTAATGATTCAAGGTAAATTATACTTCATACATTTTTTTTTTAAGTACAAAACAGTATTTTTATGGAATCAAATGGATGATATGGGTAAAATTGACCTTTTGCTATTCTCATGACATTTTAACAGTTAGTTGAAAAATTTTCATTTTAGTCCATATATTTTGAAAGTTTATCTTGTTTTAAAGTACGAAAAGGTTGTTAAAAATTGTGGACCTTAAAATTTAAAAAACTTATTAAAACTTATGAAAAAAATAAAAATTATAATTAAAAATAAATTAAAAGGAAAAATAATAATTAAAATTTTAAAAAATAAAAATAATTAAATTTAAAAATATATTTGATAAATAAAACATAAAAGAATGGGTCTCCACCATTCATCGTAATGATGGACAAAGGAGGTTTTTTATTTTTTGTAAAAACAAGAAATTAAAAAAGAAAAATAGAAAAATAAAATATGGAGATCCAAATTGAATCTCTATCATGGAAATGGAAATCCCAATGATGGGTTATCCATCTCCATCGAGATGGAAACGATCATTTTCTTAAATTTTAGAGTAGTCAAAGAGAACAATATGATGAGTTTTTAAAATATAAGAATTACAATGTTCAATAGCACATTTATAATTAAAAACAAAATTAATCTCTATAATATAAAGATTAAAATTTGAAAAAATCCCCTTAAAAGTTTGGTCAAAGGGATCAAATTGATGAGTTTTTAGACTTTTACGAATCATAGATTTAAAAAAATGAATTCATAGTTAAAAAGATCATAAATCATTAAAATCTAAGGACTAAAATGAAATTCATCCTTAATTTTTACAAAAAGCTTATGACTAACATAAAAAGGGGAAATTGCACAAACATCCTTAAAGTTAGATAAAATTTCCTCAATATGGAAAATTTGATCATGATTACAGTAAATTACCTTGAGCTTTTAAAATGTGATACAAACATCCCCTGTCATTGGTCAATCACCATTAAGTGTCAATCAAAGATATAAAATAATCAAAATATCCTTTAATTTAAATAACAAATACATTTTTTCAATTTGAAAATTAAAAAAAAATGAAAATAAAAAATTAGAGATGACATCATGGTCTTCAACTTGCCTCCACCATCGGAGACTGGTCTCAAACAATGGAGACTCATTTGGTCTCTATCGCATGGAGACTGACCTTCATCACCATGGAGACTTAGTTTTAGTCATATATAGATTTAGTCTCCATAGCTAAAGACCAGATATCTCTAGTCTCCAGCGATGGAGATGAAAAATTTGGTCAGGTCAAAGAACAAATCTGGTCTTGGTCTCCGTCCTTGATGGAGTTGCAGTTAGAACTTAATAAGAGATGGAGATCTTCAACTGGATAGAGATCTAGGATTACTTCTCCATTTTTTAAAAATAGTTTTTGTTATTTTATTAATATAATATTTAATATTTACGAATTTATCAGTTTGCCTCTATTTAACATAAAGCCTTTAACAATCTTATAACGGCACAAGGTGTTTATGTTACACTTTTGAAAGCATAAGGTAATTTACTATAATTATAAAATTTCCTATATTTGTGTAATTTCATCTAACCTTGAAGACGTTTGTGTAATTTTTCCAAATAAAAAAGAAAAGCCTATCACATGAAATTATGTGAAATTAATAATTATATATATAAAAGAAATTGAATATTACAAGAGTTAACACTGAAAGGTAAGAGAAAAGAAAGCAAAAACTAAGATTACAAAAACATTAATCGATAAGTCATTTATATCAAAGTGTCAATTATCATTGAATTAATAATTGGTATATATTATATGGGTTTGATTATCTTAGTGGTTAAATAACTTTACCCATCAATTATATATATTGGATTAGTTATAAGGATAATTATTGAAGTTAATCTAATTATTATAATTGTTGAATAATATTACATAATCAGTAAGGTAGTCAAATCCCTATTTATTATACAACTATATGAGATACAAAAAGAGAATCTCAGTTTGCATAAAAGATGAAGACGTTGAATTTAGATTGAAAAAAGAAAAAGGATTCATAGAATTTAGAGGTTAAACTTCATTTGAAGGAATAATTTTGACGTTGAGCCCACCAATATGAATACGGACTGTTTTAGGGCCATTTTGGAAAAAAAATCAATTGACCCACTAAATCAGGTTTTTGTACTTTAGTTGGTTAAAGTTGTAAGTTGAAAAATTAAAATACAGATTATCTCTGTTTATCACAGATAATCATATAATCACATCATAATCACATGCATTCATCAGTCGTCATTTAGATAAGCACCTCACGAACATCACTAGTCCTTGCCTTTTCAATTCGATTAGGTACATGTTTTTCCATTTGAAGACTCATTTAGACACCACCGTCTCCCTCCATTTTTAATCATGGAAACAACCACTCTCTCCCTTTTTCAACTAATAAAATTTTACTTCTTCATTTATCATAATAACAAGTTAAAACTTACTACTGCACCAAAAGTGAAACACACCATTTTCTTTGTCATTCATGGTTTCAATTCTAACGTACATGGTAGATTATATATATATCTTTTTATTTAGACACTGCTGTCTCTTCCACTTTTTAATTATGAAACAACCACTCTCTCTCTTTTTCCATTAACAAAATACTAACTCTTAATTTACCATAACAACAAGTTGGAAATTACTACTGTACCAAAAATGAAACACTCATTTTCGCTGTCATATCCAAGTTTCAATTCTAACGTATATCTCATCAACAATAACGACAACGAATATGTAATTTCGACTTTGTCATTGATATAATCATCTAATACAGTTAAATTAATGTCACGTGAAGTTATTAAATATTGTATTCTCGAGTCTTCTTTTTGTGTAAATGTGAAAGGTTTGTCATATGTTTTATTTCCGGTGTGAGCATTTTTAATATATAAAATTACCTAAAAATGTATTTTCACAATATTAGATTACATTTCTTTGTTTGCAAAATAACATTATTATAGTAATATGCATTTAATTTAGTTAATAATAATAATAATTCTGCGGGATTTTGTGTGATTTCTTTTTTAGGCCCAAGAGTCGAAGAGAGTGGCAGGGTGTAGTCCTTCAATTGCTTGTTTACCCTAAAAGATAGTGTCCATTTGCTACATAAAGCTCCTCACTTAGCAACAGTTTTCTCACAGCCCCACAAAACACTGTGTCTCTCTAAAAACTCTCTTTTTGGATTTATTGTGCCCCCACTGAAGATATAAAACCCATGTATCACAGCCAAACACTCATTTGCTGATTCTTCTCTTGGGTTTTATAAAGCAGTTTTTATTGAGTTCATCCTTGAAATGGCAGAAAATCTTGACTGTGTTGCCTCAAATCTTCTGTGTTATGAGAGCACAAACACTAGCCTTGATGATCTTGATTTTAATGCATCAAATGATGTTTTTTGGGGTATCCTTTCCTGGCTGCACAAATACCATCAAAACCATGTCCAACACCCGAACTTGGACAACAATGGATCCTTGATGGGTTTGCTATTGCAGACTGAGGAGAGGATTGTAGAAATGGTCGGGAAAGAGAGAGACCTTTTGCCTAAAGATGATTACTTGAAGAGACTGAGGGATGGGGACTTGGATATGAGAGTTAGGAGGGAGGCTCTTGATTGGATTTGGAAGGTTGTTTCTTTATTGGTTGGTTGTCTAATGGGGTTTTTGCTTGTTTTATCATGTTTGATCTATTGGTCATGTCATTTTACAACCTTTGTTTGTATTTTTTAAGTGGTCCTGTTCTGTTCTTCTACTTGCTTATGTTTTTCAACACCATTGTGTGCGCGTGTGTGTTTTTTTTTTCAACAAAATCTCTTTTAAATCGGTGTTCTTTAATTAGTGTTGATATAAATGTGATGTAGGTTCTCTGTATTAAATTTTGTGATTAATGGCTTAATGGTGTTCATGTTTATTCCTTTACTAGTTTTTTTTTTTTTTTGAAGTATCCTTTACTAGTTTTTGTAGTAACTCATTTCCTTGTATATTCTGTAATTTGGTCTCAGATAACTGTGCTTTGTGTTTTCTCATTTTATATATAACGTGTTATTAAAGATGATTTATTTGTTGACTGCTGAAATGGGTTGTTTCTTCTATTAACCGAGTTTTATCTATTGTGATCAACAGGCTAATGCACATCACAAGTTTGGACCTGTGACTTTTTGCCTCTCTGTGAACTATTTTGACCGATTCCTATCGATTCATGAATTCCCTGTAAGTTATATGGACAGGCTCTCCAATAGTGGTTCTTTCTATCACTGCATTTTTAATACAATGTGTTTCATTGCTGATCGTTTATATTACTTGATTTTTATCTGCGGGGCAAATTTAGAGTGAAAATGCTTGGATTGTGCAATTGCTAGCTGTAGCTTGTTTGTCACTGGCAGGAAAATTGGAGGAGCCTGAAATGCCTCAGCCAGTAGACTTACAGGTAGGATAGTTTCAGGTCATTTTATGAACAATTTGAAAAATGTTTCAATTGAAAAAACAACCCTTTGTTTCTTTCAATCTAATTGTGCTTGTGTTGTGGATTGATGGGCAGGTGGGAGAACCCAAGTTTGTGTTTGAGGCTAAAACCATACAGAGGATGGAGATATTGGTGTTGAATTCATTGAAGTGGAGGCTGCAAGCTTGTACTCCTTGCTCCTTCATTGATTACTTCCTGACTAAGAGCAATGATGATCAACTTCCATCAACAGCTTCCATCTTTAGAGCAGTGCAACTCATATTAAGCACAATTAAAGGTCTCTCTCTCTCACACACACAACCCCGCACACCCACACTGTTTAATATCTGTTCATTTTTGTACTTTTGCTGTTCTTTGGAGATAATTGGTATGAGTGGGGAATTGAATGCAGGCATTGACTTCTTGGAGTTCAAGCCGTCTGAAATTGCTGCAGCGGTGGCAATTTTTGTGTCAGGAGACATGCAAGCACAGGGCATTGGCAATGCCATCTCTCACATCCATGTAGAGAAGGTAAAAAGTAAATATTAATGTGTGCCCCACTGAAATAAATAAACACTAGACAAGTGACAAATTTATTATTGTACTTTTGGGAACTGTTTTGAACGTCTTGGGGTCTAATTTGATGTTGTTTTTTTGCCACTTTGGTGATTCGCAGGAAATGGTTATAAAGTGTGTTGAATTGATTAAAGATTCGCCATTGATGAATGGCAGTGCAAATGTGGCAATTGCCTCAGCAGCTCCATACGTGCCAGATCGCCCAGATGGGGTGGTGTTGGATTCTGCATGCTTGAGCTATGAAATTGAGGATATAACAGTTGGGTCATGTGCAAGTTCTGCTCATAGTGTTATTACTTCAGACATTACGAAGAGAAGAACAAGGGAGACCACCATGTTAAGTGGAATTGGTCATGAGAATTGACACACCCCCAAGTCCAAGCAATTTGGTTGGATGGGAGTTTTGGTGTGGAATTTGAAGCTGCTGTCCTTTTTATTAGTAATACACAGGAAAGTGAAAGAGAGAAATGAGTTTTCAATAATAAATTAAGGTGAAAAACAAAAACACAAAAAAAATATATATACAAAAAAAAAAAATCAAAAACCATTATCATGTCTAGAGCATGAATTCAAGAAAAATTCACCAGACCAGCTGTCTATAATTGGCATGTTATGTTTTGAGAGAGAAATACAGTTTTACTTTTCGTATGGGCTGTACCTTCCAGCTTCAAATATGAGAGAAAAAAGAGTAAAAAATCAAAATTCAGATGGTAAAATGTTATGCTATTATGTTTCTCATTTTAATAAAATAATATATATATATCTCAAAATGTTAATGTTCTATTTTTACATTATGCAAACGACGCCGTGTTGGATTTGATGAAAACGTCTGACGTGGTGGGGCAGGAAGCGACCATAGAGAGTGGTGAGGGGTCAACATCTGGGGTTGCTCAGTCGTCAGTGTAATTATGTGAAAAAAAGTCTCTGAATTGGAAGAAACTTTAGGAATCCACACAACTCAACACTACTTTGTTATTTGTTGTACACTTTATTCATCATGCCCACACATACTCATGGTATCATCGGTCTTAACATCATATGCAGATCCTCTCGTGACACGTGTCTCTTCCTCACTGCTCTATCATTTTCCTTATAAATTTGTGGTTCGCTTAACCAACCGTGATTACCACCAAACTATACTCGTAGTTACCTTATTGCTTATCCTTTTATTGTCGAATATTTCTCACTTTTTTTTTTTTTTTTTTGTGAGAGAAGACGGATTAGATTCATACAAAACAATCCACACTTTTGATAACAGAGCAACTTAAACTTTTTATCTCTTAGAATTAAATAAGATGCTCAACTATTCATTACTTTAATATGTTCGTAAATTATCAACATTGACTATCCTATATTTTACTTTTTCTCCAACTAATATGTATATTTATTTATAATATGTATTTTATCTATTAATTATCTTGTGATCAAATTAAACTGCAAAGATATATACTATTACTTGTTTACAAATTTATAGTATACATCACAATACACTATTGTCATTTGATTGTTCTCTCAAAACTTTCTTATTATCATTTTTATCTTATTTGGAAAGGAGATTTGAATATGAAACATGAACTTTAGTGTGAGATAATTAGATTACGTTTGTGTTTATGTAATCTTTGTTTTTTTTTTTTCTTTTTTATTTTTTGTTAATAAACATTTATTGAGGAAAGTTATTGAAAGTTTAATAAAATACAATTAATATAAAAATCTTAACATACAATATTTAGATTCGTCTCTATATTTATACTTTTAGATGTACAAAATAATATTTAATGTATATCTATTTTTAAAATATAATATAAATAAAATATTCTATTCTAGAATTACATTGTAATTATGAATTTTAAACTACAATCTAAATATTGTGTAACTCTATAATTATAAATTTTCATTTTTTTAATGTTATTATTATGAACTTGTACTTTAAATAGAACTCTAAATATTATAATTGCATTATTTGTATCAATGATGATATTATGAAGTGAGCATTCCCTCATAAAAGATAATTGATAATGAATAACCTAATGGTCCCTAGACTTTATTCCTCATGACAAAGATATCATTCGAGTAAGAAGATGTTGTTTTCTAATAAAGATTTTTTTATCCCAGTTAATCTAGTCCTGTAGAGAAACAAATGAGTCTAAACCACTGCCACCAATTCACAATTTGATTGGCAGTGACCAAACTGGAGATAAGGAAAAGTAAAAATCAAAAGCTCAAGACAAGGCACCAGATTCCTCTTTGGCTCTCGCTTAAAAATATGATTTTTCCATCCAATGTATGCAGCCTTTACCTTGGACTCACTCACAGTCAGACTGGTATAAAACTGTAAAATAATGTAACTTTGACTGATTAACAACAGCTAAGCATGCCCAATTGGATTATTAAAATATAATCCATTATAAGTTACTGTACTATTAAGGATTGATCCCAACAGCATACAGGCATGTGAGACGAACCAGCAGAAGAGAGATGAGATTTTTAACTTATGAGAAATTATGAATCAACGTAAATGATAATTAGGATCTTGTTTGCACTAGGTACAGTAAATTTTGAATACACAAAATTACAATTAAAAAAATTCCTTTACTGGTTTCTGTATTTATAGATTTCAGTCTTCAGATCACTCTCTCTCCTTGCATGTGTCTTTGACCTTTTAAGTGGGGGACCAAAACTATGGTCACTGCCTGCACACTGCAATAGTGACTTGGGTTGTTAAAGGTTTAAGAGCTCTGTGAGATAGTGACCATGGATGACAATACAAGAATTTGTGTCATTGTCGGAATTGCTATAGTCCAGCAGCCACAAGTTGCAATTTTATAGCTTAAAAATCACATCGACAACACTCACACTCGCCACTCCCCGAAGTCCAAACGATAAAGTTTAAATTTTCTACATTGAAAAAAAATATATATTATATTTATGAACTTCACGTCTATATTATTTTAAAATTCGTTGGAAACATTAAAATTTTCCAAGTCCATGTATGACTATTTTAAGGAAGACAGAGAGTACATAGGAGACGGGTTGTTTGTTCGAAGGAAGAGAGATTGAATTGAATAAAATGTTTGACAGGAGATGGAAATAGGTGGAACCTAAGAGTAGAACAACAAACCAACACGAGAACCAACGAGAAGATAACTTTTATAAGTGTGCGGGGTGAGTGAAGGAAAGCTAAAATATAAAGAGAAACAGCATCCCTTTTATTTGTCTACTTCTTTATACAGTAATTTGTTACATTACAGCTTTGACATGGGAAGGCCAAAAAGACGGAATAAATCACAGAGAATTTCAAGATAGAGGACTGTTTATGCAAGAATAAACTAAAGGGCTTACCTGAAATATGCAGTAAGTGGGAGTTAAAAGCTGACGCACATCTTTGACCGGTCATAGTCAGAGGAGTAACTTCTAATTGTAACAGGATCCAGAGAACCTAGTTTTAAGATTTATTATTCATAGCGTTATGTGCTTTGGAGCCTGTGAGGATTATTGTTATGTTACTGTAAGTTCCGCTGTAAAATGCTTGCTTTGTTTTTATTTTATCTTCTGACAGTAAGAATGCCTTAAAGAACAGGTTTTACAATGATCAATCACGAACCTGCGTTTCAATATGGACGAAGATGCGTTGTTGCACAAGACATTATAAACTGCATCTCAACAACTGTTATGATCATTTTAGGTAGAAATTTTAAACCGGATCTAGGTGGATATGGGGCAATGAGGAACCTGAATTCCGGCATGTGGAACGTGTCTCAGAGTTGAAAAAATCCTGAAATTTTGAAGCAAACATGCAGTTTGAACATATTCATTTGTCGACTAATAAACTTGAATAGTCTTATTTCAATTGAATAAGGATTCCATTTTCGTAACTGGGTTGTTTCACAATGTCATCAACAGTTCAATGTAATTCCTAGATAGAGCATTTTACATGAAAGAATAGAGATCATCATGTGTTTGGGCAATGCCTACCGAATATCTTATTGATACAGCACCTATGAGAACAGGTGCATAAATGCTATACATTTGAAAATTCTCGAATTTGGCGAAAGTGTCATCCTTTGTATTATTTCTCTCCAACTAAAATGAGTTGTTTAATAAGAAAACTTCCTAACCTTGCTTTCACTTCTTTAGAAATCCTTTCAAGAAGTTTATCTCAACTCTTGGAAATAAATATGAATGCCTCAATAATTAAAAGAAATCAGGCTGGCCTGTTGAAGTTAAGCAACGATGCCACATGCGACTATTAGGATCCACAGCCCTAGGATAAGAAATGACTTCAGGGATGGGAAAGTAGACATAGTGAGTGTTGCATATGCCTACTGTAATGCCACTATATCCAGCAAATGCACCATGAACCTGTCAAATCAACGATATTAATGAAATTATCATACGCCTATCCTAATTGTTCAGTAGAAATAAGAGTAAAAGAAACATGATAAACAAGAATACTTGTGAAAAAAAACCAATTGGTCAACAACACTACATACACTAGCAAAGAAAGGTCTCTAGCACAAATCCGGTCAAAAGGTGGTCTTAATAAGTTTACACTGAGCCAGAACCAGATTAGCAATTGATCAAGGTTTGACCTTCCATTCCGGTTTCCATGTCTGAACTTCTAACTTTACCTTTGACTACAAGGAGCTTCTAAAGCTTCAATGTTTTAGTTTGTGATAGGCATAATAGATGCTCATTCCAGATTAATTTTGAAGTTGGAACTTCCCTTTTTGATCGTTTGGGGTGTAGAAGAAGGGGGGAACAATAAGTCGACCTTCAAGTTAGCATTGCTATAATCAAATTGCCAACAATATCCATATTGAAATCTGTTGACATCATCACTCCAATCTTACAGTTGTCTAAGCAATTGGACTAAACAAATAAACGTTAGATAATTTTTATGGTAAAAGTTTTCTACTATCTTTTAACAATTATGCTTAATTCTCAACTCTTGGTAATATACATTCTGATCTAATTATGAAAAATTAATATTAATGAATTAAAATGGCATTTAAAAGAGTTCTAATTAATAAAATATTATATGATTCAACCATTTTTATCTAGTTCCAACATGACAAGGAAAAGAAATCAAGGTCAGTTATCCCTGCGGACTGAGAAAATATTAAGTTAAATATAAATTCAAAATCATCTGTTAGTCAGAACAATGAATATAAGCTACATTTGTAACTAACTTAGGGAAAATGTTATTGTATGTCATTAATGATGACACCTAGAAGATGATGAATGAGCATGTAGGACAAGCACACTGTAGCATTGAAATAAAAGTTTAATTTGCTTAAAAATACCCTTTTATGATATCAAAATACAATAAATAAATATTAAAAACAAAATAATTGGACTCATCAACCAAACACCACGAAAAAGAAAAAATTAGAAATATTATAATAAATTAAAGACAACGTTAATTAAAATCACTGCTTTTTTCTGGTTTTTTGTTGATAGGTACCATTATTTTTTTCTTCGATACTTTTTTATTGTATTTGTTTGATATAAAATATATATATGCCGCTAAAGGCAGAAACATAAAATATTATAATAAACAAATAAATAAGACAACGTTATATAAAATCAGTGCTTTCTTTTGGTTTTTTTTTTTATAGGTCCCATCATTTATTTTTTTAATTTTTTTATTGTATTTGTTTGATATAAAAAAAAAAATATGGGTATTAAAGTAATTTCAATTTCAGAAACTAGTGATGACTTTTAGTAATATGTTGTGCATGCATTTACAGCATATATTAGGTGCTAGTGGAGGCCTTAGGGCAATAACACTACCATTTACTTTTTCACTCTTATAATAGGTACCAACATTGATATAGGGAAAAATACATCACAATTAGTAGCTTTTTTCAAGATTTCTAAACGACGTGAGACTGTTCAAACACTTGGTTTTTGTACTGATAGCACAATCATTCAAAATGTTTAGCAAAACGGGCTCCATGTAACTATGCTAAAACGGAGATGGTTTCTTTTGGGGCTTTAAATCCACATTAGAGACAAAGTTATGTTTATATTCCCATAAAATGAAGACTACTTTCATATAGAGTTGTAGGCATCTAATTTCAGTCAGAAAATAGGAGGGCAAATTTGTTATTAATGAATCAAGTATTTTTCACGTACTTGAGATGTTTCCCCTTTTTTTATTTTTTTAAGCTATCTTGTTGCAAATTGAGCTATATAGATGTCTTGAACTGAACATTGATCATTGAACAAATGTTCTGGCTTTGCCACTGATTGAGGTAGATTTATTGACTCAACTTAGTTTTCAGTTAAAGGTTCAACTCTCAGTCCCTAAATTCATATAAGGGTTGGGCAAACATGTCAGCCTAGCCATATGCTTAAGTGGACTTGATTGCAACCCATTCCCACCCCTAGGTCTTTAGGACCAAGCTCATTTAGCAATGGTAGACCTTAGCTTGGTTAGTCATGTGAACAAGCTTCAATGAGATGCTAACATGTGTGGAAAAGTATGTTAGGGATGCCTTCATAGGCAAGCAGTATAGGAAAAGGAATGCATAAATCTTTTCAATTATTTTCCTTTCTTTTTGGAGTCTTGTTTGGTCTTTAGCTTCCTTTATTTTTAATATTTTATTTCCTTATTTTATTGGAGTCTTGTTTTGGGAGTTGTTTTAATTCAGAATTTCCTAAATAGATAATATATATTTTGTATCCTTATTGAAGCCATTCTCTTGCTATAAGAGAGAAAGTCATGAAATAAAAACATTCATTCAGATTTTGCAATAAAAAGGTTAAGAAGAGTTTTAGGTGGTCTCTTAAGAATAAATATCCAGTTTATCTTTTAAAATAGGTTCTTCAAAGAAAAATAGGAACACAAACGAAGGAAATAAAAAAGATTTCCCCATAAATCGATCTTTAATGAGCAGGGGTGGGCAATACCATGTTCGGATCGATTCCGACTGGATCCGATCCGAACATGGTAAATTTACGGATCATCATTTTTGGATCCGAACATAATCCATCAAGGGGAAGGAACCGATCCGATCCGAACACCCAGTCTGCGAATCGGATCGAATCAGTTCCATGTTTGAACACCTGCTTTAATTTCAATGTATACATCAAGACCTTCTTCTACCCTCCTTAGTTTCGAACAACTCAAAATGCTTCCAACAATTTGATTTAAGCCTACGACTACTTTCATTTTTCATCTTCTTCTCTAGTTTTTTCCTCACCCCAAGATTTTGATTTTTTTCAATCAAATTAACATCATCAATATCAAATTCAGACTCCTCACCACTCTTTATACTTTTCCCCATCTATTCACAGCAACAATAACATATATATATAGAAAATCAACAAGTGAAATATGTAACTCAACAACAGAACACAACAAACAAGCATAGAAATCACTAAAACATTAACACTCAATCATGTAAATATCAAGTTAAAGCTACAAATAGATTTACCAAGCTGCTGAGATGAGAGTGAGAGAGAGTGAGAGATGGATATTAGGGTTAGCTTAAATGGACTTTATATAAGGGCATATGAAATTACGTATGTATCACTGTTCACGTGTTCACAGATCGGTTTTGGATACCCCGATCCGATCCGATCTGTGAAACATGGTGTTTTCACAAGTGAGGATCCGAATACCTTACCTTTGAACATGTGATCCGATCCGAACACCCACAGATCTGATCGGATCGAATCGGATCAGGGTGTTCGGATCGGTTACATGTTTTTGTGCCTGCCCCTAGTAATGAGATCCTATTTGAGGGAACATAACAAATTGGTATCAGAGCCTGACGTCATGGGTGATTCCGACCAGCTAGCAATCAAGGTGCAAGAGTTGGATTAGCGCATGCTAGAATCAAACCAAAAAGTCACCCAGGAGATTTGTGACCTGCGCGAATCTGTCAAGGCAATCCAACGCATGTTGGAACTGCGGTGTACAGGGAAAGGGAAGGTCGTTAAACCAGAAGATGGCTACGACAGTAACAACCACAACCTGTCCAGATCGCCAAAAGACCAGCAGGACGGACTGCAGACAATGTTCGAAAATACGATACAGTACGGGCGTATATACGCCCGTACGGCCGTATGGCACCAAAAACGTGTCTATACGCCCGTTCCTGTTTCAGAAAACGACGAAATTCGTCTATTGCGTACCGAACGGTCGTATACGGCCGTTCTGACCCGACACGGCCGTATATTGAGTTATACGGCGGGTCGGGTCGGGTAAAAAAAAAAAAAAAAAAAAGAAACGGGTATAAAACGAAAAAAAAAAAAGAAAAAAAAGCCCTAAACTCACACTAACTCAGTCGACCCACTCTCCTCTGTGCCGACCTACCTTTGCCTCCTCCTCACCGGCGATCTTTCCCTCTTTTTTGACCATTTCCATCTCGTTTCCACTGTTTCCAGCGGCGGAAAAGAAGATCACAGCAGCTCTCTCATTTCCGGCGACGTGAAAATCAACGGCAGCAGCTTCCTCTCTCTAGAAAGGTGTGTCGGTGCCTCCATCTGGTTCTTTCCCCTTTTTTGTTTCTGTTTCAAGCATTTTGTTTCTGTTTTAGGCATTTTGTTTTTATTTTTGTACCACGGCAGTAGCTATGTTGCCGTTTCTTCCATTTTTGTTCTTCATTAGTTTCTGTTTTTGTACAACGGTCAACGACAGTAGCTATGTTGCCGTTTCTACTTCTGGCCTCTGTTTTTGTTCTTCATCGGTTTCTGCTTCAACACATAGAGTAGTAGCTATGTTTTTGTGCTTAATTTTTTTCAATACAAACAGGCAGTAGCTGTGTTGTGTTGTGATGGGTAGTAAAAAAGATCCAGCATGGAAGTATGGGGTTGAGATGGAAACTGATGGGAAAAAGTTTATTCAATGTATTTTTTGTCAGAAAGTAATGAGGGGGGGAGTGTTTAGAATGAAAGAACACCTTGCGGGTATCCAAGGGAATGTTTCCGCGTGTCCGACTGCTCCACCGGAAGTTAAGGAGGATATCAAAAAATATATGGAGAAGGCGGATAAGGCAAAAAGAACTAATCAATTAGTGAGGGAGGAAAGAATTGATAGATGTACGACATTAAATAGTCGATCCAAGGAAGGGTCGAATAGTGGTAGTGTGACTCAGACTGAGACTCAGACTTTGAGAGGGATTAGAGGGCCTATGGATAGGTTTCTCAGGGGGGTGGAAGATGATGTTTTACAAGTAGAGGAATTAGGGGGAATTAGAACGACAGGATTTGAGAAGGAGCTACGTGACCGAACATGTGAGGAGATAGGTCGATTCTTCTTTGAGAATGGCCTTGCATTTAATATTGCTGATAGTCCATCATTCGTGAATATGATTCGAGCAGTTGGGTGGTTTGGTACAGGTTTGAGACCACCTAGTAGTCATGAGTTGAGGACTAGCATATTAAAGAATGAGGAAGAAAGCACGAAAGCTATAGTAGCTGAAGTAATGAAGACATGGAAACAAACAGGAGTATCCATATTGTCAGATGGGTGGAAAGATATAAGGGGTAGACAATTGATCAACTTCCTTGTAAATAATCCATATGGTACAATTTTTCTTCGTTCGATTGATGCTAGTGATTTTGTGAAAGATGCGACATTATTGTTCAAGCTACTTGATGATATTGTCGAAGAGGTTGGAGAGGATATTGTTGTTCAAATGGTAACAGATAATGCTTCCAACTACAAAAAAGCTGGGGAAATGTTGATGCTGAAGAGGAAAGGGTTGTGGTGGACACCATGTGCTGCTCATTGCGTGGATTTGATATTTGAGAAACTTGGAGAACTACCCCAACATAAAAATACATTGAGAAAAGCAAAGAAGGTATTATTATAGATTTATAGTATTTCTTGCTATATTCTTTTTTTAACCTTACTTAAGTCATATGTTAATTAAAAATTTTATGTTTTATAATAGGTTAGTAACTTCATTTACAATCACGAATGGGTATTGACGTTGTTCAGAAAGTTTACAAATAAAGAATTGCTCCGATCCGCTCCTACAAGGTTTGCTACTGCATACTTGACATTGCAACGTATGTTTGAATTGAAGGGACCTTTGGAGCAGATGTGTACTTCATCAGAGTGGACTGGATGTACATATGCAAAGAAACCGGAGGGGAAGGAAGTCAAGAGAATCATATTAAGGGATCCGAGTTTCTGGCCTAGTGTATCTTATGCGTTGAAGACGACTATACCTCTTGTTCATGTGTTGAGGTTGGCAGATTCAGAAAAGGTGTCTGGAATGGGATTTATCTATGGAGCAATGGACTTGGCTAAGGAAGAGATAGCCAAAAACTTGAATGATGAAATTGGAGCTTATCATGAGATCTGGAAGATAATTGATGAGAAATGGAAGTTCCAAATGCATCGTCATTTGCACGCAGCTGCTTATTTTCTGAATCCTCAATTTCAATATTCAGAAAATAAGTCCACTCATCCAGAGATCAAGTTTAGGTTGATAATGTGTATGGAGAAGCTCATTCCAGATTATAAAGAACGAGAAAAGACAGATTTACAGCTCGATGAGTTTAGAAAAAGAGAAGGAATGTTTTCTTTTGAGTTGGCAAAAACATCTGCCACCAAACGTAGTCCTGGTATGTGAAGTTTTCTTTTAGATGTTACTCAATTGTTTGTGTTTTCTTACTAAAGGGATTGTTATTGGTATTGTAGTTGATTGGTGGCTTCAATGGGGAGATCAAACTCCAGAGCTAACGTCTTTTGCGGTGAAAATTTTAAGCCTTACTTGTTCATCCTCCGCTTGTGAGCGGAATTGGAGTTCATTTAATATGGTATGAGTCTACATTGAAGCTTAGAATATATCAATACATATTATAAAATTATTTATTTGTTAATACTAATTTTTTCATCGTTAATAATTGTAGATTCATACAAAAAGAAGAAATCGGTTGACTACGAAGAGGTTGAACTCATTGGTGTATATAATGCATAATAGAAAATTGCATCAGAAATTCCTAAGGCACCAGAGTTCAACTAATGATGATGAGCTGAATATTTCTACTGACCTACCTTCTGATGATGAATGGGTGATGGGAGAAGATGATGTCGAGCAAATGTCTACACATTATGCATCAAACGTGGACATGAATGAACCAAGTGGAAGTGCACAAGTAACACAACAAAGACAAAAGAGGAGTAGAGATGCACGTAAGTTTATCAATAATTCAATGGAGTAAGTTGAATATACGATTAACTTTTTAATTATATTACTTTAAATTATTTTGGTATAGGGAAAGGAAAGCATATTGCATCATTAGAAGAGGAATCGGATAGGGACGACATCTTTGGTCAGGAGGTGGAGGAGGATGATGAGATTAGAGATGACACATTTCATTTTGATCCTAATTTTCGACCATTTGCCACAGGCAACCCTTTTTATGACACTGACTATATTACTTTTGTTTTAATGACTTTTATATTATTTCTAGCTTGGCACTTTGGTTGTTTGGTTATATTATTTTTGGATAATTAATTTTAAATATATTATTGTTCTAGAAATTTAAGACATTTTGTATTTTTTTTATGCATTTTTTCTTTTTTTAAACCATTTTTGGTCGATACGCCCGTATAAACCGTATCAAGCGTACCGTATCGGACCATATCGGGGTGCTCGTTCCGTACCGCGTACCGTATTTTCGAACATTGACTGCAGATGGGACGTCTAGACAGCGCGGCGGTTCCGCATTATTCAAAGCTTGAGTTCCCGACTTACAACAACATGGAAGATCAATTAGACTGGCTATATCGCTACAAGCAATTTTTTCTCAATCAACAAACAAGCGAGGGGGACAAAGTGGGACTGGCAACTTTCCACATGACAGGTGAGACACAGTTGTGGTTTTATCGATTTGAGCAAGAGGAGCCTAGGCTTACATGGGAACTGTTTAAGAACTACTGCCTTTTGCAATTTGGACCTCTATTGAGTGAAAATCCTTTAGGCGAATTGATTAGCCTTAAACAAATAGGAACCGTTGAAGAATATCAACGCCAATTCCAAACCCTCCTTGCTAGGGCGACTTCCGTCCACTCAAACCAACAGATAGACATGTTTACTGTAGGGTTAACTGAGGAGTTACTGGTGGATGTTAAGATGCAAACTCCTTCGAATTTGATGACAGCAATGAATATCGCCAGAGCCTTCGAGCGAAAGATGTAGCCTAGTTGTGGGATAGAAGGGAGATGTTCTCCTTCATGGATAGCATCCAAACCGGTCGTATCAGCCCCCTCCATTGTTTCTGACAGCGAGCAAAAAAGGGCATCAGGCACTACTTCCACGACGTTGAGAGTTGGCAACACACCTTCACCATTCATTAAAAGGTTGTCTCGCGCAGAGATGACTGAACGACGTGCAAAAGGGCTGTGTTATAATTGCAATGACTCATATTCAGTGGGGCATAAGTGTAAAAAGCTTTTTGGTCTCATGGTGGAAAACTCAGATGATAATTTAGATCAGCCAATTATAGTGGATCCTAGTGGGCTTTTTCCTCAGTAAAGCAACGTGTGAAAACACACTCCACTTCCAAGAGTCTTATCCTGACTTTGAGCTTGAGAACAAGGTCGTTATTGAGAAGGGTAGTAATATTAGGGATGCCTTCATAGGCAAGCAGTATAAGAAAAGAAATGCATAAATCTTTTCAATTATTTTCCTTTCCTTTTGGAGTCTTGTTTTAGTATTTAGTTTTCCTTATTTTTAATATTTTATTTCTTTATTTTATTAAAGTTTTGTTTCGGTAGTTGTTTTTATGTAGGATTTTCTGAATAGGTAACATACATTTTGTATCCTTGTTGAAGCCATTCTCCTGCTATAAGAGAGAAAGTCATTAAATAAAAACATTCTCTTGCTCTGATACCAATTTGTTATGTTCCCTTAAATAGGATCTCATCACAAGCCGATTCATGGGAAAATCTTCTTGATTCCCTTTGTTCGCATACCTATTTTTCTTTGAAGAACCTATTTTGGAAAGATAAAGTGGATGTTTGTTCTTAAGAGCCTTTTTATTGCAAAATCTGAATGAATGTTTTTATATCATGACTTTCTCTCTTATAGCAAGAGAATGGCTTCAACAAAGATACAAAATATATGTTGTCTATTCAAGAAATCCTAAATTAAAACAACTACCAAAATAAGGAAATAAAATATTAAACATAAAGGAAACTAAAGACCAAACAAGACTCCAAAAAGAAAGGAAAATAATTGAAAAGATTTATGCATTTCTTTTCCTATATTGCTTGCCTATGAAGGCATCTCTAAGAAAGTAACTGCTTAAATGTTGCTCAGCTTAGTAGTTGGCCTCTTTTCAAGTCATTCTATTTTCATCTATGAGATCAGACGGTACCTATGAGGCTATTTGTAGTGTAGGGGCATATGCATATTACTCGCCTTACAGGATTACCAATTAAGCATGTCAAAATGTTTTTCACTCATTTGAGAAAAAATCAAAATGCTTATTGGTCATTTATTTAGTCAAGGACTCAAGATGTTACTTTAATATGATTTCAAGCCAAACAAAGCCCTTATGACTCTCTAAAGAGCTAAGTGTAGCAGAAGCTAGTAGTGTTAGTCAAATCAACTCAAGGTTTTAACTTAGAAATTTCCTACAAAAAATTTTCACAACTGAATGCATACCTTTGCGATAGATAACTACATTATATTACTCCTTCAGAGAAAGGGAAAAGAAAAGGAAAGGGAAGGAGACTCACAGCATTTTGTCCCAGAACAGTGCATAGAATTCCATCTGACGCATTTGCACGGCATGCACGGATCATGTAGGTGGGATCAATATACTTCACATCAGCAGGAATACCAATCTCCTTAAAATATTTCTTCACCTGATAGAAATATAGAAAATTAATACTAGTGCCTCAGAGAGATCCAAAAACAATTCACACAAATGAAATTTATGAATATAAGGGCTCTAGACATAGAATTCATTCTTATTTGGATTGTTCTCAGATTATAAATCTCTTGAAAGAAATTTGACAACAAAATGAACCAATATTACTGCTCCTAGAAAGGCTTTATAATTCTTCATTTTTTTTTATAACTAATAAAGTGAACTTGTAACTGATATACGAAAACGAGTAATTTGCACATGTGAACAAGCTGTCCACAAGAGCAAAAACCTAAGTACAGTCCCACAATCCTCACAAAAGATAGCTGCTTCTAGGAAAGGCTAACTGAAATTATAACTCAAAAGCACCATGGTTATTGAAGAATGTTGGCATCAAATCTGGGAAAGCAACCACTGGAGCTCAACATGGAAAAAGTAAAGAAGTAAAATTTAATTGATTTTTAAGAGAGTTATACATATCAGACTTATGACACTTTCGACTAGTAATTACCAAAATTCCAAGCCAATGAAAAGCATGCATGCTATTGATTCATGCATCTTTTGTAGGGATCAACAGTCTTGTAATCCAGGGCATAGTGATACCAGCATGGTGCACAAATCACACCCCAAATATGTAAAAGTGATTTTAATCACTCAATTTCTGAAAACAAATTGGCCAAAATTAAATTGGGGGGAGGGTAAAACACTAGGACATTGTTCCAAGTTCTGAACACACTGTCATATACATAGAACATGGAATAGTGTAGCAGGAGATTTACCCAACCCTAGACAGTTGAGTTAACCAGAAAGCTAGATACCATGCAAAAAACAACAAACCTAAAATACCCTTTATGTTAAAGCAACAACCGTAAAATGATATAAATGTTTAGCTTACCTTTGCCCAGCCCATTTACTAAGGTTATTGCAAATTTCCAACTGAAATTAAATTGTTATGAGCACCATAATTAACGGAGACTGGAAAGACATGAAAATGAAATCACAAACCTCTTGTTGAATGTGTACACCAATATCTCCAAGTACTATGTTTCCAGATGCATCTGTAGCATTAGTTTTCTCAATGAAATTCTGCATAAGAAAAAACATAAAAGAAAAGCTTAACCTTAAGAATGCTTTAGAAAAAACATAAAAGAAAAGCTAAAACCAGGAAAAAAAAAATTATAAATTGCTGAAATAGTACTATTCCTTTTATAAAATTCACATTCAAATGCTGAGACACAAGCAACATTCTTTAACTGCGAAATCCCTAACCAGATGTACTGTTATATTTCTTAAGCTCACTGAGAAGCCACATAGCCAATAATACAATTCATGAGAACTCATTTTAATGTAATTACTTACCACAAATGCCAGTAAATGAATAAAGACAGTGAACTTTACATTCATATTTCTCTTTTTCAATAACAGATACAAAAAGAATTTAGAAAAGTGAAAAAAAGGCTACAACCTTAGTCCACATAAAACAAAAAAGATGATGGAAAGCTACTTAAACCTTTGAAAGTTAGTGAAAGAAAAAGAAGAAGGATTCGATACAAGGATACAAATAGATTATTTATTCGAATTGATTGGAAGTTGTTATATGTTAATTAGTGGCTTTCATTAAAAAAAAAAAATGATTACGAATTCTGTTTCTGGTACCCTTTTTTTTCATCTGAAGATTTTTGTTTCCTATCAAAATAGAAAAAATATTCCTCAAAAAAAAAGAAGAGAGAGAGAGAGAGAGAGAGAGAGAGAGAGAGAGAGAGAGAGAGAGAGAAATATAAAAATTAAAATAAGTATTCATCCAGCCACAATGATCACAGGAACATAACAATCAGCCTTATAAGAAGGATTCAACCAGCACATCATGTGCAAAAAACATAATCAGCAGCATGTTAAGGGAAGCTCAACTGGTTACAAGTCCAACTATTTCTGTCCTTCCAGATACAGCACAGTGTTCTCTTATGAGAAAACGCTGTTTAGCAAATGATAGAAATGAGTTACAACTGCAAGAATATTAATGTGAAAAACAGAATGGTATACACAAGTTCATTAGAAATCTATATTCTGAGACATTTATAAATAAAGACTGGAAGTTTTATTAAGGGTTATCATGCTTTCAGATAGCAAACTGTCAAAGACAGATATAACAAAAGTGGAGAAAGCAAAAACAATCCAGATGGTAGTATAATCATAGCAAGTTATTCATTTCTGAATATCTGGTATTCAGTCTATAAAATCCTTAAAAACAACAAATACATAGCTGTGGATTGTTCAGAAAGCAAGGCAAACAAGTTGATTATAAAATTGTTGAAACAATTCTAGTTGAGAAAATCACATGATGTGCAAGAGGGGGACTTGCTGATAGCAAGTATTAAGACACATAATCGGTGTTGACAAATTGAGATATTCTTTTTCATATTTGTAAAGGGTTTGACGGCATTGGTCAGGCAAAGGTGTAATTATTAGATGAGGGGGAAAACGAGTAGCAGGAGGGAGAGACCGGCGCAATCCTAATCATATAAAAAAGGAACACAACTCATCTTAAATTGACAGGGCCAGGCCCATGCATATACATGGATAATTATTAAGGACAGGAATCAGGGACTCAAATCCAATACAACGCTTCCTCCTGTTAGACAAACATTGGTAAGCTTTAATGCTCAGGTTCATGATTTCTTGCTAGGGGTTGGCAGCTTGTAGTCTACCAGTCATGGAGGGCTCCTACCATGAATGTGGTCCTGCCATTTATGTATATCATCTGCACTCTACCATTTGAAAGCCTTTGTGTATATGCTTCAATACTGTACTCTGTAATCTTTAGAACATGATAGAGAATATGCACAACCACAACACCACCTCAACAGAGTGAGAAACCAACTGCAATTGCAGACATCAACAATGCCTCGCAACCATGTACAGATACTAATTTATCCATATTATATTGATATCTTAAAGGCTTTACATCTAAAGCCCTGGAATATTCATCAAACAGAACGAAGGTCTAGTTCACAGGTTCCCCAATCTAATTTGTGGTGTCAGAAATTCGTTTTAATAGTAAGAAAAAATCTAGTACCTGCCCAGCTCCCTCTGCAACGCAGACTACAGCTGATCCCTTTTTCTCAATTACGTATTTCAGATGCCTCAACACACCATGAGGCCCATGCAAATGGAAAGGTACCTTAAAAGGATAATAAAAAATAATAATAATAATAAAAAAAGGATAACTATAATTAAACATAGCTCACTAATATATGTATGTGTGCAGATGTATATTTAGGTTCAACAAGTATTTGTATGAATACCTCTGGGATCAAACATATGTCAATTTGTCCACTTGCTAGTGATGCATGCATGGCAATATAACCACTGCTACGACCCATCAATTTCACAATGCCTATACCATGATAGGCACTATGTGCCTACCACAAAATTTGACGGTAAACAATGAAGTTGTAAGTTTTAATAGCAACAAAGAGATTAGTGATGATAGTCTAAAGCACGTAAACTTCTTGATGTGTACTAAACAAGTAAAACCTAGCATTCAAACTTTTACCTCAATGTATGCGGAATTTATTGCTCGTTGTGCTTCTTCAACAGCAGTGTCAAAGCCGAAAGTTTTATCCATCAGCAAAATATCATTGTCTATGGTTTTTGGCACACCAACTACTGCTACCCTCATCCTTCTTTTACGGCACTGAAAACAAAAATTATTGAAAGGCTATAAAAATATATATGGAAAGAAGAAATCAAGCCCTGAGAGGAACAGAGCAACTATCCACCAGTCACTTTAAGTCTTTAACATTCAAAGAGAGGTGGGTGACATGCAGAGATCCACTAAGATCTCCCCTTACATTACTGATAAGCAAAGCAGTATATGAATATCCCAAAACTTATACATGCAGAACACAATTTAAAAAGAGAATTATATTGTACATGTAGCTAATATCTACACATATTTAAATCCATGGCCACCCCAAGTCTTATTGAAGACAAAAAATCCAAACTAATTGAGGCATGGCAATATACATACTAGGAAAAGATAAGAGATTTATTTAGTATTGTTTCCACAATAGATTTGCATTAGATGAACATCAAGATAAATTATACATTACTAGTTACAGAGTATTATTATGGCAAGTGCACCCAGTTTGTAAAATTTTCAAGTCAACTAACCTCATTGTGGATCGCGTTGGCTCCCGCATGTGTACCATTCCCGCCCAACACAAAAAGCATGTTAATTCCCCTTTCCTGACAACATAATGTGAATGCATATATCAGACCTTACCGTGGCTGGTAATTTGAGACATTTCAATCTTACACAGTCCCTCAAGAAAGTTGTGAAATGATGTCACAAAGTAGAATGATTAATTGCCCACCTCCATATTGTCAACAATTTCACTAACAGTAGGTCCACCGCGTGAAACTCCTAACAAGCTTCCACCAGAAAGATGAATATTTTGAACTACTTTCCGAGATAGCTGATAATCAAAGTCGAGTCTAAACAAATTAATTTATCTTCTTCTGAAGCAAAAACAAGCTTTTGTTTTTTTTTTAAAGTATATGATAACAGATCTAATTATAAGCCATCAATTGATTTTTTGACAAACAATTACTAAAAAAGAAACAAGAACGTACCGGCATTTCAGCCAACTCTTGGTCACTAAATCCACGATAACCAAACGGAATCCCTATTATCTTTTTTACGCCATATATTTCAAGAGTGATGACAATCTGCAGAAGAAAATCATAATTCACGTATGTAAAACCAAACCAACTTATATCATTAATTCATTATGATTACACATGAGAGCTTAGTGGAAAGCAATTCTGGAAATCATTTATATCATTATGACTACACATAAGACCATAATGGAAATCAATTTTGGAAATTGTTAACTCCAATCATTCAAGTTTTTCTTGTTGGAGATTGTCTGGGAAACTTCAAACGGTTTTCCCTGACTAACAATCAAATGTAAAACAAAATAGTAAGGCCTTATGGACAATATACATGGATAGCATGTCAGAAAAACGTTGATCATTGCTATTCAAAAGAGTTTCTAGCGTGCACAAACGCAAAATTTTAATTTGATTTCAATACAAACATCAATTTATCTATTACAATTTAATTTTTTTGCATATTGTACATATGACACTGCAGCCATCAAATCAATAATCTTTAATACAACAATCCATCATAGTGATAGGTTAGTCTATACCAATAAACAACTCATAGTGATAGGCACTATGCTGTTCTTTATAATCAATGAGTTATAATTTGTTAGACAAATAACGTGACCATCAAAAACGCTTCATCTACAGATAAATGCCAGAAATTTTACCAGCTAATGCAACAGTTTCAAAAGCTAAAGAGTACAAGATTCTAGATATGCAAATGCTACTATAAATGATAACTCCCACAGTAAGGGAATCGGAGGAAGGGAAAAAAAAAAAAAATAAAAATAAAATAAAAGAAGCAATTTCATCTTGAGAATAGGGCAGGTCTGTCTTAAACAGAAAACACAAGCAGTAAATCAACATTTATATATGATACTAACATGTCTGATGACATCATTGAGACCAGGGCATAGTCCACCACAAGTAACAATTGCCGCTTTTACTTCTTCTGGTCTAAAGTATATTTCCTTCCGAGGTCCAGCACGATGAACCCTGCACGGGTTTTACAATATCCATCACTGTCATATGATAACTGATACTAAAAACATCAAACACATACAAGAAATAAATACATGTAAACAAAAATAGTTAACTACATAAACAGATAAAATGCTTAGATATAATGCTGTACTATATTTATCTACCTAAAACCCTTACTTGAAAGCATTAAGACTGTTTAAAAGCATAAAAAAGAAGTATAAAATTTATAGAACAAAGCATGATTTTCAATATGCAAATGCCTAGAATAATGTTGAGAGGCATAATTACCATTGTTCAACCCAAGTACAATGAGGATCAACGCACTCTGCACCAGCAGATGTGGGTGACGAGTAATGTATGACCTGAAAAATAAAAAAAATAGAAAATAGAAAATCATAACCTGTCAAAGAAGGCTTCTAACCAAATTTATATTCATCCCCAGCTTCCAAAAACAGTCTATGCTTTACGAATTCTCTGTAAAATTTCCTTCTTACTCGATTATGCATGTACCTTAGACTTCTTACTTCAGTACATAGACTCCATGCTTCTAATCAATCATCTTATAATGATAATTTCAACAATGTTATTATACAATACATCATCTAATAAGCAAACAGTTGAATGAAAAATACAACAAAGGAGTGCTACTATACAACAAATTTTCAAAGTATACCTTTAAAAGTACCCTGTCGCTATTGTTAATGTATCCATGCCAATTCTCATCGGAAGGATAACCATCTGCAAACTCTTCACTTACTGGAGTCCTGTTGTGAAACAAAAACCAGGTGATCGATCAGCTTCAAAAACAGTTAAAAGAATCAATAATCAGAGACACTGGAAAAGACCGACCTCATCCTGAGACAAAACGTTGAAGGAATAGGTTTGGCGTCTTTGAAAACATCGGTGATGTGAGGCAGGCTGAAGCGGCGCTCGAAATCGCTCTGGAACTTGGACTTCCACTCAGGATCACTGAAGTCGAGGCCGTCGCTGTGAATTTCAGAGGAGACGCGACTTCTCGTGCTCAGTCTGATTGGGCGATTCTTCCATCGGAGGTTCATGACGGAGCTGAATCCAGTCCATCGACGGTTGGTTTTGTTGGGAGAGAGTGGCGGGAGTTTGGGAGTGATGGCATGAGAGAGACCTTCCATGGAACCAGAAACCGATGCGCGTTAGAGAATGTGAGAGCAGATTTTGATTGTTAATGTTGAAGACAAAATGCAGCAACTGGCAAGTCTGTGTGTTTTCTGTACTCTTGCGTACGCATTGGCTGGAAAAACCGAGGAGCTTTTTTGAACTCTTCTTCAACTTCAACGGAGAACCGGTTGTTTTTACCAAATTAACCTTCCTTGCCGTCGAAGGTTATTATTATTATTACTTTTAACAATATTAAACTCCTCCAAAAATTATTTAAATTTATCATCCAAATAATATAATAAATTTATGTATAATTATTATATTATTAATATATCATCTTAAAATTAATATAATAATTATAAATTAATTTATTATATTATTTAATAAATTTATTAAAAATATATCATTATTATATTTTTTTATTTGAATTTATATATCTAAGGATTAGATGAGATACTATTTTAAAATGCAGTTCAAACATTACTACTTTTGACACATGGAAATGATCGTACCGTTAGATTGTTTCACTTTTCACAAGTTCAAATATATACATATATATTTTGGATTTTATTTATTTGATGGCAAGGTCTTACTCACAGCTCATCTGTGCATTAACTCCACTGAGATTTCGTTAGTAAAGATGTATGGATTTCAGTACTATTTATAAGACAGTCTATTTGTTCTGTCAATTTTTTTAGAATTTTTTCTCTGCAACATATAAGTATTCATTTGATGACACAACCCTCACAATATATATATTTGAGAATCACTATGTATATTTTTGGAACTTAAAACAGATTAAAAGAGTTATCTGTCATCAAATTATATTCTACTATCATAACTTTATTAATTTATTATAAGCTTAATTTTATAAATTGATATGTAATTTTGGATGGAAAAAGAACTCAATTTGTGGACGGTCTAGAATTTTCACAGGTATTAAAATGAAGAAGTACAATGTAACAATTCAAAATATCATTAGACATTACGTAATCCCACTATAATAATGTCTGAGAATCGCTGACTTGTTGACAGCATTTTTTTGAAAAACGAATGAAATATGGTCAGATTCGCATCTCCCTACGAAGTCGCACACGCAAACCATAAGCTATCAGGTATCTCAATGTTTGGCCACCAAACTTCATACCCTTTTTTTGTCAAAAGATATTTATATCAAATTTTATCACACTAAATTTTTTTACATATATTTTACATCAAATTAATATAAATGACATCTTCAAATAATATTCTATACATAATTTTTTAATTAATATATATTAAAATTTTAAAAATACATTAAAATATATTTAATATTATACTTATTTTAAATATCTCAATAAAATATTTAAAATGATATATTTTTATAATAATTTAATATATATTTTTAATTAAATTAATTAATAGTTCAACATTAAATTTGGTGTTATGAACAATTTAACACCAAATTTAGATTGTACTATTCAGTCATTGACACTCAAAAAATTATCTTAGGATAATAAAAATGGTGTAATCATTGGAGCGTAAAAATACACCAAAATGGTGCATAGTGTATTGGTTGGAGACGGTCCTACGATGATCAACCACGTTTAAGTTTGTTTTTGGTTAATAGGTTGGCATGTTTAAAGGGGCAGATCAAAATTTTATTTGCATACTTCATTTGCGATTCATGCTACCGTCTGTCAAACTTTGACAAGTCGTTCCTTGATGTATACAGAAAAATTGGCACGGTTCATGCGCCTTTGTATTTTTGTTATAAATTAGAAGGGCATTACGTATTATATTATATTGTAATATTTAATCACATTCATGTAGTAGATTCATATTTTAATAGTGTATGCCTCTTTTCCTATATATATTGTAATATTTAATCACATTCATGTAGTATATTCATATTTTAATGGTGTATGCCTCTTTTCCTATACCAGAGTATAAATATAATTTAAAAATAAATATTGTTTAGTTTCTTTTATATTCAAATTATATATAGATGAGTTTTTTTTTTTTTTTTTGAATTATTGGGACTGACCCAGAGAGTAATTGGAATCGAGTGGTATAGCGACCCGAAAAGCAGTTTATATAAAAGTGAGAGAGCAACTCACACACAAAGTTAGGAAAAAATTAACCATATGTTTTAGTGGCATGAGTGTCAAACTTATGACCAACAAAGTCACAAGTGATGTGATCACCTAAGTTTTTATATTAGTAGTATTAAAATGGATAAAAATCCATCTATTGGCGAAAGAGGTTTGACAGAATTTAACAAAATTTATAAGAGTTTCTAAAACATTTTAGAGATAACTTGTGGTGAATTATAAAAATTTAATCATCTTCTTTATTAAAAGAGAGAGAGAGAGAGAGAGAGGGAGAGAGAGAAGTCTATTAGATGTACTTGATGTATTGAGATAAATCACCATAATACTATTAAATGGGTCGATCTCAAAGGTCTATTAGTTCTATCAAGAATAATCACCGGTATGGGTCTAAAATCTGTTAGAGTTGCCAAGCTTATTAATTTTCCACGTATATACTTTCAAAATAAAGGAAAAGGCTACATATATGTATTTGATTAGACTTAAAATTTTACTATTAAAATGAATTGAGAGATGCATAACTATAGGAAAAATATGTGCAAAATTTAAGATGGTGTTTGGATGTATTTTAAAAATATTTTTTATTTAAATTTATATATTATTTTTTAAAATGTGTTTTTAAAAATAAAATATACATTTTCAGCATTCATTTCGCAAAAAGAGAAATATGTAATGAAGTTGATAGTTTATTGTAGGAGAGCGGACAAGTACGCACGTGGAAAGACGGGGTGGACCAACAACCACCAAACACCAGGCACATGTGTCCTACGCCTACCATAAATCTCCCAATTCCAAACACAGTTACTCCAACACTGTACTGACATATGATTTGGATAGCCAGCACTTTTCTTTGGTGGTACCCCCATATATTTTATTAACCTTTTAGCCCCACTTAATGATAGATATTATAAGGTTTTTTTTTTTTTTTTAATGACCATTTTTTGAAATCCAAATTGAATATTAATTTTTTTTTTAAATCTTACAATAAAATCTATTTTTGGACAAAAATACAGTTGATAGAAATAAAAATTTAAAAAAAGGGTTACTTTTTAACTTCAACATCAAAAAATCATTATCTTTATAATTATCTCATATTATAAGGAGAGAGGCTAATACTGCCCTCAGGTCCAGTTTGATGTAGATAAGATTGGATTAAATTATATTCTCATACGATTGATGTGGTTGGGAGTAGATTAAAAATAGTATTGTCTCATATTTGTAGATTAAATTATATTGTTTGTTTGTCCACCCTTTAAAATATTCAAAATAATCCTAAACTAATGCATACACATACATATATATACATACATTATTATATTTATATTTATAAATATTCTTTTCTTTTCCTATTTTCCATCTTTCTTCCTTTTTTATTTGATATTTTTTTAATTATTCTGTAATTCATCATTTTCTATTATTCTTTGTGTTTTTTCTTTTTGGCTCAGTCTTCTCAATCATTTTTCTTTCTTTTTCATCAATAGCTTCAACATATGTTAGCCAAATATATATATATATATATATATATATATATTGTTCTTCACACATGTTTGCACTTATACATAGAGAAATACTTGTGTAAAAATGATTTGTAAAACCTAGATCTCTCTTTTTTTTTTTTTTATTGGATCAAAATTGGTTTATCTATGTATGATCAAAATATGTATCTTCCAAAAATCTAATTTATCTAATCCAATATCAAATATAAAACAAAGCAAGAAAAAAAATTAAAAATATAAAATATCCAAAATAAACAAAATATACATTTTCTTTCTATTAAATCCCAAAACATCCAAAATAAACAAATAATCATTGGTGTAACATAACAATGAAAAGACAAATTTGAGCCTAAATTTTCTAACCAGTAACCACCGATGAAGAGCATAATTTTTCCAAAGACAGAGGGAGGCTTAACTATTTACTATCCAAAGACTTTGGATCGTGCTATTATACATGACTGATTAGTTACATGGTTAATTAATAAAGAAATTTATTCTTTATTTTTTATTTTTTAAACGTTTAATGTTTATAAACTCTTGAATTAGAATTTGATAGTCAATAACTAGTACTCTAAGGGTATTTTCTAAAAATCCTACCAACTTTAGCCCGAAATAAGAAACCATCCTTCTTGTTTCATAATGATTATTTTTCCACCTTGCCGTTAGTGTTGCCATTAGAAAACGTGACTTTGACACATATAGAGCAATGAATGACCTATTTACCCTTAACTTAAACTTAATTAAAATATTATTGAAAAAAAAACTTAATTAAAATAAATTTAAAAATTAAAATTAATAAAGAAAATCTCCACCGTCTATCTCTAAAATAAATGGTGGAGATCAAAATTAATTTAATAGTTATAAAAAATAAGCCATAAATAAAAATAATAAATATTTTAAAAAAAATCTTCACTGTCCATCATGTGGAGATTAATTTAAAAATTAAATATGATATTTATATTTGTTTAAAAAATTAATTTTTAAAATTTTCTTAAAAATAAAGATAATATGTCTCCATAGTCCATCTCTAAGATGGACGATGGAGATCAAAGAATTAAAAAAAAAAATGTTACAAAAAGGAGCAATTTATAAAGATCTTCAAAAAATTAAAAAATATATATGTCTCAACAAATTCAAGAAATCTCCATCACCATTCATAGCCCATCCAATCACAACCTCAACACCAAATTTGCCTCTTCAATGCATGATAACCAATCTTCAATCCAATATAATCAATCAACCAATCAACACACACATACACACACACACACACACACACACACATATATATATATATATGTATGTACGTATATATAACATAATCTCTTGCATCTGGGTCGCCCAAATGAAGTTTCTTCATCTAGGTTCCAATCAAACTCAAATCATATGGTTTATGGGTTTGATTGGAATCTAGATGATGGAAAAAAAGGGGGGAGAGAGAGAGAGAGAGAGAGGGAATGAGAAATAAAAGGAGTGACGAAGATGGTTTGAAGAGAGAGATTTGTTGGAAAAATAAATATATTATGTTTGAAACAAAGAATCCCACAAGAACCCATCACACTTGTTAATTGAGTAAAGTGGACTAGATGGATTGGGCTTGAGCTTTATTAATTATCATAGATTGGGCCTTGGGCCTGGGTGCCTGGGTTCTTTGATCTAAAACTAAGTTTTATTATTATTTTATTTTTTAATTTAAATTTGATTTAAAATTAAATTAAATTTAAATTCAAATAATGGCAGTGTTTGAGAATAGACATGACTGTTCTAATAGTCATATATTACACTATAAATACAATAACTTTTCCTATTGCACAGATAGAAAATTTTCTTTTAACAAACAAAACGCACATCAATATACTATTTGACATTGGAGAGAAGTATTCAGTATTCGTCTGGCTTCTGCATCATCTGCTTTGATTCAGAAGATCGATAGTTGTATCCTGAGGCAGACTCCATTGGACCTTCAAGCAGTGGGAATGGGAGAAATTTCTGTCTAAGGACATTGCAATTACTGTAAACCTCTATCAATCAAGTTAGTCATTATTATTATGTTTATTTTTATTTTGGTTTATATATATATATATATATATATATATTTGTTGGTGTTGTATAATATATTTATATATGTATTTGTTGAAGTCACTATTATGATCTTTGTTTTTCTAACAATTTGTTGTATATATACATATATACGTTGAAGTCACTATTCTGATCTTTGTTTTTCTAACAATCTTAGACAGAATTTTTTTTTTTTTTTTTTTATATAATTCTTTATAGTTGACGTTATGGTTGTTTAATGTTTAATATCAGTGGTGTGGCGTTTGATTTAAAAAAATATATTAGTGTTAATATATATTAGTGCTCAATATTGAAGATTGTTGCATTCGAGTATATATATATATATATTAGTGCAGTAACTTGAATGTGTATTTCGTGTTGTTGCATTCGGGTATATATATATTTATTAGTGCAGTAATTTGAGTATATATCAGTGTTGTTGCATTCGGGTGTATTGCAATAATTGAGTTTTGTTTATATATATATATATATATAGATATATATATTGTTTGCTGCTCATTGGGTTTATATATATATATATATATTGTTTGAGGTTGTATTGAATTCAAGTTTGAATATATATATATATATATAACTTGTTACTGCAATATGATATTGATTGATTTTATTTTAAATTCGTTGTTAGTAATATATTACTTTGAAGGAAATTGTTGATTAGTGTTCTAATTTTTTGAAGCAGAAAATATTTTTTGCTTTTGCTGTGAACATATGGCATCACAAACAGTGAATAATGTCTCTAAGGACTGTATGCCAGAAAAGTTTAAAGGATTAGACTTTAAACGATGACAGCAGAAGATGCTTTTCTATTTAACAACCATGAATCTGGCACACATTGTGAATGAGGAAATTCCGAAAACGGATGAAGATCCAGTGTCAAAGGAAACTATGTTAACCATAGAAGCCTAGAAACAATCTGACTTTTTGTGCAAAAATTATATTCTTAACAGGCTTGTTATGTCCATTTTCTCGTTTTGCCTAAATGGGCCAGTATAAACCCTATATACTGGGACAGGAGCGAGGGCCCAGAAGGTCCAAGATCGGGACCAGCAGTTACAGGCCCAGCTCGTAAGGCTGTCCACGTCGCGAGCTCGCAACGGCTTCCAGACCAAGCATGTCCTCTGCCCGCGTCGTCAGCTCGTTAAGCTCGTGAGGCCGTCGAGGTCGCAAGATCGCAGGAGTCCCCAGACCGCCTAACCTCCTCTCCTGGCCACGTCGACATCCCTCCAGCACGCATTACTTGACTGGCCGGAGGGCTTATTCAGGAGATATCGTGTGTAGCAAGTCAACAAAGTCACCCACTCTCACGATTTCCCGCCAGAGACTGTCTACACCATTACCAAGGTGCATTTAATGCGACGACTCTGCATTTAATGAAGAGATGACTTCTCCAGGAACATTAAATACAGACACACGCATGTAAGGAAGAATGATGACTTTACATTTAAGACAGCATGACTGTGTCAGGATTAGTTGAAATAGTCAATGCCCGTATTTTATTTATTATTATTCTCTTTGTATTTCTCTCCTCCCTCTATAAATAGGAGAGATTTTTACTGTACAAAAAGGACAAGTAGAGAGAAAAAGAGAGAGATAGACTAGTGAGTTGTCACTCTGCCAGAATTACTTCAGAGTGGTCGTGGACGTAGGCGCAGTCGCCGAACCACGTGAAACCCATTGTGTTAAGCTTCATTCTTCCTTCTCCCTTCTTTATTACTGATTCATAAATCTCATCCACCAACCACGACCAACATTCCTGCAATCGCCATTAAACCATACCAACCTCAAACACACATTAACTTCGACCAAACTCAATAATTACCTCGTTCGTTGTCTGGGCCCCAGAATCTTTAGGTCGACCGTTTTCGAACGTCGACATCTTTTGGCGCTAGAAAGAGGGCCCAACAGCGACTTGGTAATCTTTCGCCCGTCTATTATTCTATATTTGCTCACGTTTGTTTGTTATGGCCAGAATCAAGACCACAAGGAATGTCGGAGTGGCAGATGAGCAACCTGAAGTCCGGGAAGACCAGCAGAGCGCCTCACCTTCCAGAGACGAGGTTGCTCAGGAATGGCAGCAGCGCCAGCGAGCTCTGGAAGATACAGTAAGGGAGTTAACGGCGACAGTCAGGGCATTGGTAGAAGTCCAAGCCCGTACAGTGCAAAGACAGGTGGAGGTCGCACTGCCAGGGAGAGCTTGCCATCAGCCTTCAGAAGAGATCCCAACTCCAGAAGGAGTAGCTGTCAGGGATGGGTCGCTGACGGAAGGATCAACTCGCTCCTCAAACCTACACCCAAGGAGAGCCAGGAGGCGGAACTAGGAGCGGGAAATCTCACCTCGCTCGGACGAGATAAAGGCAAGGGTGAGCAACGAGGGCGCCAGGCATGAAGAGGGTAGTCGTGGGCTAGAGCGAGTTCGCGAGCGCCGTGCAGGTCATGAACCCGAGCCGAGCCGCGAAAGGCCACCAGGCGCGTAGAAGCTTTCGGCGAGGAGGGTAGATCGTAGAACCGTCACTCGGGGGAGCAGGAGAGTACCAGTAGATGGAACCCCAGTTGGCGGTCCCTGACCCAGGACCCGGTGGTAGAGGAGTTGTTACAGAGGGTCCAGCAATTAAAGGCTCAACCTGGAGGCCAGAACAGGGAAGAGCGAGAGGATCGCAGGGTACCATTCATCAGGGAGATCGAGACAGTACCTCTGCCAGCGAAGTTCAAACTCCCCAATATCCCTTCATACAACGGCAGGACGAATCCCTATGACCATCTGGACGCCTTCAATGTACAGATGGATCTCCAGACGAACAACCCATTGGTGAAGTGCCGGGTGTTCCCAACTACTCTAGGGGATGCTCCGCGAGCTTGGTTCAAAAGCCTTCCAGCCCGTAGCGTCAGGAGCTGGAGTGAATGCCAGAAGAAGTTCCTCGATCAATACAAGGCCTTGAGGAAGCAGCTCGCGCCGCCCTATCACCTTGCCACCATCTTCCAAAGGCACAACGAGTCCCTAAAAGATTACATCACTCGATTCAGAGAGGAGGTGAGTAATGTGGAAACACCCTCTAATGAAAGTATTTTGACAGCTATTTCTGCAGGACTCAGGAAGGATGGAAAATTATATGAAAACATCTACAAGTCCCCGGTGAAGGATCTGGGAGAGTTTTATGAAAGGGCTACCAATGAGATCAGATGGGAGGAAGCCTTCGGAGCCAAGAAGCCCAGTAGCCACCTGGGTGAAGCAAGTAGCTCCCACCGTGAGAAAAGAAAGAGCCACGACGGGGATAAGCCAAGGGAGCAAAGACATCAATCTGCCCATGTTGTGGCGAAATGAGCTAGACCTGAGCCAAGGAGGGAGCGACCTCGGCATCAAGGTCGGTACGGGAGCTATAGTGTGCTGTCAGACAGGCAGGATAGAATCTTCGCCACGAAAAGGAACAGAGAGAATTTCGAGAAACCATCCCCTACAGGAATTTCAAACCGACGTCGGGACCCGAGGAAGTACTGTGCCTACCACAACGAGAATGGGCACAATACATCAGACTGTTGGCAATTGAAAGATGTCATCGAAGAGTTGATAAGGCGAGGCCGCCTAGGAGAGTATGTTGTGCAGCCCACGGGCAGGCGACCTCAATATCAACGACCTCGGGACCAAGACCAGCAGCCCGAGCAGCAGCTGCCTCAGCGAGCTCCGGAACCCGAGCGCAAGCCCGTTGTAAGAACGATTTTTTCTATTCTCGGTGGGCCTCATGTGGCAAGTACTTCAAACAGGTCGCATCGAAAGTACATCAGGGAGGCCAACCATACCCTGCTGGCAGAATACGGAAGAGCTGAGGGACCCATCAAAAAGGCCAAGATGTCCTCGGATAGCATTGTGTTCACAGAACAGGACGCGAAAGGAGTACGCTGGCCCCACAATAATGCAATTGTAATCCGGGCCCAGATCAGTAATGTCGAAGTACGTAGAATAATGATCGACACTGGCAGCTCGGTCAATGTCATGTACAAGGACTGCTATGATCAGATGGGGTTGAGGGTTGAGCAGTTGATGCCTTCACCGGAACCCCTCTATGGCTTCACAGGAGATGCAGTGATACCGGTGGGCCAGATCAGACTACCTCTCACCCTTGGAGAGCCGGGCCGACAAGCTACAGCCCTTACTGATTTCCTAATTATCAACAGCCCGTCAACATACAACGTGGTTCTGGGTCGACCTTCGATGAACGAGCTAGATATGGTCACCTCCACCAGGACACTGACAGTCAAATTCCCAACTCCCAACGGGGTAGGCTGTGTCAGAGGGGAACAGCAGCTGGCCAGGCAATGTTATGAAGACGCAGTGAAGATGAGGGTCTGAGGAAGGAAGATAAATGTGGTCTCAGGTGGCCAACCTCAAGCGGTCTCTGAAGCAGGGATGAGTAACGACCTCGATCCTCACGAGGTGGACGCAGATAGGGCCGCGGGACCTATTGAAGAGCTGTAGGACGTGCAGGTCAGCGAGGTAGACCCAGAGAGATGTGTGAAAGTAGGAAGAGACCTGCTACCAGAAGTGAAGACTGAGCTCGCAGAATTTCTGAAGATGAACCTTGATGTCTTCGCCTGGAATCATGAAGATATGGTGGGGATAGATCCTGGTGTTATGTGCCACAGACTGAATATAGATCCCCAGCACAGGCCAGTCCGCCAGAAGAGGAGGTCGATGACCCGGAACGTTATGCAGCTCTGAAGGAGGAGATCGAGAAGCTGCTAGCTAACAGGTTCATTAGGGAGGCACGTTATCCTGTTTGGGTCGCGAATCCAGTCCTCGTGAAGAAGAAGAACGGGAAGTGGAGGACGTGCATTGACTTCACCGACCTAAACAAGACTTGCCCAAAAGATAGTTTCCCATTACCCAGGATTGATCAGCTGGTAGATGCGACAGCAGGGCACCAACTCTTGAGTTTCATGGATGCCTACTCAGGATACAATTAAATCCCCATGAACCCGGAAGACGAGGAACACACCTCTTTTGTCACTGATAGGGGGTTGTACTGTTACAAAGTGATGCCTTTCGGACTGAAGAATGCAGGAGCGACCTACTAGCGACTGGTCAACACCGTGTTCCAGGAGCAGATTGGGAAGACCATGGAGGTGTATGTAGATGACATGCTAGTAAAGTCCCAGAGAGCAGCAGATCATGTCCGCGACCTGGATGAGACGTTCAGAGTCCTCAGGAATTATCAGATAAAATTAAACCCCCTGAAGTGTGCCTTTGGGGTAGCATCTGGTAAGTTCCTTGGTTTATGGTGAATAGCAGGGGAATAGAGGCCAATCCGGAGAAAATCAGGGCGCTTGTGGAGATGAGGTCCCCCTCCAGAATCAAGGATGTGCAGAGCCTTAACGGCCAGGTCGCAGCTCTCAACCGGTTCATCTCGAAGGCTACTGACAAGTGCATGCCTTTCTTCGAAGCAATAAAGAAGGTCAAGAACTTCGAATGGACTGAGCACTGTGAAGAGGCTTTCCAAAAGCTAAAGGAATATATGGGCCAGGCTCTCATTCCGTCCAAGCCAAAGGATAGGGAGAAGCTATTCTTATACTTGGGTGTATCTGAACATGCTCTTAGCGCAGCCTTGGTGAGAGAAGAAGAGAAGATGCAACTGCCTGTATACTATATTAGTAAAAGACTGGTTGATACGGAGACCCAATATTCACAAATGGAGAAGCTCGCATATTGCCTGGTGACCGCCTCGAGGAAACTGCGTCTTTACTTCCAAGCCCATCAGATAGAGGTCCTCACGCAGTACCCTCTCAGGCAAGTCCTCCAGAAAGCAGATACTTCAGGCAGGCTCCTCAAGTGGGCCGTCGAGCTCGCTCAGTTCGACATAGAGTACAGGCCTAGGACGGCATTCAAGGCCCAAGCACTTGCAGATTTTATTGTTGAATTTACAGGGCCAGTACCAGAGCAGGAGGAGCTAGCAGGTGGTCAGACTTGGGAACTTTATGTGGATGGATCCTCTAACGAGCACAGCTCGAGGGCTGGAGTAATGCTGATTAGCCTAGAAGGCCACAAGATCCTGAGTGCCTTAAGGTTCGGATTTCGGGCGACCAACAATGAGGCCGAGTATGAGGCATTGCTTGCCGGACTCCGCTTGGCAAAAGAAGTGCGAGCTGAGCAGGTAAAGGTCTTCAGTGACTCTCAACTTGTCGTTTGCCATGTTAGGGGAGAGTACCAGACTAGGGGACAGAAGATGTCAGAGTACCTCCAAAAAGCTAAGGAGTTACTGGGGGCTTTCAAGGGGTTTGAAGTGAATCAGATCCCCAGGGCTCAGAACTTTAATGCAGATGCCCTGGCTCGCTTAGCGACCTCCCAGGATGCTGATCTCTTGGAGTCTATCCATGTGGAATTCTTGCCGACTCTAAGTATCGAAGACAAGGAGGAAATGATGTCCCTGCAAGTCCGGCCTAACTCCTGGATGAGCTCATTAATAGAGCACCTACAGGAAGGGAAGCTACCGGAGGATAAGTTGGAAGCTCGTCGTTTGCGAGCTAGAGCAGCCAGGTATTGCATTTACGATGGCAGGTTGTACAAGAAGGGATTCTCGGCCCCGCTACTGCGGTGTATAGATGGTGAAGACTGTGAGGTCGTGCTGAGGGATATACATGCAGGTCACTGTGGGAACCATGTAGGAGCATTGTCTTTGACTCAAAAAGCCCTCAGACAGGGGTTCTACTGGCCAACCATGAAACAGGATGCCATAGATCTGGTGAAAAGGTGTGACAAATGCCAAAGGTTCGTCAAGGTTCCACGAGCTCCACCAACCTACCTCCAGCAGATGGTGAGTCCATGGCCTTTCGCAATCTGGGAAATGGACCTCATCGGACCCTTGCCCACAGCTCGAGGAAGTTGTAAGCATGCTGTGGTTGCTGTGGATTACTTCACCAAATGGATTGAAGTTAAAGAGCTAGCAGAAATCTCCACCACGAAGATAGAGAGGTTTGTGTGGGACAACATCATTTGCAGGTTTGGAGTTCCTCAGCAGCTCGTGACAGACAATGGGACTCAATTCACCAACGAGCAATTCATAGACTTCTGCAACGAGCTCGGAATCGTGAAAAGCTTCTCAGCTGTAGACCACCCTCAGGCCAACGGTCAAGTCGAGGCTGTGAATAAGATCATCAAGCAGACTTTGAAGACTAAGTTAGAGGCAAGGAAGGGGGCTTGGGTGGACGAGTTGCAGAAAGTCCTTTGGGCATATAGGACCACAGCTCGTAGCTCAACAGGTGAAACCCCATTTTTCATGGTCTACGGAACAGAGGCCATGATCCCAGCAGAATTTGAAGTCACCAGCCAACGAAGGGTCTCATTCCGACCTGAGGACAATGACCAGCTGCTCGCTGCCAGTTTAGACTTAGCCGAGGAAGCGAGGGAAGCAGCTCGCATGAGGGTAGTAGTGTACCAACAGAGAGTTGCCAGGTATTATAACAAGAAGGTGCGAGCTCGAAGCTACAAGGCAGGGGACCTCATTCTCAGATTAGTCCTCTCTGGAGCTCGCAAGGCAAGTGATGGAGCGCTCAGACCTAACTGGGAGGGACCGTACCTCGTCAAGCAGAATCTGAAGAATTGAGCCTATCACTTGACCAACATGGATGGATCAGAGTTACTCCGAGCCTGGAACGCTGAGCATCTGCGGCCCTATTACACATGATTTCTTTAACTTTGTATATGATTTCTTTTGACGATTGTCTGTAAAAGTGTTTTCACTTGTTTTCTGTTGTATATGTCATATCTCATGCAGAAAGCATACTGGCCGAACCAACAAATGTACATGATTAAAGAGCAAAGCTAATGAAATCTTTTTCTTAAGGAAATGAGTTGCAATTTATTATCACACATATGTTTCTTTGAAAATATCTATGCGAACATCCAAGGAATCACTTGTGGCCAAAACACTTGCATAAAGTGCTTGCCGAAACTACATACAGATTATCTGGCAAAGGAATGACCATAACTCTCAGTCGAAGGTCCCTTATTAATCGACACTCAGCTTATTTATGTCGTCTTCAAAGGGAAAGTTTATGTCAACAAGTGTTGAGCTCATTTTCCAGCTCGCAGCCGCTATTTCCTACGACCTACGAATTACTCGCGAGTCTTATAAAGGTGCGATCGTAGCAGATACTCCTCACAACACCCTTCCTACTCATAAGCAACTCGTCGCCATGTTTCATTTGGGCTATCTTAGACCGATCTTACGGCCTACGAGCTCTCTTTTTATAAGTCCAAGGGACCGTTTATCAGCCAATCAGCCGCGGACTCGCGAAACATTGCCCCGCGACCTCGCGGGAGGGGGTAAGGCCACGCCTCTCAAATATAAAGGTGCCCGCGGACTCGTAAATTATTGCCCTGCGACCTCGCGGGAGGGGGTAAGGTCACGCCTCTCAAATATAAAGGTGCCCGCAAACTCGCGAAACATTGCCCGCGACTTACGAAACATTACCCCGCGACCTCGCAGGAGGGGGTAAGGCCACGCCTCTAATATATAAAGCTGTCTCGCGACCTCATGGAGAGAGTCACCCACGAGGGGGGCTCGCCTTTGAACTGCAAGTACCGCAACCGGCTGGAATCTCAAAGTTAGGGAAAATGCCACTCTCGAACGCACTCAACGCCAGTGCAATATATAGGTTAAAAGAATTCTGAGCACCCCGTTGGCGGTAAGTTCGTGCCTATTCTTTAGGGGTTGCCCAACTATGTTACTTGCATGATCAGGTACTTTGCTCGATTGAGCTATCTGTGAATTCAAACTCTTACGAGCTAACATGTTGTTATTATTATAACTGACTACAGTTAGCGAACTCATAAGTTAACATGATTTTCACGATTGTGATTTACTTAGCAAATTTTAGCGTACTTATTATGATGTGCCTATTACTTAAACCTGCTAATTACTCATCATATAAGTGAGTCATACATTTCTACACGTTCCATACTTGGACAAAATATTGAAATCTGCAGGGAATCCAATACTGTAATCTCGAGCTACAAGCTTGCTGTCCAAATTTCAAAAGGATAAAAAATAAAAAATAAATAATGAATGAAACAAGTAAATGAAGCTGAAGTGTCCTAAGCGCTAGCTGGTGCGTCCGATGGAGCAAGAGGATCAACAGGGACTTCTACTGGGGGCTCCGACGTAGGGATGTGCTCAGGAGCTGGGAGATCATGAAAGGCTTCTACTGGGGGCTCAGGCATTGGAAGATCCTCAGAAGTTAAAGGTTCCTCAAGGATTTGTTCTGGTGAAAGGACTGGGACAGCAGATGGATCAACTGGAGGAACAGGGGAAGTATCAACGTGTTGCGCGCCCTGAGCACTGGCAGCATGCTCCACGAACTCCTGGATTGTTTCGACACCGACTGGCCCAAAGAAGGAATAGTCCAAGTCCGGATAGCGCTCCCACATGCTGAACAAGAAAGCCCTCTCGACCTCTTCGCCTACCCTGTCCCGCTCCTGAGCTAGCTGGGTCTCAATGCCCGCCTCAGTCTGAGCCAGCTTCCCCTCTACCCCAGCCAGCTTCTCCTCGACCCCTGCGAGCTTCTCTTTGGTTGAAGCTAAGTCCTGCTGTTGCTGTTTTATTTTACTCTCAGCAACCTTTCTTTTTTCTGTGCAGCACTCAGCTCGCCTTTTACCTGCTTCAGCTCGCTATGGGCCTTGCTGACTTCAGAGGTAGCAGCCTTCCTGCGGGCAATCTCTTGTGACAGGGCTGTGTCAGCATCTCGGAGCTTGGCCTCAAGCTTTTCGTGCTCCTTCTGGAGGAGGTTGATTTCGTCCTGCAGTATTTTCCTCTCCTCCTCGAACTGCACCTTGGACACCCTAAAGGCCTCTTTCTCACCGAGTTGATCATCTATCTCCTTCATCAGCTTCACCGTCGCCATACCCAACTGAAAGAGTAAAAAGATGTTAAAATTCGAATAGAGAAATATCAAAGCATAGAGGGGTTTAAGCCTTACCAACGCAGCGTGACGAGCTGCAAAACCCACGAGGTTCCGGCCTGAGAGCTCAGGTTTCCGCAGCTCTAGGTCGCACTTCTCCATTACTCCTGGCACGAGCTCTACGAAGCTGTTGAAATACTCCATCTCTTTCGTCGTGTCAGGATGTAGCTCGGAGTCTCCCTACAACTCCCCTACAGGCCTCGCAGGTCGCCCAAGTGCCTCAGTGCCCAGCTCCCTGCCAATAACAACTGCCCCGGGCCTACGGACCTCAATGACACCCTTCTGCTTTGGGGCTGGGGGCTCAGCTATGGCCTTCCCCTTTCTTTTCCTAACGAGAGCCTCAAACTCCTGTTCTTCAGGTGGACCCCTCTCAACAGAGACCTCTGCCCTTTTTGCTAAGGAAGGACTTTGCCCCCCTGATGGGGCAGCCCGCTTTTGAGGAGTCGCAACTGACCTGGTCTGAGGAGAAGCAGCTGCAGCAGGCTGAGAAGGCGCTCTTTGTGAGCGGTCTGAGGAAGTGTCATCCACTTCGACGACCTCGGGCGCCCTGGAAGGTGGAACCGACCTGAGGGGGGGAACAGACATCGCGAGCCTTCGCATGTTGTCCAAAGATGCGCTGGTAGATGTGCTCGTGCTCAAGGACCTTTGTAGCAGGGGCTGCGAATCTGACTCAGACTGTTCAGAGCAGCAAAGACAGAGCGAACCTCGGACCTTTCTCCTCGTACCCCAAGTGCTGGATTATGTCCAAAAGAGGACCTGTGGCAGGTGGCGCGAGGCCCCGTTCTACCAGCTCGCTATTAGAAGGGAAGAAATCGTCGTTTGGTCTCTTGGCCGCCGTGTAAGCGTCCAGGATAGCGAGCTCGTCCTCTCTAAGCTTGTACCTAGGAGCAGCGATGCCTGCAAAACAAAAGTAAACTTATAAAATTAAAAAAAAAAAAAACTATTATTCTAGTGGCTGGATCACTATTTCTGTGAGCTTCGGGTCTTTAACTATCAGGTTCCAGCACGAAACTTCTATTGTGCAAACCCCCAAGCGAAGTACAAGTGACCAGGGCCCAGCGAGACTTATATTCCCCCACATTGGACTTGATGCAGTCCTGGGGTAAATATCCCCTGTATGGCGAAAACTGACGAGGCGTGACGTAGTAAAGCCCATCCTTTCCAGAGATCCCCTTAAAGCTGAAAACGCTGCGGAGGATACGAGGCATAGGGGGCCCGAGCCCATACTTGATGAACACCGCTGCTAAAGTGATTAGGTAGGCGTACGAGTTCAGGGTCAATTGAAATGGGGCGAGCTTCAGATCGTTCAGAAGGTTTTTAAGATAGTCGGGGACTGGGAACCTGAATCCGAGCTCTATATGCTCGTGACTGATCGCCACAAAGCCTGCAAGAGGATAAGCAGCTCGATCACTGGCCTTGGGGACGTTAGCTCGGCACCCCAAAGGGAAGCTGAAGTCTCGAGCCCAAGCCTCCAGCATCGAGAGGGTAATGCTCGAAGGCGTATGAGCGAAAGGATGTCGGTCTTCCCTCTCAGTGACCTCATCTCTTCATGCGACCTCCCCGGTGGACCCGCTAGCTCGTAAGGTCGTAGCCTCGGCTTCACTAATCTGGCGCCCTGCCTGCCTTCTAGAAGTAGAAGCCCTGCCTCGACCAGTACGTGAGCGACTTGACATCTACAGCACAGAAGGAACGACATCAGTACGCTTACAGCATGTTGAGCCTAGCAAGCCACAGAAAAGAGTTCCTGGAGCTATTGTCCTATGCGTCAAGTCGCACACTTGGCCACCAAATGCAACGGAAGCCCAGGAACGTGGGCCCCTCAGGTACTATACCCCCCTAAATATTTATGTTGCTAACCCTATGTCTACAGGTACCCTATCATGCAGTATAGGGACATTCAAGCTGATAGCCAGATCGCCCCTAGTGAACACAAGAACTCAAACAACAAGCACAATAGATTTCTAAAGGCAAGACAGGCACACAGTGACTCACATATATGGCATGAGGACAAAAACTGACGCTACAAACCAGAAGTAAATCCTCAAAAAGCATAAAAAAGCGAAGTCAGGAAACAATTACCTTGTTCGAGCTGTAAACGGCTTGCTAGAGATAGCAGTTGATTCCTGGAGCAGCGGAGTCTGTAGAAGTTGTCAAGTGGTAAAGGAGGGGCAGAAGAAGCAAAGAAGAAAAATGGTGAGAAAAGGGTATTGGTATCGTATCAGAAAAGCAAAAAATGGGAATCGAAAAAGACCTCTTAATTATATAGGCCAGGACATCCATCCCCAGCCATCCCATCTAACATAAAAGCATAAACGCCAAGGATCCAATGGCCCAGCACCAATCTTGGTCATGTGCCGTCATGCATGTCAGTTACAAGACGTGCGCATTAAATGCGTACGGTCCCAAGGCACGTTTGTGGCTCCAACGCCTGTGTGAATGCCACGTGTCAATGGTTACAGTACAAAGGTTGAAACGATGCCAGAAGGCTCGCAAATGGGCGCCAATCATGTGTTTGAATCAGCTCCCAGTCCGCAGAACGCACAGAGAGCTGGGAGGCTTGATGTTATGCCCATTTTCTCGTTTTGCCTAAATGGGTCAGTATAAGCCCTATATACTGGGACAGGAGCGGGGGCCCATAAGGCCCAAGATAGGGACCAGCAGTTACAGGCCGAGCTCGTGAGGCCGTCCACGTCGCGAGCTCGCAACGGCTTCCAGACCAAGCATGCCTCTTGCCCGCGCCGTCAGCTCGTCAAGCTCGTGAGGCCATCCAGGTCGCAAGATCGCAGGAATCACAGACCGCCTAACCTCTTCTCCTGGCCACGTCGACATCTCTCCAGCGCGCATTACCTGACTGGCTATATGGCTTATTCAGAAGATATCATGTGTAGCAAGTCAACAAAGTCACTCACTCTCACGATTTCCCGCCAAAGACTGTTTACACCATTACCAAGGTGCATTTAATACGACGACTCTGCATTTAATGAAGAGAGAATTTCTCTAAGAGCATTAAATACAAACACACGCATGTAAGGAAAAATGATGACTTTACATTTAAAACAGCATGGTTGTGTCAGGATTAGTTGAAATAGCCAGTATTTGTATTTTATTTATTATTATTCTCTTTGTATTTCTCCCCTCCCTCCATAAATAGAAGAGATTTTTATTGTACAAAAATGACAAGTAGAGAGAAAAAGAGAGAGAGAGAGACTAATGAATTGTCACTCTGCCGGAATTATTTTAGAGTGGCCATGAACGTAGACGCAGTCGCCAAACCACGTGAAACCCATTATGTTAAGCTTCATTCTTCATTCTTCCTTCTTCCTTCTTCCTTCTTCCTCTTTTATTACTGATTCATAAATCTCATCCACCAATCATGACCAACATTCCTGCAATCGCCATTAAGTCATACCAACCTCAAACACGCATTAACTTCGACCAAACCCAATAATTACCTCGTTCGTTGTCTGGACCCCAGAATCTCTGGGTCGACCGTTTTCGAACGTTGACAACAAGCTTGATGACTCTTTGTATAACATATATTCTTCTTTCAAAACAGCCAAGGATGTGTGAGATTCACTTGAAAAGAAATACAAAACCGAAGATGTTGGGGCAAAGAAGTTTGTTATCAGTAAATTTCTCAAGTATAACATGGTCGACTCCAAAACTGTCATCAAACAAGTTGGAAAAAATTCAAGTTCTGATCCATGAATTATTGGCAGAAGGTTGTGCTATCAATGAAAACTTTCAAGTTAGAGCAATCATAGAAAAATCGCCTCCCTCTTGGAATGATTTTAAGATATATTTGAAGCACAAGCGTTGAGAAATGACAATGGAGGACTTGATATTAAGGCTTCGAGTTGAAGAAGACCATCGAAAAGGAGACAAAGCTGTTGAAATGCCAGAGATTGATGCTAAGACTAATAATGTTGAAGGAACCTTTTCCAAGCCAAAATTTCAGAAGAAGAAAAACAAAAATGTTGCTAAGAAAACAAATCCTCATGCTCAAAAAACACATAATTTTAAGAAGATTAAGGGCAATTGTTGGGTATGTGGTAAGGTTTGTCATAAGGCACAAGTTTGCAAATTTCGCAAAGACCAAAATTCTAATCAGAATGTAGCCAACAAAACAACCAACAATCAAGCCAATGTTGCTGAACTGGATGTGGATTTGGTTGTTGTAATTTCTAAAGTGAATATGGTCACAAATGTCAAAGGATGGTGGATTGATACAGGAGCCACAAGACACATTTATGTTGATCGAAATTTGCTTTCAGATTTCAAGGAAATTACTGGTGAAGAAAAGTTTTACATAGGCAACTCATCTACTTCAGTGGTTCAAGGCAAGGGGACTGTCATGTTGAAATTCACATTTGAAAAAATAGTTACTCTTTTTGATGTTTTATATGTTCCTGATATTATGAGGAATTTAGTGTCTGGTCCTATGCTTAGCAAGAAAGGATTCAAACTTGTATTCGAATCCGATAAATTTGTATTAACCAAGTCAAAAATGTATGTTGGGAAAGGGTACATGGCTAATAGAATGTTCAAACTTAATATAATAGTTACTAATGCTATCAATAAAATAAATAATGCTTCTGTTTATACTGTTTGTATGTTTGATATATGACATGCTAGATTAGGACATATTACTAATAGGTCTATTTATAGAATGGTAAACTTAGATTTATTACCAAAATTTGATATTAACTTAAAGCATAACTGTGAAATATGTTCTGAAACAACTAAGGAAAGTTTTAAAACAATTCAAGAAATGTCAAATGAATTGCTTGGCTTAATTCATAATGATCTTTGTGATTTTAGGTCCATACCAACAAGAGGTGGGAAAAATTATTACATCACTTTTATTGATGATTGCAGTAAATATTGTTATGTGTACTTGATTAATAAAAGGGATGAAGCCTTGAATATGTTTAAGACATATAAGGCAGAAGTTGAAAATCAAGTAAACAAAAGGATAAAAATAATAAGAACCGATAGATGTGGAGAATATGAATCCACCGCCTTTGCTGAATTCTGTGCAATAAATGAAATTATTCATCAAACAATTGCACCATATACTCCACAACAAAATGGAGTAGCAGAAAGAAAGAATAGAACTTTTAAAAATATAATTAATTCCATGTTGATTAATTCAAGATTGCCACTTAGTTTTTGGGGAGAAACATTACTTACTGCAAATTACATATTAAATAGAATTTCATTTAAGAAGACTAATATATCACCTTATCAAGTTTGGAAAGGACGTTTGCCAACTTACAAGACCCTAAAAGTGTGGGGTTGCCTAACTAAGGTTCAGATTTCTTTGCCTAAAAGAACAAAATTAGGACCTAAAACAATTGATTGTATTTTTATTAGTTTTGTTAAAAATAGTACTGTATATAGATTTTTAATCATTAAATCTGAAATTCCTGATATGCATGTAAACATAATTATAGAATCTGTAAATGCTGAGTTCTTTGAAGGAATTTTTCTTATAAAAAGTTGAGGTCTGGTTCATCAAATAAAAGACCACGTGATGAAAATCAAGATAAACCTTCCACTTCAAAAATTCAAGAGAAGATCTTGGAACCTAGAAGAGGAAAGAGGACAAAAATTTCAAAAGATTTTGGACCGGATTTTATGAGTTTCTTGACTGAAGCTGAACCACAAACATACAAAGAAGCCATGTCATCACCAGAAGCTCCTTTTTGGAAAGAAGCTATAAATAATGAAGTTAAATCCATTTTACAAAATCATACATGGGAATTGGTAGACTTACCACCTGAATATAAATCGATTAGTTATAAATTGATTTTTAAAAGGAAGCTTAAAGCTGATGAGACAATTGATAAATATAAGGCACGATTAGTGGCTAAAGGATATCGGCAGAAAGAAGAATAGATTATTTCGATACCTATTCTCCAGTGTCAAGAATAACATTAATTAGGATGTTAATTTCTATTGCTGCCTTACACAATATGGAAATACATTAAATGGATGCAAAGACAGTTTTTTTGAATGGAGAATTAGATGAAGAAATATACAATGAACAACTAGAAGGCTTTATGGTTAAAAGTCAAGAAAATAAAGTCTGTAGACTTGTTAAGTCTTTATATGAACTTAAACAAGCTCCAAAACAATTGCATAAAAAATTTGATCATACAATGCTAACAATGGATTTAAAATAAATGAATGTGATAAGTGTGTTTATGTCAAGAATATGAAAAATTCTTGTATAATGGTATGCTTGTATATAGATGACATGCTGATAATGGGTACTAGTAAGGATGTCATAAATTCAACAAAAAAGATGTTGAGTTCAAATTTTGATATGAAAGACTTGAGTCAAACCGATATCATTTTAGGAATTCAGATCAAAAGAAATAATGACAGATATATTTTTACTCAAACTCATTATGCGGAAAAAAAAATATTAACAAGATTTAATCAATTTGATTGTAAACCTGTTGTGACATCTTTTGATGCAAATTACAAATTAAGGAAAATTACCGGAAATGCAATTTCTCAATTGGAATATTCACAGATAATTGGCAGTCTAATGTATCTGATGAATTCTACTAGACCAGACATTGCTTATTCAGTAAGCAGACTTAGTAGATATACAAGTAGTCCTGGACATAATCATTGAGAAGCATTGATCAAAGTATTAAGGTATTTAAAATATACCTCAGATTATGGACTACATTATACAAAATATCCATCGGTTTTAGAAGGGTATAACGATGCAAACTGGATCTCTGATAGCATAAAATCCAAATCAACTAGTGGATATGTTTTTACATTAGGAGGAGCTGCAATTTCATGGAAATCTTCAAAGCAAACGTGTATAGCACGATCTATAATGGAATCAGAATTTATAGCACTAGATAAAGCTGCTAAAGAAGCAGAATGGTTAAGAAATTTTCTTGAAGATATTCCAGTCTGGCCTAAACTTGTAACAACAATATGTATACATTGTGATAACCTGGTAGCTCAAGCTAGAGCAAAGAATAGTGTATATAATGGCAAGTTAAGACATATTAGGCACATACATAACGCTATTAAGCAATTGCTCTCAAATGGAGTTATTTCCATTCAATATGTAAGGTCAAAGGAAAATATTGCGGATCCTTTGACAAAAGGCCTACCAAGAGAGCAAATTAAACTTACATCGAGGGGAATGGGCTTAAAGCCAATCTAATAAGTTGAACCTGGTAGAAATCTAACCTAGTGAATTGGAGATCCCATGGTCTAGGTTCAATAGGTAAACTAATCGGGTGACAACTTAATAATAAGACACATAAAGATTAACCTATTCCTATGATGGATGATGTGTCTATAAAAGAAGAAAGATTAGGATATGCTTTGCATTTAATGACATTAAAAATGTCACCTATACGATGGTAAATGTGGGGTCGCATTTATGAGAATGGGAAAATTGGCTAAATTCTCTAAAGCTATCATGAAAATCAGGATCTGTTCAGGACCAAAATGAACAAAATCATATGAACTATTGAATACAGTTAGTATTGTGTATGAGACTTATTGCCTTGATTTACTACAAGAAAGTGAACAGTTCAAGATCATTATATCTACTACATCACTAAATAGATCTGATATACTCTCATTATGGTAAGTTCAAGTTCAAAAGACACTTCTCCTAATGTACAACACTACTATTACTCTCCAATGCATTTGCATGTCATATCATTAAAATGTTATTTATGTGAAGAAAGAGATTCTTGTTATAAATGTGGGGTATTATTGGAAAAATAAATATATTATGTTTGAAACAAAGAATCCCATAGGGACCCATCACACTTTTTAATTGAGTAAAGTGGACTAGATGGATTGGGCTTGAGCTTTATTAATTATCATAGATTGGGACTTGGGCTTGGGTGCCTGGGTTCTTTGATTTAAAACTAATTTTATTATTACTTTATTGTTTTAATTTAAATTTGATTTTAAATTAAATTAAATTTAAATTCAAATAATGACAGTGTTTGAGAACAGACGTGACTGTTCTAATAGTCACGTATTACACTATAAATACAATAACTTTTCCTGTTGCAGATATATAGAAAATTTTCTTTTAACAAACAAAACGCACATCAATATACTATTTGGCATTGGAGAGAAGTATTCAGTATTCGTCTGGCTTCTGCATCATCTGCTTTGATTCAGAAAATCGATAGTTGTATCCTGGGGCAGACTCCGTTAGACCTTCAAGCAGTGGGAAGGGGAGAAATTTCTGTCTAAGGACATTGCAATTACTGCAAGCCTCTATCAATCAAGTTAGTCATTATTATTATTTTTATTTTTATTTTGGTTTATATATATATATATATTTCGTTGGTGTTGTATAATATATTTATATATATATATATATTTATATTTATATATTTGTTGAAGTCACTATTCTGATCTTTGTTTTTCTAACAATTTGTTGTATATATATAAATATATATATATATATTTGTTGAAGTCACTATTTTGACTTTGTTTTTCTAACAAGATCGAGATCTAGAGACGGAGAGGGAGAGGGATTGTTGGACGGTGGAGATGGATAGAGATCCAATGCTGGTGGGAGTAGGCTCAAAGTCGGTTCGCTTCCAGCAAAAGAAATTAGCACGGATCTCTTCCTTTCAATGCTATGTAACTTTTTGCATATTAAAAACAAGGGAGATCAAGGGAACAGGGATAGAGACGAAGAAAGGAGATGAAGAGAGAGAAACGGAGGAATGGTCGGAGAGAGTTAAGTGACGGATGCCGAAGAATGTGATCGGAGAAAGGGAGATATTTGAGAGAGCAGATAATATAGATAAACAATGATCGATATTTTTTTATTCTTTACATTTTTTATTTTTTATTTTTGCTTAATTTTATTAAATTGATCTTGAAAGAGATGGATTTTAAATTTTTTATTAATTTTGTTTTTAATTTAATTTTGTTTATTATTTTTTTATATTTATCAATTTTTTAAATCTTAAAAAAAGTCCACCCGTATGTTGATGACCGGTGGATATTAGAGGTTGGTTTTTTATTTTTTAGTTTTATTTTATTTCATGTTTTTTAAGTTGTATATTATTTTATTTGTTAAAAATATTTTAATACAAGATTTAGTATGAAAGACCTTTTACCCTTCCATCACTAACTGCAATGGTTTTCCTCTAATGTGGTTGATAACGACAGGGTGTTGTTTTCTTATTTAATTAAACGACAGGATGGAAAAAAACCTACAGAGATAGTTTCTTGTTTCGGACAAAAGTGAGGGAAATTTTTAGAAGTTGTCCTTACTGTAATTACATATATAAATTTTATACAACAGCATAACTGCATAACCCAATAACATCTTATATGGCAGTTGGCACATTAAAGGTCGGACCTATTTGATATATCTGATCAAGAAACAAAGTAGGCTTGCACCATCAGGGTTATAAAAACCTTATAAATTTTCTCAAGTAGCATATAATAGGCGATGATTAAAAAATTCGATAATATCTCTAATATTTCCGTAATTAAGAGTACTGAGATTGATGTATAGTGGTCTTTCGGAAAAATATCCTCAAAATTTTTAGAAATATCCATGATATTTTTATAAAATATCAATATGGATAAATATGTAGTATAATTTGACAAAACATTGAGAAAGTATTCATGAAGGAAAAATATACCTAAATATCCGGTATATTGCTATCATAAAGAATGATAAATTGATTATATGTACTAATATTTTTATCTTTTTATCTAATTTTTAATTAAATAAATTATATACAACTTCAAATAAAATATGTAACAATCTATAATCTATGAAATCACGTTATAATTTCATGTTTTTAATTGTTTTCAAATAAAAATCTCATAATATCATATTCTTTTATAAACAAGATCATTTGGTAACACATACTTTATTTATTTATTTATTTTTAATGAATGGTACAAGTTTAAGGATCAGTCAGAACCATACGAAATTTGATTCTAGAGCATAACTAGGGGGAGCAACTCCCATTCAGAAAGGAGCACCTCACACATAAATGGAGGGGACTCACATAAAAGGGTGGGGAGAGAACCACACATTTAATGGTAGAAGATATATTATTTGGGTATAGAACCTTGAATCACTTGTGCAGGGGGAAGCACTCAAACCAGTGAAGCCATCGTCCAGCTACGGTACTATATACTTTTTTAAGCTTGTTTCTACTAAAATTTAATTAATTATTTTTGTATTTTTTTTCCCCAAAGTAAAAGAATGAAGGGTTTTTAAAATGATGGATATGGAGATTTCAAGATTTCCAATTATCCTTCCATACAATTTTTTGTATATGGCCAGAAGGTGAAAATAGATAAAAAAAAAAAAAAAAAAAAAAGTTTACATTTGATACTTGCGTGATTATATGGAAACCTATTCAAAATTTATGTCATTCTATCAATGTATTATATAAATAAAAATGGTAGCCACATACACGTTTGAATCATCTAAGTTTTTATTTTCATACTGAAGTATCTATAATTTTAAATTATGAAGTAAACAATTAGAAAATGAAATTTAATTAATAAAATATTTCTAATTTTTATATAATTCATATGTGTATTAATTATATTCATATTTATACCATATAGTTGTTAGAAATTTTATATTTTTGCAAACTAATGTGTTTTTCTTAGAATATTGATTATTTTAATTTTTTTTTTGAAGATTTATTTAAAAAGTTAGATTTTTAGCCAAATTTTCCTACATCCATAGATTTACATCAATATCAATCTTTTCATAGATATTTCCATCAAATTGTAGCATCGATAATTTTGTCGATATTAATATACTTTCATTCTTCATAACAGGCTCATTGTAACTCCCTAAATGTACTTATTGTTTACACCTTAAAATACTGATATGATATATATTGCATATTAAAGAGGTGGAAGACTATCGATAAGTTATTGGACACAATGGTTTAGGGACATTAGATCAATCAATCCATGCATACTCAGCGCATGCTAGCTTCTCACAGTCTAATAAGCCTAACATGAATTTTGAAGACACATGGCACCTTATTTATATGCATATCCACAAAGTTCAGAGTAATTAGTCACTGATTAGTAATTACAAGTGACCACAGAAAAATATAACAAATGGGAGCATGTGCGCTGCCCTTAGACTCAGTTAATTGTTTCGGGAGACATATAAACATCAAGCATGTTGGTACTGTGCCCTATATTGATTGTGCTTGAAGGGCAACCCAAAAGCTAAGTCCCTTCCAAGTAAAGCACCACACTTAATGTAGACATATATTCTTCATATCAACTTTACTACAAATTGCATTCTCATTTCCCACTTCAACTAGAGATATTAGCGCCTAAGTTTTGAATAAACCACTGAAAATAACATCTCTAACAGTTACTTATTCTCTCAAACATCACATTTTATGTCCACTTCACTTCAATCCCATCCCCATCAGTCCCAAGCACTCTACTCTGATTTAAAAATGGTGACACACCCAACATATAAAACAAGGCAAAGCATGTAATTTTATTGAAGATGGACCAGCAGACCAACTTCGCAAAATCCCACATACTAGGTTCCTCATGATCAGTTTCTTTTTCATATACTTACAAATTTCTCACTTTTTATTAATTAGCTGTGTTACATCTTTTCATTTTTCCAATGCAGATTTATCAGTTCATGAGCACTCTCCGGGTGCCCATTTTAGTAACAGTTCACGGTACGATCAAAGGGTAATCAAGAACAAGCCAAACACGATGAGGATCATGTCCGAAGAGGAGTTAAAGATACGCGGTGAGCTCGAAAGTGAGATAGAAGGTAATTTGGAAGAGGAAATTAAAGATGGAATATATCATCTTGCTCTTAGATTGCACCGGCTTTATCAACACCAAAAGGAAAGGAATGCAAAACAAGTGATTGGTTCTGGAGATCACAAGAAGAACAAAACATTTTCCGAGGTGAATATAAGCATAAAAATGGAAGGAGGAACCAAAATTGAAATAAAAGAGATGAAGAAAGAAACTGCTGATAAGGGTAGACCCCGGACCTCAAGATCCGAAAATTATATGCAACCATTGCTGGTTTCCAATAACAGGAAGTTCGATTGGGCTAAGAGTTTACGATCAGGTAAAGGTCCTACTCCTATAGACAATATCAATAAAAGCAATAGAAGATCAAATCAGGCTAAAATAATCAGCAACAAGTATCAAGGATTCTCTTCGAATTCGAACTTGGACAATAATACTAGGAGAAACCTCATCAGTTCATACGGGCAGCGCAAGGGGGGTAGCGTTGGTGTTGACAACAAGGTGCTTGAACTGGAATGGAAGTGTTGAACTTGATTTAATTGGTTTGCTAATAGATTATAATACTTTTGATGATGAGTTTTTATTAACAAGATCATAATATTACTATTGTTATAAGCTACGTGTGTTGACAAGGTGTTGTAAGATTGTGAGTTTCATGATGTATTGTGGATTTTGGAATGATTGTGAAAGTGCTTGATTCTAATAAATAAATGTATGGGTTGTTTGTTTGTTTTTAATATCGTTAAAGGTTTCTGTGATATAGTGATATCATTTCCTTATCCTCCATGGCTGATTTGGTAGCTGGTGTTCTGTCTCCCTTATTGTCATGCTGTGATACCTATTTATCAAATTAATATGTAGTTTTCAGTTACATTTTATATGATATAAGTAATCAAAATACCGTGATTCATTTTTTTAAAGAAAAAAAATCCAAGATACTGTTATTCTGATTTTAGCTTTTTTGTAAAATTTAATTGGAGCTATTTTTTTTTCTTAGTAGTCTTATTTGCACTTAAATCTTAATTTAAGTAATTTTAGTTTGTTTATTTTTTTCACTTATATTTTAAATTAAGTTAAAGAAATGTCCTTTTTAAAAAGTCAAATTCTCTTATTTATAGTTAAACGAGAAAGTCTTATTAATAAATATGCATCAGTTTCCTAAATTAATCTCTTCTTATTATATTATTATCAAAATATACTTAACAAAAAAAATATTCCCAATTTTAAACAAATCCAAACCCTAACCTCCTTAGAACCAATTATTATCACCGCCGCCAATCGCTGAGCCACTGATCGCCTCTTGTTTTTGACAAAGGAGGAGGCCGACCACCTCTCAAATAAAAGGAGGAGGTCGGCCTCCTCCTATTTGAGTGTGAAGAAGTCACCTATAAAGGCCCTCAATCGGTAACCTCAATCGTCAGTGTGAAAGGAGGCCATCGTATCAACTCGATGGTGACGAGTCCTTCATTACTATTGATTTGGCCTTCTCTTACATCGGAGGTTGGCATGGAGGTTGTCGACCTCTATCACCTTCTTAATAATTTTTGTTTATTATTATTTTGTTATTTATTTAAAATATTATTTTATTTATATAAACTAAAATTAATATTTATAAGGAAAAGAGTATAATAGTAATTGTCTAATAACAATAAACAATCAATACATCGATAGATTGGTGAACTATTACTTTGATGTGAAGGAAGCGGACACTTGAAAGAATTCTACTGGCCTATTTCGTACGGATGTCCTTTTGGACAATTACATGGATTAATTTTCATGAAATTCATGCGCTTAGCATTCTATATTAATTAGAAATCTAGAAATATCATCATCACCATCATCGTACTTCGTATAACTTATGGAACCAGTAAAGGTTAACAACAAATTATTTTCTTCTTAATCATGGATATCCAAGTAGATGATTTAACAACACGTCATATAAATGGTCAAGGACGTTTTGATAATTTATTTCATTACTTCAATAATGTATTTATGTTTAGAGTATGATTATAATTTTATAATGTACAAATTACAACTAACAACATATATAAATTATGATAGATTCAAAAAGAGATTTATGATACATAATTTATATTTAAAGAAGTAAAATTAATTATTTTCTTAAGGTCACCTACTGATCTTAATATTTAAATAATTGTTAATTTATTATTAATGAGTGATTTCCCTTTTACTTAGAGAACTAACTTGCAATATAGTGAATTAGGTTAGGGAAAACCCTAATTGATATTATATAAATAACACTTATGGATAAGATAAGTGAGGTTGGTGGAACCTAGGCTGAGAAAACATTTTTGGTGTGTTTATTTCAATTAAAAGAATCAAAATGATATAAAATCAAAATGACTTAAAATCAGAATGATGCATTGGAATCAGAATAAGTTGTTTACTGTAATTGCAGAAATCGAAATCGGAATTAACAATATTTTCATTAAGTTATTTACTTTACTTTGAAATCTAATTGGAGTAATTACATGTTACAAAAATGTCTTTAATTGTTTTTAATAATATTATTGAAAGCATATTGTATATTTATATTTATATTATTGTTAATGAATTCCAAACTATCTATAATATATGAAATCACATTATAATTTATTTTTTTAATTGTTTTTAAATAAAAATTTCATAATATTATATTCTTTCTCAAATAAGAAAATAATGGTCATTTTTGTTTTTCATATATATATATATATATATATGTGTATATATATTTTATATATATATATGAACTTTCATCGTAAGAGTTATACTAGACTTCATCATTGTAGTTGTTATGATTATTGATTATGTGATTATTTCTAAACTCTCATATAACCCAACAATTTTATTTAATAACAATACATATTATGTAATCTATAGAACATAAAAGAAAAAAATCGGGGTATAAAAGTCCTTTTAATTTGAAAAAGGGAGTGAAAATGAGATTCTCAAGCGAGGTGAGGGGAATGAGATTTTTATTTCACAACCCCAAATTCATATGAGACCCACAATTTTATTCTCATTACAGAATGATTTTAGAGCAAATAAATGTCATCAATCATTCTTATTCCTCATTTTCATTTCTCAATCCATCAAGTAAACATATCATTTATGTGTTCATATAATCAGTGAGGTGCTACCTTTATGGATCTCCACCAACAATGAACATCTTTCGTTACAATGAAGGTCAACAACCAAATCGAACATCAATATGATCTCTAACCAGATTGAAATCCATCCAGTTCCTAATGTACTAGATCAAAAGTCAATATGACTTATGGAAACCAAATCGAAACTTCAATTTGGTTTTTAGTGAAACCAGATCGAAGTCAATCCGATTTCTAGTACAACTAGATCAAAGACTTAGATTTGATTTCTAATAAAACTAGCTAGAAACTAGATCGAAGTTGATTTGATTTTAAAAAAACCAAATCGATTTAATCTAATTGTTTATGATGAAACCAAATCGAATTGATTTGGTTTTAGTGAAATCAGATCGAATATCTATGTTTAAACCTTTCATCCATGCCTACAAACTACCTCTTCGAATACTAAACCAATTGCAATAATTACATAACCATACTAATTAAAACCTAATCACATTAATTAATTAACAATAAAAAAATTCAAAAATCAAATCCAAAAGAAAATAGAAAAACTCAAAAGTAATTAAAACAATAATAAGACGTTACTGTGGTGGAGAACCTCTTCTTATTAGGTAATGTTAGGCTTTCTAAATTTTTTGCTCAAATCAATGTCCAAATGATGTACAATATCTTATAAATTATGAAATGATTTAATAATTAATATAATGTTGACAATCATATATCACATCATTTGGGGGTGAATTTGAACAAAAAATTTGAGAAGCTCAACATTATTCTTTCTTGCTTATGGAGGAGTGATCTTCTTCATGCATGAGTAGATAATTCAGTTAATGAAGATTTGGCCAGTAGCAACTAGCAAGATCATTGACGGCAACGAAGCCATTGAGGCTTCAAATTTAATTTTAAAAAAATTCTAACACTTGAAAAACATTTTAATTTTTATGGTGATGTGGCAAGTTATGATCGGGAAACAAGCTAAATTGTAATAATGTAAACTAACGTTTTTACTATTGTCTGATAGAACTTTTGTCTTAATTTTCAAATAGTATCCCTGACCAGTTTGACTACCATTAGACTTAACAATGGACTAAATCATGGTTTAAAAACTCAGCGAGTTTCATCAAGTTCTCGCTTATCAGCACTCCGTCAATCCGAGAACCATAAATTGATGGCTCTACTTACTGGAGACAAGTATTCACCGAGTTGGACTGAGTACTTGTCAACTTAGTCCAACTCAATGACTAAACTCAACAAACTCGCCATCAAACTTGATCACAACACTCACCATGAAACTTCAAAAAAACCAATCATCAGTTCAACAATCTTCTAACCAAACTTCAACAATAAACCCTAACCACTCACCAGTCACCACACTAAACCCCAACCTTGACCCCCAAATGCAATCATGAGTTCACCACACCAAGATCAAACCCCAACCCCTAACCAAATCCAAATCAGCTTACTTACTTGTCATCAGTTGTTGTCGCTCGTCCTCACCGTCACTCGACTGCAATTGAAACTTGTCCATGTCAAACTTAACAATTTTGGAGAGATTGGTTTCGACTTCAGCAACAACAATAGTTGATCATGTTAAAGGGGTTACGGTGACGGCTTACTTTAACAGTGACGATCGCAGCAATGTTAGAGAGAAGAGGGATGAGAAAAGAGAAAGGAGAAAAAGAGAGAATGTGAAGGTTAGGGTTTTATGTGAAATGGATCTGGTGGATTGTGGGAATGTGCACTGAGTTATATATTTGGTAGGAAAAATTTGGTTATGACCCCTGATATTTAAAGAAATATTAATTTATGCTCTCAGATTTCAAAATTAATAATTCTTCTCCCTTTCCCCCGCCCTAAAACAGTGCTCATCGAGTATTCGTAGATTACTTGTCGAGTAGCCAATTACTCACTACTCACTAGGTCATCGGTAGAGTGACGAGTAACGAGTTTTAGAATAATTGATTAATTGTTACAAGGTTAAAAATATATATACAATAAATAAAGTTAAAATATATATTTATTTATAAACTAATAAAAATTTGAAAGCATTGTTAAGAATAATATATAAATGCATATATATTGAAAAAAAAAATAATGAAGGAGATTCCTCATAAAATGAAAACATTTTTTTAAAATTTTTTTATAATATTAAAATAATTGATAAATATTAAAGGAATGCCAATTTAGAATTTTCCATCTCAAAGTTAAGAACGACATTTGTTGACGTTTGGAATTGGTCGACCTGGAGATTCAAAGACCCAGACTACTACTCTGATAATAAATGAGAATTAATGTTGTTTAAGGTTGGTGAGTGATAGTATAGAAGATTAAGTGCTGGTTAATGTTAATAAAGGTAATAAAGAAGCAATGAAGAACAGAGAAGGGAGAGGGGGAACAAAGTAGAAACACAGATTTTTACATGGTTCGGTAAGTGTGTCTACGTCCACGGGCTACTCTGAATGTATTTCGGCAGAGTGACGATAATACTAATGTTAACTTATTTTTTACAATGAATCTCCCCCCTATTTATAGAGAAGAGAGGGTTACAATTGAGCGTTTTACACGCTAAAAGCCATCATCATTTTCAACTAATCTGACTTTGGTCATACTGCATTTATTGCTACTGTACTAATTATTCTTATATGTCTATACCTGTATTAAATGTTTTATAAAAAGTCTTCACCGTATTAAATACACAGTCGTCATTGCATTAAATATCTCTGGGGAACTGTAAAGATTGTGTCGGCGTGAAATCAGGAAATCAGGACGGTATGACATCTGCTTCCTGAGGGATTACTTGAAGTGAGCTTGGTGATCTAATCTGTTCACTTTCGCGAGCTGAAGATGTTACGAGATAGGCTTTGGCATGGATGCGAGCTGAAGATGCATTAAAGTAGATCTGTCATGGGGGCGAGCTGAGAGTGTACTAAGATAGATTTGACATAGGCATAAGCTGGGGGATCCAGCGAACTTCTTATCGTAACTTGAGGACTGGGCTCTCCGGACCCTTCGTTACTGTACTCATCATTTGGGCTTTCAACGGTCCATTTGCTTATGTCGTGAAAACAGTCAAAACAACATTAAAACTGATGGCGGTCAAACCAATCAAGGATATCTTCATATAATTAAGACAAAAGTTCAATATGAGAATAGTACGAGAAAACTTAAAGGTAGAGGTACCTTTTTTTATTAGTTATTAATTATCATACACAAAGACTTAATCATCCTGCTATCGTTAAATTATCAAATTAGTCAACACTAAGTCAATAATTTCGAAAGATTATTTGTGTAATCAATTAATAAATTCAATATACATGCAATAACAAAATTCAGAAAATATAAAATTTGACCCAAAAAAATTAAACCAAACAAAACAAAAATGAACACATGCCCCCTAAATGCTACCTACTCATGACTCCTTTTTTTATTTTTTTAACCATCTGACATCGTGTTAGACAACTTCCGAGATCTAAGTTACTGGAGAACTTTAGCATGCAGTCGGAATTGCTGTTAATTGGAAAATTTGTCACAATTTGATAGCACTAGAGCTCAAATCATGTCTCACACTCATGGTTTAAAAACTCGGCCGAGTTGGCCGAGTACTCGCCGAGTTCTCGCCGCTCGGCCGGTTTCCGAGGCAAGAACCCCCAGATCGGGGGGTTCAACTCGGTTACTGTACGAAATCGGCCCAACTCGGGCCAGCTCGGGCCGACTCGGCTGAGCCGAGTCGGTCTTTTTTTTAAAAAAAAAATTCAGCCAAAACGACGCCGTTTTGGCGTCTGATATATAAATCACAAACGGGCAGACAGCAGAACCCGATCTGCTGTTCTGCTTCTGCACTCTCCCCTCTCACATTTGCTATCTGCCTCTTCCCGATCTGGTTCTGCTGTTGCTGTTGGTGCGTGGTCGTCGCGTGCAGGTGCTGCCGTCGTCTTCTCGTCGTTGCCGTCTCCGTCCGTGAGTCCGTGACCGATCGTCCTCGTCGCTCGTCCAGTCGTCCTCGTCCGTGAGTGTTTTTTTTCGTTTTGTTTTCATTTTGTTTTTGTTTTTTTGTTTTTTCATTTTGCTTTCACCACTCTATATAGTTTTTAACATATATTTATTTAGGGGTGGATGATGAATTGATAAATGATGATTATATAAATTAGATTTGTTTAGGGTTTTAAATATTTCTTAAATTGATAGGAATAGGAGATTATACAAACTATATTTGTTTATGGGTGGATGATGAATTGATGATTGATGAATGATGATTATACAAACTAGATTTGTTTAGGATTTTTAACATTTGTTAAATTGATAGGAACATGATATTTAAATTATTGTGTTATGTGTTTTAAATTTCAAATAATTTAATGATATTGTATTCTATATTATTTGTTTTGTAACATATGTTAAGCTTAAGCATATTGATATTTTAAATTTTATTTTTTACAGGTTTGACCGGGTTTGACCGTAGGTCAACGAGTTGACCGTTGACCGACGGTCAAATCGAGTACTCTCCGAGTAGCCGAGTACTTGCTGCTCGTTGCCTCGCCGGTCGAATAGTGAGTAGCGAGTTTTGGAACACTGCTCACACTTGTAGGAAGGTGGGCAAGCAGGGTTATGACACTGCACCAACCCAGAGCTCTACCTACTCATGACATGTACCTACATTTACTTCTGTACATGATATATTAGAGGAAGTGTTATAAAAGGTAGGATTGTTTAGTGAACTGGTGGGGTGTATCATGCAACCCTTATATCAACGTGGATACGTCCAGAAGGCAGATTGTTAAACACAATTTTATTCCTAGCCCATCAAAGCCTATGCAAAATGATGATGCAAGGATCTCTTTCACATTGCCCTTTTGATTTTTCTTTGGCAATGTGAAACAGATGCCCGTGGATCCTAATTAAAATAGCAAATTTCTTAATTTTAACCAATTAATCTCTTTAAGGTTCGTGATGACCAACATAAACATAATACAATAGACATAGTCAAAGAAAGTATCTAAGGTTCTGGCTATTTCATTATTAATATAAATTTTCATTTTTAATTTGACTATAAAAAAAGTGCTAGCTGCGCCAAATCATTATGATCAAAATTGTAAGCTTCTACATATGTTTAGTTTTTACTGTCAAACACTCACGTAAATAATCAATCAAATCCCATTTAAAGAGACATTAGGACTGATGGGGTTACCATGCCCACATTTCCATGAAAATAGCTCATAGAAGCTGCATGCCCATATACTAGAAATAAATTAGGAAGTTTTGATGTTAACAAATGACAAAAGTATAAATTTAAAAAAAAAAAAAATGGAAATGCTAAAATAGATAACATCATCTTCAAAAGGACCATCAAGTGGTGGGGCAGCAGCATCAAACAACATCAGAATTAGAATCACATGAAAAGATGAATAGCACATTCAAGTTAAGTGTGAGGATTGAGTAGGGACAGAAGACAACTCAAGGGTCTGTCCAAACTATCGAATGGACCATCCCAGTCCTTGGTCTGTCATAAAGGTATCTTATAAGCAGCAAAAGCCACGACTTCTTCATTTCCTCAACTTTGCTTTCCAAAAGTTATTTTGCTACCCATACGCATCTTATGCTGCCCCCTTTACGTCTTCTCTCTCTCTCGCTTTTTTTGGCTTTAGTTTACAATTTCAATATACATATAAATTAAATAAGAAAATAATTACTATGGATGATTGAGCATTCAAGTCACTTGGTTACTTTTCAAGTTCTCATACAATTTCATCTGCCGGTAATGTTTTAATGGATATGTACGAATTTATATACTTTCTTAGATTTTAATAAAATCGAAAAATGAGCTCCATAAAGACTCCAATCAAATACCAAAAATTTGATTATTCTTAAGATTGGTCATGCCTCAGTTATTTCTCTCTTCCTTTGTTTAAGTCTCCCATTTTTATTCTATAAGAGGAAGAATTGATGAAGAACATATAGTATATGCAGTAGAAATTTTCTTCCTTTCTAGAAGGGGTTAAAAAAAAAAGTGAGATCTATAAAAATGAGTTAAGTATTTTTAACACTACCCGTGTGCACAAATAATAATTTGCAAACAAAAATAACAGTTTCTTAAAAAAAAAAAAAAAAAAAAATCACGATTCTTGGCTTTTGTTCGTGAGCTATTACCTTTATTCGTGAACTCTGATGGTACTCTCATGTCAATTCTTTGATATCAATTTCAAAACTCGTGTTATTTTTTAATGTTATCTTACCTAATTTTCACTAATTTATAATAATACTTGTGAAAGTACTTGAAAATTGTCATTATAAAGTGTGAAAACGGTATGATAAGTGATAATAAGGTAGAGGAATAAGTGTATAAGAGCATAATTCTATCCTGTCCATGTGCTAAATGCTCAATATCGTATGTGATTCAATTATTTCAAAATAGTCCACCAGCTATTGTCCAGGATGTCCGAGCTGGAGAGACCTTGTCACTTGCATAGGTGACAGGATACAGCTGAAACTTGCCAATATAATTCTCAAAGAAAACAAAACATTTTGCCTGTAAATTGCTCCCTGTCAATGGAACACACATGACCCCGTATTCATATATATATATATATTTTTTTTTTTTAAGGCAACCATAGTATGTAAGCCTCTAGTTTTAATAATTGGTGATCAGCAATTAAAATCTTAATCTCTGACTAAGGATGCAGAACTCATTAGATTAATTAATCTATTCTTCATTGTTGACATTAGTGTGATATAATTTGAGCATATCTTGACAGCATTATGTTTAAATACCACTGAGAAGCATAATTATTTATTTTTCTAAAATCTTCTTTTCTTTTTTGGATCCCAAAAGTAGTACACTATTCAAACATAAATAATTACTTATCTCTACCACCATACCACATTAGGTGGTTGGTTGAGATCATCTTCTCTTCTTTTTTATTTTTTCTCTATTTATTTGGCAATTTTTGCTAGCAAGAACTGCAGTTACTGAACAGCCCAAACCGGTGCATGATAACATCCGTAGGACAAAATAGGAGTCATCTTATGCTATTCTAGACTAGAGAACTTTAACCAGCTAGTGGTGACACATCAGGCACACATGCTAAACCACAGAGAGCCGAATAATCTTACTTTGATCATATGTAGTCCTATCTTGCTCAAACCTACTAGACAACTAATGTGCATATTATTGAGTTCAATCAAATGACTAATCAAAACTTGTCAATCAACGTGTTATATATATTCTTTTATTAAAATACTGTAAGACTCTTGAGGCACAAAAATTAAGTTGACCAACTTACTAGCTAACTTGATTTGCACATCTTATGGTTATAAAGAGGCTCACTACATTATATATATACATGCATGGTTTTTTCAAAACTAAGTTCTTTTAGTTGAGAACCTAAAAGCTAAATTTATGTATTTCCTTATAGAGAGATGAAGTTACTAAAAACAAATTAAGCTTCCAGAAGACTTAAATTTGTAATTTGAGAAGTTATAAAAACTGTAAGATTATAACAGAAAATAATAATAGCAACCAATTATATAATAAACCCTAGCAAGTTGAAGATATTGATTGCAGAAACAAAAACTTACAACCCAGCACAGATTTCTAGCCTTGGATTAATTAGCTTTTAAATTGAAATATGCTTACTACAGGTGTAATGCCATATTAAGTATATAAAGACAGTTCATGACATTTAAGTATCCAGGTAAGGAGAAAATGATCAATCACTGTCTTTGATGGGGTTAAACATTGACCTAGATTCCCAAAATTAAATGGACCACATCTCACCACCAGTGTGCAGCTTTAACTGATATTGTGGTTAATTTCCTGAATCAAGCAAAGTATCCTTTGCTGTGCCTGTGTATATATTTGTAGATAAGGTTTTTGGTTACTAGAGCAAGCAAACTACCAACTAAAGTATATCTTGCTAGTAAACTTGAAACATCAAATCCTAAATATAGAACTATTAAAATACACCAAAATTAACAAGCACGCATCTCTCTACCTCGTTACTTAATAAAAGCAATCAGGTTCCCTTTCAACCTGAAATGTTAAGCTGGATATCAATTAGATGACAAATCACCCTCTTGTTACTCTAATTAGTACCCTTAATAACATGATAATCATAGGAGATAATTAATGAGCAGGAACAAATGGGGCATATATATACATATATATATATATATCAATCAAAGGCTGATTCTTCAAGTGATTCTGGTTATAGTTGAAGCGTTACAGACAAAATTAGCAGTGTACCACCCATGAGATATTATTAAAATTTTTATTTTATTTTATTTTTCCTTTTTTCTGGTTTGCTTGAGAGCCCACATGTTCCCTTTAAAACAAAACAATTTTAAAAAAGGGGAAAAAGGGAAAAGAAAATGGAGTTCAGCCAGCTTTGGATCTATCGACTTTCTGGGACATGTTATGGACTTAACAACATCATCTGAATTTGAGTTTGCATGAGAGCAATTACTGCTGTTTATGCTGATGCATATTTTCTTTCCCAAGAGAAAACAAATTAAAAAACAAAATTTATTAATAATAAAATGTGAAAAAAATCACATAAAATAAAACCAAAACGGCTCAGCTGTTTCCTTCCCAAGGTGACCTATCAATGATCAAACATCTGGGATACTACTATTTTATTTATCAGGGAAGGTATCATTATAAAAATGTTAAAAAAAATACTATAATATATAATAATAAATACTACAAATGAAAATTGAATGAATATATATGTAAAGAGAGTAGATGTTTTTTTAGAAAAAAAAAAATGGAAGATGATCAGTGTCTGCCCTCAAGACTGCAACAGTAAATGCAACACCAGAAAGGAGCAAAGACTTGGTAACAGAAACAAACCAGAGAAAGAGGTCCCATGAGATCAAACCTTTGTGCAGTTAAGCATTAAAGTTGTAGATACTCACTCCCACAATAAAGAAGAAGAAGAAGAAAAGGTAAATAGAAGAAGAAATGAATGCAGGAAGGAAGCAAAGGATATATTGTGGTTTGTGAAAACCCAGGAGCAAAAAGCTTCAAAGAATCCACATTGTATGAGAGGAAGAAGAATCTGTTTTGGAAGAAAAAATAAAGCAGAAAAAGGGATCAATACCATCCATAATCATGCTTCAAAAACTTACCTCTCTCTCTCTCTCTCTCTCTCTCTCTCTCTCTCTCTGTGTGAAGCAACAAATCCAAAGTTTATAGCTTCATGATCTCAAAACAAAAAAGGTAAAATGGGGTTTGTTAGAAGAAGTAAGTGATGACACAGCGGCACAATGCATACTCACCCAAAGACACACGTAGAGAGACATGTAAATGGGAAATGCAGGAACACGTTGAGGCCTCTGATGGCGCAAACTTACAAAGGAAAGGTCAAATCAAAGTTTGAACCAGACCCCTTAACACTTCGCTTGCTTCATAAACCATACTCTCTCTCTCTCTCTCTCATTCTTCCTAGTTCAAGGTTCTGATAGCTAGTCTGATACATTTAAATACCTTAAAACCCACTTACCGTCTAGTACCTGGTTCCTCATTATCATTGCTAACAACAAAGCAGCATCATCCACTGAAATTCATGAGCTAAAAAGACATCAAATGCACTGATCAATAATTCAAGTAAACAAATAGAAAAAGATAACTTAAAAATATCCAATCTACATCAATCTACTGTGAACCAACTCCAAATTAACATCCGTGCCACCCAAATGTTAACTAAGCCCCTAGAAATAATAAAAAAGAAACCAAAAAAAAAAAAAAAAAAACCCTAAAGACTAACTAAAATGATCTTGAGCAAGTACTAGTACTAATAATAGTAGCAAGGAGTAGAACTCGTCCTCATGAAGTAAGCATATCCAAGTGATATTTTGGCTTCATTGGAGTTTCAAATTGGTGACGACGAGCTTGAGTGTTGAGGCTAGAAAGATTGATAGATGAATAATATATTTAGGGCTTCTTACCAAGAGTGTGCTTGTTGTTATGCATCCAGACCTTGAGGACATGGCGCTTGACACCAGTCTCGTTACAGAATTGTTGCACCACCTCTTCGTCGTGCTTTTGAATCCTCCAACCCAACTTCTCAGCCAAGGCCAGCATTTTATCCTTCTGTTCAACAGTGAACTTGGTCCTGAACCTCTTCCTAGAAGACCCACCACACAGATTAGAAACGTCCTCCTGATCTTCCCTGCTCTGAGTCCCACCACCACCCGACGTCGACGGCAGAGCCAGCGGCCTATGCCCTGCAGCGGCCGCCACGTGCAGGTACCCAGCTGGAGTCCTGTAATAGGGAGCGAATTGTGGAACCTGCTGCTGGTGTGGGTGGTGGTGGAAATAGAGCTCGCTATTAGACCCACCTGGTGCAGCAGCTGTCTCCGTCTCCTTACGATGGAAATTACGGTGACAGTTACAAGCAGCGCATTTGAGGGCATCGAGTGTACCCTCATCACCAGCTGCCATGAACTCACCACAACCATCCACCGCATGCCCACCAATCCCAACAGCATGATTCTTCAAACACTCCTTGTACCTTGGCTTCCTCGCTGGATGAGAAGAATCCGTTCCCGCTTCCATTTTCGTTCGAGATGATGAGTTCCCAAGAGATTCATAGCCTGTTGGCACACCCATCTCTTCCTCTTGCTCTTCTTGATCCTCAATCTCCATTCTCACTCACTAATATTCTTCGCTTAACAACCAAATACAAATTAAGAGAAGATAAGAAGAGTGAGAGAGTGTGGCCGTCAATTGTTCCCTCTCTCTCCCCTGAACTAGAGCCCTTTTCTTTTTTTCTTTTTTTTTTTCTCCTCCTTTTTTTTTAGGCTTCTAAGCTCTTCATATACTTTCCCGTTCTTCAAATAAACCTCCTCTGTCTCTTATTATCTCTATCTTAACCGGCTTTATCCGGTAAAGGGTTTGTTTCCCTTAATTTGACATCCACTGTAATCTACTCTCTTAGTACCATAAACATATGTAGGATGAGACTTCAATCTCCGTTATGAGTATATTAACGACCCAACCAAAAAAAAATAATGACTCGTGCTGGTGAGGAATGGTTAAACACGAAAATGTAAGCAGAAAGGGGGGCCATTTTATTTACAATTGTGTTGTGTTTTACTGCACGGTTAAAGGTGGAGGGTACTGTGAGGTCAGATGGTGTCGACTGTGGCGTGAGATGGAGAAGTAGTACAGTTCTGCCAGTCACAGAAATAAAAAATGGAATCCAACGTCCACGCGCCACCTCACGCTGTCATGGTGAACAGACAGCGCGTGGGGAGAATTGAGAGAGAGCAGGGACATGACACGGAAATATTAAGGAAAAAAAAAATAGAGTGTCGGCATTTAAGGCAGCTGCTTACGTGTACCGAGTTCCGACAGGAGTGACACGCTTTTGGCGTCAACATGCATTAAATAGTTGATCTGTCCGTATAAGCAAGAAAATAAAACAAAGGCATATAGGTAAGGAGAGGAATGACGAAAAAGGATCGCGTAAGGAGCGCGTGAAGAGCACACTCGAGAAGAGTATCACGATTCATGTAAGATGAGGTTGGGGTTGTTAGGTCTCCATCTTTACCAACCTTGCACTCTCACAAATGCCTGTAGGAGACATGTTAGTCCTTTGAATGGTGCCATCATCATTTCTCAAAATTTCTGGGAAAAATTTCAGGGATTTTTAGTTGCCTTTTCAATGTTTGATTAAAGGACCAACCCATGTGTTTTTGTTTCAGTTTATATTGCTTTTATTTTTTAAAAAAAAGAAAAATATAGGTTGAAAATAAACTTTGAGAATGTGTCCAAAGTTGATACTGTTAATATTGATGTGTTACATAACTCATAGGCCAAGATTGTTGTGATTCTTCGTGTATAATGAAATGGATTGCACCTACTTTTGAGGTGTATAGCTAGCTAGCCTCTTTGGCTCAGCCTTTTGTTTTCCCTTTTATAAGAAAAATATAAGAAACAAAATAAATCAATTACCCATGTCAAAATAATAATAATAAATCAATTATCATTACGTGTTATACTCTACCAAATGCACTATACAAATTATAGAAGTGAAGAAGCCATTAAGGTATGATCACTGTAAGTTATTATTAGACTTAAAAATTTAAACTGATAAAAAATTGTTCAACTATACTATTTAAAACTTAAGATTGATACGTGACACGTCTTATCACATGTAATGTAAATAGATGACGGACACATACTAAACATCTCCTATCATTATAATATGTATAACAAGAATTCAAAATAAATGAGGAAGAGAGCGATTAAACTAGAGACCTCCAAGTTCTGATATCATGTTAGTTATTATTAAACGTAAAAAATTAAACTGATAGGTAATTATCCAACTATATTATTTAAAATTTGAGGTTGACACGTGATAAAACCTATTAACACAATTCTGTCACCAATTTGGTTAGCTATCACCATAAAAAATATATTTTTTTCCGAAATTTTGTTGCTAATTTTTCTTCTATTTATTTTCTTAGTTATATAAATTTACAAATTTAAATTTTTGTCACTATTCAATGACATTGATATTTTAGAGTTTTTGAAATTTTTATATCAAATTGAAATGGTTCAATAAAAATTAAAATATTGTAAAACATTATTTTAATCAAATGTGTGTGAATGTATATGTGCGGGCCTGTTTGCTTGTATGTACGCATGCTTGTATGTATTCCTTCGAATTTTATATATTTGTGAGATTTTATCATTTAAAATTTAGTTCCCGGGAATAAAAATCTTGATTTCATCCTTGAAAAATAACACATACATTTTAGTTAAAAGGGTTAATATACTCTTGATTTTGATACATTTTGATTATACTAAATTTAAGAAAAAAATAATTTATATTAAATAGGTAAAGGAGGGAGTGACAATGATTCTTGTTTTTTTTTTTTTTTTTAAAAAAAAGTAAATAACGATTCTTGTTTGTCAATCTAAGATAAAGTAGCAACTGTCATCTCTTAAAAAAAAAAAGTCGCAACTGTCATAAACATGATAATTATCTTATTTTCGATTTAACAACTAATGATGATCACATTAGTAGTTAATTATTTAACTAAATTCCTTTATACGTCGGACCAATAAGCCAAAATTGAATTCGGGATCTTTTATTATAAAATAACAAAGACTTTAGCGGGCTAATTAACTAGAATTCAACTTCTTAATAATTCGTAAATAACTTTTGTCGTTTTCAAAATTCTAATGATCATAAATATTTTTTTTTAATAAAGTTATGGTATGCAGTCCATTCACATCAAAATCAGTTAATAATTGCAGAATAAAAAAATAAAAATAAAAAAATAAAACAACTTTTACATTCCATCTACTGGGTATGGGTCTTTCCAAATTATTTGATCAACCTATCTCCCTTTTTGATTGACAGTGGAAGTGACTGCAATGTCCTCTTCTTCTTGTATATATGATCCCTACTTATAGTTCACATACCCACCATTTATCAACCTTAGGCACATATTAATTCAATAAATATTGATATTTTATGTTTTTGACACTATTAAAAGAATATAGATTATATTATATTACCTTAAATTTTAACTTAAAAAAGTAATTTTAATATTCATCAATTTTTGTCAATCTAAGGGTAAAAATAATATATTATTTTTACCAATACTATTTACGAAATATAATTATTTGAATTTAATATATTAATAAATATAATATATTATTAAAATTTATTATAAATGTATATATTTTGACGTTAAAAGTTGTTTTTGAAAAGCTGATCATTTAAAGACGTGAGTTTATTAATAAAAACAATTAATGTGCCGTTAAATGGAACGGGAGAGGTCGTGACCGGGATTTAAGGATAAGAGATAATTGTCACTTCATTAACTATCAATTGTCCTTTCAAGTCATCCCAAAATTTTATGTGTGCATTGACATCATCTTCTTAAATTGTTTTACAGCTTTGGATGCTGGTCTCCACCTTCCGACTTGTAACTTTCTCTTGAGCTATTCCAAATCTTGATAAAACTACTTTTTCTTGGACTATAATTAATCTACCATCACCATCATTTGTAACTCATAAATTGTCATTTAGCATCATACATGATGTACAATTATAAGCATAGTTCACTTCAATAACAGAGAGTGTCAATTTATTTTGATAATATCTCAAATTCAAATCATTGTATTATGCATGATAAAGAATACAAAATATCTCACAGATAAAAATCTCTTGAAAACCCCACACTTACGAGTAAGCATGAAGATAAATAATAAAACATGCAATCAGTACAAGGTGGGGATTGATTTTACATATAAAATACCCCGTAGGTACAAAATCTCGTGGAAACCCCACACTTACGAGTACGAATAGAGATAAATAATAAAATATGCAACCAGTACAGGGGTGGGTATAGGATATTCGTGGAACACTCACGCTTACGAATAAGAATGGAGATAAATAATAAAATATGCAACCATAATAATGATGGGGACATATGGATTTTATATTTCCCATCCTACTTAATACATAATGACTATATTTTTATTAATTAATATTTTTGAAAAAGATTAATAAAAAATTAAAAATACATAGTTTCGGAAGATATTACATATATATAATTAATAGTTATGAAATAAAAATTTCAAGACATTTTTATCCTATAATGATACATATAATTATTATATGGTAAAAAAGTCTTGAACTTTTTATTTCAATACTATTAATTATAACTATATATTTTTAATGGGTCTTATCACTATAATGGGATCCACTCAAAAGGATTAGATGTCCCTCTATATTTATATATATATATATATATATATGTCTTCTATAGTTGATTTGTTCTAACTTTTAAATTAGTAGGACCACAAATCATATTAATTCAGTGGATTCTTCTTCTCAATAAATTCAAATGTAATGGATGAATTATATTTGTGATTCTCAAAATTTAAAAGTTAGGATGTACTAACCATAGAAGCTCTCTCTCTCTCTCTCCCCATATATATATATATATATATAAAATTTATATACACACACTACAATAATTTACATCACCATCACTTCTATTGAATTTATATTAACTTGAAAACATTACCTTACCTCTCCTTTATTTTTTTTCTATATATATATATATATTTTTTGGGTTGGTTCTTTGCAAAAATCTTGTAGGTAGGTGTTAACATCTTCAAGATATATGTTAGATGGATATTGTTAGTTGGATATTGAAAATAGAATTAGAAAAATAAATCTAGCTATTAGACAATAGTATTAAACATTCTAAACATTCTACCTTTACACTTTTACATTTATTTGACTGAATTTACCTATTTAGTTGTAGATTTATATTAATTTTTAATATTTCTAAGACGAATTTTAATATTTTCATGAAATTATACTTTAAGTACTAATAGTTTTAAAGTTCCCTTCATATTTATCACTGCAAATTATGGTCGTAATAGTTAATCATTAGGTGATCGTTCATATAAGACAGTTCAATTAAATTATTATTAAAAATATTGATCAGTTTCCCTTCTATGAAAATATACACGCAAATAATAACTAAACAACCAATAGTAAAGGAAGATCTGACTACTAATTACCAAACAACAATAGTATTCGTCTAAGTTATATATCGTTACAATATTTCCATTTGAAAAAAAAAAATTACAAGATTTTCATCTTGACTAGTATATCAATTAATATTTCAAAACTCTTGCTAGTTTAACGTAAAAAGGACATGGAAAAAAATGTGTCATTATCAACTTAATTATCACATTAAATGGAATTGAGATTTTTGGGAAATAATTCGATAGCACGTGATTGTCACCCAATTTGGTTTAAGCGTTGAATTATTATATGCAACTTACGTTGAATATATAATTATCTATTGATGACTAACAAAACAAGAGTAAATGGCGCTCATCAGACGACTTATTTGACTCCTAGCATGGACACAATACTTTTTAAGTTTTAATAGTACCCGTAAGCTCGTTTTTGCCATCAAGAAAGTTGACACGTTGACTTTGTCTTTCTCTTCTTCTCTCTGTCTTCAAGCACATATTGAACTCTTTTTCTCTGTCTGGGAAATACAAAAACAAAATCAAAGCTACCATCTTGGTCACAAATCTTTCTTTGTTCAAGACTTGGACAACCCACAAAAATTTTCTCCCTTCAGTAGTGAATAGTGATCTGGGAAAGCTTTTAGAAACTTTTGCAATTTTTATTGATCTTGAAACTATAAAATGACATGAATTTTGTGTTAGAAAAGTTTAAATATTAAAATTGGATAAAAGTAGAGGGTGAAGAAGCTAATGAAGGGGAGGTTCCTTATCTTATGTTCGAAATAGACTTTATTTGTTATCTCTTTGGGGTTTTTTTTTTTTTTTTTTGTTACATTTGTTACCTCTTTGTAGTTGTTCGTGATTCATTTTTCTTTGTTCCAGATATATTTTTTCATTTGGGAGATATTTTCTGTTGTTTGAGATCTAATTTCTTTGTTCGAGATATATTTTCTTTGTTTGGTATTTGTTTCTTTGTTCGAGATCTTATTTGAGATTTATTTTCTATGTTTGTCATTGTTTGTGATCTATTTTTCTTTGTTCGAAATCGAACAAATATAATTTTTTTTATTCAAGATCTGTTGTCTTCTATTTGAGATCTACTTTCTTTGTTTAATATTTGTTTCTATATTCGTAATCTATTTTCTTTGTTAAGAATTTATTTTATATATTTGAGACCTATTTCTTTGTTCGGATCTATTTTTCAAGACTTATTAATCTTAGAAAGGTGCTATATATGTTTTCTAAGCCATATTTGTTACATATATTTTAGAATTTGTTTTTACAATCCAATTACTACAGGAAAAATTATATGCTTTACATAACATTCAGATTAAGATACTAAAATTTTGCATTCAATATTACAGAAACAGGGTTTTAATGCCAAAATACAATACATGCAACTTTACACAAACGAAAATACACTAAAGTGGACAATTTTAAGATGAGTATGAGTAAGACCATATATTTTGATGTTTATATACACATATATATCTACTAATAACTTAAGTATTTAGTATGCATATCATTTTCATTCTTCGTAGAAATTCGAATCTTACTGTACATATTTATCAATACATTTACATAATTTTCTTTTTTCATTATGAAAATAGATACCTCTCATTATGGTCTTATGAGAGTGCATTCTAAGTTGTAATATTTAATTTTAACGTATTCCAACATGTTTCTAATAATTATTAGTATATTTTTATTTACTTTACAATTAGAATTATTTTTATTTTCTTTATTTTCATCATCATTTTTCCTCCATTGATTCAAAAAATATTTTTCTACCCATTCTTTTAATTTGAGTCGACAATAATCCAAAAAATTTTATGATATTTTTTTAAATCATCAAGAGAGAAAATAATATTTCGTTAATCGATAAAGGAAAAAATGAAAATAACTCTCACAATTATATATAAAATAAAATAATTTATATTTCAAAAAAATGAAATAATTTTAAAAAGTATATATTATAAGAGAAGAAAAAGAAAAAAAGAGTAAAGTAGGGGAACTTGCAAATTAAAGAGGATCATGTCATGTGAACCCAAAAACAGCCAGACGGATGGATAGACGTCTGAGTGAACGTCCTGACAATTCACAGACTCTCCCATATCTCCCTCTCTCTCTCTGCCTCTGCTGTCAGCTGGCGGGAAACCGCTCATACAGACACATACAAAAATATTAATTATTATTTTTGTAAAAGGACCATTTCGACTACCTCTTATTTTTTGGTTTCCGTTTTTATATACTCGTATACCACCTCATTCCAGATAATGTCTCTCTGACATTAAAAATATATTCATGATGTAGTGCGCAATTACAACTATCATTTTAGTAACGTTGGAGCAGTGAGTTATAATGTTGTATAAACCTATACAGTTTCATATCGATCCGTATGCAAATATGATCGGGCGGATAGGAATTAAGCTCAGGTGGCCTTCACAGTGAATAATATTAACATGCATGAGAGAGGGAATTGCGGAGAAAAGGGAGGTAGAAAGTGACAGGACGAGAAAAGAGTGGGACGGTCCTTGATTTCCATTTCCATATTCTTTGGCAGCTTTTTTTATTTATTTATTTTTTTTTTGGTTTTGTTTTTGTATTTATAATATCTCTCTTTTCTAAGCCATCTGAGAACAGTGGCCCCCATCTTGGTTTCTTGCTTGCACGAACCTTTGCATATTACAATGCCCACCAACATATATACGAACAAACAAACACTTCTCATTTGTTTGCTTTTGCCTGTTGTGTTTTGTTACACTTCTTTTGTTGTTTCTTTCTTTCTCGTTCTTCTCATGTGTGTGTATCATTATTATTCATGTTGCTTCCAATTTACAGCTCATTTTTTATCCGAATTTTACCAAGAGGGGACAAACCACATATCATCTGTATTGTTTTACTAAAAGATTTACTTATCTTTTTTCATCATTATAATCTCTTCTTTTTATTTTATTTTTTTCTTTTTCTTAGTGATGATGACAAATATAACTATGTAGTATATTGTTAAAAGAAGAAAACAAAATGAAAACAATACTGAGACGTTAATTGTGAAATTATTGAGGATCAGAGGCCTAGCAGTACATTGGTTGGATAAAAGGTTACAAATTTACAATATAGTGTTTGATTTCAAGGCAGTTGTTATTTGTACACACGAACTCTGGTTCTCAGAGAGAGAGAGAGAGAGAGGTGAGAGCTTGATATTGTTCCCACCACACTGGCCCCTGCTTTGGTTGACATTAATCGCTTAACTCCCCAGCACATCATTGCTTCAGGTTTTTTTTTTTTTTTTAAATAAATAAAATAATTTAATTTTAATATTCATTTTTATAAGTACATTCTTACTGAGAATGTATTAATGTTATTTATGAGTGTCACAATGAATAATTACCATTGCAACATCTATGGCAAGTGGAGTACGTGCAGTGGTATAACCACCTCCACCTAAGCAACAAAGTTATGAGTTTGATTGCAGTCTTTCACTAATATTTGGGTAATTTTTCCACTCTTTATGGATAGTTCTCTCTTACTTCTAGAAATAAAAATTTGGACGTACTTCAGAGTAGTCTCATCTTAGTTAGTTTTGATAGTATTTTGATCTAATACCAATAATTAAAAATACATATATTGCAATGTCTATTTTTATTAATAATCTTCCATCACTGTCAAACTTTATTGATTCTTAAAGTTAATGACTAGAAGATAAAAATCTGTAAATCATAAGATCCACACATTTTCATTACTAGTAAAAGTCCTATTAATAAAGGCAATAATAGTATGCGATATAAAACATAAAAAAAAACAAACTTTATTCAAAAATTTTGTATTTATACTTTTAATAATAGATTAATATACGTCATAATATTATTTGCATTATAATTTTTAATTATTATTTTCCTATGTCATTGATTGAATGAAATAATTACGATGATGACATGTTAGCATAGCTATGTTGTTAATTTGACTAATGAAAACATTGATCATAATCAATGAACGAAATAAGAGAAGAAAACATACATTTTGACATTATAAAGGTTATGAAATTAATTGGATGCAATTTTCAATGTTGGTAGCAAGCATGTGAGTGATAGAAATGAAGGGAAAAGCGTTGTTGCCAAGGAAACGTTAAGGGGATAAATAGGGTTTTCTTTTTTGTTTGGAGAGGGAAGAAGCTACAGCTAAGGGCTGAAGAAATCAATCACCTACTAAATTTGGGCTGACAAAGTCAAATGCTTCCTCCACTAGCACCCAGCTTGCACTAAAATGGAAGATATTCTCTTCAAAGTTCAATCACTCTTTGCAATTTCTTGCTTGCAATTGAAAGCCCTTACACACCCTTCCTCCTCCATCATTATCCTGTGTTATTTTATGACAATTGCATCACCCTGTCCTTCATCTCTCTCTATATTCTGTTTCTTTCTCTTTCTCTCTGTGTTTTTTTTCAATCATAAGTTCTTATCAAAGATGATTAAATATTAATTTGTTAATAATGTGGTATGATATGACATATAAGATCTCTAGTTATATTAATTTTATGTTTTTCTCTTAGAACTTGACATTTTAAGTGGGGAAATTTGCACAAACCTCTTCCAAGTTTTGGCTTGATTCTAGCTAGATGAATTTTTTACTCAAAATTGTATGGAGCTCCATGGTCGTTACTTGTGCTTCATTAAAAGTTAACAACTCAGGGCTAATATCATCAATTTCAAATCTTAATTATGTAAACAATAGATAATTAAACATAAAATGGAGAGATCAATTTTTCTTGTTCAATTGATGGAGAAGAATTCATATCTTACATCATTTAACTTAAAAAGAAGTAAAGAAAAAGAAAGAATTTTTTTTTTTTTGGATTTTTAAAATTTGTTGTGGGTGATGAAGATAAAGTTTGATGAAGTTGATTTTTAGGTCTTTTTTTTTTTAGAGTGTAATGAAAATGAAATTGAATGAAATTGATTTTGTTGGATGATTGTTTGTGTGTGTGTGTGTGTGTGTGTTTTTTTTTTTTTTTTCCTTTCTTTTTTTAATGGGTGATAAAGATGAAATTGGATCTTTGGGTGATGAAGATGAAGTTGCATGTTCAGGTGATGGTGATGAAGACGAAGTTGGATGTTTTGATGAGAGTAAGAGTGGGGGTGATGGTGATGAAGATGAAGGTGAAATATTGTTTATTATTAAATTATATAAATTTTTATTATTTTAATTAAATTAATCATTTATAGTAATAAAATAATAATAAGGGCATTTCAACATTTTGCTCTAAAAGTATGATCGTTGGTTAAGTTTGATGGAAGTCAACTAATAACAAGAAGGTTCGTATAGTATTGAGCATAAATTCATCTGGGTAGATTACATTTAAACTTAGGGAAGCTTTATACAATTTGCCTGTTTTGAATATTCAAAATTTGAATAAAAAGTAATCATCAATATTTCGATACATTTAATACGTAAGTAGAGCATATGCTCACAAAAGTCCTTATTAGAAATTTAATCAAGATAGAAAACTTAGTAATAGTGTTTCCTTGACTTATATTACACAAATAAACCTTCCAAGTAGGTGGTTGTAAACATAACTTGTTACCACTTGTATGGGTAGGATAGGCCCAATAAAAAGTGGACACATCATCATAATAAAAATAGGACATGTGGCACGAAACCCGAATTTCGAGCGAAGTTGATGTCAAATGATATGTTGAGCTAAACATTTAGCTTAATCAGTCATCGACCAAAGAAGGTCCCAAACATGATGAATGAAGAAGTCGGCTAAAGGAATTCGATGACGGTTAATATTGACCTTTGAGGAAATTATCTTATTAGATCATTGACAAATGTCCAACATGTAACGAATATTTATCAACACGAAGTTGATCTAAGCGACAAATGGTAAATACCATCGCATACATCACGACACCTGAAAAGTAAGTTCTTGTCTTCTTATAAAAGTTGATTTAACATTTTATTAGTTAGTTAGTTCTTAGACAAAACACACTCACATTTATTAAAATAATCATAAACATTTACTTAAGCATCATAAGGTGCTTTTAGAGATAACCTCCACCTATGATGGAAGTGGCTCCGATGATCTCTTCCAACTAAATTCGAAGATTAAAGTGGCTGGATTTTACAATCTCACGCTTGAATATGGAGTTTTTCCTAATAAATTCAAGTACCTATTTATTTTTAAAGCCCTTGCTGATAACAGTCATAATACGGACTTTAATATGGGGAAATGTGCTTATGGCTCGATGATAAAGCTTCGATTTTGTGATGATATTGCAGTGTAAAACACTTCGGTTCACACGAGTAAGAGTTGTAAAGGAGGAATTTTGTTTACTCGCAATGTGTTTGATGAAATGCCCCAGTATGATCCTAGGATATGACTATGGGTGGGAGGAGAGATCCATTGATGAAGACTCCTCTCTTTTGATTTCTTCCTACTGGGACGAAATCCATGGCCAAAGATCGTGTCCCACTGGGACGAGATCATTGAATATCAGAGATGAATTGTCTTTTCATTTATAAATTTAAAATTAAAAAAAAAAAAACTTTAAATTAGTTTATTGTTGTAATGTAAAATGATTTTAATGTACAATTTTGCTAAAAATTTCATTTTAAAGATATTACTACAGAACATCTTTTTTATGTTTCACTCTCATAATACTGTTTCGCATCATTGTTGTCAGATGCATTTTTAATTAAAAATATTAAAAAAAATCAAAATTTAATTTTCAATGGATATAATAAAAGAAAAAAATAAAAACATAAAACAATGTGAATATATTCTAAGTGCTTGTTTGGTTGTGTTCTTTACTAACTTAAAAATTCTACTAATCTCTATCCATTAGAGGTTCAACCTCTACTAGATTCTTGTGGAGCTTTTCCAAATAAACATTTTTTAAAAAGATGTATGAAACCTAAATATCCCTAATTTTATATAATTAACATGAAAATACCTTTATTAAAATAAAATCTTTAATTAATGAAATTTCCGTAAAAATAATATAATATTTTACTGGATATTTTGACATGATTCAACTAAATATTCTATTGCTACAAAATATTCTTTTAATTACAAACTAAACAACTATATATATATATATATATATATTTTTTTTTTTTCCCTCAAATGCTCTACTTCTATTAGATCTAACTACAACTACGCCTCTTACAATATCCAAGTTTTTCAAAAGCTCAACGATATATATATATATATATATATATATATATATATATATATTTCCAAATAACAATTGAAAGCCTTAAGTTTTACAATCAAGGGCTCAACAATATTTTTTAGGGAAAACTTCATCTGGGTCTCTATATTTTTAAAAAATTTCTCATTTTTAAATACGAATCCGTTTATAATCTTTATGATCCCTTACTTTTCAAAAACTTATTAAATTAGTCATTCCGTCATCATTTTTAATGGGAGAGAACTTCATTTTAGTCCCTATATTTTTATTAAAAATGATGACAGAATGACTAATTTGATGAGTTTTTAAAAAATAATAGACCATAAAGACTATAAACGGATTCGTATTTAAAAATGAAAAATTTTTCAAAAACATAGAAACCCAGATAAAGTTCTCTCTATTTTTTAAGTTCTACCACACCTATGACCTATGGATATATAGACCACAAATCTAGCACGAGTTCAAGTGTAGCTTTATTTTATTCTTATGTTATAATTGCCCATTTAGAATTTTAGAGCTTTCAGTCAACTTGGATTTGATATCACTATCAAATAAACCAATGAAATTAAAAGTTTAACATATAGGTAAATGCCTATAAGATTACTTTAACATTAACAGATATTCTTTTGCTTTTTGTGTAAAATTTATTTTTGTAAGATATATGGTCACCCACCGACATGACTATGGTCTACGAATAGGCTAGATTAAAGGAGAAGTAACAAGTTGGCGTTAAAAAGTGCCACAAAGATTATAAAAGATGATGATGAAAAAGAGTTGTGACGAAGTACAATGATTTGATTAAAACAGTAGAATGGCATACTTTCAGATTAGTTATCAGGATCGTGAAGCTGATTTGGATTGGTGACTACTGTTTAAATGATTGTTTAGGTTTGTGCGACACTGTTTAAAGTAAATCTATGGTAACAACAAACTTCCCAGAACTTCTACCTTTCATTTTGAAATATTTCAGAAACCATGTTTCGTTGTTGGATATTATTGAATATAAACTTTGACAACTATTATTAACCGACATTTAAGCACACATGTACATTTTTATAACATTTACATAATTAACACTAGGTGAATGTGATTTGACAACTACTTGTGATTCCAAATATTTTCAAATCTGAAAAGGTTGCAGTTGTGGGTTTGATCAACAAATATTTATCTACGTTTTCAAAAAATGATAATGCTTTAGCTTTTAGAATTGAGTATGATTTTTAATATATTAAAACAAATTATAGAAAAGAAAAGAGATTATGACATCAAGGGAGTAACTAGATTGTCAAAAAGGCATTAGAATGTGGTTTATGCGTATGCATGAATATTCGTAAAGTGAGTTGTGAGCTGGTTATCATCGTAGCTTAACTTTAGGCTTTTTGGGTTTATAAGCTTCACTAACATCATGACATTGTTTTAGCTGAAGATGCACTTTTAAGATGCCATGAACGAACTGTATTAAGATGTGATGATTGATAATCTCATGAAACGACATTCACGCGTGCAAACAGAACATGGATAATTCGGTTTTGACATTATTATATCACTCTCATTATCACCAAAATCTAAATTGGATTAACTAGCTTTTATCACTTAATCACATCACCTGCCGAAAGCTTAAAATGGATGGTCCACCTCGTGCAGAGTCGATGCTTAAACCATCTAATAAGAAGAATAAAATGGGTGCATATGGGGCCTTAAATGTCATGATCCACCTCTTGAATAGGCCATTGGCCCATCTTTATCCCCCAATTTCCACGACTCTCACAATCGCTCGGCCATGTTTGCACCGCCCCGGTTGCAGTTTTCCACAATTTTAGGCACACCCAAGTTTTGCTTTTCAATCTGTCAATGCCTTTCACACTTTTTCCCCGCCTCCTATAAGTCTAGGCGTGTCGGTTTTTCACAAAATTGACATGAATATAGGGTGAATTATTAGGTTGTGAGTTTTAATATAACTACTTAAACAAGTCATGTTTCTAAATTAGAGGGAGCGGAGCATGTTCGAAAAGGCTGTATGTCCAAAACTACACAAATATAGCTGGAGGTACTCATTTTTATATGACTCCTGATCGCGTACCAACACGAGACAAATTTAATGTCTATTCTAATATGACTACATAAATAGATGATCTGATTTAGGTTGGCCCGGAATTAAATAAATTGATTGTGTTTGAATGGACACAAGGCAACACAATGACAAAAAAAACACATAATTGTCGCCCATACTCGTTAACCACTATGCAGAACATGTATGGGATTATAAAGTATGTTTACACATCCAACCACCAAGAATTTTGTTGTACATATTCAGTTAATATTATTATAAGAAAAATACACATCACAAATTTACAACAACGATCGTGACGGTAACACATATTACTATTTTACAAACACGATTAATTACAACCTTTCCTTTATACAAGGCAATTAAAAAAAATGTGGCAGTCACACGGAGCACCAAACATGTTATTATAACTCATTAGATATTAAATCCTCTTTATATTCCTTGATATCATTATAAATCCTTCCAGCTAAGTACAACAATTAAAGAGGCTTTGCCCGAATAATGGGAGCCAGTATAAAGTGCAGAGTCATTTTCATGGCCATCTTTCTAAGGGGAAAAGTGATTCTAGACTAGAATCTTAATCATTCTTAGAGAATGGATGACTACCTACCAATTACACTAATTAATAAACCAATATAAAGACTTTCAGACAACTACAATCATTAAAAATGGAGAAAGGGAGTTAGAATTAACTTCAAATCTTACATTATTACTTGCAGAGAAAGTCAGGAAGCCGGCAGATAATATGATTATTTATAACTATAGTGTTAGTGACAATCTCTTCTAGAAATACACTTTGATGCTAACCCAATTCTGCTGTTCCCAATTTAGATGGCAGAATGCAAGACTGTGATCACAGTTCTCAATCAATCGTTGTTAGAAAGAAAGCTTGGATATGCTCGACATGCCTTGGATTGTCAGAATTCTTAATTGAGGAAAGTCTGTTCCAAGACCAACCTAGACTAGAAACACTAAATTAAAACTGGTATCAACACCTATCACTAGCAAAAACATTTTAGGACCAATTTGCAGGCTCAAACTATCGGAGACCCATTGAAGGGTTCGGAGCTATTTATGCCATAGTATCAGCTAATAAAGTTCTAGGCAAGGGTGCTTGACGCTAAAGTTGTAGGTTATCATATGTTGTACATTAACCACACAAAGAAAGGAAAAAATAGTTCTTGAAATACATCCTACTCCATATTTATCAGTCAATGATAAAAAAGAGCTCCAACAGCAAAACATGTCCAAACTAAATAAGAAACTTGGGAATAACTTAAAAGCAAGTTGGAAGCAATGAGCAAGTAACTAGTGGTCTAAGAAAGAATTCAACAAAAATATAATATTAAAAAAAAGATTTGATACAGTATAAAGCTTTCCAACAAGCTAGCATGCAAAATTACAACCCTATGAACTAAGAATAAGTTCATATAATTTTCTAACTGTCCTTTCGGAAATATTGCAATAATGATCTCTACAATTACCTAGATTTGATTTCCAAACATGAGCGGCACCATGATCAGACACTCTTCAAAAGCACTGAATCACTGATTAAACTTCATGGTTGCATGAAGAACATTGTACAATGGAGTGAAAGCTTGAGCTGTTACAAGAATCACATGGACTCTATGGTACGGGCCTTCAAAGCTTCCTGCAGGCAGTTCACAGCTCCATTGTAGTTTAAAAAGCCCATGAACCAAAACTCATGACTGTCAACAGAGATGATCTGGATGTATTTTTCAGCAGGGTTGCTTCTGCTTGATGAAGGATTGACTGCTTGAAGTTGATGTAAAGGGATAACTACCTATTTTAAGCAGATAATGCTGTCAATAATTGTTGAAAGAAAATCATGGATAAATAGAAGAAGAGTAGCAACTTGCAAGTCTTCCTAAACAAGAAACAAAACAAGAAGGAAGAAATGCAACATAGATTGCAACAAAGTTTGTCTAAAGATTAGCAATAAAAATCACTGAGCGCTAGAAACTTCGAAATCTGATATAGTAGGACTAAGACTAAATATGAAGAATCCAATTTCCAGCTTGCCGCTACACTTCCTATGGACAGTATGCACTTAGGCATGAGTGCAGAGTTTGAGTTTTGTCAGTACTCCCACACCCCTCAACTATGGCCATATTGCACGTGGTGAAAATTAATTATTTAATCCCCAAACCCCATGCCATTAAGGGAGACTAGTGGTTTCGTACGTTCGATTTGTGCTAGGCTATGCTGCATGCATCAGCCTCCTCATTACCAGGGGGAGGTTCACATGGGCCTCCCCTTTCTCATGGGGAGGCTCAGTGAGCCTTTACCATCACAGCATCACCCTAGAGGAGGCTAGCACAACCATCCCGAAGTTTCCTTGTGGACTTGCTCCTATGCTACCCTCCCCTCTATTTGATATCGTGGTTTCGGAACCCCATCTCCAATGGTAGAGTGCTGTTGATTAAGTGTTGGTTTTGGTTTGATCAAATTGAGTTCTCAGGTAATTATTGTGCTTTGGTTAATTAACTTGGGCATGCGTTTAATTTTGGTAATGATAGTTAATTGCCAGTGTTTAATTTGTGTATGGATCTCTTTTGTGATTGGATTACTGGCGATGGTTCACATGTGTATATATTGGTGATGGGGAGAAGGGCATCATGAAGGAAGCCTTCCCTTTCACGTCTCTTTTCTCCGAAAGGCCACAGTTTTTTTTTTTTTAAATAATTATTCTTTTGATAGATCCATTATAATTATAATCAATGATGAATATCCTCTAATAGTTATTTCTTAATTAAATGCATCTAACAGCAAGGGTTCCGAGAGTCAAACATTTAATTTTACCCATCAAAGTGCAACATGGGTATAGTTGAGCAGATGTGAGAGTATGCTTTATAAGACAATATTTTGGAGATATGGAAATATCATTTTGTATTGAACTAATTGCAATTATAAACTCAATTAGAATACTAGGTCCATCTTGGTCTACCCTTAAAATTCGGCCTCACAGTAATGTTTTGCAAATCTGTTCTTTCCTCTCCTTCCTTTTCTATTCCGTATCACTCTCTTTAATTTGCTCCTCCCCCTTCACCTCTATGTATCTCATACTTTTCCTGGACCGCACATCAACAGTTATAAAGCTAACAAAAACCTACACATCTGCCCTTATTGTGGATGATGTGTGAATGAGGTAATTTTACTTTGCTCCAGTGCAATTTTTTTCACTCAAACGTCATAGCGACCGATCCATCACATAAAAATATTATAAACAATTATCTTGGCCTATATAAGAGATTTTTAAGATAAATGAGTGAATTCTAAAGCTCTTTTTAACAACGAGGTTGTTTCTAGTGAACATATAAATAATCAATAAAGAAACAACTAACAAAAACTCCATATTCTTGGCATATAGCAACAGACAATTCATAGAATTAGAAACTCAAAACAAAGTCATTTAAATCAAATTCACGCTAATCATAGACAAATAATATAACAATCAAATTTTCATATTCAAATAGATTAAATAAATCAAAATTAAAAGAAAGAGATACATTAATAGATAGAGACCTCAACAGAGTGAAAAACTAATTAACTAAAGCAAAGATCCAAGATTCAGCATAGTTTACAAAACACAGGATTACAAAAACAATTATATGTGCAGATGTGCTTATAAACAACATGGACGCAATTCAAGCCTAGTGGGTGCATGAGTCCTCACCAAAAATAAAAATGTAAAAATAAAAATAAAAAAAAAAATAATCTGGCTTAACAAAATTACACTTATCTAGATTAAAAGTCCCCTGAAAAAAGCCAAAACAATAGTTTATAAAATGTTTGGAAGAGATTAATCCAAAGGATTACAAAAAGGATTATATGTGCTTATAAACAACATGGTGGGATTCAAGCCCAGTGGGTGCACACGTCCTCGCCCAAAATAAAAATTTAAAATTTAAAAAAAAAACCATAATCTAGCTTAACAAAATTTCACTTATCTAGATTAAAAGTCCCTTGAGGAAAAAAAAAAGTAAAACAATTGTTTATAACATGTTTGGAAGGGATTAATGAAAAGGGTGTTTTATCTGCAAGTCATCCACCCAAACAGCAGAAGACAAGGGTTTTGAGTCAAACAAGGTGGATCACCTCATCTGCACCCTATCTGCTAAAAAATTTATTTCTTCTATAATAACAAGAGTTTAAACCAAGCGCCCACTAAGTTGGAATTTCTAGCTCCACCACTATTTCTATATTAACCAAACTAATAACAATCTAGATACAAGTTGCATTGGGTGATGAGATTAACTCTATTAGCATCCACACTAGCATTTTCGTATTTTACCAGATAAAGAATCACCGTCAAGTTGATCACTAGGGGAGTACTATTCTTTTTTCGTACCCTTACAATAGTTAAGTCAAAATCTCAAGCATATGTACCACATTAGGTACATGTGTATATAACTTATAAACGAGAATTGCCCAATATTGTCTAAACATTAACATTTATAAAGTTATTGACATAAACAAATAATAAATAAATAAATCTAATGGAGGATCTTCAAACCATAATTTTCTTTTCAAATAAATCTATTGAAGACTCATAAAAACATACCTTGTAATAGCTCCACTCAGTTTGACCACTTGATTTATACGAAAGAGGGTTATCGCTACAGAAAGCAAGCTTTTCTGTAGATACATATAAAACTCCCATGACTGGGCCAGCTGATGTGGACAAGTAACAAGCAAATGAGTTTTGAAGTTGTTCCTCAGGAACTGTCTCAAATGTTTGTCGAAAGATCTTTTCATAACCTCCTTCTGCAAGAACCTTTGTCCCCTGTGCAATTCTTCCCATGGCAGCATCAGCAAAGCTTGGGCTAGTTTTCACTAATTTAAGACAGAATGGGGTCAATCCATATATTTCATTCTTCTGACATAACTAACAATAAAAATAAATGTCTACAAGAAAAAGAAAAGGTAATAAAATCATATGATATAGAACAAAGCAAATATCAGAGTTCGCATACAATTCTTTGACTGATGTAGCCCAATAATTCTTAGTCGGAGTCTCGGAGATGCTATTATGTTATTTCCTATCAGTGTAATTATATATTTATTTGATATCTTCGGAGGTTATCTTACCTTGTAGGGCAATAAAATAAGATAGGATATATTATTGGCTAAGGAATCAAGCTTCTTAACAAATTTGAGAACGTCTCGAATACCTTACTGCCTCCTAGTCATCTCGTCCTTCCCCCTCTTCCCCAGTTCCATTGCTTTCATATTCTGGAGCAGAAATTAACCGTTTTATCCATCATCATCTTCTACTTCTTCTTTCATATGTCTTCGTACTTCTTAATAGGTGAATTGATGTTCTAAATGTTGTCCAATTGCTTATTCCTAGAATTGCATTAGAAGGGCACTAACGATTACCATCAAGATACAATTTCCAAATTCCAACACCAGGTTTGTCAATCCACACCTCTTCATTCCTTCAGCAACCTAACCTTACAGCTAGCTGAATTCAGTCAAGCTTGTGTGGTGGCTTCTGATTAGGTCTGATCACCACTGAATAGCTTCAAAGATGTTCAGGCAAACTGCATGTAGAGGTTTAAAATGCTTCACTCCGCATTTTCTTGCCTACTAGATTCAATTTCAGTATTTATGCCCACAGGAAGTTCATTTTATTTTTGTTCTTTTTTAAATTTATCTATATATTTGCCTATTCGAGTTAATGTTACTCGTTAGATTTCGCATTTACATATAACTAAAAGTTCTCTAAATACCCAGTATGAACCAATTAAAGTTTTAGAGTTGCATTACGAATTAGCTAAATCAGATACTTATCTACATTTCATTCTGCTCCTACATCTGAGGCACAAAAGCCAAGCGACGCGAAAGGTAAAAAAAATGTACGTTGAGATGGTTTTGGTCACGTGCAAGTGCAACTGAAGATGACACGTATCATGACTCACAGCACAAGACGGCTCATGATACAGGACTATCAGGCTAGCTACATCTCAATGGCATTTCAAAGATCAACATTAACAATTAGTAGTTGATAGTTCTCAATAGTCATTTAATTCATCACAAGCAGTCAAATGATCTCATTCAATTTATGATTCTCTTAATTTAAAAACGAAACTCACAGTGCTGCCAAGTGTTTCCAGCGAGATCCTCTGCTTTTCTAGTGGCTTCTCCAACCTTTTTGCCCCAGCGTCCCAGCACATCCTTCACCGTCACCATCTTGTCTGATTATCCAAAATACGTATAAAAATACACATCCGCGTATGTATAAATACAACCAACAAGCAAATGCCATTACCTTTAATCGAAGACGAAGCCGACGCCGGCGGCGCAGGAGAGTGGCCTACGTAAGGGTTAGATCGGTCTTGCACAGTCATCTTAGTAGTAGTATCGTCGTTGTGATTATGCGAAGCGTCCGATTCCGTCACCAATTCGGGGCTCCAATGAACCGATTTCCTCTGATTCGGAGACAGCTCTGATTGGATCACGGTCTGACCCTGAGTTTGGTTGTCGGCTTTCTGGGAGTCTGATCCGATGTCGCAAGTAGTCCAGTTGTTGTTGGCGTCGCCATTAGGGGCGGGAACCTCGGGCGATTTGGGGTTCGGGTCGGCCACGGGGGGCGAGTCCGGCTTCTTGTCGTGGTCGTGGTCGGTCTCGGCTGGCTTCATTTGTGGTTGATCCATCGCGTCTACAAGCTGGATACGGTCGCCTCGGAGATTTTTAATTTTTTTCTTTTAGTGGTGTGTGTGTGTGTGTTTGAATTCAAAGTTTTAGAAGATGGGCTGAGAGTGGGGTTTGGAAACAGAGGACGATAGACCGTACAATCTCTTCGCTTTTTTTAGCGCCAACGATATGTGAACCGTGGTTTCGCAATGGACTGTTTGCACTAATGTAATTATTTCAAACAAAACTAGGTTTATTTGTTAAATTAAATATATCCAATACTAGAATTTCACATTCAAAATTTTATTAAATCGTTTTGGTCTCTATTACAAGACAATGACTATTTGAATTTTGTAAGTAATATTAATGGTAGTTGTTTTTTTTTTTCAACAATATTTGTAATAATTATTTGGTTATTGAAGTAGATGTGTTGACTGTGTAAGCATTGATTGATTTTTGACTTAATTAAAATTATTTTTTGAAAAAACAGATAATATATGTAAGATGTTATTGCTTATGGGCTATGGGGACAAATTATGATTTATTTTACAATAAATAAGTTTGTGTGTTTTATAAGTCTAATATAAATGCCGAATATATAGACATATAGTCTATCTCAAGAAGTTACTTAAGCTCAAAATGTGAACAAATGTTGCTCGTTAGACAAATTATTCCTTGGCTAAATAGTATAATTGATATCTTGGCCCTACTTTCAGAAATAAGGATTCTCAATGTTGTGGTGACAAAATAAAATAATTTGATGAAGTTTGAGGCTCTTCCATTGGTAAATCCTCCACATCCACACTAAGAAAATTATGATTCAAATTATATCTTCCGTTAACAAAATTATGGTTTTAATTATATCTCTTTTCTACTCCTAAATCTATAATAGTTATTAAAAAAAAAAACTAAAAATTGACTTTTTTGAATTACTACAATTTAAGATTTACGAATGAAAATATGACTCAAACTCAACATGGATAGAAGGGAATAACCAACTCCATTTTGTTAAACAAATTATTAGGTAATGAATCATCAAACTAGATAGCATATGTATTTCAAGGATATGAAAACTTATTACTTTGTTTGATCACTCTTTTAACCAAAATTGTATATTTTCCTTTCTAATAAAAAATACTTCTTTAAATTCAAGGTAATAACATTTGTATGATTTTACAGTGAATTAGATTCGATACACAATAGTTATATATGATGGATCTACAATGAGTTCACTAACGTCAGAAAAAGATTTATTCATCATGTGAAATAAAAGTGAAATGTTTGAACTACAGAGACACTTGATGGGAAAGCTATTATTGTGTTGCCATTGCATGGAAAGTGGAGCAAATAAAAAGAAAGTAGCCTTCACATCTGATAAGGATATCAATTTGTCATGAGCGAAGGCATCATGCCATCCTTTGAATCGTCTTGATGAAGCTGACCATTGTCTCTGCACTTTTCTCGTCTGTATACATAATAGAAAACCTCATCAAGATCATCTTCTACAACACTACCAAGTCATTTTTCATGCTAGCAAGTAGTAACGCGCTTATTGATAAAGATACCGCAAATTTCTTGTCAAAATGATGCGCCAATTCATCGACTACATTATTTTAGACAAAAATTTGAGATACTTTATTAAGAAGTAAGATAATACTGGTAGCATAATTACAAAATCAAATCGAAAAAACAAAGAGAAGCAACTATGCGAGATTGGCAATGTCATTAAACCACCTCCACCTGCTATTTCAAGTAACGAGTCCGAGTTTTTTTAGTTTTATCTTTTGTGTTAATATTCATAAAGATATGAATAAATCTTTCCCGATATCTAGGAGTAGTTAATTAAACTATATTACAAAAGTCTTACCTAGATTGGTCTCGATAGTCATTTGATTCAGAAATTATGTCAATTAATAAAAAAATCGGAAAAAACAAAAAAACAAACAAACAAACAAAAAGAACAAAGTGCTGACCAAGTTTTGGTACAGTGTGCCCCTTTGGATGATAAATCACAACAGGATTCACAAATGATTGCAAAAGGTCAATTCCTCCCTGCTTTAAGAAATCTGTCTCACCTGCATGATCCCCGTTATTACGCTCGGAAATGAATATAATATCTTTACACTTACCATTAAATAATCACCAGTAAATGCATTGCAATCCCATTAATAATATTAAGTCATGTATTATGAAAAATAATAAATACATTTTATGCTACCTATCATAATTTCAGTGGATGTGTGCATTAGAAAAAAATCTTTCATGGAACTATTTCATAATTGCTTAGTAAATCAGATCAATAAAAAAAGTAAAAAAAACAAAAAACAAAAGATCAATGAAAAAGATAAAATATATATATATATATCATTTCATTTATCCGTCTCATCACATCAACTACGAAACAATCATATATAAAATTTTGTCATGCAATAGTACATATTTGCTAAGATGCCTCAAAAGTTTTGCTAATGAAGGGTTTGAAAATAAGAGAGCCCATATAGAAAGTATATAGGGAGATGGGAGTGAAAGTGGTAGTTACCAATGAAATGGAGAGAAGGGCAGTGAATGGGAGATGAAAAAGCATTAGCAGCAAGCTTAGGCTGCCCAAACTTGATTCCTCCAAACTTAGCTCCTGATATTATTATTACAAACTTTATCTTTTCTACTTTTGTAAGAGCCACTCCCTATAATTTCACAATTCATCCACACATTACTTGATTTTTATTCCCCTCTACACATTGATACATCTACAACAACAAACATTTGATATTTGATTACCTCTGCTTGCATCTTTGGCACAGCTGCAGATATAAATGCACCCTAAATTTCATCAATCAATTTACATTGGAATTTCAGAAACTGAGAGATAATTGTTGCACTAGTAGCTACCCTAGCAATTAATTAGAAGAGAAAAAAAAAAAAAAAAAATATATATATATATATATACATATATTCAAGATTTCAGGTAATTTACCTGAGAAAAACCCAGAAGACCATCAAACGGCCCATGCATTACCATGTAATCTTCTATATATGCAATACACTCTTCAAAGTTGCTATACTCTGTAAAATCCTGAAAGTAAGAAAAAAATCACCGTAATTATTTAGCTCTCGTTATTTAATTTCTACAGTTAGGATATTAATTAATAATTTTTGTGGGAAAATCTAACCTGGTTACTATTATACCATTCAAAATAAGGAGGATCGAAAATGCCTTCAATATCTGATTTTCCTCGGGCAGGAAACGGAGCATCGAGAAAGTGAAGATCGAGGTTTTGGAGAAGGGTTTCAGGCCATTTTCCAATCTGTTTCTTGAGGATTGCACCGCTTGTCCTGAATCCATGGAGACACAGAATTCTGGGCTTCTTCTGGATTTGAGTTTCGATGGTTGGTGGTTTTTGTGCTTCAACGTTTCTGATTTTCTCCATTGGCTTTTGCTGCTTCGAGGATTTTTGACAGGATTTAACTTTAACCGGAGAAAGTGTTAGCCACCAACCAACAGAGTTTGTCTCCATCTTAAAAAGTTCGTATCTACCGCTTATTATCTCTCACTTTTTATTTATTTATTTTTTATTACTTTCTCAGTTTCTCTCCCCCTCTTTATCTCACTAGTTTTCAATTTTTTACGATTCATACTCCCTCGACAAATACCATTTTTAATTTTCTTTTTTTTAGAAAAAAACTTTTTCAATCATTACATCTAATGTTTGCTTTATTTTTTTTCTTTTAAACTCTGTGGATTTAATTTATATATTTTATATTAATTTTATTTTTGAATTTTAAAATGGATTAACTTTTATAAGTAAAAAATATAAAAGAAGAAAAACAAAAATGATTTCAGAAGAAAACTCAAATCCGTGAAAAAAAAAAAATTAAAATCTCTCATACGTTAACAAGTTAACACTCGATGAATGTCAAAACGACTTAGATGAAGAGTTAGAGAGTAAATTAACTCTAAACTAAAGCAAGACAAACGTCATGCTTTGATCGAGAGTTGTTACCGCTGTTAGACCAAAGGAAGGCTTTGATCAAGAGTGAGTTGATTATCCACTTTGATCGAGAGTTAATTAATTTAATAGCTTTGAAGTGGATTTTTTTTCCCTCATGTTTTAGATTTAGAAAATTTTTCACTTGGTGTCTTTTTTTATTTTTTTTTTATTCAGGTGTTCTTATAAGTTTTATCTCCAAATTTATTATCTTTTTTTTTCCTAAATAGTTCTTTTTGCTGTAAGATCTAGTATCTTTGGAACTGATAAACTTGTCAAATCTGATTATACTTCTTTGTTTCTACTTGAATTTCAAATATTTTCTTTCTCCCTCAAGTTTTTGGTTTGCAAATTTTTTTCGTTCTCTCCATAGTAGTTTTCTTGGCTTGCGTATGTTAGAGGAAGGGATTTGTTGGTACAAACGCAAATTTTTTAGGTATAGTTTTGTCCAAAATTCATTTTAGGTGATAATGAAACTCAAGTTATTAATATAGTGTTAGAGACACACAAAAAAAAAAGTATCGGTGCCATATATATATATCCAAAGAACCTATATTTGTTTATGATTATATATTTTATCTATCAATTTACATATCATGATTATCAAGTTTGAATATAAAAATTGAAATATTCAGTATTATTATTGTAACAGTTAAAATTGTAAAGTTTTTTTTTTTTTTGATACAGGAACTGCATCTAGGATAAACCCAGGGAACATCCGGGACCTTGAACCGAGTAGAGCACTGGAGCACGGCCCGGGGGACAACTCCCAAATGGGGAGGGAACCACCCACACAGAGGTGGGAGAGGGGCCCGCACTAAGACGGGAGAGCAACCCACACAATTGGTGGGAGACAAGTATATTTATATATTATTATTATTATTATTATTATATATATTATAATAGTAGAATATATATATGTGCAGCATGGGTGTCGACCCCTGCCCCTGACAAAGGAGGCAGGGGTTGGTTGCTGGCGCTACCAACGGCGCCAGCAACCAAATGACTTAAATTGTAAAGTTGTAAGCCCAATAGTTGGATTTGAGATAAAAAGTCAAAAATAGTAGCCTAAACATTAGGCTAACATTAAGTCCAACCTATTGAAAGCCTAGAAGCTGCACAATCCAAGTATAACGTACAAACCTATTAAATGTAGGGGCTGAAATCAACAGATCAAATCCCTTGATCTTAGGGGCATTTACAGCTCTAGTGATCAATGACATTTTCGTAATAATATAGACAGTCAATTTGTACTTGTTAGCTTTTTATAAGGGTAATTACATGATTTAAACTATCCTAATTGATATCAAGGGCAAATCCATTTTTATGCGACTTTTGTCACATTTGACCGTTATTTTTTTTAATGAGAAGGGCTAAATTGATAAATTTTTAAAATGTTAAGGATGATAGGGACTAACAACGTATTCATAAGTAAAAAAAAAAAGTAATATTTCGTCAAAACTTTACAACTAAAGTGAAATTTCTATATATATAATATTTTTATAATCAATACCTTCTAAGGATGAGCATTTTGAACCCAACCTGAGTAACCCGACCTAACTCAACCACTTTTGGTTGGGTTAGGTTAGGTTATAGCCTTCAAAAAACCCGACTTGGGTTGCATTTAATGAACTTGAATTATTCTTGGGTTGGGTTGGGTTAGGTAGGTAACCAAATAACGTAACTCGTACTTGACAATATATATGCAAAATAATTTTCGCCTTAGCCGCACTCTCCTCCATTTCTCTTGTAGCTGACCTTTTTTTTTTTTTTTTCCCCATTCTCTCTCCATTTTTCCTCCATCTAAGCGTCTAGATCTAGGCATCCCTTACCCACTTCAAATCAATTACCCTCTATCTCTATCTCTTCGGCCATCCATTTCCAACCCTCTATCTCCAGTCGTCGTGCTTCTCCAGTCGTTGGTCCCTTACTTAGATGCACACTCTCTCTCTTGTTCTCCCTTTAGCGTTCTTTTCCTCGCTAAGGTTGGCTACTTGCAATGTCGTTCTTCTCAAACAAAGTAAGATCTTTGTTATTGGTTGTTGCTTAGTTGATTTTTGTTGGCCCTTGGTTGGTTTTGTATAGTTATCAACATCAATATTATTAAGGGAATCCCTTATCTTTTGGTCTTTAGATTTTATATCAATAAATGATTTTTGAGAAGGTAGGTTTTTACCAGTATCACAAATCGATTTGACCCATGTAGAAGTTAAATGTGCTTTAAATTTTAGTTGAGAATGAATAGTTAGTTTCTCTAAGGTTCTACTCAGGTGGGTGTAATTTCATAATCTTTATATTCTGAGTGTAATAACTTGTCCTGTCTCAAATATTTTGTGCCCTATTTCATATCTGCAACTTGTAGCTTTCATTTTGCAATCCAAAAATCAATGAACACTGATTAAAATAGACTTCCTTAAGAGATTATGAGTTGAACATAAACATATTAATTTATGTGATGCAGAGACAAGTAAATATTAAACCAACATTGCAAGTCTCAAATTACTAGTTAGAAATAACTATATAAAAGAACTCTATTTTTGTTGTTGTGTTACTTATTGGTTTATTTGTTATTATAGGTTAAGTTACCATTCAAGTGCTTCTTCGGTAACTGAGGAGAGGAAGGCTATAATGGAGAACAACTTGGGTTCTTTAAATTAGACATGTTAATCATAATCAATGGGAACGTTTTATATTTCAACGGATTGCCAACCTAATCAACTTAACCTAACCCAACCCGACTATTATTAGGTCGAATTAGGTTAGGTTGAAAATTTTTCAACTCAACCCACATTCGGTTGGGAGATTTTCAACCCGATCCAAACCCAAAATGCTCACCTCTACCACATTAGGATGAACCAATCAAATTCATCAATTGTAGTTGAACTAAATAGAAGAGAGAATTTATTTTTATGAAAAAGAATGCAATAGATGAATTTAATCAGTTCATCCTAACTTTTTAAAATAAGGAAGTATTGTTTATAAAAACATTATATATATAAATATGAGCACTCTTATAATTAGTAACTTTTATATTATTAGAATCACCAATCAAATTCATCAATTGCATTCTCTTTCCTTAAAAAGTTTTTTTCTCTTCTTCAATTCAAATGTAATAGATGAATTTGATTGATAATCTTAACAATTTAAAATTAAGAATGCATTAACTATAGAAACTTATATATATATATATATATATATATATAAGTGTTCGTACTAGTGATATTTCTTGTCCTACAAATCGTATTATAGTTGCACATGTGTGACAGGCTATTTCTTGTAATGTTTATGAGCTTTGGATTTCTCATTGGCCTTTGTTTATTTAGCATTTTGTTGGAGATTACTTTATTAAATACATTTTAAGGGTTTTATCACATTAGAAAAAAAAAACATTTATTCTTATTGGTAGTTTTTTTTTTTTTATATATAAACTTTTTAAATAAAATATAGGTAACAATATTTTATTATGTTAAAATAATGTAAAATTGATTGATTAAAAGTATTATGTTAACACAAATCAACACCATCGAGCTTGTTAAAAAGGAAGCAAGCACAAAACAGTAAATAAGCAATTGGAAGTAATAATTCAAATAATGCGGACGCGCATGTGTGTGTGTATATATATAGAGAGAGAGAGAGAAAGAGAGAGAGAGAGAGTTTTTTATACCGGATATTATGAAAACCCCCCTGAAATGAAAACTAATGGAGATTTACCCCTGATTTTCATACCGTCCCCTACTGGTTAAAAAAATTGGATGGTATTAAGTGTGAAGGGTATAATGGTAATTCATCTTAATAAAATTAAATAAATATTGAAAAAATAAAAAACTCACAGGTTTTTCAACTCTGTCTCTCTACCATTCTCTCACTCTCTCACTTCACCATTTTCTTCTTTCTCTTATTCCTCCATCTCTCTTTTTCTCTCGCCACCCGCGTCCTCCTCCATGGCTGACGACTAACCCACATCCTTCTCCTCCATCTCCATCTCCTTCTTATTTTCTTTTTTCTTTTGGTTATCTGGTTTTGGGTCTCGAAACCCAAAATTAGATTGGTTTTAGGTTTTGAGACCTAGAACCAAACTAGTTCTGGGTCTACCAACCCAGAACCAGACAATTTTGGATTTGATGAACCCAGAACCAGATTGGTTCTAAGTTTGAATCTATCCAGAATCGTCTGGTTCTAGGTATGAATCTACCTATAACCAGACGGTTCGACGGACCCAGCTGGTTTTGGCTTTCGGTTCGTACCTAGAACCATCTGGTTCTGGGTTTCGAAACCCAGAACCAGACGATTCTGGGTTAGGGTGTGATGGTTGGTGGTTTGTAGTTTGTGATGGTGGTGGATGGTTGATTTAGGGTTGTTTTAGGTGGTGAGTGGGTGGTTTAGGGTTGTTTTTGGTGGTGGTGGATGGAGAAGCAACTCGTGTTGGGTGCATCTGGATACGCTAGGTCTTTGTTGGGTTTGGGTTTTTCTTTTTCAAATGGTTGATGATGATGTTGCTGATGTTATGGGTTGATGTTGATAATGGTGGGTTGAATGTCGTTGACGATGATGGTGGCTAATCTGGGTTTTTTGCTGGATTTCAATCTAAAACAAGAATTTTTTTTTGCTAACTAGGTTTGTTTGAAATCTTGTGTTTTTTTTTTAATATAATAATATTATTAATTAATAATTTAAAGGGTAGTTTAGTCATAACATAATTTTAAAGGATGTGATAGGGATTTTAAATAATCTTAGTAAGGGTATTTTGGTCATTTCACAATTTTGGACAGAAAATGTTACTATTTTGGATGGAAAGATAATCGTAGAGGGCGGTTCATCTAATAAAATAAAACTGGGGGTAAATCTCCATTAATTTTCATTCTGAGGGGTTTTTTTCATAATATCTCTTTTTATAATTGGGTATACCTAATTTTAAAATATAAGGATCAACCAATTAAATTCATCTATTACATTTTCTCTCCTAAAATAAATTATTTCTTCCATTTAATTTAAATGTAATGAATGAATTTGATTGGTTGGTCCTTACTTTTTAAAAATCAAGTATTTTTATTATAAAAGTATTACATATATTTTTATGCATGCATGACACGCTATATCTCGTAACATTGATGAGGTTTGAATTTTTCTTTGTACTTTGTTCATTAAGCATTTTGTTGAAGATTATTTTATTGGATACATTTTAGGGTTTCTATCCCATTAAAAAAATATTTATCGTAATTTTGTGTAGATATATTTTTATAATAAAAGGCTTCAATAAAATATGTGTATTTAAATCAATATTTTAGGTAGCAATATCAAACCTTTAGTAATACAAGTAATTTTTTTAAAGAAAAAGTGCTAGAATCATATGAGTTGATAATTTTAGATATTTATTTAAAGAAAAAGGGAAAAAAAAAAAGGCCCCATAATGCCTATCTAAAAAAAATCCCACTCACAATTGATTTGTTTGCAACTCATTAGAGAGTAATGTGTACTCACTACTCAAGGAAGTTGGGTTTTTTTTTTTTTTTGGTTTTCTGACACATTTTTAAGGTCAGAAAACTATTGAAATTGGTCAAGATAGGATTTTAGTAATATAGTTCGAATGACTGTTCTCAGGAATTGGAATTAATTTATCCACATTTTTATGAAAATTAACACAAGAAGTGAGACTTATTAAGACTCGAACGTCATCTCTCAAGAACTGAGATAAGTTTACTTATATCTTTATGAAAATTAACGCAAAGGATGAGATTTATTAGGACTCAAACATGTTACTTGAGGAGATAGTTAATCACTTAGTTATCTAACATTCTTTTTTTTTGTTCCCTTGAAAAGTAAACCACCCCACTTGTGAGGAAAGAAGTTGGCATTTACGCAATGTAATTTTTTAACTTCCATTGTTTAGGGAAAGTAAAATTGTAAGTGTCAATCACGATGTGCCAATGAAGAACTAGATAACAACTAAAGAAAAAAAAATTATTATGTAACAAAAGTTTATATTTTAAAAAATAAAAATTTATTTTCTCAAAAAAAAATATATATATCATAAATTCTCACCCACTGCATGGTACAGTGATCTCCATTATAAGGATCCAATTGACTACCCAAGTCTAGCCCAACCACATTTCCTGGGCCGCATCCAAACATTACCGTTGGGTGGGTACGTTGAGCTTGAGTTATTAATAGAGAAGTGATACCTACACCCCCTGAACTCTATGTTCACCCTTATGTAAATATATTTATTTAATTTCAGTGAGATTTATTTATGAAAATATAATTCAATATTAGAATTTGTTAAAATAATTTTTAATGAAATTTAATACAAAAAGAGTTTACATAAAATCTTAATATACTACTTGCAATGAAATCCCTATTAGACTGAATAGGGTTCCTCTATACTATTAAATTACATTGAACGATATTAATATGGTCATCTTATTTATATCCGTAAGTCTATAAAACTAGGCTAGGCTAGACCGAACTTAAATCTTAATGCAGAAAACAAATATATATGGGAAATAGCATGAAACTAAGTTAAATGGTGGACAGGGTCGACAGTCCATTCAAATCTGTTTTTGGATAGCATTTATGAACAGGAATGGGTTCAAATATGACTTGGCGAGTTGCCTTGACCAGCCCTGCGTGTTTGACAACACCTCCTGTGCCAGTGTTGATATGGTCAATTTGAAATGTATACAGGTTCCGTCCAAGTAATGGTAGCCGAGACATTAAGAGTGGTCCAACAATTTCCATGGGGAATGGGTCAACTCTAAACTCAAGATAAGTCAGGATGTTAAAAATCACTCACCACACAAGTCACGGAATACCAGGAGGTGTGACAAGTGACAAGGATGCTCGTGCTTACTAAGCTCTACCAGTATATATTTGACATGTGCTCCAACCACCATCATACAAACATTTCACATTATTCAAGGTCACCCAGGTTTCCTTTGTTGGAATTAGTCTTCGCCTTTGGACATTAGTGCTAATTCGCTATCAATGCTACCCACTTTGTTTGGTTTAATTTTCTTCTTGGTAGGCGGTGCTAGCCATTGATTATTAATGACTGTTCCAGTAATTCAGTAAATTAATATGTGGTACGAAGAGGATTCAGTGCCTCCTCATCTCACAGTCTTGAATTTAAAAGCGTTTTAGATACGTAGTATAGCCACATTCATTCTAATATATATATATATATATATATATATAAACAAAATTTTATTAACAAAACCAGGAATGATACAACGGAGGCTCACACCCTCTTAATACAAACCTCTTTGATTAAAGAGAGTCAGGGTTGTCAATCTATAACCCACATTATTCCTTTTACGAAAGATAGTCTAACACATACAATGATCTGTTTCTTCACATAAAATAATAACATCCTCACGAATAAAACTTGCTATGCTATTAGAGAGGACCTGGAATATATATCTTCAACAACATTCCTAGCATCTAGTTCAGCTATTGCAATCGAAGGCTCATTTTTGGAGCAGACAGCAAGCCTTCCCTTAAGGCAATCCACTTCCCCAATAATAGTAATTTATCAGTTTTATTCACTAATCTGATCTTATACACATAACATTTTACTATCTTTTAGTATTAACATTTCTTTCATTCACATAACTTATATTAATATTAAATCATATCAAAATGTCTATTATAATTTGGTAGTAGAAAGTATTCATTCAATTTGATAATTTTAAGTTACTACACCATAAACGATATTTAAAAAAACAAAATTGCAATATAATAGTCAACTGGCTGCTGGCGCAGTGGTAAGCGCCACTGCTGGCGCAGTGATAAGTGCCAGCAGCCCCCATGCCTCCCTTTGTAAGGGGGCATGGGTTCGACACCCTTAGGTCCAATTTGTGTATACTAATATTATATAATATAATAATATCTATAATAATAATATTAATAATATAATAGTATTTGATCTCCCACCTTTTGTGTGGGTAGCTCTCCCACCCTAGTGTGGGTTGTCTCTCCCACCTCCGTGTGGGTAGTTCTCTCTCAATTGGGAGTAGTCTTCCGGACCGTGCCACTAATGTCCTATCTCGGTTGGTCCCAGATGTCCTCTGGGCCTGTCCCAGTAAAGTTCATGTATTCAAAAAAAAAAAAAATTGCAACACCTAACATTTTAAGCTATTTTCAATTCCATTCATTAACAAGCAACTTTACAAGTAGATTTCATACTGAACTCTACAGATTTTCATATGTAAACACAATGTGATCCGATAGGTATACCTAGAATAACATAATCTTTTAAAAATCACGTGTACACAAATTTTCATTGAAGACTCTTTTTTGTAAGAATAATATTACTTTATCTAAATTTGGTATCTAAATGGTGTAGCATACTGAAAAATAGAATAACCAATTAAATTTTAATTTATCAATTTTAATTAGTTAGTCTCCTATTTTCAAAGATGTCACATCATTTCAACAACAAATGTGGGGATCAATTTGGACAAAATAGTATTATTATTTTTGTTATGCCTTTTTAAACACTTGTGATAAAATTGATGGATTTTTTATATGACTTTTTTTTAATAGCTGGTTAAAATAAATAAAAATAAATAAATATTTTTTTGAATATGTTAACTACTTCTTTTTTTAAATAATATATGAAGACAAACATTGAAAAATTAAACAAATACCGAAAAATATATTTTTTTTTATATTGATACTTTACAGATTAGAGAACTATTAAAATATGTCGAAATCAAACTTTGATAGTGTGACTCAAATGATTATTCCTATAATAAAGAGATTATAACTCCTAAAAAGAGGAAAAACACGTCCACACCTTGTGTTGTAATAAAATAAGAGTAACACTTGAACTCTAAAACTCTTAGGGGAAGGGAGGTACTTGACCACTCTTAGTAAGGAGATTATTCCTACAATAAGGAGATTATAACTCCTATGAAGAGAAAAAACACATCCACACCTAGTGTTGTAATAAAATAAGAGTAAGACTTGGACTCTTAAACTCTTAGAGGGAGGGAGGTACTTAACTACTCTTATTAAGAGGTGATGTGTAAATACTTAAAAATAGTTCATGTATTCGAAATTTTTTATTTTTTATTTTAGATTTATATATATCAATTTTATTAACGTGCGCATAAAATAAGAGATAATTATCTTATTTAATCACAAAATAGTATCATCGAACTATACTGAATTTATGAAATTTTATTAAAAGTGCTAAGTGCATTAATATACCGAATTACTCATGGACAAAAGAATTATGGCAAATTTAAGAAGGGCAAGTGGGGATTCGGCTCCTCCGAAAAAATAAAATTATTAATTTACAAATTTATCACTCAAATTTGTAAAAATTTTACTTTAAATCCTATAAATATTATATTTTAATTTATTTATACTTTCAAATAAGTTTTTCAGGTTTCGCTCATGAATAAGTTACCTCCATGCGATTTTCAATATATATATATATATATATATATATATACACACACACATAGATACCTCCATGCGTACAAGTAAACAAATATAAAATTAGTTGTTGGTATGTCAAAAGGAAAAAAATTGTTGTTGGTATAACGTTAGGTTTTAGGTGTTCATACGGGTCTTGATCAAGAATTCTGAGACAACCAGTAACACTTTTTCTAGGGCAATGAACAATGATTAAAGTCAATAATACATACAAATTATAAAATCTTTGCACATGCTCCTGTTCTCAATTTTTGGCAATAATCTACTTCTTGCCAGCCTTTTGCCAGCTCCTGTTCCTAATTTAATTAACTCTAACCTCCATTAATTCAGAGTTGACCATATTATTACACCACAAATCCCTCTTCTTTGTCACACTGATTATGATCATTAAGTTCAAAAATGACAGAGGAGCAATACTACCGCTTCCCCAGATCGACGCGTATTTATCGTCACCTAATAGACACGTTTCCTTAATCAAACAGAATGCACAAGTTTCTACATACACCAATGCGTCACATTTTCCACCTCCCAATCTTCCATGTTGAGAGCACGACAAGAATACATGCACATTTTTGGCACAGAAATTGAACATGTTAGTTGTCTTCCATTTGCAACGGTTACTTTTATTTTATATATATATTTCTCTTATTTTATTTATTCTCTCTCTCTCCCCAGTTATCTTCATCAAAAACGGCTATAAACACAGCTAATCTAATCTTAATAAAATACCTAATTTCTACGCTAAAACAAGCAAGCCTCGAGCGTACAACACCATCAAGCCACAGATGTTTGACAGGCGTGGAGGAGCCTACATTTGACTTGGTCCCTTATCATCACATGCGTGATCAAATGGGTACATGCCACGGAATTAGGGTACTTATGTTCTGACTGTTTACACGCAAGACAAAACAGACTTGTGTGGAACAATTGGTAATTAAATATTATTAATTGCTCATCAAATGAATGTTGAAAAGGGCATTCTGGTAAACTCACACGCACAAAAGTCGTTGAAAAGGCTAACGCGGAAGACAGACTGTGAAGGGAAGGTGACCAAATTTTATATTTGACGAAGTGTTAATCACGGAAAGAGACATCTTACTAAACCTATGTGACCGACACATGTCCATTAGCGAAACAAACCATGCTCTAAATCACAGGTAATTAAAACTTCTAGCATACCAAACTGACCAAAATGTACTTCATATTAACACGTGTCGTATTCTAAACAGTTTACGTAGGTGCTCCTACTTTATCTGATCCTTAAAGAAACTTCAACGAAAGGTGGAACCCAACACCAATTCCATTATTCACACCACCGCCATTGCTGAGTTAGACCCATTATGGATTTGATGTGCATGCATGTGTGTTGCGACTGGTCTGTTTGCGCGTCATATATGTGTATATATATATACATGTACACAGCGCAACAACATAAATAATGCTCTTACAAATTATTTAAAACGATTGGAGGAATCTCTCACATTATTGGATAAATATTCTCTTTCTTTTCAAGCTCCCCCCCACTTTATATTCGCAACCCTTTTCAGCTCTTATTCGCTCAAAAACTCTCTCCTCTCTGCAACTTACAGCTTCTCTCTTTTTCTCTCAAAGTTTCAATCTTTTTACAGAGAGGATGAAGATGGGTTCTTCACTTTTTCAAGTGTTTATGATCTTGGGTCTGCTGGTCACTTCTAGCTTGGCTCAACCACCAAGGGGTGCACCCACACCCACACCTACACCACCAACCCAAGCACCCCCAGCACCAACGCCATCACCCCCAACACCCGCACCCTCACCCAGACCATCACCCCCAACGCCAACACCCTCACCCACACCATCACCAACTCCAACACCAACACCATCTCCTACTCCATCACCAACCCCAGCTCCATCCACTGCTCCCACCCCATCACCAACCTCTGTCTCACCTGCTCCTGGCCCAAGCGTTTCTTCTCCTCCTGCTCCACCACCCAACCCTGAAACAACCCCAACCTCAACCCCAAGTTCCGGGCCTTCCCCACCACAGGGAAATGGTGCTTTCGTTGATGGTTGGGTCAACAGAGCAGTCATCTTCGGCACTGCTGCCGCTGGAACTCTCTTGGCTGTTGCCTTGGCTTAGAAGGATTTAATCCAGCTCGGGGTTCTACAACCGGGTCGTCCTCGAATTCTAGATCTGTCATCTGTTATCGATTCTTCTTCTTCTTTGTTTGTTGAGTAGTGTTTTCATTTTCACTTGGTTCATTTTGTATTTTTGTTGATTCATTTGTTTTGATTGATTGTTTGTTGATGAAGATGATGATTCTATCATATCTTGAGTTTGACCGCGGTTGATTCGATGGTGATTATTTTTGGTGGGGTCCAGCTACACTTGTATCAATTTTGTGGGACTTGTAGAGATGGGACGGTGTACATCTAATAATAGTGGAATAAAACAGTCTGTTATTCTTTTATGTACTTTTTGTTTTTGTTTTTTTTTTTGGAAGATTTTATGCACTTTATTTTTGCATATGTTGATATCTTATCCTTCAGCTGAAATCTAGTAGGCGACAGGCTTGTACAGATTTTTTGAAATCAATTCTTATATATAGGCAAGGTTTAAAAATCTTAATATACATAAACAACTATTCACGCAATATATGGTATTTGAGGATTGCTATATTTCTCATTTAGCGGACATATATAACCAAATGATTTATTAATGATGTTATAATTTATTTTTAACATGGTATTTATATATCAGCTCATCCCTAAATTGGGGTAAGAAACTTTTGAGAACTTTTGTATTACATGGCAACACTAATTAAATTGGCTTTTAATAATGATATGCATCCGTTGCTGCTTTCTTCCGTTTTAATTTGTGGTGTTAATATTGATGGGACAATTTAAACTTAGATTATTATGCGATTGAGTAAGCCTTTTTTACTGCCAAGTTGCTTAGTAGAGTGATTACTAGAAAAGTATTTGTAGTGTTGATTTTTCCCGATTCTTTTTCCTCGCTCGATCTCTTAAAATATAAGATTTCGATACGTAACAACTCCCCGAATACTTTTGAGTATATGAGTCAATTTAAGTGGCTGTTTGGAACTGTTTTTAAAAAACAATTTTTAATTTTCAAAAATGAAAAACGCTATAAAATTGATTTGGCAATTGTTTTCAAAAACATACTTTTGGAAATGAAAAACATATTTTCAAAAATTATAATTTGGGAATAAAAAACGATTTTTTTTTCTATTTTCCATCATTTTCGAAAACGCATCAACCGGATTGTTGAACAAATAAAATGAACAAAAAATGAAAAAACCAGAAATTGGCGCCACAATCTCTAGTCATTGGCGTTACAGTCTCTATAAATGGACGTTGAAATCAGCGTCGCAATCACTAGAAATCGATGTTCAATCGGTAGAAATCAATGTCACAATCACTAGCCATATGTTGTAACCAATTGCCAGTGATGGAAGGTGTGTGAGAGAGAGAGAGAGAGAGAGTAGAGGGGTGAGAGAGAGACCGGCAATGGAATGTGAGAAAGAGAGCAGTGGGGCGTGAGTGAAGATGAGGGAGAGAGAGAGAAAGAGCAGTGGGTGAGAGATGTGAGACCGTGAGAGAGAGGGGTGAGGTGAGAGAAAAAATATTTTATTATTTTTCATTTTCCAAAATGGTACTAAATAATTTTTATTATTTTTCGTTTTCAAAATGAATTTTCCAAAATGCAACTAAATGCTTTACCATTTTGAAAACGTTATGTTCAGAGCATGTTTTTTGTTTTTAAAATACTTTTCAAAAAGATATATATGTGTATATATATATGTTTAAAATAAAGTATCCAAACACACCCTTAATGTCTCTTACATGATCATCAAAATTTATTTAATTAGGATTTCATGTACCAAACGTAGCTTAAGGGTGAGTTTGGACAATCGCATATACAGTTGTATTAGAGTCATCAATAAACTAATTCCACCAGTCAAGTGTTTGGTGCCATTGTGGGACTAGTGTCAAATCTGCCATTGTGGGTTACATTTTATTTTTGTGTTTAAAAATTTAATATCATTTAAATATTAAAAATTAAAAATCTATTAAAAACATTGTTGTGTCCAAAAATATCACCTATACCTTGAGCTTAATAAGAGTATAAAAAGTTTTAATACAATTTGATGTAATAAAGGAAAGGGAATATTTGTCTTTTCTATGTTTTAATGATCAAATCATATGTAAACAAAAAAACTCTAACACCATATAAAGAGGTTATTCGCATGCAAATGAACACACGTTACAATTTGATCATTCACCCCTAGTAAAAACTCTGCTAAAACACAGTCTTCTCCTTTAGTAATAACATAACCGTAGACATAAGCAACATTCAAAGAGCTGAACCATGTTAAAAAATCTCTTATCTTTTCAGTTACTTTCTTACATCTTCTTGATTTTTTGTTTTATTCCCCATTATTATAACCCTACATTCATCATTCACATTCAATTCGCAATGTTGACTAATTTTTTATGTCAACATTGCATTTGTGGTACTAGGTTTACAATCAAAACATTTATAAGGTTATTAGTTCAAATTATGGGGACGCTGCTTTTTGGTTCAAGGAAGACACAATAACACCCAACTTCTGTCATACCCCTTCGGAGGTAAGGCTAAAAACCAAACGCTCCAGCTAAGGATCCAAATGTGACGTCAACAAATATTAATTTATAAAACTTAATTAAAAAATACTAATAATTTGAATTTATAAAAATAATATTTTTTTTATAAAAGTGATCATAAATATTTTTTAAAAATATAATATTTTTTATTTTTATAAAAATATTTTAAAATTTTTTATGTAATTCATACAATAAATTTATTTGCAGTCCAATCCTATAATACACCAAACACACGGTAGTATTATATCCAATTTAATTGAATCTAATATGGCGTATCACACGCAATCAAAATTCAGCTATGCCAAGTTTTACCATAGTATATTGAATTTTTAATTGAAATACTAGTAGCCATGTCAAGTGCGTTAATTTGATGGATAAAAAATTCACTACACGATACACTTTCAATATCAGGTGACTTCATGCGGCAGATATTACTAATAATTTAACTTTAATTAGAAAATTACATTCAGTCCTCTTTTAATTTTTACAAAATATTTTTTACCTCAACAACTAGTAGTTTAATTGTTTACATCCACATTAGTTTTAACAAGTCCCATATATCCTTTATTATTATTATTATTTTGTATATAATGTATTTAATGTTAATATATTTAATGTAAAATAATTGTATTTGATACCGTATAAATAATTAACAAAGTGTGAAATATTGATTAGATAAAAACTTGAAACATTAAAAAATTTTAATAACCTAAGATGGATGTTCCTTAACCCATATTTTGTATTGTGTAAATATTAATATTTTTCAAAGTGTGAAATATCAATATTTTTTACAATATGAAAATATTTTCACATAATGTGAAATAAAAAATTCAATAAAATAATGATAATAAACAATATGATACAACAAAAGGGCAATTTGTAGACATTTTTGGCAATAAACTAATATTTTTAATCAATAGATAAGTTTTATCAAATGTGCACTAAAACAGTTGTATTTCAAAGTGTATGAAATAGTTTTTCCATATTATGTAAAATAGTTGTATTTCACACCCTATAAATAATTTTAAAGAGTGAAATACAAAGCATGAAATTTAAAAAAAAAAAAAACATATATAGTTAGGGGTTATTTGGTAATTATTGGAGTAATGAATGAATGAATGAATGAATAATGATAACAAACAATTAAACTATTGGTTATTGAATAATTTTTTTTTTTTAAAAAAAAAGATAAAAGAGTATTTTTGGAATTTTCCTCGTAAATTTGTCACTAGTATTATAGTTATGTATCAACCATGTCTTTGAATTTTTTGGTGATAACACTGAATTTTTCTGATAGATAATAAGAGTAACCGTTATTTCATTTGATTATAAATGAAAAAAAATAATGATGATATATGATGAAAATAAATTTGTAATGATAAAAATGCTTTCATAATATAAGATAAAACTCGTCAGTTCTCCTGAGCGTCCAGAAAATTATTTTACTATTGTTGTAATATGCGTATTTTTTTAAAGCTTTTTTAATTCACCACAATCTCATCTCATTGATGCATTCCCATGAATAATCACAAATCAAATAAATATTATCTTCAAAATTGATTTTGAGGATACATCCTTTACATCTTTTATTGCCATAAAAACCTAATTAATTAAATTGGTTTTTTAATGGTTTTTTTTCCCTACATAGATGGTGATTTGAACTTTGTTGGTTTTGAAAATAAAATAAAATTCTATCTTAATTCCCCTGAAGTTTAAATGGATTTGTTGACCTTCCTGTCCTAATTTAAGAAAATAATGATTTCCTCATTTTAGTCAATCATAAATACATAATTTTACTATTATTCTTTGATTTTTCCAACCAGACAAAATGGACTGACAGAACCAAGTGCCAACCATAAAGATGTTTCTAGCAACAAGTACTTAAAATCAATTATGGACGCCCTTCAATCGATACACGCCACATGGGATTCTTACATTTCAAAAAGAGCATTATTTTGCTAACCAAGTCATTTTGTAAGGTTTTTTCTTTTGAAAACATTTGACGTGAATGATCGTGTGATGAGATCAATTAATATCAATCTCCTGTTGAAATTAAAATTAAATATAAAAGTAATTTTCATTACTCCAGGTGGGGTGGCTGAGTGGTAATCGTCCCACCCCTACCTTCAATACATTGATTACGGGTTCAAGGAGTGACATTTAAACCAAATCTCGATAGATGTAATGTTAAAAAAAAATTATTTATGTATTTATGTTGTACCAATATAGATCTACCTAATTATATTAAAGTTAACTGGGATTATTTGATGATTGAAAAAATTCATTAAATTTCTCATATTTTTCATAATCAGTATATCAAAATAACCCTCATATATTTCTTAAAATTACTATAAAATATACAAAAACTATACAATAATAATTTTAAAAATTTTACTAATCACTTTGTTATATTAAAATTATTGTACAATAAAATTTTAATTTCTCAAAAGCAATATGAGACAACTTAAATTAGTTTTAATTAATTTATTTAAATAATAATTGTCATCATTATTTGGTTTATAATTATTTTTGTAATTATTTAAGTAATCCTACGTTTAAGAAGTCAGCTTGTGTCAAACAATATATTTCTAACTTATCATAGTTTTAATGTCTACATTATACCTCCAATCAAGTACAACCTTTCTTTCTTCTCTTTCTTTGGATTTTCTCCCGATATTTTCTCCATTTTTCAAAGTTCAAACATGAAAATGGAGTCGTTTTCAATCTGCAATTATTTTAATGAATTGAGCTTATCTCTCTTTAATTTCTCTTTCAGTCATTTTCTTCTTTACATGTTGAAAAAGAATTATCTTCTTATCTTAGTCATTTCATTCTTATCTTTACCAGTATTCATGATATATTTTTTTGAAATAGAAATTCTGTTGTTGTAGATATCTTTTCTCTCTTTCAATTTTTTTTTTTTTTTTTTTTCATTTTTCTTTTTGTGAGTTTGCACATTCGAATATCAATACAGTTGTCCTACTTTCAAAATACGGTATTCCAGTGAAGGCACTTGAACCAAATATATTACTAGGTTTATTAGGTTTAATGAGCGTTCTTACCACCAAGGTGCATTGGATGACGGTATAAATACAATTGCCTTACAATGACGATGTTATGTGATTCAAGGCAACATAATCGCTGTTTCAGTTGATCTTTCTACTTTTACAGCATTAAATTTTGAGTTTTTTTTTTTTAAATAGCAATAAATCAGTACTTTGATTTTTAATAGGGCCTATTATGAATTTTGGACAAAAGTGCCACTGTATATAAATTGGCAAAAAAAAAAAAAAAAAAAAAAGGAAAAGAAGAAAAGAGTTTTTATTGAGAAAAAAGATGCAATGACAGAAAAGTGTAGGTTGAAATGATTGAATTTGGAGATACAATAGGACAGAACTTTATCTTATTTGTCAAGACATTCCCAATGATATATTATAAGCTTAATCTAACATTGTTTACCACTTTAAAAGCTTTTCGAAAGTGTTCAATACAATTTTAAATACAAAACAAAGTTCTTTTCAATGGCTTCCTCATCCTCCATTTTTATTTAATTTCACCATCTAAACATATTTAAGACAAATGCATATCATATTTATGGTTCCAAACCTCATGAAACTCAAATTTTTTTTAAACAAAAATTTCAAAACACTCTTTTTTTTTTCCCTAACTCATCGCACATGTCGAAATGATAGAGGAAATGAGAATAAAGAGAAAGAAACTGGATTTATTGATTTTTAAAACTTGATTCGTGATTTTAAATTCATGGTCTAAAACTGAAATGACAGAGATGATAAGAAAAAGACAAGTCTTTGTTATCCTTCATTAAGGGTGCTGACCATCTACGATCAGTTTGGTGGTAGGAGTTGTGCACCTAAAAACCTTATAAAGGTTACGAATTCAACTCTAAACGCGACCCTGAGGAGCCAAAAGGGGTTGTCCGGCGTGGTTTTTACTCCTGGCCCAACGTGGTATTCATCGTCGGCCCTATACAAAATATTCTGTTGGCGAGGTTCCGACCCCCAACCGGGTGTTGACCGTCTCTGGACGTCAACAAAGGACATAAAAAAAAGTTTACAATTTTAGATGCTATTAAAACCAAGATTTTGAAAATCATTATTCGCTACTCAATTGACAAGGTAGCGAGTAGCTATTTCTTGATTACTCGACGAGTAATTGGTGACAATGATTTTGAGCCAAAAAAAAAAAAAACTCACTAGCAACGGCAACGATGGCGACAACACGGGAGCAAACTGGGGAGTAGGAGACAAGAAGAAGAATTGTGGAAAAGGAAGAAGTGAATTGATGAAGTGGAAGTAAGGATCCCAATGCTTATGGTGATGGTACAGCGACAAATGAAGGCAGACCGGTGAGCAAGAGAAGAAGAAAGTTGAGAGCTTTAGAAGATCAAGAAGAAGAAGTGAACCGGGGAAGAAGAATCTAAAAGACTTGAGAAACAAATAAACTCTGCATACCAAAACAATATTGTTTTATTGTCCCTAAAATGATGTTGTTTTGGGTTAATTAAAAAAATAAATTAATCCAAACGGCGTCGTTTTGAGCACACCAAAATGACACCATTTTGGTGTCACTATTTTTTTTTTTAAAGCCTACACACATTGGCCAAACAGGCCGAGTTGGGTTGATTTGGCCGAGCACTTGACCTACTCGATTTCAAGCCCTGATCTTGAGCTAATCGAACCGACATGGTACTATTCATCGATTAGTGAACAAAAATTAGACCTACTCGATCGAGTTTTAGGACATTGATTAAAACTCAAACTATTAATTAGGTGAGATGGTAAACGAAGAGAGAGGAATGGTGCTATTTCAACTCATTTTCACTTAAATTTTCTTATCGAAATTATACACAAGAAATTACTATTCATGTTATCCTATGATATTTGTATCAACCTTTATCTGGACATGTTTAATGAATTGCCCCTAATTTGATTCACAATAACGTCATGGTTATAATAAAAATTGCCTATATAAGTCATGCTTGATTTTCGCACATACTATTCAAAATTTCTTAAATCAACTATTGGCCATGTGCAGTTGAGAAAATTTCAACGGATGGCACCAGAATAATATGAGTTTCAAAACCAATATTGAACTATTAAAATCAGTATTTTTGGCTCCAACAATTTTCAAGGACTACGATTAAAGAGATTAGTTTGCCAAAAAAAAAAACCACGAACTATGATATTTTGTAGTCCTATAACTATAGTTTGCAAAAACTGATATTGTGAAAAAAAAAAAAAAAACCCTCATTTTAATAGTTTGATATCATTTTCCAAACTCATACTGAGTTTAGTACTATCAAAAAAAAAAAAAAAAATTCCCAAATAACTATTGTCGATATTACCATACTTTTGACATAATGGCAAGCATTTTACCCTAATAAAATATTTACTATTGCCCTTTTTTTTGGAAGAACTTCATCATTACCATTTTTATTAACCTCGGATCGATGATTTTGTTATTTTTTTCTTTTACTTTTTAACCATCTCATACTTTTCGATTTTATTTATTTTTCTCACTTTTAAAGTTGTCAACTGTGCCATAAATCCTTATCCTTATTTGAGTGGAGATTTTGGGGATGGGGATGAGGATGATAATCCATTTCCAAATCCAAATGGAGAATTTCCCCAATTTCCCCATTTATAATACAAATTATAAAAATATTTATATTTAATAATTAAATTGATTTTAATAATTTTTTCCCTTCTAGGATTTAATCATATGTAATAGTTTTATATTACTTGAACTTTTATTATATATTATAACTTACGTAAGAGGATTGTAATTGTAATACAATGTTCTGGATTCCATATATTGAAGTTTTGTAGATTTACAATACTGAAATGTTATGAAATTATTTTGAAAATTATATATATTTTAAATTTCGGGTCAAAAAGGGGAATAAAAAAGGTAAATTTCATTTTGATTCCTATATTTCGGTAAAATATCATTTTTTTTTTACTCATGAATCCGTTTTTGGTACCCATCACCTCGAAAGTTTGATAACTTCATCAAATCAAGCCTTCCTTTAATTGACCGTCAGTTAAAGTTAACAATATAAGGGATATTTTGGTCTTTTTATTTTATTAACTATATGGGTGACTAGTGATGGACCTCAAAAATTTTTAAAAGGGCACATAAGCAAAGTAATAAAAAATCAAAAATTGAAATAAAAAATTAACATAACATAGGATTCCAACATAAATATGCTACCGAGGTGGTTGCATATTCCACTCTAATGAGTGAAATTCAAGGCAATACTAAACTAAATGGTCCCATTTTATACTTCAAAAGTCTCATTTGTTTGAAATTAGTGTTGTCTTGATAATTTAATATTTAACTGGTCATACATATTGATTAAAGAATTTTGTGCTAATGGTGACCAAAGAAAGGGACAGAATTTTTCACGAGCAAAAGGCCAAATAAACTACCCCTTTACTTACCTCACTACTCAGTGGCCACCACAAAAATATGGTAATTCCGTCCTTTCCACCAAATACATTTTTTTTCCAAAAGTTGATGGGCCCAACAATTAAATACGGAAAAGTTTTTCTTTCTTTTTTTAATAAATATTCAAAAGTTTAGTCGATGTCTAATTGAATTAGAACACCACCGCTTAGTATAAATAATTAAAACAAAAACTCTCCTCCATTAAGATATTGGAGGTTCCATCTAGTGCATTTTGAAAATTAAGTGGGTAGTTTTCTTCCCTCATTATGAGAGAATCAGAACCGTACAAGTAGTATTTAATCTCGAAAGATCTAATCAAACTTTTGATCTATTCGATTACTAACTTCTAAAATAAATGTCCAAAGGAACTAGTATTACTTCTCTTTGCTGGCCTTAATTTTAGGCTTCCTACTTATTAGTTTTATAGTCAATAACATCATTATAAGTCTATTGAGATTAATCGATACATATGAACTCTAAAATTTTATTTAATATAAATATAGTATTTAATGTCATAATTTAAAAATATTTAAAAAAAAAAAAAAAAAACCTCTTTATATGGGCTGATGCCTGGGTAAGATGAAATTTAGATCCACGTCTGAAAAAGCAAGTTCTAGCCCAGTTGAGTGATGAGAAAATATAGGCTTTTTATTTAATTTTATTACGTCGTCAGGATGTATCTGTTAATAGGAAATTAATTAAAAATTTATAATTTTGTTAAGCTTAGGTTCGAAGTCTGCGCATGAGTCACAGCACTAAGTCCAACCAATGCATGCTGGGCTGACGCCCGTGTTGTGTTTCTTAGCAAAAGCTGACAGAAGATAAACGGTCTATCTGGTCTCATGATGGGTCCGGTTCTGTGGTTGACACGTCTATTTAAGCGGAGATTTAATTAAAAAGTTGATAAATGATATAAACCTTTAGACCTCTATTGTTTATCAAAACTGCGGTGGAAGGTGGAAATTTAATGATAAAAAAAAAATAGATTAATAAATAAAGTAAACATTAAAAAAAAAAAAAAAAAAGGAATCTTTTGATCATCACTGAAGGTTTTTTTTTTTTTTTAAGAATTAAATTAAAAACAAACCTTCAAACAATTTTTTTTTTTTTTTGAAAATTCTTGTTCTTGTCGTGCAAAATCAGGTTCGATCAATTTCCAAAAACAATTAGATTCGATTAAATCTTAATCAACCTTCAAACATAAGGGCTGATGATGCCAAATTTTACTCTTCTCATTCATTATCATTCATATTATTTAAAAATGGAAGGATCATCTGCAGGTGCCATAGAAATGGATGATTTACAGCCTCATCAACCTACGTCCAACATTGATCTTTCTCAGGTACTGAAGAAATTTGTTTCCTTAGCAGTACCCAAATTTTTGCTATTAAGTGAAATTAACTGAGTTGTTGTCATAACTTACACCCAATTGTTATAACAATGGACAAAAGTTGTGATAATAACAAAAGTGAATTGTTGTAACAATATGAACTATTGTAACAATTATCAAGTATATGTTGTAAGTTGTAACAGAATATATGTAAAAATTAATAATAATAATAATAATAACAACATTTTTAACGTGATTCGATTTCACCCTACATCTACAAGGCAATGCTCAAATGTTTATATTAATTAATAAAGATTCAAATAATACATACATAATTTGACTTACTCAACTAACAACTTTTTCTTTACAGTTGACATAAAGTATATTACTCTATTCACTAATCCAGTATAGCGAGCTTCCCTCGACTTTTAAGATTTTTAGCTACTAAAACTCCCTCCAATGGCTTGAGATCAGTTCTCTCTAAAGACAAACAACCCTTCATCTCAAAGAGCTTATGTGTTGAAAATATTCTAAAAAGTTAATTACTCCTTAAGACTCAAAGTACTTAGAATAATATTATAAGTTTTACAAAATACATGTAGCTTTATAAGAAAATTTTCACTCGCGTTCTATCCCCAAACTTCATGAAATCAATATAGTTTTATAAAGCTAATGTGCAACCATCTTTTTCCTCTAAAAGTTTGTAAAGTAAAGATACTGACTAGAGATAAAATAGTTCAAATAAAATAAGCTTTAAAATAAAAATATTTAACCAATTTTATAGCTTGGCCAAATCTAATCATAATGCTGACCAGATTCACTTAAGAAACCGATTCTTATCTTTTGGTTGATGAATATCTCTAATAAATGAAAGAGATTTACTTTAAAATCAACATAAAAAAAATCAAGAATAAATTTGCTAAAAAATAGAAATATTATTCCTAATTTGGTCATAATTGCGTTCATATTCATCCAAGAGATAAAACTCTAATTTAGTCAAAGAATAAGTAAAAAAAAAAAAAAAGATTTATTTTAGAGAAATGAACATCATATAAATATTTACAAGGTATAATTTCAAAAATATTTTTCAATGAATTTTACCCAAAAAGAAAATATCTTTTTATAAAAGTAAACTCCAATTAATTAAAAAAATATATTATTTATTAAAAGAGATTATTTTTCTCACCGATAAGTATGAAACGAATTTTGAGAAAAATCGGAATAACTCATTTAATTCATGAAGTTAAATCAAAGCAAAAATTCCATCATTTTTACAGCACACTGCTGAACACCCAAAATTATTGCAACAATTGTTATAACTGTGGTAACAACTATTAATCAGTCGTTGTAACAACTGTTAGTGACATGTTGTAACAAATTTTATGAAAATTCTGACTATATCAAATCCTAAGTTTGCTCAAACTACTGCCATGCAATGATGCAAAAACATAAATATGATATGTTATATGATGCCAACACCTATACATTAACAACACCATACGACTAAATTTGATTAATTTGTATTCAACAATCACTCGCTAGAGAATCACTCCCATCATATGATTGCATACACTGCTCCCTCTCTAATGAAATTTATATTCTATTCCGGTTAATGTCACAAGATAGATTGTTGCGTTCAAGCTGACTAGCTTGTTAGACGGTATTCACATTCTTTTACAAAGGATCAAGAAAAGCTAATCAGCATTAGAATTTTGACACTTGCGTGGGACCCACTCGTCATATTGTTTGGGGCTCTCTATCCTTTTGGCCCTTTAACACAATAGGTTTGAGCTCTACCCGTTAACTTGGTGGGCTCTAGCTCTGGCCCAATCTACAGGCTGGAATCAATGTTGATAATATCTGTAACAGAACAAATACCTGAACTCAAAATACTTCAAAAAAAAAAAAAAAAAATTGAACTCAAAAGATTTATTAGACAGTATCAACACCCACGCATATATCTGCATCCAATTCAATAAACCAAAAAAAAAAAAAAATCATGAAACTAATTTATTAGAGGGTTTTTCAAAAAATAAATAAATAAACTAATTTATTAGAGGTTTTTTTCACATATAAAAACAACCATGAATCAATCCATATCTAATTATCTATCCAAAATAGGATCGTGACATTAAAGCCTTAAATGATGGATACATAGGTTAAATTCTTTCAAGAGCGCTGCTAAGGACATCCTGATTGTGTATTTGGAAAGCCGTCCAGGCTCCCAGGGGCATTTCTAAGTATCCATATTTACCTTTCTAAGGCCAATTCCAACCAAAACACCAAAATTATACCATTTTGGTGCAATTTTCGTCCAATGTATGCACCAAATGTTCTTTCCCAAAAAAATTTTTTGGTGCCAATGAATAGGACAACACCAAATTTGGTGTTGCACTATTCATAACATCAAATTTGGTATTAACTTATAAACTAATTTAATTAAAAAATATATTATCTGAAATATTTTGTTGAGATCTTCAAAATGAGTATAATATTGAATATATTTTAATATATTTTTAAATCTTTAATATATATTAGTTAAAAAATTATATATATAATATTATTTAAAGATGTCATTTACACCAATTTGGTGTAAAACACATTGGAGTGTAAGAAAATTTAGTGTAGCACCAAAATGATGTGAAATTTGGTGTTCACGCATTGGAGATGGCCTAAACCCTGTGTACACTAGAGAGTAAGTATACTTTCATTAACTATTTTAAAAATAGTATTGTTAAACTTTCCAAAAATTTTACCCAAATTTATGCTTAGATGATGTGGTATATGGGCTGCTAATATATTATAAATCATGAGATAATATAATAATTAATAGGATGTTAATAATTCGTATGTCATATAATTTAGATATGAATTTAAACAAAAATTTTGAAAGGTTAGCATTACTCTTTTAAAAATATCCTAATTAACGTAAAATAATAGTTTTAACGACATTTATTTATAAGTACATAATCAATAATATTTTTATGTTAAATAAATTATAATTATAAATTATAAATTTTAAAAATAATTTTTAGTGAAATATATTTACGAAAGAAATGTTTGTATGTACAGTGTTAGTAGGCTGCTAATATTGTCACTCTTGTTCTTATAGGAGGTTCAAGAATCAAGCCAGTACATGTTCACTTGTAATTAGGTCTATTTGAATCGGAGCCAAAAAGAGAGAATTTGATGGCACACTTGCTTACATGAAATTTGATCACTGATATATGGGCTCCCTCTTTCGTTCACAGAAGCGCCCCACGTAATTTCTATCTTTTGTTTTTATTTAGGTGTTTGGTATGGATTGACTTCTTCTAATTAGTGATCCTACGGCTCTACCCCACCAAGGCAGTTTGATGCGGATGCTTTGTGACTGAGAGTTAAAAGTTTATGTTACATCGTATATTCATATATCAAAAAGGCAAAAAAAAAAAAAAAAAAAAAAAAAAGGAAAAAAAAAAAACACCGTAAGTTTTATCAGCCTAATAAAACCAAATTGTTAATGTATTATAATCTTAAATATTAAATATTATAGTTAGACTTTTTCCTACCAACTTAAATTTATAAGTCTGATAATAACTAACATGGTATCAGAGCTTAAAGGTCTTTGATTCAAACCCTCTATCACTCTTTTATCTAAAAATTTTTCATTATTCATGTTATATAGTAGGACATTTAACATGTATCCGACATCTGTCATCTATTTATGTTACACATGAAGGAGAGCATTAACGTAGTCTTAAATGCTATATTTTGATTATTTTCTATCAACTTAAAGTTATGAATCTAATGGTAACTAACACATATAATGAATATAATTATATATTTTATAACATTTTATGTCATCAATATATATATACATATATGATATATTCTGGAGATGGATAGTTTGTTAATTTTGATATAAAAATTTTATATTATATGCAAACTTGAACAATCCTCCCTGTTCCTTCTCTCTAAGAAGTAAGGCCATGAGTTGAACTTATACCAATTGGTTGATGCATGCAACTCAAATAGAATGCTTAATCATAACACCATACAAAAGCCTAGATACAATGTATGTCTTATCACTCAATCTCTGGACTTTAAGAAATCCGGCTCTCATAAAAAGCTCTTAAAAAACTTAAAACTAAATGCAAAGAAATAATTAATTTTTAAGAACAAAAGATCCTATAAACAATTAAAACCATTGCTTATTTAAGACTCTTAAATGAATTTATACTAAGAAACAATTCAATTTTAAATTGAAAATAGAAAAGTTTCATTGCATCCCAATATGAAACCTATCAACTAGTAAGACTCATAATTTATCTCATATATGAAATTCTAGTCATATATGAAAAGATCTAAGAATCGTAAAATCAATTGGCTCCACATATGAAATGTTTTATGAAAATTTAAAAGTCATGTTTACCCTTCCCAAATAAAGTTTTAAATTTTTAAAACATGTCAAAAAAAAAAAAAAGAAAAAAAGAGGAAAATGAAAACATGAAAAATGGACCTCAAACGAAAAAAAAAAATAAAATTGCTCGTGTGAGGACCTAACGACTACTTAAGCAACCACTTAACAGTCAGTGATTGCTTGTCAACTACAAAAGCGGTGAGCCCGCAACCATGGTAGTGAACTCATTGTCTTGACCACTAGGTTACCGTCATAGCAGTAACTCAATAGTCAGTCTATTATCGTGTGCTTTCCAATTTTGACCGTACTTAGAAAATGACCAAATTATCCTTAGAAATGACTCATGTAATTGTACATTGAAGATAAACATGCTAACATGTGACACATACAATGTATGCAATCCTAGAGGTCCAAAACTACATGTAAGCAATGACGGACCTAGAAAATTTATTTAGGAGGGGCACATGAACAAAATAATAAAAACATTGACATCCATACTAAGTATATAATTTTTTTTTTTATAAAAAAACAAAGTTCGATAATATAATATAATTTAAATAAAATAAAATCATATAATACTTAAGCAAAGTAAATAAAAATCATAACGAAATCATTAATATAATAACAACAAAAAAACATAAATTACGTAAATTTATTATTTACTCAAAAGACCATTAATTTAAATAAAAAGCAAACCATGTGTATTTATTCAAAAACAATTTCAGTCTAATTAAAAAAAAAAAATGTATTTATGATGAACAACAATAAGTTCATACAACGAATTATAAACTATATTCTAAATTTTTTTGAACTTCTAATTTTTATTGATACTAAATAATGCAAAGTAAAAGTAAATAGATATATATATATATATATATAAAGTTGAAGCATGATAATAAATTAACCATATTTTTAATGTGATAACTTAAAATTTAAGATTTTATTAGAATTGATTGATAAATGTATATTAGGAGTTTAGGATTTTTTTTCATCGTTCATGATAAAATATAAAAGTTTACAAAGTTAAAATATGTTGAGTTTGAAGGTTTACCCAGTTGATAAATAATTAGTACTTATCTCAAAAGAAAAAAAAAGTAAATTGTACTAAAAAATATAAAAAAGTAAATGTGTAAAGAAAGGGTTAAACAATAAATTAATATAAAATGTAAATAAGTAAATGTGTAAGGGGGGGCGGGGGGCTGGAAAGTAAATGTATATAAAAAGGAGAGTTGAAAAGTAAATGTATATAAAAAAGTACAAAGGAAATGCATATTGAAAAGACAATAAAAACAGTAAAATTAGTGGTGAGTTTGGAGTAGAACCTACAACTCGTTGCAGATTACCATACGACGCTGGCCATCAAGCATTTTTATCTTTTGTGAGTGTATAAACACCATAAACTTAATAAATTTTAATAGAATTTCAGGGGAGCACGTGCTCCGACTGACCCTATGCTGGGTCCACCCTTGCATGCAAGTACTCTTTAACACGTGAAATACAACATAAACGAGCATAAACAAGCATCAAACCATGAGTATTTGAGCACTTGCATCTTGTAACCTTCTAATTAACCTTCTTGCTTTATTTTGATCATCAACTTCCATTAAGGGGTGAGAGCATTGAGACGGTTGGACTAGGTTGGATTGAAAAATTTTCAACCGACCCAACCTAATATAATTTTTTAATTCAACCTAACCCAACCCAATAATAGACTAGTTAGATTGGATTAGATATTAGTTGAAATATCGTAAAAATTTTAATGATTGCAAATAATATTTCTAATATTACATTATTATATATAAATTCAAAAATTACGAATAACGATTGCAATTAAAAGTTCAATTCATAAAACCAATACAAATAAAGATAATTCGTAACGTAAGTACAAACAAAAGTTTAACTCATTAAACATTACAAACAAAAGGTCAATTTATGAACCACAAAGACACCATAAAAAAACATAAAACCTTAAGAACACATGTAGTTGTTCTTGATCTTCATCCCTAGCAAATATTCTTCTAAAGAGAGGAGAAAATCTTGAATTTATAACTACGGGTAGGCATCTAATTTGTTGGGTTAAGTTGAAAAATTTTCAACTCAACCCAACCCAATATAAATTTTTAACCCAACCCATCCTAACTTCCTTTTTTGGTTAAGATTTAACCCGACCTAATGGTTGGTTGGCTAGAGTCTGTTGGGTTGGGTTATAGATGTCCACCCCTATTTCTATTGCTCATCCTAAATCCTAAGTTTTAATTCCTAGGAATCCAAGAACACATATAAAAGTGTATTGTCTCTAAATAAGCCAATTACAAATCACGGAACTTACAACTAAATTTGTTATTATGGGACATATATGTTTTTTCATCCCCATTGATTTTATTTCATTCTTATAAATGTACTTTTAGGTATAAAATATTGATTTCATCCTTACAAAATATGTTTTTAGGGATGAATTTTATTTTATCCTTATTGATACCTTTTCAGGATGTTTTTTTTTTTTTTTTTTTGTCCCAAAATATTTTATCCATATTAATACTGTTTCAAGGATGAATTATTTTTTTTGCTATAGATATACTTTTCGGGATAATTTCGTCCCTATGTAAGTCTTTTAGGAACAAATTTTTTCACCCTAAAATGTTTGTCCAAATAAATTTTTTTTTTTTTCAGGTATGAACTCTGTCCCGTCCATACTGATGTATTTCTATAGATAACATTGAAGGACGGATGTTTTTGTCCCAAAATATCTTATCCATACAAATCTTCTTTTAGGGATGATAGATGTACTTTTAATGATCAAATATTAATTTTGACTCTTTTAAGGTCGAATTTTTTCGGAGAAGTATGTTATTCAATCTGAAGTTTATTAGGGTTTGATTTTTTTTTTTTTTTTTTTAGTTTTCAATGATAGGTTTCCGTGGCATTCTCATATTCTATAGACTCTATATTTAATTTTGTTAGAATTCTTTAATAAATCCAATGAAATTTTGAGAGAATGGTAAGATTTGTTATAAATTTTTTTCATCATAAAAATCATTTTAAACTCCATCCAAATCCATTCAAATTCATCACTTAAATGAAATATGTAAAGTTAATGAATTTTTTAATATACCTAAATTATTGGATTTCATACAGATTTGAATTGAATACATATAGATTTCAATGGAATCCATTCAAATTTAGATTGAATACACTCAAACATTTGAAATATTTTAAATTTCAATAAAATTTTAAATTGAATACACACTCCTAAGAAATCTAATGAAATATTGAGGAGAATATAAAATTTGTTATAAATTTTTTTCCCCCCATAACAATCACTTTAAAATTCATCCAAATCAATTCAAATCTATCACTTAAATGAAATTTGTGAAATCAATGACTTTTTAAATACACATAGATTTCATTAAATTCTATATAAATCTGAATTAAATATATTAAGATTTTAATGAATTTTATACAAATATGAATTGAATACATCTAAATTTTAATAAACTCTATTCAAATCTAAATTGAATATACTCAAACTTTTAAAATCCTTTAAATTTCAATGAAATATTAAATTGAATACACTCTCATCTTGTCCCTATAGATATCTTCTAGGGTAGAGACAAATTTGTCCCAAAAAGGTTTGTTCCTTTAGCTCATGTTCCTTGTAATGATTCCTGCCCATCCAATCTACAATTTGATCTTCATTAAATATTACCCAATAGCACAAAGCAAGGTTGACACAATGTTAAAATGTCGCCTCCATCCATGCGTTGACACCAAGATAATGGGTTCAAACGTACTTTTCACACTAATATGTGGGTTTCTCTTCCCAACGCACTGTGAGTTGCCCCTTTCCCTACCCTTTCACCTATGCGATGTGAGTTGCTCCCTTCCATCTTGGAAACTAATCCTTTGAACCATACTTCATAATCATATTCCTATTGGTTCCGACTATCTCTTGGGCTAAGTACAAGCAAACAATATATATATATATATATATATATATTACCCAAGAACTCATCCAGTAGATTATAATACAATTTATTTTCCTATTAACATATGAATAATTTCTTCTGCAATCCAAGAAGATACTGCCAAATTTTAACATCACTTCTTTTTGAAATGCTGTCTACTCTAGCTTTTGGAAGCATACAATTATTTGTGGGCACTGACAAAAACCTGTCAACTAAACGTGATGACTGATGAACGATTCTTAATTAATAATATCCTAATTTTAATTACTTTATTTTGTTTGTTAGACCTCCTCTACTATAGTAGTGTCTTTGAACTGAATTTTGGGTAAAGTTTGATTTGTGACCAGTTATATATATTTATATATCTATATTTTATGAACCGAAGGATACAATTAAAGTTGAGAAACAACCAGTTGTTTGACAGTTTTTTATATGGCAAAAAAAAAAAAAAAAAAAAAAAAAAAACAATTAATTAATCCAAAATCTAGAACCTAAGGAAAATTTACCTTAATATAACTTTTGAAAAAGATATTTGAAATTCTCAAGACTAATCAAATTATCCTTAATTTGTCAGTTAATACAGGTCTCAGCGACAGACTAAAAGATTCATATTAGAAGGGCACTTTAAACAAATAATAATAATTTGAACTATAATAAATTATGAACATTTCATTTTAATTAACTTCTAGCCATTACCAACCGATCAAGGATATAAGTAAAAACTGAAAATAAATAATACACCAAATCAAGCACATATGTACTGTTATACTTTAAAAAACTTATAATTATAAAGCATAAGAAGAAAATAAAATTGTGTTCTTTACTAATCAATGATTCATATAAAGTAAAAAAAAAAAAAAACTTAATTCAAATTATATAATATTTACTAAAAATTGTTGGAAATCAAATTATCTAAATCCAAAGTATAAATAAGAAACTGACTTTAGATTAAAACAAAAAAAAAAAACAAAACAAAAGGAACTTAAGTAAATACGACATATCTCTTCAATAAATAAATTTTTATATTGCTTTATTGATTGATTCGAAATAGAGTAAAATTACTGAAAAATAAATAAAAAATGAGAGAAAAAAATTAAATTATGATTGTCCCAAAAAAAAAAAAAAAAAACTGAAATAACAAATTAAATTTAGTAGGACTTATTGATTAGATCTTCGAAGCAACTTAAAAGTATTATATTTAAAGTGCGCAAGAAATACTAAATATGTAGAATAGGTTTGATATGTCAAAAAACAAAAGCATGATTGGAAATAAATTAAGTTGTAAAAATTAAAATTTTATAAAGGTAAGGATAGAAAATATAAAATAGAATGATAAATTTAGAATTATACAATATAATTTAACAAAATTTTATTAATTTTTAATTAAAAAATGAACAAACTTTTATATAGGTCAGCCCTGGGTGAAAACATATAGAAGAAGATATTTTAAAGGCATGAATTTTGCAGTACTAAAATCTAATCCCTTGAAATTTTATATATTATTTTCTATTGACGTGAAGGAACATTTGATATCTATCATAAAATTACGAATATCCATCAACAATACTATATCTATTATAATATTATTATTTTATTGGTTTCTTCAGGATAATGTTATGTGGATGTAAATGAAAACAAAAATGAGTGGCCGTGAGTTAAAAGTTACAATGAATAAGTATAAGCTATACACCCACTTATCTCATAAGATATGGATTCAACACCCATTAACAGTATCTTCTACTTTCTCTCTCATATGTCAGGATAGTCTCTCATTTATGTGTGAGTTACTTCCTTCTCTCTCTAATCATGTCATTAGTGTTTATTTTCATTTGATTTCGGTTATTTTTTGAGTTAACCCTAGTAATGTAATGTAATTTGAAGAAAAAAGTTGTTGGGAGTAATAACCGATTTCTTTTGTCTTCCAAGAAAAAAAATATATAAATGGCACTAATCCCTTAATTTACTGATAATTGCAATGAACCCAAAACTATTACTTTAATTACACTAGCATCCTTTTCACCTATTGACTAATAATTGACCACCATTTTGCCAGTTAAGTATAAGGAGCAAATAAATCTTTTTATCATTTACATGATTTAAACATTAACTTATCAAAATTTTAGATTCTAAAAAATGTCAAAAAAGATCAGACTTTTTTTTTTTTAAAAAAAAAAGAAAAATTTTAAACATTACGATCTATAAAAATTTCATATTGTATGAAGATCCCTATTACTAGATTTCAATCTCAAAAGCAACTTCATCTACACATCAGAATGAGCTATGCTCCAACACTAACCCGTCATTATAATTTAATTCAATATTTTGATGAAAAATAATTTTCTACAAAAATTTTTCCATTTGAAATCATCCCATCCATTATTCAATTAGAACACAACCAAGGATGAAAGTAAGATTTACTACTGTAATCAAAATAAAATATCAAAAAGATTTTTTTTTCTTCAATTAATAATTAAATATTAAATATAATAAATGATAACTTAAAAAAATAAAAAAATCATGATCACCATATTCTTTTTCAAAGATGTTGTAACCTAAACTGTCGTATGAAGATTTTAATAACTTCAAACCCTTTCCCTTAAAGGAATAATTATCTATTGCAACTCCAACTGCAAAACGAATTAAAACCTTCATTAAAGTGGCCCGAAGGTTGTCTCCAGGAATATCATCCGATGTTTGAGTCAGATTTTATTTTAGATTATTTGAATGGATGACTCTTTTCTCTAAGAACTAACTCCTAATAAAGCGTTAAACCACTTTTATAAGAAGACACAAAACTTACTTGTAGGTGTCACGCACATGCGATGGTGTTTGTCATTTGCCGCTTGAATCACCTTCGTGTTGATTGATATCCGCTGTATGTAGGACATTGGTCAATGATCTAGTGGAATAGTTTCCTCAAAGGTTAGTATTACCTGCCTTCAAATTCCTTTAATTGATTTCTTCATTCATAAAGTTTGAGACCTTCTTTAGTTGCAAAGGTAAATTTTTTGCTTTCAGTGACTGATTATACTAAATGTTGAGCTCAATGTATCATTTGACATCACCTTCGCTTAAAGTTCGGGCCACGTGCCACGTGTCCTATTTATATTATGATGATGTGTCTGCTTCTATTTGGCCTATGTTGCACATGTACAAAACCTAAAACAATTAAAATTCAAAATAAAAAGAATCAATTTTTTTTTTTTTAATCTAGTTTGGAACATATATCCATCTTCAAAACCAAATATTTTTTCTTCAATGAAACCCAAATCTACAACAATTCTCTCAAATCAAAATCAAAACATACTTCTCTTCTTAAATCAAAAACTTTCTTTTCTATATAAATTTTCAAAAAAAAAAAAGAAAAAGGGAAAAAAAATGAACAGATCGATGCAGATCGACTCCAACGAAGATGGACCAGCATTCATCTTAGATGGTGACCTTCTCCATTAGACATGAAGTCGAGTCCATCTTTGATAAAGCTAATGATCTCTATTAGAGACGAACATTGATAAACACCTCCATCGGTCGATGAGGGAAAGGGGAAGTATGCAGTTGGCGGCTTGTGGAACCACGATGTCATGATCAAGGTGATCGGCATGGGTCAAAGAATGGTTAACATCGATCTAATTTAGGAATTGGTTTAATTAAGATTTGACTTTCTAAGTTTAATTAGGATTTATTTTTGTTGTTTCCTATTTTATTTCTTTTTATTAATTTAAAATTATTTCCTTACAGAAATATATTTCCTAAAGGAAATAATTATTTCCTTCTAGGAATCAATTTTATAAATGACTTAATTATTTCCTTCTAAGAATCTATTTCCTTAAACATTAGGATTCTATTTCTTAAGAACCTTTTTTTTTTTTTTTTGATATATTTCCTCTTATTAATTAAACTATTTTCATTTAGGTTTTATTTCCTTAAGTATTATAATTCTGTTTCTTAAGAATGTTTGTTTCCTAGGAAAATTAGGATTGTTCTAGTATAAATAGAACCTTAAAGTTAGGGAATGTATGTTTTTTGGCTTTTGAAATATTAATAAAATCTTGCCACTTTGCGAGGTAAGTATCTTATTTTGATTTGACTTTTCTAGATATTTTTACTTGGGATTGCTTAGGTTAGGATTAGATCATTTGTGATTTGAGTCTAGGTTTCTTTTTTCTTTTTTAGGTATTCTTGCTTGGGATTGCTTAGGCTAAGGTTAGATCATTCTGTAATTTGATTCTAGATTTTTTTAGGCTTTTTTGGATATTCTTACTTGAGATTGTTTCGGCTAGGATTAGGTTAACTTTGTGATCTAATTCTAAATTTCTTTAAACTATTTTGAGTATTTTTACTTAGAATTGTTTGGACTAGAGTTGATCAATTATGTGAACTAACTCTAAAGGGCCAGTTGATTCAATTATGTAGACTAATTGATTTGTTATCTATTCTATCATGTGACGTGAGTCATGGCGATTTAGACTAGTCGTTAAAACTATAGTTAAGCCCTCAATAGACACCATCCATAGGCAACGACTATGGAAAGGGGAGGCGATGGTCAGGGCAAGGGCATGATAGGTGGCTTTGGAGATGTTGAGAGAGGAAAGGACTTTACCTGGAGGGGGGAGGGGCGCGAGGGGGGGGGGTGGAAGTGTAGAAGTAGTAGACTCTCGAGTGGATGGTCAGTATTTGATCAAGAGAACTGACAACCACGCCAGATTGTCTTGAAAAAAAAGGTACATATTTAAAGTAAGAGTAGAATGGACCTTACAAACTAGCGGTACAGAACAGTTAGTCAGTGGGCCACAGGGACTGAGTGCAATTAAGCTAATAATTCATGGTTGAATGCAATTATAGTAAAGCCAGGAGGTGTATCCTAAAACATTGGAGCTCTCTTACACAAAATAATAAAGCAAATTACAATTTAATTACCTCGTTGAAACGCATTTACAGGCGGAGCAATAGTTTCAGTATTATTACAATTTACCCCCCTCCGTTAACATTCATCCGTTAAAATTAAATATGTGAAGGGTAAAATTGTCTTTTTAATCTTATTTTAATTTTTTAAGATAAATTTAAAATAACTTAAATTAAAAAAATTTAACCAGATCTCCACCGTCCATCTTGAGATGGACGGTAGAGATCAATTTAAGAAAATTAAAAAATTAAAATAAATATTAAATATTAACCAAAAATCCAACTTCAACCCATCATTCTCATCATCTTCTTCACTAGTTTACTATCAAAAATCCAACTTCAACCCATCATTCTCATCATCTTCTTCACCAGTTCACCATCAAAAAATCATCCACAATCATCAGTTAAAAAAATAAAATCATCAACTCAAACAATCACCAGTTCAACCAAATCAACAACAAAATAAAAATTATTATTTCAACTCAATAATAAAAAAAAATTAAGAAAAAAATTGAAAAAAAATCTGGGAACCCAGAAATCTGGGTTCGTGTGACCCAGACACGAACCAGATCTGGTTCGTGAACCCAGAAATCTGGGTTCACATGAACCCAGATTTCTGGGTTCATCCGCATGAACCTAGATCTGGGTTCATTCGGATGAACCCAGATCGGGTTTGAAGAGCAGAAGAAAAAGGTAAAGCGGAAGAAAAGAAGAAGAATAGCAGAAGATGAAGCAAAGAAGAGATGAAGAAGAATAGCAGAAAAGAAGATGAAGCGGAAGAAGAGAAGAAGAAGAAGAATAGCAGAAGAAGAGAAGAAGAATGAACCCAAATCGGGTTCGAAGAAAGAATACAGAAGAAAAAAAAAGGAGAAGAAAAAGAAAGAAGAAGCAAAAGAAGAGAGGGAGAGAGATTGATGAGAGGAAGAGAGAGACTTTATATATATAAGGGTAATTTCGTTTTTTCACTGATTTGATACTGTTCACCGTTAAATATAATAGAATCTTTCTAACGGTGGAGGGTAAATTGCAATAATACTGAAACTATTGCTCCGCCTGTAAATGCGTTTCAACTGGCTAATTAAATTGTAATTTGCTCCAAAATAATAATTTATATAAGCACTAAATCAATAACTCAAAAAATTTGTACACGACACCACAATGACGAGTACGAGTCAATCTGCTGTAGAAAAAGCCACAAGCCGACTCTCTCCTAAGAGTCCTTGAGCGTATCGCAATACCACGAAAACACCAGGACGGAGGAAGCTGCTGCCAAACATGTCTAGCGACGGTTCATCAGAAGAAAGAAAGGTTCCTTTGCTTGAAGATTTAGCTTCTTCGACCGTTGGATCAAAAGATGAGCGAGGTATCATGAGGAAGATGGACGTCTTGTAACAAGGTTTTGGATTGAATCGCAGAAGCTCTGGTATATAGTTGGTCCCGCAATATTTAGCCGAATTGCCTCCTACTCTATGCTGGTCATCACCCAAGCCTTTGCTGGTCATTTGGGTGACCTTGAGCTGGCTGCTATCTCCATTTCCAATAATGTCATCGTTGGTTTTGATTTTGGTCTCTTGGTAACTCTCTCTCTCTCATTTTTTTTTTCCTTGTGTTTTGTGGGTGAAAAGGGTATTTCATATTTATTTTATTTCTTCTTGATCATAAATGTTATTGGTTTACTTTTTTGGATCAGTTGGGGATGGCAAGTGCACTAGAAACGTTGTGTGGACAAGCTTTTGGAGCCAAAAAATACTACATGTTAGGTGTATACATGCAACGTTCATGGATAGTGCTTTTCCTGTGCTGTGTTTTGCTTTTGCCTTTGTATCTGTTCGCCTCACCAGTGTTGAAGCTTCTAGGCCAGCAAAATGATGTAGCAGAGCTATCTGGGCTGGTTGCTATCTATATGATACCACTTCACTTCAGCTTTGCTTTTCAGTTTCCTCTGCAGAGATTCTTGCAAAGCCAGCTTAAGACTATGGTGATTGCGTGGGTGTCCATGGTGGCTTTGTTGGTTCATATCCTAGTGAGCTGGCTGTTTGTGTACAAGCTGCAGCTTGGTGTGGTTGGGACTGCCGTTACTTTGAACTTTTCTTGGTGGGTTTTGGTGTTTGGTCACTACGGTTATGTTGTCTGTGGTGGGTGTCCTCTTACATGGACTGGCTTCTCCATTGAAGCCTTTTCTGGTCTTTGGCAGTTCGTAAAACTCTCTGCTGCTTCTGGTGTAATGCTTTGGTACCCCTCTCTCGCTCTCTCTCCATTAAATTCTCCATTTTGTTTTAAAATCCTGCATTTTGTTTTCTCATTCTCTATGAACCTAATCGTGTGATTTTCTCTGTATTAAAATAAAAATCATCACAGCTTAGAGAACTGGTACTACAGAATATTAATATTGATGACTGGAAATTTGAAGAACGCAGAGATTGCTGTAGATGCTTTGTCTATATGGTGCGTATGTGTCTTATTCATGATAATTAAACAAGATTCATCAGCTTTCATTCACAGGAAAATTTACAAATATATTTGAGATACCTGTTTTAGGCACGTACACAAACTCCTTATCATTATATGACGACGCTATGAATTGATTTGTGGTCTTGGTTATTTTGTCTGGTTTTGGCAGCATGACGATAAACGGGTGGGAGATGATGATTCCTCTAGCGTTCTTTGCAGGAACCGGGTAATTAAAACCTCTCACTTCAGTTACCAAGTTTTGTTTTCCTTTTTGTCGTTATTATGAACCCAATGGAGCCCATTCCACTGTAGTCAACACGTAATTTTTACCGTGTTTCTTTCGTACTAGTCAAGGCAAACATGAAACATGTGAATCGTCCTTTATTAATCAATTGCAATACTGCACTATCATTATTATTATTATTATTATTATTTATATCTGAATCTAGTTTAAAGTAGAATCGAAATTTATTGAAATACAAACATTAGTGGCATGATCCACGTATCACTCTCATGCTAAAAAGATCTATCCACGTAAAAATAGGAGAAAGATCACACTAGGATGGGGTAACTCATAATTATAAAGGTGTGAGAAACTTTTATTTTTGACCACAGGGAGTATCGACCCATACTCTTTGAGCATGGGGCAGCTAGCGCACCAAGGCGGCGGCCGCCATTGACTGAGCTATCATTATTTATCCATAAAGTTTCTTTTTAAAATGACCCCAACAACATTAGATCTTAGGCTAGGCTACCAGTAGGTGACACAGTAGTCACATGTGTAAGCTGCAAAAGGTAAAATAAGAAATTTGTATTAAATTGTATTCCATTATATAATTGTGTTAACTGGCCAACTGGTGATGTGTGAAATTGAAGTTGAGAATTCTAAGACAAACATTCTTTGGAGCGTCTAGATTCATGGTCTACATTTCGTCATTTATATACTAGCGACATTCAACTTGTATAGAGAGTTGTTTTTTTTTTTTTTCCTTTCTTAGAGATATGTATAGAGAGTTGCTTTTGTTGTTTGTTTGTTACTGGGTTTTGTCTGTATAGTAATTGATTTGTAATATGAGATGCATGTCAATATCTTTACGCATTAGATGGACCACTCTTTGCATGATTTGTACACGAATTCTAAATCATTACGACTTTTATGCCTGGTCCCACTAGTTTATTTAAGATTTTCGGAGGGTCTAGATTGATGCCTGATTTATCCCATTTCTGTTCCTAAAAACATTTTTCAATTATTAAATCAATACCCATAATGGATGATTTCATTATTATTATTTTTTTGAGCTAATTGGATCTATAGAACCATTATGATGGAATTATAATGCAATCGGAATCATAAACCTCTATTCAAGAGAAAAATTAGCCTCATCACTTGAAAAACCTTATCCACAATTTACTCACTCATATAGGAGGGATTTAATGATAATTGTTTGTATTATTGTGGATAGCACTTGAATTTGTGCACTCATATGGGGCGTAGGTGGTCTGTGTCAACCATTGTTTAAAAACTCGGCCGAGTTGGCCGAGTTCTCGCCGAGAACTCGCCGCTCGGCCGAGTCCCGAGCCGAGAACCCCCAACTCGGTGGGTTTAACTCGGTTTCTGTAGAAACTCGGCCCAACTCGGGCCCAACTCGGGCCTACTCGGCCCAACTCGGGCCTACTCGGCCCAACTCGGACCTACTCGGCCCAACTCGGGTCAACTCGGCTGACTCGGTCTCGGTCCAACTCGGTTTTTTTTTTTTTTAATTTCTTTTGTCAAAACGGCATCGTTTTGGCACGCCAAAACGACGCCGTTTTGGCATAATACTCGGATCAACTCGGGCTAACTCGGCCCGACTCGGTCCGACTCGGCCCGACTCGGTCCGACTCGGCCCGACTCGGTCTCGATTTTTTTTTTTAAATTTTGTTTTTTTAAGGTTATAATTATGTAATTATGTTAAAATGGTTTTAGAGGTTGTATGAGATAAATTTTAAGGGTTTTTATGGTTATATGATTATATTTTAATTATACATAAAAATTTTAAATTTTATTTTTTATAGGTTTGACAGGGTTTGACCATGGGTCAACGGATTGACCGTTGACCGATGGTCAAACCGAGTACTCCCCGAGTACTCGCCGAGTTGCCGAGTACTCGCTGCTCGCTACCTCGCCGGTCGAGTAGCGAGTAGCGAGTTTTGGAACATTGGTGTCAACTAGACCAGTAACTTGGAGTGAATGATTTTATTACTTGTTCAAAGATTTATGAACATTTTTAAAAAATATTTGTATTTGATTTGAATTTAAAAAATATTATGTGGAAAACAAGATCTGAGACAAACAGGCCTCAAGTTTGTACACATCACGCAACATTAATCATTCATTCTTTTGGTCATTATAGAAAAATTATATAAAATGACGTGGATGCCATTTGGTGCATGCATTAGAGCGTTTTTATTTTCTTGTGGAACAAGTTATACGGTCATTGTTAGTGTCATCCGATTGTTGTTATTCCTTTGTTTGCTTCTTTCAAGGAATTGAAGAGGGGCAAGAGGACAAGTGGCGGGTTAATTTTAGTCAGCCACGACAGCCGAAACTGAAGTGGACTTTTTTTTTTTTTTAATATATTTTTTATGAGTGAGACCGGTCTGGGTATAATCGAAACTAACAACCACAGCTATTGTCACGCGATTAGAATAGTCAATTCAAAAAATAGGGGAAATTAACTCACAAAGAATGAGAAGCAATCCACCTATCGTTGGAGCTAAAAAGTGGTCTAGTGAGCACTTACCGGGAGCTAACCACTAAAGAGTGGCTTGATGAGTGCGTGAGCCTGGCACTCCAGGATGTCAAGACGGGCTTGCCCTTGCTCATTTGAAAGTGGGCTTCTTGGAAGTTGGAAGTACCCAACTGCTCACTTTAATTAGTTTATCTAATAGAAAAGGAATTTTCCTGTAATTTATGCTTGTGGGCCTCCATTGTTGGGTGACAACTATATATATTATAATTCCTTTAATTTATTAAGTGTCAAATTGAAAGAACCAATGTAATCTATGTAAACTTTTCCAACAATGCACTTGGTCAACATTTCATTGTCAAATAAATTTAATATTAGAAACAAATTTTGATCAGCAAACCTTCTTCTAGAGTGTACAAACAAAAGACTGTTGGTGCAGTTTGATTGTGTGATTTTTTTTTTAATAATATCCACAGTCTAGCTATTTAAATTTGAGGTATTGTCCACAGATAATATTTAAAAAAGCCTGATGTTATATTATTAAAAAATTTATCTAAATTTATTATTTAAATAATATAGCAAACTTATGTATAATTACTACATCATTAATACATTATCTCAAAATTAATGCGGTAACTGTAAATCAGCTTAACATATTATTTAGGTAAAATTTTTAAATAAATTTTTGAGAAATATAGATTGTTCTTGAAAAAAACTCACTTTATATGAACATATTTTGTAATTTTAAATATTGTCTACGAATTGGATTAATTTCAGTACCTCTCTTACGGTTTCATTTGATGACACATGATTGCAGAGTGAGAGTTGCAAATGAGCTTGGGGCCGGTAATGGGAAAGGAGCCAAATTTGCTACAATTGTTGCAGTGGTGACATCAGTCATAATCGGCCTCTTCTTCTGGTGCTTGGTTATGGTCTTCCACAATGAGCTTGCTTTGATATTCTCTTCCAGTGAAGCTGTTCTCCAAGCAGTAAACGAGCTCTCTCTCCTCTTAGCTTTCACTATTCTACTCAATAGTGTTCAGCCAATTCTCTCAGGTACAACAATAGTTGCTTTTATTTCAATAAATTTTAAAATGTAATTAAAATGTAAATAAATTCAAAGAGTTTCAAAGCTTGTCAGAAATCGTTTTTGATATTTGAAACCTTGTTTAACTTGTAGGGGTGGCTGTGGGATCAGGGTGGCAATCTTATGTGGCATACATAAACTTAGGGTGCTACTATCTGATTGGGGTTCCCCTTGGATTCGTAATGGGTTGGGTCTTTGACCAAGGCGTTCTGGTACGTGTCCTCATATTGTTATATAATAATTTAAATTCAGTGCTGATATGACTTTTTATTTTTGTTGATATTGTAAAGATCTATTAACATGCGGCTACTTTACAAACTAATTAATAATTTACATTTTGCTTTTTCTCTCTTCTACTTTTAAATATAATACTTTTTATTTTTACCTTTCTTATATCAAAACATCAATAAAAATCATATCAGTATTGGATCCGAATTCGATGTTGACGACCCAAAGTCACCCACTAAAGATTTCTATGTATTTTGGTTTGGTGTGTTGGAATTCTGTTTCTGACATTGCAAAGTGCTAATTAACACTGTTAGGGAGTCTGGGCTGGTATGATTTTCGGTGGAACAGCTGTTCAAACCTTAGTACTGATTATTATTACAGTGAGATGTGACTGGGATAAAGAGGTAATTTTACAGTCTTTTATTTATTTATTTATTTTTATATATAATAGTACAGTATGCACATTGCATTACACAGTATTATTAGGTAGTGTAACCATCTATTAATATACTTAAATTTTTCTCAATTTATTAATACGTTTTTTAATTCCACGTCGAGTTAGTAAGTCAATGTACCGATCTTTATTTGGTATGGAATTGCAGGCAGAGAAAGCAAGCATGCATGTAAGGAAGTGGGCAGATGTCAAGTGAAAACAATCGTGTACGCTCTCGGATAAAGGCATATAATATGGTTAACTCAAAAATATTAATAGCTTGAGGCTCTTACTCTCATTCCTTGTCAAATTTTAATTGGCATCAGATTGCCAAATTTGAATATGGAAATGTACTGAATACAATTATTAAATTTCTTTTAACCTGTAAGAGCAAGCTGAATGAATTCCTTCGTGTACTTTTGACTTTTGATAGTGTTGTTGATGCTCAACAAATATGATTAGTTTTGTATAAATTCTTATTGAGAAAGGCTTTTGATTGAAATCTTTATTAAATTATTATTTGCAAAAACCCTGGAGTAGAGTGAATTCTCAGTTTATATCATGCAACGGGCTTTGATAGCATTGAAAAGATTCTGTTATCAATTACATTGCTTCTGATTGCAAAATTCAAGTCATTTGAACCATTTACTAACTTAGTTTGGTTTTCAGCTTGATCATTTACATGATCAGCTCAGTGACCATCAGCTTAAGCACACTTAAGAGATACTTAAAGTTAGTTATTGATGATGTAAGCATTTGATTACAAGTGGATGGATAGGATTTAGTTGGTTTTCTTTCAATGGCTAGGATCTATTATTTATGCATAGATAAATATGCTTTTTGTGCTCGGTTTGTTTAGTTGAGAATCAAGATTCAGAATGCAAGCTTTTCTTCAATCTATTGTTCTTTCGTTTGTTCATTGAGAGCTTCAAACATCTCTCAAACTGTTTCATGGCATCAGAGCCCAAAACCAACGTCAATGACTTCTGATCCTCAAAATTCCTCTGCACACTCTCAAAACACCTTCACTTCATCAACTAATTCTGAAATTCCTTTTGCGGCAGCCATGGATTTCCAATCTTTAGCAAAAATTCTCAATTTTAACCTACCAATAAAGCTTGACAAAAGCAATTACGTGAACTGGAAGCGGAAGTTCTTGCTGCGATTCGAGCTTTTGAGCTTGAAAAATTCATCTCTGAATTCGAACTTGTACCAGAACCAGTAACTGAAGAGATTGATGAGAATGAGATCGTGAAGGCAACAAAAGTGAATCCGGAGTATAGAGCCTGGAAGAGAAGTAATCATACTTTTGTTCCTTTTGAAACTCAAAATGATAGCATCACTTTTCCTGTCACTCATTCTACTGGTCCAGCTAATATTGTTGTAGATTTGAGTGATCCTTCTACTGTTAATCCTTCCAATCTTCATATGTCAAATCCATCCTCACATTTACCTCATCATTCTTCCATTCATCCTATGTTGACAAGGTTAAAAACAGGTAGTCTAAAACCAAAAGTTTTCACTTCCACACATATTATTCCTTCCATTTCTAAACCAAGAATTGTTAAGGAAGCTCTTCAAAGTCCTCATTGGAGGCAAGCTATGAATGAAGAGTGTTCAGCCTTGATGAAGAATAATACTTGGAGTCTTGTTCCTCTAAATGATTCAATGAATATAGTGGGCAGTAAGTGGGTATACAGAGTGAAGTACAATTCTGATGGTTCTAAGTACAAGGCTCATCTTGTTGCCAATTCAATCAAACCCCTGTTATTGATTTTTTTGACACATACAACCCAGTGGTTAAAGTATCCACCATTAGAGTAATATTTAACTCTAGCAGTCTTTGAAGGTTGGGACATCAAACAAGTTGATAAAAATAATGCATTTTTGAATGGAGAGTTGCAAGAGGAGGTTTGAATGTCTCAACCTACTGGGTTTATTCATCCTCAGTATCCTCAGTATGTGTGTAAGCTATATAAAGCATTGTATGGATTAAAGCAGGCTCCTCGAGCCTGGTTCACTAAGTTTAGAGGTGCTCATTTAGATTGGGGCTTTCGCAATTCTAAGTCTAATGCTTTCGCAATTCTAAGTCTAATGTTTCTTTGTTTTTCAAGAAGGTTGGAGTTCATGTTATCTTGCTTCTTGTTTTACGTAGATGACCTACTGTTCACAAGGAGTGATTCACATCTGATTCATCAAGTTATTACAGACCTTAACAGGGTGTTTGCTTTAAAGACTCTAGGTTCAGTATCCTATTTTCTAGGCTTTGAGGTTTTCAAGAATCGTTCTGGTTTGTGTCTCACACAAACCAATACATTCTTGATTTACTTTAAAGAACAAATATGGAGTCTTGCAAACCTTGTTCTTCTCCTATCAGTGCCAGTACTGAACTCAGCCTCTTTGAAGGAGAATCTTTTAATGATATCACTCCCTATCGTAGTGTGATTGGAGCTCTTCAATATCTCTCCCACACAAGACCAGACATCAGCTTTATTGTCAATAAGATGAGTCAATATTTAGCGTCTCCAACTGTTACACGTTGGTAGGCTGCTAAGCGTGTACTCAGGTATTTGAAAGAAACAATTGGGCATGGTCTTTTGTTTAAACGTGCTTCTTATTTCAGATTAGAGACATTTTGTGGTGTTGACTGGGCTAGTTCTGTTGATGATCGTAAGAGTGCTAGGGGCTGCTATGTGTATCTTGGCAATAATTTAATCTCTTGGAGCTCAAAGAAACAACGGTTGTAGCCAGGTCTAGCACCAAATCTGGCTTCAATCATTGCTTGTTGAATTTGGTTTTTCTTTATCATTCAGTCCAGTGGTCTGGTGTGATAATACTGGTAACCAAGCTCTAGCTAAGAATCCGGTCTTCCATGCTCGCACAAAACATATAGAGATTGATGTTCATTTTGTACGAGACAGGGTTGCAGCAGGTTTGCTTGATGTTAGATAATCTCCACTATGGATCTGGTGGCAGATATTTTCACCAAGGCTCTACTGGTTGATCGTTTTCTTGCATTCTGTAGCAAGCTGAACATTGTTCAAACATTTATGTTCAGCTTGAGAGGGGATGCAAGCAGCGTTCCTCAGCAGTATACTCAGCCTAAGCAGCTTATACAGGTTCAGTCTCAGCATAACGTGCAGCCTACGCAATCTTGGTCTAATCAGCAAAATCAAGTTCAACTTAGTCAGCTTGGCTTTCAGCTTGATCATTCACATGATCAGCTGAGTAACAATCAACCTAAGCACAATTAAGAGATGCTTAGAGTTAGTCATCGATGATGTAAGCATTTGACTACAAGTGGACGGATAGGATTTAGTTGGTTTTCTTTTAATGGCTAGGATCTATTATTTCTGCATGTATAAATATGCTCTTGTACTTTGTTTGGTTGTGAATCTAGATTCAGATTGCAAGTTTTTCTTCAACCTATTGTTCTCTCGTTTGTTCATTGTTGAAGCGAGGGCTTCAAACATCTCTCAAACTGTTTCATACTTAACATCTCTCAACCTATACACCATGCATTATTCTCTGTGTCTCTGACGCCTGCAGCTCTAGAAATCTCCAAAACATCTGGAGTTGTACAACGTGGCTTGACATTCTTGCACCACAATCAATCAGAGTGTAGATATGAAATCGCTTTGAAATTAACTTTATTCTATTTGGCCACCAACAAATGTCCATGACAGAGTCTCAAGTGGCTGAGTGATCCAGTGACGTGTGAGAGTGATTTGTTTTGAGAGCACAGAAGCAAGACTTGAATCTGCAATCTTTACTTATTTTGCACTCTTTTATCTTCTTGTACACCATTCCTCGTTCACACTTCTCCTTTATTTATTTATTTATTTATTATTTTCTCTTCTAGTTAAAAATTCCTGTAATCATTTTGTTTTATTTTATTTTATTTTTTTGTCTCTGCTTAAGTTTAAATTAATCAAATCAAATGTACTAATATTTAATAATTAAGTTATTAAAATCAAACTTAATTATCTACTATAATGGTATTAAAAGTTAATAGATAAATAAACATTGATTTTGTGAATCAAATAAATAATAAATATACACAACATCTATTATTTTTCTTAAAAAAATCTATATAAAATATTTACTAAATTATCAATTTAAAGAAAATTTGGCTCTATATTAACCAATATAATTCGCCCCAAAGAAATAAAATTCAATAGATTATTCATAGTAAAATTGAAAAAAAATTTTGTGGAAACATTGATATAAATGAAGTAAAATTGGATTACAAGAGTATGAATATTTGTAACGATATTATGAAATTACTTAATTATATCATTTTAGGTAATTTGATGTATGAATATATTAGTAATTAAAAGCTTTGTTAAAAAAAGGGTGTATGGAGAACCTTTTTGAGTGGCAATAAATCACCCTATTTACAATTCTCATAAAATAAAACTCAAAACAAAGTAAAAATAAAAATAAAATTATGACTAGATAATCGATAAAGAAACGTAAATCATGTATCAATATATATGAATAAAAATTTAGATAATACAGATCTCCTATAATTAGTGAAAAATATATTTATATAATGAATATATAATTAAATTATTGAAATTAAAATCTAGATATATTGTTATAAAATTAATAAAAATACATGTAATTAATATATATTATTAAATTATCTACTTAATGGAAGAATTTATAAAAAAATAAAAAATAAAAAAAATTATTGAGAAGACAGAGAGGCTAAATCAAGGATATATATACATTGTCATATTATTACATCTTCAGTAACCAAACGATGTTCAATCAGACAAAATAAGAAAATTGTGTTACAAAAACAGATGGTGCTGTTAATCTTGTCTATTTATGACCACAACTTATCGTGAATTTTTGTCTTTCAGTATTTTCTTTCTAAATATAAACGTTTAGAAAAAGAAAGAAATCGAATTCTTTGTAAAGAGGAAAGATCAATTATATATATAAAAAAATTCACCAGAGGACTACAAATCTGTACAGGAATGATATTAATCTAAAAATTGTTAAATGTGTTAGAAAATGATTTTCACCATACTTTAATGATGATAGTCACATGTCAAAACTCATTTGCAAGGCTTCTGTTTCATGTGCATATGTTTAATTTCGAGTTGGTTTTGGTCCAGTTAGGCATGTCAAGTGCACTAGAAACACTATGTGGACAAGCATTTAAGGGCCAAGAAGTACTTTATGTTGGGCGTATACATGCAACGTTCTATAGTTCTACTCATGTGTTGTATTCTGATGTTACTTTTGTTCATATATTCCTCTCCGATCTTGAAGCTCTTGGGACAGCCTCCAAACGTGGCTGAGTTAACTGGAGTTGTAGCAATATGGATGATCCCAGCACACCTGAGCTTTGCTTTGGGATTTCCTTCACAAAGATTTTTGTAGAGCCAACTCAAGGCAGCTATGCTTGCATGGTTGGGTTTAATGGCAGTTGTGGTGCAAGTGATTATAAGTTGGTTGTTTGCGTTTAGGTTCAAGGATGGACAGGTTGGAACTGCCATTACTTTTGAGTTTTATTTGGTGGGTTTTGGTTTTTGGATTGTTGAGTTATATTGTTTTTGTAGGTGTCCTTTGACTTCGACTGGCTTTACGATGCTTGAACAGTTTGGAGAATTGGTACTACAGCGTGGACGATGCAGAAATAGTCTTTAGATGCTTTGTCCATATGGTAAGCTATTCTTATAATTTTTCTCTATAGCGGTTACTTTCATAATAATTGCCTGAAGAAGCGTTGGACACAGTCTAGGTTTCATTAATTGTTATCTGTGCATTTTGGTGCTGAGTTGTGAGAATTCTTGTTGCTTTCTCATTCGACAGCACGTCAATTATTGTTTGGACCGTAATGACCATCCCACTAACTTTCTTTGCTGGGGTTGTGTGATTTCCAAACTTGGTAGTTATTTTTAACCAAAAATGAAAGAAAAATATTGAATAACCATTTTGTAATTTAACCATGTAATTCTTGTGAAGATATATAACAGAGTGAGAATCTCAAATGAGCTTGGAGCAGGCAACGCCAAAGGAGTAAGTTTTTTTTTTTTTTTTTGTTCTTTTCTTTTCTTTCTTTCTTCTGCTGGACAATTCTACCTGAGATATAAAATTAATGAGATAAAATTTTGTTGAACTTTTCAACTTCGATTTTCTGGTTGCTCATCTTGGACATAATTTTATTTTTCTATTAACTGATTTTAATTGTTTGAAATATATATATTTTTTAATTTTATTTTATAAAAATATTTTAAATTTTTTTATTTAATTTATATGATAATTTATTTTAATCATATTAAATTTATATTAATCGAATTTTTTTGACGTGATATCATATCTTATTTAATTCAATTCATTAAGAGCAGCAAATACAGCTATATGAGTTGATGTAAGTTTGATACAGGATTTTCATCATGCCCCAGCTTCGCAATTTGTACTGCATCGATGTGGGGCAATGACTCGATCCGACCGACACTATAATCGAGATTGCTATCAGTACAGTTCTAATTGTTGTCGGATATTATTCCATCAATGAGATAGTTCTATTAAAAAAAAAAAAAAAAGGGGCTAAATTCAGCGTTACATGGAAATTTCAAAGTTTTTTTTTTTTTTTTTTTTTTGAGAGATGCAAATTTTAAAGTTAAAAGGAGAGAAAGTTCAAAGTTTCGTGATAAAGTTGATTAATTTCAGCTGCTTGGTGACGAAAATCAGGAGCAATAGATATTATGGGAATGGGAATGAAAATTTGAAAAGGTCGTACTGTTTGGGCTAACTTAGCTTAAAATTAAGATATTATAATCACAAAGTTAAATCAATGGGACCACTAAGCCATTATAACCACAAAGTTAAATGTATGGGACCACTCTCTCCCACTCATATATGTATCTGTATACACCATGAATATTAATAATAATGAATCCCTCTATCAAATCACTGTATATATATTCTATGGATATTAATAATAATGAATCCCTGCTTAATATCGAATTTTTTATAATGTTTGTAAAATTATATTAAAAAAAAAATACAAAACAAAATGTGAATTAGATAGGAGTGCCCGATCTAACTAATTAAAAAATTTTACACTATTTTGTCAGAGGTATGGGCCCTCCTGTTGCCTACATAAACCTAATCCCTCATTTTATATTGCTTTAACTCTAATAAAAGGCAATTAAATAAACCAAATACAATGTTTCCTCTAATAAACATTGTTATACAAGAAAACACAAACTCCTACCTCAAATTTAAGGAAAAAAAAAAAAACTCCTTACAACATCAGGTTCAAGCCTACTGCAGCAACATATTCTTGCTGATTATTATCCAAAACAATGATATATAAAAATGTTTCATTATAATTTTTATCCTTCAAAATCAGCACCAAAATCTATTTATAAATGGACAAAATCATGCTGTGATTTGGAATTTGGAAATGTAATAATATTTTTTCCTTTCCAAGCAAATTACAAATACAATCATTCACACTAATTAGAAACTGTTTCAAGATAATCACGCAACCACAAGAGGAAAACTATTCAAGTTGAATCTTGCCGATGAGAATCGCACTGAGTCGCCATATGTCAAGACTCGATCGAGTTGGTCCCCAAACCGAGCTGACTCACTTGCCTTGTCTCTCCTCCCAAACCTCACTATCATCCTTTCTTCTCTGTACACTTTCTCTTTGCCAACTTTATCCTTCAATTCATTTGTCAAACCCCAAAACGTTTCAATCAACACTCTCTTTCTATTGGACAAAACCAGTAAACTCTCCTTGCAACCCTCGAGTCTCTTTAAAGTGCATACCAACTCAAGCGAGTCACCGAAACTCAAGCAACTCAGTCTTTCGCTGAACTCAGTGAGCCGGGTTGAAAGCTCGTTCATGGTGGATAGATAGTCTTCAGCTATTGATCCAATGATATCATCCACAAAGTTGTTGCCATGCAAGTGCAATGAATCAGGCCTTTTACACATCTCTTCAAGCAAACCCACCAAGGCATCAATCTCTCTGAGCAAGTCACTGTTCAAGAGAGATGCAACTTTCTCTTCTTCTTGATCTTTCTCCACAGAACTTGAAGTTGAACAGAGAAAGAAACCCAAAACTCTAGACGTTGACAGCAGATGTTCGAGATATCGAGCGTACCATCTGACCCATGAAGAGAGCTCCCATGTAAAGGGAGTCGTGTTGTCTCTGAAGTTGGATAGTTTAAGGTAGTTTCTGCCGCCAGTGGAAGGGTACACGGAGAGCTGATCCTGAAGAATGAAACTGCCATGTTTGATGATATGATGGACGGTGATGAGACACTTGATGGCGACGAAAGCGTCGTGGGTGGTCTGGAGGCGGTCCATGAGGGCTTCGATGGCGGCGGCGGCGGTGGCGCGTGAGCTGTGGCCAAAGGAGAGGAAAGTGGTTAGATGTTTGTGGTTGGGTGGTGTGAAGGGGACGTGGGCTGTGGCTCGTAGAAGAGCTAGGTGAAGAGAGATGGTGTTGGGCTTGGAGACTATGGCGGCTTTGCTTTGAGAGACCTTGTCCTTGATTATGCCTATTAGACTTGTTAATCGCCCCATTAGAGCAAAACCTAATTAGAACCTGGAGAGAGAGAGAGAGAGAGAGAGAGAGAGAGAGAAGCGAAGAACTCGTCAACGAAACAGCCAGCACCAACATAAATAAAAGAGATTAGAGAGAGAGAAGATGACTTGTTGGGTGAAAAATACCAAAAATAACAAAACCAAAAACTGACAATTCATTTTCATCCACCAATTTTAAAAAAATTTCATTTCAACCTCTCAAACAAATAATTTATGTCTATACTCGAGATACCCAAATTATCCCTAATAAAAAATTACAAAACTGCCATTATTCTTCCAAAAAAAAAAAAAATTAAAAAGAAAAGCATAATTATGAAACTATCCTCTTATATATAAAATGAAAAACTGGGCTCAAATTCAGTTCAATCACCCTCTGTTAAACCACACATGCCGACTAGCGATTTGCACAGTCATTGGCCTTCTCACAACGTCACCGATGTTCGCTAACATTTGTAGACCATCGATGAATTGGTCGTCCTCCTCCATTGGTAAAGGTACGCTAATATGTTCTAATTTGGTTGAGTTCATGACTTTTGGATTTTTTTGCGATTTGTAGAATTGATTTGTGTTTTAAATATTGAGTATTGATGATTAGGGTGAGATTATGTTTGGTCGGATATAGACTGAAAAGGCAGGTTTGGTTGAGTTCGTAATGTTTGACGATGATCGGCTTTTGTTGGTCAACATATCCTGACGTCCGGGTCAAGTCGACCAACTAAGGCTAATTAACTTTTGTTGGTCAATATAACTCAACATTTGCATATCTAGACCAACAAAAATGATTGACCAGATATCCATATACCTCAATGACAAAGTGAATTGAATTTTATTGGTACACATATGCCGACGTTGGATCACGTCGACCAACTAAGGCCGATCAGCTTTTGTTGGTCATTGTACCTCGACATCAAAGTATGTTAACAAACAAAAGCTGATCGACTCTCGTGATCGAGCAGATGGTCTATATGCCTCGATCACAAAGTGGATCGGCTTTTGTTGGTATACATACGCTGAGGTCAGGTCATGTCAACCAACAAAGGCCGATCGGCTTTTGTTGGTCCATGTACTTCAACGTTGGCATATTTGTTCCAATAAAAATTGATACATTTTTGTGATTGAAGCCTATGGTCTATATTGCTCGATCGCAAAATGGATCGGCTTCTATTGGTCCATATATCCCGATGTTGAGGTATATTTATAACAAAAGTCGATCAGCCTTTGTTGGTGCAAATAACCGGACGTCGATGTAAATGGACCAACAAAGGCTTATTTTTTCTATTTAAATGAAATGAATTTAATTAGTTAATATTTCAAAAATAAGTTAATTTAAAATTTAATTAATTTCAATAAAATGTAAAAGAAATTTAATTAATTAAAAAAAATTAAAAAATTATTTAATTAATAAAATTAAATTAGAAATAAATTTAAAAGTAAATGTATTGAAAGTAATTAAATTATGAATTAATGAAAATAAAAAAAAATTAATTATTGAATTTATCATTTAATTAAATCAATGTTATAATTTTTATTGTAATTAGTTTAATTAGTTTAATTTGATTTAGTTATTAACATGTAAATTATAAAGGTTTAACAAATTGTTTATTGTTTTTCTTTCCTACAGATGCAATTCAATTATAGACACGCTGTATAGATTGCTCCGGATGGAACGTCAAAGAGTACACATAACAGTTTCAAACATATTTATTATCTGAATGTATTTCTTTTATAGAGATATCTCTTAGAAAGGTTCGAGAAGGAGAGCTCGATCTCACATTTTATAAAAATATTTAGTTAATAGCTGCTTGTTACTCCACTGATGCTAGTCATTCTTACTAGAGAGTTGGTATATCTTGATTTACGCCCTGATGAAATGTGGTTTGAAATTAGGGGAAGAACATATAGGTTTGGAAAGTATGAGTTCTTATTAGTGATAAGACTCTAGTTCAGGCGTGTTGACCTATATGTCCTTAAAGCGAAACAACAAAGTGAGAATAGTCTTCTGTGGCAATATTTCGAAGGAAACTCGTCGAGATTTGCTGAAATTATGCACATGTTAAGGGTATAAGGGTAAAATATAAGTGATGAGGACACCTAGAAATTGGTTAATATAGTCATTGCCTTAAATCTATTCTATGGTTTTAATGATCGGTCTAGGGTGGACGATTATTTATGGGTCTTGATAAAGGATGCTGATGTGTGAAATTCATTCCCCTAGGCTACAATCACCTCTAATAGGCTTCTAGAATACCTCCGTCAAATGCTTGATAATGATTGACTTATGATTAGACGTAACATTAATTTGTATGATTTTATTTGGGCATTTTAGGTATGACACTTAATATACATTTTTTAATAGTAATGAAAATTGTTTAATGTTTATATATATACTAACTAAATGTTTCTTAAATTTTTGTTTAATCCTATGAAAATTACAGTGGTGGCTAGTTAAAATGTTTCCATAATTGGAAAAAATGGTAAAAAAGAGAGTCAACGGAGGCGATATGTTGATGCCAAGGTATGTGAATTGGGTCTGTAATAGCACAAAGCATATAAGTTGGTTTAATGAGTTTCCTCATATAAGTGTCTAAGCTAACTTACATTTATTACTATTTTTTTATTGTTCTTGTTTGCAATAATATTAAGTATATTATATATATCGTGTAGTTAATAGGAGTGAGTAGTACCCTTGAGTCTACTGCTGCGAAGAGAGAAAATGATTACTAGAAGTCCTTTAACCCTATGCATTTGGTTAGTGAAAACGCCTATAAAGTGGATAGCGAAGGGGTGCTGATGATGATGAAGATGATCATTCGGAGAAGGAGAAGAGTGAAAGGGAGTCCTAGTCCCATGAGTTGATTCAAAGGCTACACATTCAAAGGCAAAGACAGAAGGAGTGAACGACTTACATGAGTCGAGGATCAGGATGATGACGCTGTAGTCTTATGGGGTTGTAGTATAACCCCTGGATCCTCTCAGCGGCAAATGCGAATTTTGTATGATTATATTATTGTATTCCATTCTTATGTGAATATTCATTTAATTTATATTGTTATTGAATTATTTTTATAGGAGCCTCAAACGAAGGTAGGCAAAATTATGACATTGTTGGAGTTTATTTTGAAGACACAACATGAGCAAAATGAAAGGTTAGATAGAATTGAGAAGATACTGAAAATCTGTGAGCCTTCGAATGGTGGAGATGACCTAGATAACGATGATGATCATACTAAGAGCTCTATTTAGGATGAGCACATGCATCACTCTTCACTACTAAAAAGACCATCACCACTGAAAATACCACCATCACCAAAAATACAACGATCACTAGATGCTTTACCATCCCATCAGGACTCACCGTAGTATGATAGTGATCAGGTAAATTTTATATTTATTTTGTGTTTTAGTTTAGTTTTTCATATAATTATAAATATGTAATTACAAATTTTGAATTTCTGCAGGTTGTGGAGGTCCAGAACTTAGTATTGCAGCTACTAAGAGAGGTCGAGGTCACACTATCTTTTGAGGACTCACCATTCCTTTATGACCCATCATCCTAGCATGATAGTGATCAGGCAAATTTTGTATTTTAGTTTAGTTTTTCATATCATTATATAAATGTGTAATTACAAGTTTTTATTTTCTACAGGTTGTGGAGGTCAAAGACTTAATAGCGTAGTTATTGGGAGAGGTCAATGTCTCATTACCCTATAAAGACCCACCACTCCATCATTACCCACTATCCCAACATCACATTAATTAGGTAAATTTTGTATTTATTTTATGTTTTAGTTTAGTTTTTCATATCATTATAAATGTGTAATTACAAATTTTGATTTTTTAAATATTACGTGGGAAAGTCAAACTAGAACGGGCTAAATGAAATAGTAAACCATCAGTATTTATATTGTCACCATACGCAGATCTTGGACGCACGAAAAAGAAAAAAATAAAGTGTCAAAGGAGCATATGGCGGAGACTATGCTAGTGTTGGAGGATGTGGTGGAGAATGTGTACAAGCAGTACAAAGTTTCTTCTTTGGACCTCAAGCATGGATAAAAATTTTGATTATACTTTTTAAATATGATTACTAATCTAATATTACTATCTTTTACTTCCTATTTATATTTTAGGCACTACATTGATAGTTATTCAATGTCATTCACCCCCGGTATGTTTCTTACCATCGAGAATAAGGATTATTGGTTGACTTCAGAGCATATTGACATTTATTTATAGTGTCTGGGGACTAAAGAAAGCAGGCAGTAGGATAAGGCTCATGAAGAGAAATACGCAATGTATGGATCAACCTTATTTATGAGTATATACATTTCAGTTACTTATTTTTTGTGCATTTTTGTTAAATAGTAAATAATTTAACATTCTAATTTTTTTCTCTTGCAGGAAGACATGACATTACTTATTAATGGGGAATATGTTTGCAAAGGAAAGATGTTGGATCCTACTATGATAGAGATCCCCCCACACTAGGTAAGGACCGTTAGCAGTAAGGAAGACGATAAAATCCCTTGGTGATCTACTCATAATTTAAGTGTCATTCCACGATTGACAATTGTTATTTGATCGTTCGAATTAGAACTATACCACTGGCGTCTTCAAAATGCAGCTATTGCTCCGTGTAGTCTATATCAGACTTAGTGGATAGTCTGTAAGGTGTGTCTGAAAGAGCAAAAGATAGTCATATATGATCCAGAGGTAGAGTCAGAGTTTGTACAATAGAGAAATACCATTGATCCTTTGCTCTGCTTCATACCATTAATCTTACGATCAATCGGTTACTATGAAAAGACCAACACAGAAATGCCACCTATAAAAAAAATATAGGATGTGAAATGTATCGATATATGAGATGTGCCTCAATAACCTGATAGGTAGATGTCACTTTTTTATCATATATTTAGGCCAAATTTAAATAAAAAGATTTTTAATGAATTATATGACTTGTTCTGTTTCTAATACAGGATCAGTTGCATAGCATATTGTGCAATGTATATCCACAACCTTTTATGCTCCCTGAAGGGTGAATTGAACTCTAAACATGATAAGGAAAATGCATGGCGAATAAGGGCACAGATAGTATACGATATATATATATGTATTCCACCCAAAAGTACAGGGCAGATGAATGAAGATAAATGACATTAGGTGAAGACAACAAAGTTATATATGATTGATGTTAATATTAGTTGATGTTTTATTCATTAATTAATTAATTTTAAATTTTTGAAAATGTTGTGTGTGAGTACGGAGATGGATAGAGAGACTGAGTTTCTAGATGAAATAGATGAAGTGTTGTTTTTTATGTAGGTTGAACTACTTGGTGAAAAAAGCAAGGGGGACTTTGTTAAATTTATCATAAAATTAACCAAAGGAAAATCAATTTTTAAATTAAATCAACTATACCTTGCAAATAAAACATCAAATGAACTTAGTATTGAAGATTGTTTACAAATGTTTTATCTATAATTGGGCTTTCTGAGACAAATTTAACCATAAATTAAGTGTGTTAAGTACATAAAAGAGTAAGTAAATGATATTTTATCTGCCTTAAATAAATAATATCACATTCATTATTAGCTAAGTAATTAAAAAAACACAAAAGGTAAATAGTTTACAAAAAAAAATTAAAGGACTAGTTAGGTTTTGTGACCTCACAAAAGTTGATGTAAGGTTTGCTATGCCCACAAAAACTGACGTCGGTTTTTCTCTACACATAGAACTCGATTTAAAATTGGCAAATCATTGCGGTTGGTGAGGTCTGTAACCCTGACGTCAGGTTTTGAATACTAACCAACACCGATGTCGGGTCATATATGATCAAACAACCCGACACTTTGATTTATTGCCCATAATTTATAAATTTTGTCTTTTTTTTTTTTTTTGTTTCCAATGGCCAAAAAAACTCAAAAACTATAAATTTCATGTTATATACAAACATGATCCAATGTATGTATCTTGAGTGAGAATATGCATAATCACCTTATGCCGTCTCACAATCTAATATGACCAACATATCAGATGTTGCAATTTTTTTCTTCATTTAATTAAATTAATGAAACAAATGACATCAATTTGTGATAGGTTAAAGAAAAAAACAATAGCAATAAGTAAAACAAAGAAAAAAAATCTAGCCAACTATTTTGTCAACTTTTGCAAAACCCAATATTAGGTTTTATTGCCCTTGAAAACCCGACATTAATGTATGATAAGTAACTAAAACCAACATCAGACTCATACAACTCATCATGTTTTCAGCACGGAGAAACCCGACGTTGGTCTTTGTTTGCTCACTTAACCCAACATCGGTTTGTATTATTATATAAAACCTGACATTTTATTTTTCCAACAAATTTCTATTTTTTCCTTATTATTATTGTTGTTGTTATTTTGTTTTCAATGACAAAAAAGACTCAAAAACTAAAAATTTCATGATATATATATATATGCAAATTTTGACAAAACCTCCCCTGTTTTTTATTGTCACAGTATAAACATGTCTGCGTTATATATTAATGAATATGAATATACCATTATGAGTACCACAAAAACGAAAAGAAACTTTATCTTTTTGCCAAATCAATCTCACAAATAAAACAATAAAGTGCTGCATTCAATGTTTTCATGTAAATTATTCTAATAACAAATGCTTATCAATTATAACGGGGATATACTATAAAGTAGAATTATTGAACAAACATCATGCCTATTCATTCAAAACTTTCATGATTGCCACCGTTTTTATCATCTTCTAAGGGTGGAATAAGAAACCATTGATCACATCGACGTCACGTGTGTCCAGTCACACCACAAAGGTAACATTTTTTAAAGGTTTTGACACGTTCAGTAGGGATGGCGCTAGTCCCAACCTCTCCAGCAACTTCTGCGGTGGTCCCAACATATCCAATGGTGGCAACAAAGCTAGTCCTAATCTTTTCAGTAGCTTTTACGTTGGCCCCAACATCTCCAACAACGGTGACGGTGTTCGTCCCAGCCTCGTTATCAATTGTGGCACTCATCCTAACCTCTTTAGTAGCTTTTGCGGTTGTCCCAACACCTTCAGCAGTAGCTATGCTCATCCTTCAGATGGCAAATATAGAGGGGTTATGGCAACAATGATGGTTGTGTCATTTTTCACCATAATTTTCACACTTTTTCTTGTGACAACTTTTCCTAGCTAAAGGAATCTGTACCTCTCGGTTTACTTACTTGTTGCCTTCATTCGAGTGATAGTACAATCATACTTTTTACTTTCGTAGGAACATGTCAATCTTTTGGGCTAGGGATAGAATTGATCGGATGTGCATATATAACTTTGAGCTATTCTTTGCTATAATAATTATGACAAAATGTATAATAGTGAACACCATTGAACCTGATATGTATGACAAGGGCAGAGTGTTACTATATGACATTAAATAATGGAAAATAACAAAGTATAATTACAATTTTGGTTCCAATGACAACTGCATGGTGATATGACAATTGATTTGAGTTCCAATGACAACAAGTCTATGACCACTCAAAAGGCTCAATGAATTTATAGCATAGTTTATGTATGACTTCGAACTTGATCGGTTATTGATTGGTAGTTATCGTGCCACCCGTCGATACATCAATCATCAAGTTCACATGATCCTCTATAGTTTTGGTAATTGAAGATCTAAGTTTCTCAGCATAAACACATCTATCGTTGTACCATTTTTGCACATATGTCTTAGATATTTATGTGCAGTTGTTATTAGGAACCGATATGCTTTCATCATACATTTGTTGAGTAACTTTGCAATGTTAGTGGTTATCATGTCATATCTTCTTTTTGGAAAATATACACTTGACCACTTTGTCACTCTAACATTAACAAATTTTTCATGCATTTTCGAACATACCCTTCAAAGTTGTTCCAAATATTTGTCACAATATTCCCTTGTATAACATTATGCTGTAAAGTAAAACATATCCATCATATTTGATTGCTTTCTACAATGTTACTTAAGGTTTTACTTTAAGTGGAAGAAATTGAACACATGTAGGACTTCAAGAAAAACATTTCTCATCGCATTCACAATGCTTTTATGATGATCATATATGATAATCAAATCTGATGATAAATACTATATCCCATCGATAATCTCTTGTAATCTACTCAAGAACTAGATCTATGAATTATCTAACTCTCCGTCATCAAATCCAAAGGTGGTGAGATAAATCATCTCATCCTCATCTTTACATGTAGTAACAAAAATCATCCATTTATATTCACCTTTCAAATGAGTGGCATTGACAATAATAACCGATCTGATGTTAGATTGAAAATTGATTGAGGCTCCAAACGCAACAAATGAATATAAAAACCGACTGCTTTCATCTGTTTAATTGTCGTTACTGTATCAGGATTTATTTCTTTTAATATGTGAAAATATCGAGGAAGCTACTGAAATGACTCATCCGTTTTCCCATATGCTAGTTTCTTTGTATATTGTAAATACCTTCAAGTTTTAGTGTATATGATCTGCACGTCATACTGCTCCAATATTTCTGTAATAAAAAGCTGAGGTGTAATACTATCAAACTCTAACATTTCTGCTTCGCCTATGTGACTGGAAGGCATCCAAGTAACATATGTGTTCCGACACATACTAGTACATATACCACATTGAATCACACTTTCTACATCTTACACGAACCTCAAAACTACAAGTCAGATCCTTACAATCGGTCTTATATCGAACCGTGCATGAATGTCAAACCTTATGTTGATACTAAGAATTAAGAACACCTTTTCTAACAACCACATTCAGTTCATATTTACTATAAAAAATGCACACCTCTATACAATATATCATGTTAGATGAAGCTCGATATGGGGGTTAATGTAGCCTTAATTTCGCAATGATCTATACTAGGAATAATCCAGTATGGTTGTGAATAGTTGGTTTCAAATTGTGAACCCGAAAATCTAACTTCTGGATACTTTGCGTTCTCTGCATTAACTCCACTTTCAATGTCATCAGCTATAGTCTCCTTATCATCATCTCTAGCATTTGATGTCTCATCACCATCACTATATGTGTCCCGATCTTTATCATCACGATCATTTCCACCAAAATCAATGTCTCACATTGGATTTTTTATGAATTTAAATGCAACAATAGAAACTAAAACTTGATTACTACCATTATAAAAAAAATAGAACAATTTTGTTCTTTAGCTAGAATTGAACTAACAATTCTATTCGTAAGTGTCTCCATATGCCCTCAGTCTGGTATTGAGTTAGTAGCCGATAGAGAGACAATAGGGCTAATACCTCAGAATCTCTCACATTCTTGTCAGCATAAATCTCTCTGTAATCAGCTTTTTGTACAAAATCATACCCCGGACATTAAGATCGGTAGTCATAGGTGTCTTAAATATGGGCATTCCCCTAGTTTAGAGTAAATAATACAAACAAATGTCCCATATTCTTCTATCAATACTAGTCATTGTGTAAACAAATTCCACCAACTAAGAAAAATTGACATTCTTAAGGCCCCTATCATGAACGTCTCACCTTTAACATAGTTTTTTCCATTTGACTCTCTATTGCATTTGACGATTATTGTCACTTCTCCCACTCTTATAAAATTTAAAATATAAAATAAATTAGTCTCACTCATACTCGTGTCATATTTAATATCCAATTTTATATTGCCAAATTCATAGAAAATCTAACCAAATATAATCACATATAATCAATACCAAACATACACAACATGAGAAAAAAAAAAAAACAATAAAACTCATTTTCAAGTTTTGTGGGTTCACATAACCCGAATTGGATTATGTGGATTCACAAAACCCGAATTAGTTTTGGTGTATCAACAAAAATCAAATAAGGTTTTATGAGTACACATAACTCAATTCAGGTTATGTGTACTCACAAAACTAGATAGATTGTTGAAAATTGTAGTTCTTTTTTTTCTTCATTTTCTACAAATCTCACTTTATATGAGGTTAAATCACAACAAAAAATTGCTCTTATGGTCTTTAGCTAAGCAATGTGAACAAAAAATTGAAAATCAACCAACAACAAATACATACCTTTAAACTTAAAAAAAAACTTGAATGCGGGACTTATTGCAGATTAAAAAGCTTGAATGTGTGTTTTTTAGGCTAAAGAATGTTTAATGAGGGCACAAACAATCTTGAATAGATGAGAAAAAATTGTAGATAATGGAAGAGTTGAAAATCTTTTGGACGAGAAAAAAGAATAAAAAGAAGGGTAGTTTGATAATTTTGAGTAAGGTTAAAAGAGAAATTTTAAAGTGAAAATACTTAGGGGTATTTGGGTAATGTGGGTATAGACAGTAAATAGTTTGTTTGAGAGGTCAAACAAAAATTTATGTAAAATATGGGCTAAAAACGTATTTTTTCATTAGTTTGGACTTAATCCAAAATGCACTCTGACTTGGTGGGTTTGATTATGGTTACCTTATCAACTTCTACATGCTGACATTGTGTACTCGTTTCTACTTTCTTTTTTAATTTTTTTTTGAAATACTTTCTTTTTTAATTTTGTTTCCTCTTTTTCTAGTTTGGAATGGTACATCAATATTTATGATATGCAGAAATGTTTGAAATCACCAAACACTAATCAGATTATCTTTTCTAGACTCTGGTCAGATTTTAATATGGCACTAAAATATAGATACATTCGTAAAATAATACTAAAAAAAAAAAAAAGTTTTAGTAGCACCATTTCACCCTTTTTGTAAAATTTAAAAACAAAACTTTCATTCTTTCGAAATAGGTGGTCAAACTTATTTCATTAGTTTTCAAAACACCCAAGAACAACATTCATGAACTAGTTTGCAAAGAGAGAAATTGATGGTGAAGTGTAGAAATCAAAGATGGAGTGTGGACAGAGAAGAAAGAGCGGTCACTATGATAAAAAATGTTTCTTTAGATCGGTAATTTATATAAATAGTTCATATAATTAGTTCAAGTAAATAGTTCGCATAATTAGTTTGCATAAATAATTTGTGTAAGAGTAATGTTGATTTTTTTTTTTTTGGTCAATATTTCACATAAATTGTCACGACCCAGGCCCTGAGCTGTGGTAGAATTGTGAACACTAATTTATAGAATTTTTCAATCAATACTATAAAGTTCATAAAATTTTTTCCTTTTTAAAATATAAAATTTTCTCAATTTTAGATACTTCGAAGTACCAAATTAAAATATTGAGAAAAATATAATAAAAAACTTCAAACAATCTAAAATAATTCCGGTGGAAACCATTTCCATAGATATGTGAACACCTGGTTTCCACCGGAATTATTTTAGATTGTTTGAAGTTTTTTATTATATTTTTCTCAATATTTTAATTTGGTACTGCAAAGTATCTAAAACAGAGAAAATTTTATATTTTAAAAAAGATAAAATTTTATGAACTTTACAGTGTCGATTGAAAAATTCTATAAATTAGTATTCACGATTCTGTCACGGTCTAGGGCCCAAGTCGTGACATAAATAGTTCGTAGAAATAGGTCACGTGAATAGTTCATTAAAGTTCACGAACCGCAAAGTAAACGAAAGTTCACTTTCACAAACAATTTCATTGCAAAATAATCATTCATATTTCAGATACAAAACTCTGATGTTGTTTATACTTCAAAATCCAAATATCTTAACATAAAATTAAAGTTATAAAACTGTAACATGTAGATTATTATGCAAAACAAACCTTCAAATCATCTAATATTTAGTGAAACTAATATTTGATGAAGAGTCAGAAAGTTGAGAATAATGGAGATGTCGTTAAATTTCAAGTTGATTTTCTAATACTAATTTACAAACTTAATAATGTTTTAGTGCTATTCGGTGGAATTTCCAGTAATTTAATATGTAAATAATTGTGATTAGTGAATCATATCACATAAAATCAATAAAAAGAAGAATATCTACTGCGTTGAATATATTTTATAATCTCCCGAAATGAAATGAATATATGGAATTGCACTATTAGCAAAAGGAAGAATATCTACTCCATTGAATATATTTTATAATCCCCCGAAATGAATATTTGGTATTGCACTATTAGCTAAACTTAAAATGTAAATTATAAAAATGGAACACTATATATAACAAAGGGAAAATTTTTATTCTTACATCACTTGTTAAAAATTAAATTATGTATCACAAAATTTTTAAAAATTTAGATTAGTAAAATATTCTTATTCTATAATTAAAAAGTCTCTTGGAGGATTTATCATGCTGCTTGTTCGAAATTGTGGAAGTAACAATATGAAGTTCTGAAAGTGCTTTTTTTATTCAATCATACACTGTCCAACTAACTCCATATTAGGAACCTAGAATCCTTCAATTGCAAAAGCAATAATGAAAAACAGAAAAAGAATTAAAAGAAAAGAAGAAAATAATTAAAAAACAAAAAAAGGAATGAGAGAGGGAGAGGACGAAATCAAAAAGGACTGGGGACAAATGATGCCTCCTATAATATTTGAAAAATACATATATATATGACCGCCATAAAGCAAACAGTCTAATATGTATGCAATCAAGCAACGGCTATAATTTATTGATTTTGATGATGAAGAATCAACGTCTAACTGCAGGTGGACCCTAAAAACTATTTGTCTATTGTCGCGTAAAGACCGCTATTTTTATTGTCAAAATTCAAAAGGTCACTCGATGTCTCTAGTTTGATGATCACTATACAATACCATAGCACATATTTCGGATGCAACAGGTGCCATAAAAAAATATCCTTTCAAAAAATATATATACATATTTTTAGTCAATTCAGTTCGTCTCCATAAGGCATATCTCATTCTTAAACTAGCTGGTAGCTACCATATAAAATAATTAAGGAATATTAATTCATGGCTCCCCGATGAAAGATGCAAGCTGCAACATCCCTTAATGGGTGTATATATATAATGGAGTTGGATCATTGATTTAAGCTTCCGGTAACTTGAAGATAAGCGTTAAGGACGATTAATTGTAAATAGTAATTAACGAAAAATATCAATCTTAAAATATAATTAAAATCGGTTTTTGTTTCTACTTTTTATAATTTTAACTAAATTAATCTTCTTCTTTTTTTCATGTAAATGTGTTTATAAAATTACCGATTTATGTATAATGAATAAACATTTATGCTATTATTATGAGAGTAATGTTAAGTTTCTCAAATATTTTGTTCAAATAATGTGTTATGTAAGTTATCTATATCTTATAAATCATGAGATAAAATGATAATTAATAGGATCTTATATATCATTTCATTTGGACATGAGTTTGGATAAAATATTTAGGAAGCCTAACATTACTCTTATCTTAATATCATATTACAGTCTTGTGACATTGCTCGTGAAATTAGTATCGGAGTCAATGTATAGTGGTTGTTAAACTCCTCTAAAATGGAATTTGAAGGTTAGAGAGGTAGGAAAATTGTTGCTACTATATGTGCATGCCACCATAGCATGATCTTATGGGAAATGCTATTATTAATACGAACGTAGAATTTCCCATTAAACTATGACTAGGTTATTTTTATGATACTAGAGAACCAATAGGCTATTTTACTTTCAAAAATTTTTTTAAACTATTGAATTTTTGCAATCATTAGATTATAGCTTTCAAGTCCAATAATGCAGTTAGCTTTAAGATCACGTTTGATACATATGATTACATGAGATATGATAAGATGGGAAGAGATTAAATAAATAATATAATGTGTTTGACCTAATTGGGTTTAGATGAGATTTGATTAAATTAATTTAATTTTTAAATAAAAATTTTGAATTATTTGTATATATATTTAATGTAAGTAATAAATAATAAAAATAGAAATTAAATAAATATAACATATTTTTACATAATATTAAAATACTTTAATTTATAAAACTATTTTAAATAAATTTATAATTATAAATATATTTAATATTATAATTATTAAAAATTATAATAAACATGAAATAAATAAATAAATAAAAGAATCCCGCAGAGTGGGACTCCTGAAACCCACTTTCAAAATCCTGATCACGTGGGAATTATGTGGGGCCCAGTTGGGCTTGAGAAGGAAAACTTCCCTTTCCTTGCCAAGCCCAAATGGTGGACTTTTTCCGATGGGCAATTTCTAATCCCATCGCACAATATTGTCCATCCACCTAACCGACTCTAACGTTACATTTGTTACATGATATTTGATTTGATTGAATACAATAGAATTAAAAAAATATAATTTAATTGAATTAAATTAGTATTGTGATATACTTGATGCTATTAGGATTTTATTATTAACAAAATATATTAAATTAATTTGTAAATATAATAAATATTTGAAATATAATTTATTTATAAAATAAATAAATAAAAAGAGAACTGAAATGAAAAAAAAAAAAAAGAAGGGATACAAGAGGGTTAGAGGGGATTAACTAATTTATCCCACTCTAATGAGATAACAGAGAATATGGGGTTAAATTTTGTTCAATCCCACCTCCTTAACAAACATGAGATTAGATGAAAAAAAAACTTGTTCAATTCCATCCAATGCTGGCCAAAACACCTGGCACTAATAGTGTAACTCTGTAACCAGTACTAGAAAAGCACTAGCCATATACAAAAACCTCTTTTTCAGTCCCTCGTGACCCCCGTGGAAATGTTTGCATCATTCGATTGGAGTGCTTTACATTCTCTTAGAGTAGTCAACAACACGAGGTCTTAAACTTAGCGGATTAGAAATCAGCTGCCACAATTCACAACTTGGGTAGCGCGCGTTATATTTGTGACCGAGTTGACCACGTGGCAGATCCACTGTCAAGTCAACTATATGTTAATTATCATGTACGACTAATCTGGCACAAACAAAGAAATCAATCATATAGTCCGAATTGTTCTCTTATCGGAGAACTTATTGGGATTTCTAATTTAATTAACCGCGAACAATGTCTAAATTCATATAAAACATAAGCAAAAAGGGACATCGAGATAAAACAATGATCAACTTTATAATTTATAATAAAATAGTCATGGTCGACAAATTTTTTATAATATCAATTGGGACATTTTATAAATATATCAACTGTAAACATTAATATAGTGATCAGTTGGTGGGCCTGGCTGACTTCTGGTTGACAGCAATGTTGCCAGATAGGTGTGTTAATAACTATCGGATGTATAAGAATGTAATGTAACCAGTTATAGTAAGGAACGAGTATAAAATTAATTGAAAAAGTATAACCTAAGGCCGGTTTACATCGAATGTCTTTAAAATCGAGAGGAAACCGAAAGGGGTGGAGTTAAATGAAGAGACTATTTTATATACCCATAAAAAACCCACCAACTTTGAATAATTTGGATTTGGCTCTCTTAGACTTGCCATGGCTTTCATTGAAATAACTAGTCATCCATAGATTCTAACTCTATATGAAAATAGGATGAATTCATGAAAAGATCTGTAGTGTTGTGACATTCCCCCACAAAGCACCGACAGGGGAAATACTTGCAGAAAAGTGCCTTATATCCACCATAAAGCAAATATTATATAGAGCAAATTATAAATTAATTAGCTACCTAGTTAGAATTTATTGGGTATACTTCAATTACAATTTAGTTATTCGCCATTACACTAAGACCGGTAAATTTAACAACTGACAGTGGTTAAAGTGACGCAATGACAATAATGCCTTCGATGCTCACAAAAATACATATTGACTTATTTGACCACATAAATAATTAAATATAAGAAAAAAAATTTGAACAGAAAAGTATAAAGCGAAAAAAAAAAAAAAAAACCTTTAATCTCCATCATCTATCTCTATGACTAAAGATAGTTAAGTTAAACATGGTTTTTTTTTTTTTTTAAAAAAAACTTGCTCATTTTTTTTTTAAAGCAAATTAAAGATTGGAATCTCCACTATCTATCAAATTTAATGGACTGTAGAAATCTCAACAGTAGAGAGCCTAAATTGCATCTCTACTAATTGCAAGCCTCGCCTAATGGAGATCCTTGCATGGATTTCCATAGGCAACGATAAAGGCCCAATTCCTTGGACAGAGACTTGGATTTCTTGGTCTTTGCTGCTGATAATGAAGGCTTAGTTTTTCAGCGATAGAAACCCAATTGTGAGATCTCCATCAATCAGGATCCTGGAGATTGAATTTCCATGGAGATAGAGATCAGCCTTCAACTGTCTTTTTTTTTTTTTTTTTTTTTTAATTCTTTTAAAAATATTTTTTCTAAAAAAATTCACCATTGTCCATCACAGAATCCATCATTGTGATGGACAGTGGTGATTCATTTTTTTTTTTTACACGATTTATTTTTTATAAAACATAAAAAAAAAATAAACCAAAAAATAACTTGGACTAACAGCTAGTTATCAAATTGTAATTAAAGTATAAGGTTTATCTTGTCTGCCAATAAATTCTAAATAGGTTGCTAATTTTTTATTTGCTCTAACAGACACAACAAAAAATAAGATGGATCCAATCACACAAAATAATAATTTACGTAGAAAACCCAAATTGGAAAAAAATTATGGTTATCAAGATGACAAGAAAAAAATATCACCATGCAAAAAGTTATTATAACTACATACTCAATACTCTCTCTCTAACCCTAAACCTAATTACAACCAAACCCTAAACTCATAACCAAGCATACTAAGCCCCGAGCTACTTGCTCTCTCTCTCTCTCTCTCTCTCTGTAGGCGTCTCATTAGTCATTATATGTTGGTGTCTCATCCTAAACAAAGAATAAGCCCTCCATTTATAATATGAGTTTATTTTGTCACAGAGTAGTCCAAAATCATTTAGAAACACTTTTCCTTGCTCTTAAAGCAATCAGAATCCTTTTAGAACAAGAAATCCTGCAATCTACTTCTTAAGGCACATGAGAACTCCATTTACCATGTTGCTTCCGATGTCAGATCCCTACTGAGCTAAACTTTCAAATGATATCTTATTTGCCTAAATGGACATCATTTGGACCACTTTCAAATTTGAAGTTTACTTGAGAAATTCTTATTGCATTCTTAACATGTTGTATAGATTCTTAATGTCACTGGGCAGTAACTGTATTTTGAAATTATAAATGGTTGTTCATTTTAATTTAATCGATCAAGTTTGATAGAAGTTTGAAAAGTATTCAGGCCCAATAGGTGATTGAACCAGGGACAAGCCAACTTGGCAACCTGTGCACCCCAGGACCAAGCAACGTTTAACCCAGCATGTGGCCCAACATGCTTTTTCCATACATGCCACCCGGCGTTGACATCAAGTAATGCCTAAGCATGAAGCATGCATGCCACCTAGTATACTTATACACATGTCATCCCATACCAGCATTGCACAAGCACACCAGCCAACGTGCTTCTCTGCACGGGCCAGCCCATGCTGGCATCACAAAACAACTACCCAAAGATGTTAGCACATTTGTTGCTCTGTATAAAGCCAGCCCACCCAAACCATGTTGTCCGAGGGTCATGCCACCCACCGCGCCCAAATATTGGCCTGATTTCACCCCTACCAATCCTTGCATAGGCCTTGCCCCTATACCCACATTTAAGGGTCTAACAAATTGTCATCCCTGTGTTTATATCATTGTTTAAAAACTCGGCGAGTTTCGCCGAGTTCTCGCCGGTTTCTCGCAGATCGGCACTCTGCCGATCCGAGAAACCCCAGATCGGAAGTATTACTCGCCGGAGGTGGACACTCGGCCCAACTCAGCTCAACTCGGCCCAACTCGGCCCAACTCGGCGCAACTCGGCGAGTCCGATCATCACCAAACCGGCCAAAAATCATCCCAAACATCACCCAACAATCATCCTCAAAACTCCCACATAAACAAACAACAAAAATCACCCAACAATATTAACAAACAACAGATAAAAGAAAACTTCGAGAAACAATCACTCACTGTCGCCGGCGATAGGGAAAAAGACAAGGAGATTCGCCGGCGAGAGAGGAGACTTGAACGGTCTTAAAGGAGAAAGAAGGAGATTCGCCGGGGACGATGAAGATGGACTGCCATCGGCTTCGGCGACGGCGGCTGTTCTTGATCTTGAAACGGCGACGGCGACGACACATTTGGAAGGCAACGGCGACGGCGACGACGCACTTGAACCAGAACGGCGACGGCTACGGCCTGTTTGAGAGAGGAGGGATGAGAGAAGACAAGGGAGACGGAGCAGAAGGGGGAGAAAGAGAGAGAATGAGGGTTTGAGCGTGAAATTAGCGTTTATATATGGTGTGGATAATTTCACCATGGTCTCTAATGTTCACAAAAATCTCAATTTATGCATTAAAACTTCAAAAATTACAATTTCACCCCTAAATAGTACTTTCCGAGTACTCGCCGAGTACTCGCCGAGTTACCGATTACTCGCTGCTCGCTAGGTCGCCGGTCGAGTCACGAGTAGCGAGTTTTGGAACATTGGTTTATATCAATTCAACATTGTGCATTAATTTTTTACAATCAATTAAATCTAAAAGTAAACAAAACCTAACAAGTTGATGGGACTATAAATTTATGATTGCGTCTAACTAACTTATATAAAATTATAAAATAATTTAAATGTTTTTAGTTACATAATTTGATTTACTAAATACAATTAATAAATTAAAATGATTATATTTACCATAGCATTCATTAAAAATGGAATTTAAATAACATACCTAATATTTAATTGTATTAAAAGGGTAACGAATTAAGAAAGCCATGACCTGAACATGACCGTTTACTTGATTGGTTGTTGATGCGTTATGATCTAAATCCATTAAGATCTAATCCAAACTCGTTAAATCCTTATCCTCTAGTGTCAAGTCAATACTCATATCCCCAATTACCACTTTAATTAACTTCTTGACACGTTCATGATTTGAACCAATCAAAATTTAATTAACTTTTAGGAAGAGGTATAACTTTTTACTAGAGAACTACGTATGATAGTTTATATGGTTGTAAATCTCTCTATCTACATTAATGATGAAAATTCAAATCCCGCGAAATACATCTTATAAATTTTATATGTGTAGTTGTTTTTTTATTATAAAATAGATATTCAGATCACATATGTAGTGATTGATATCATCTAATCCTAAAAATCTAGGATATACTGAAAACAAGCTATAATCTTTTCAATTTACTTTTTATATTGTTTTTATTTTCATTTAATAAATTTAAATTATTTTTTTCAATCTTTTCTATAATTACTATTACAAAATAATAATTTTCTATTTAAAATATTAATTAATTATTGGTTAGTTTCTATTATATTCCGGTTAAGTTATTATATAAAATCAATAAATATATAAATACATAAGTTATTTAGGTCGATTTTATTTAAATTCAAAGGTTTAAATACGCAAAAAATTTCAACAATAAGAACCGAAAATAGACAATGTCTTTTAACAAATTCGTTGACCGCGCGATTCAAAGTTGAAGGCGTAGATTGAGAGCGAAAAACAAATTGAGAAACAAAAAGTGGCGCCAGTATATATTATGCAGCCACGTAAAACCCAAGCTTCCTATTGGCTGCTTCACGTTTCACGCGGATCAGGATCTGCGTCATAGCCCATCAGGCACTACCAACCGTCAGATGAGAGATGCCGATCCCTCCCACTTCGAAAACTTCCCTCTCTTGGTACCCACCAAATATTTCAAAACTTGCCGCCTCGTCCCCCTCTCCCTCTCCTATAAAATCCTGCCAAATCCTCCTCTTCTGGCATAGCATTACATCACATCAAATCGTCAAATCATTTTGTTTTGCTCTCTTTGACACCAACCAAGCCCAGATGGCTCGTACCAAGCAAACCGCCCGTAAGTCGACCGGAGGCAAGGCCCCAAGGAAGCAGCTGGCGACGAAGGCCGCAAGGAAGTCGGCACCGGCCACCGGTGGAGTGAAGAAGCCGCACAGGTTCCGCCCTGGGACTGTGGCTCTCCGAGAGATCCGCAAGTACCAGAAGAGCACTGAGCTTCTCATTAGGAAGCTGCCTTTCCAGAGGCTTGTCAGGGAAATCGCTCAGGACTTCAAGACCGACCTCAGGTTCCAGAGCAGTGCTGTTGCGGCTCTTCAAGAGGCCGCTGAGGCTTACTTGGTGGGTCTGTTTGAGGACACCAATCTCTGTGCTATTCATGCCAAAAGAGTCACCATCATGCCAAAAGATATTCAGCTTGCTAGGAGGATTAGGGGCGAGAGGGCTTAGTCGGCTTTCTCTTCTTATCTTGTTTTTCTCTTTAATTACTAGTTCTGATAGTTGGATTAGTATTTGTCATCTGCTTGTTAAATATTCTAATGCTAATTTATCTCCACTTTTCGTTTTAATACTTTGTTGCACTATCTGGTTGCTTAGTAATGGTGAACTTTGATTACTTAGGTTACATCACTCTTTTGTGGATTTTTGGCTTTGGTGCGCACCAAGTGTTTGTTAAACGTGGTTTGAGAGTTTAGCTAAACTACAACTCCACCACCCAACCAAACCCCAACCCACACACACACACATATATGTGATCAAACAAATTAATGGCTTATGTGATAGTTTGGCTATTGTTAAAGTATCGTAGAATATATATGTATATGTATTTGTTCTAGTGCTATCAGAGGCATAAATCATTGAGCGTATTTGGCCAGATATGAAGATCCCAAATTACGTAGCTCCAACAACTAAAGATGGGACTAAATTGCTTTCGTCGATTGGTCTGCTTATTGCTTATTATTATTGCCGCCTCTTAAAATCTCTTACCTGCTTTCTCATATTTTATACATTTTCTTAAACTTTTTTTTTTTTTCTTTTCTTGAGCTCTGGTTCTAAAATAATACTCGCACTTGCTCATACGCCTAGCAACAAAAGTATCTGCCACCACGTATTATATTACACTGAGATGGCACACTTTATTTTGTCTCAACATCACCATTATTCATTTGTTTCTTCTGGAAGATAAGATTAAAAGTGTTAAAGCTTATCACTGAATTATATGGGGAAGTTAAGCAACTACTATCTTTAATTTTGTTTTATTTTATTATTATTATTTTTAAATAAATTTGGGAAGGGGGAGTCTGAATAGGACCTTTCAATTTGTGGAGAGGTATGGTTGGTAAAGATGTCAAAATGATGGGATAGCTTCCAATCAAATAAGATCCAATTCAAATCCATTTAGATTTGAAATGTAGTGTTTTGGTTTTATTCAAACCACTAATTTTTCAATTTGGAGTTGGAATGGAAGTTTCAAAATCTAGACATACTAGTGTTTTCTCCCCCCCCAAAAAAAAATCAGACTTATTATCGTTATTTTTTAATAAAGAAACACATATTCTTGGACCAAATTCAATAAGATCCAACTGGATTTGTACATTCAGAACAAATTATACCGTTTGAAAAATTTAAAATTTTTATATGATAGTTTAGCTATTGTTTTCTCCAAATTGAATCGCTTCCAAATCCATAAAAATTCATATAATTTTGGACAAGGTTGGTCAATACTATTCAATTGACATTCTTAAATTTTGATGTAAATGAGTTAATTGGTAACTACTAACATTATATATATAATTTATGAAAATGATAATTTGGTTTTTAATCTTATTATATACATGATTATTATAAAAGGAAACATTAAAAAATAAGTAAAAACAGATTATATAACATCATAATTATAGAATACAGCACAAGTACAATAAGTTATAATCATCATGATTGATGATAAATTATCCTCGAAATATGCCATGAATCTTTGCTTTGATTTTCTTTCGATTGAGATTGCATTGTTGTGCTAAAAACGACGTACTGACAATCTAGATGAACACACATATGTATGTGTGTGTGTATATATATATGTATATATAAAGTTAACAATTCCTTTGGCTTTAAAGAATAATAAGAAATCTAAAAACGGTTTAGGGTATTTGTCATTTTGTGGAAACATAAACGTGGAAAGGCAAAGGGGACATGAGTGGAGAAACCAGGCTAGAAAGCAGAAACCAAACCCCATTTATTTGCATTTACACAGCACCCTTTTGCCTCAACCTCCCATCAAGAAAGACCCTATCTTTCTCTCATGCAAGTAAATACATAAACAAGACAGGGAAATAATATCTAGTGTTTTTTTTGTGGGTCTATAAAATCCCCCACTTTTAGGGTCCGGAGCTGGCGAGTTCTCAAAGATTGTAGAATTAAATACTATACTTTTCAACAGTTGATGTAGGATATGCGTATTTCCACTTTGTAGTGGGGAAATTTAATAATTTGTTTGCATTTTAATTTCTTTTCATAGAAATCATATTTGATCTTGCAAAAAGGAATCAAGATCTTATGAAGTTATTTCAGCCACTGCAGCAGTTTGCTGCCTTTGCGTTCCAAAAGGGCAATTGGCCTTTCACCAAAGTAGTAAAAGGTTAAATCATTGCTTTTCTATTTCAATTTTGGTGTTTGACATGGTCTTAAATTCTACATCCATGATATATCATATCAAGTTACGAGTTGAGCTACTTAGGATATGTTTGATATGTGATCTAATATTAGTTTGAAAACTTATGATATAATTTTAAGATTGAGAAATAATTAAAAAAGAAAAATAAGGAAATTGATAAATGTTTTACACGGGAATTGCTTTTATAATATAAATAAAATGTTGCTCTCTAGATTCCAAAAAAAAAAAAAGAACAGAAAGAAAAAGAAAAAGAAAGGAAAAATCATTCTCTCACCTCTCTATTAAAACCCTAGAGCGACCAAACAACCTAACAAGCCATACATTCTTTCCCCTAAAGCACATGAGCTATTCAACAGTAGTTGGTGGCACCACCATAGCCACCACCCCCGGTGTCACCACCGTGGAGTGCCACAAACAAGTCCGGTCATGGAGGCTTCTGCGCTATCTCATGGAGCTCCTCATTCCATGCTGCAACTGCTCTTCCTTTATAGAAGAAAAAGAAACCATCAAGGAAGAAAAGTACATAAACAATCTCCACTACCCACAACCCACCTTCGCTTCCTTAAACATCATTACAGGCACTATCTTCGGATACCGCCGCGGAAAGGTCAGGTTCTGTATTCAAACAAATTCCAAATCCAGCAACCCTATTCTCCTCCTGGAATTGGCAGTTCCCACCACTAGCCTAGCCAAAGAAATGCAAGGCGGTATTCTTCGTCTGGCCTTGGAATGCACCAGTACTCCTGGATACGGATCGAATTCTGATCAGTCCCTTCTGTCCATGCCAGTATGGACCATGCACTGTAATGGGAGGAAAGTTGGCTACGCAGTTAAGCGCAAAATATCAAAGTCTGATAAGGACGTTTTGAGGCTGATGGATTCTGTTGTTGTTGGAGCTGGAATTATTAGTGGAAAGGACCTTGATCATCATGATCATGAAGATCAAGTCATGTACTTAAGAGCAAATTTCCAGAGAGTTTGCGGGTCGCCCAATTCTGAATCTTATCATTTGATTGATCCTGACGGGAATATCGATCAGGAGCTTAGTATTTTCTTTTATCGGTCACAGTAATGACCTTAGTTTTGTTAAATAATCATCCATGGAGGTGTTGTTTGCAGTGGTGACTCAAGCGTGGGGTGTTTAAAATTAGAATTTACAAGCCATTCTTATCCCTTTTTTTTTGAGATGTGCTTCTTAGCATGTCTTTACTTGGGTCACCAACGTATGTGTTTCTTGGATCATTTTCGGCTTTTTATGATAAGCCCTTTGTTGTAACTTGAAAATAATATATATATATATATATATATATATATGTTTTAGGGTAATATGTGTGGCTTTTCATTATCTTTCTGCCACTGAATTTATATAATCCATTAGGCGAGTATTGTAATTTTACTTATTCACAAGTTTTATAGTTATGGATTGTTTAATCTAGTAAGGACAAGAGTTCATAGGAATGTTGAAATTTCAATTCAAATCCTACTCTTCCATTTATTTATTTATTTTTAAGGAGAGTTAGTGAAATATTTATGTTCATTATTCCGGACTTGAAGCGTTGTTCATTAATATTGCATTAGATGAATAATATAATTTTTCGTTTTATTCTTTTATTTTTTTTAATAGATTGACATTCGGATGCTAAGTGGAATGACTCTCTCTCTCTCTCTCTCTCTCTCTCTATATATATATATATATATATAAATTCTTTATCTCTAGTTACCCATGTCTTTTGTTAAATACGGCTGAAGCAATTATCAATTTCTTGTTTTAAAAAAATCAATGACATATTGAACATGAAAAAGTATAGTTTACCAAACGTCCATACTCATGTTATATCATATAATATAAATATAATTTTGTATGATTAGATGTATAACGGAGCTGAGTATACTCCCAACTGATGCATCAAAACAGTTCTCCTTCAACATATGCTTCGGGTTTGACTCACATTTTTTTTTTTTTTGAAAAAATTCACATAAAAATAATGAAACATAAAAAATGAGTAGTTTCCATCAAGAAAAAGAAAGCACGTTTATCTTCAAAAGAAGAATAATTTTGATAGTGGGTCAGGTGTCCCTATGGCACACGCACAATCGCAAAACGCCGTCCAAAAATTATTTGCAGTGTTTAGGCTTAGTCCCCATAATAATCGATGTGCCATCTCCGTATCACATCAACTTCAATGTCTACTAATTGTCGGTTTAATTCGTTTGTTAATTAAAAAAAAAAAAAACTTGAGAAGAGAAGGGATTTTTGTCTCCTAACTAGTAGCGAATTTTTATTTTAATCAAGTTTTGGTTTTTCTCTTTTAAACGGACATATTATTACATGAACTGCTTGTTGATTCCTTGTGTCTTTTCATGAAAAAATGGACAATAGGGAGTGTATGAATCCGTACTACGCACATGGAATGTAGATAATTATTGATGCAAACATTTGTATGTTGTGTCACCATTCACCATTATTTTCAATTTCCTTATATTTGGGCCTATTTTGCCCACTCTTACTACTACTTCCCAATACACGGTCACTTTTAGTTTGAACGTTCTTCTTTACTAAAGATTGGGATGATTCTGGATAATTTTGCTAATATATTGGGTAAAGTTTTTATTATTATGATAAATGATGTGAAATTGTTTAAGCCACTTAAAACTTATGAAATCTTTGACTAAGGCATCTTATTAATTCATAATTATTCTAATTTCAGAATTATTATGCATATCATACTTCTATAGATATATATTTTCAAATATTATAATTAAATCGGGTTATGAAAAGTGAGAGTGACTTGAACTCATGACTTTAGGATTTAAGTACGAGGGTGTTGACCGATTCCTCAGCTTGGTGGTAGGAGTTGTACACCAAAAACACCTATAAGGTTGAGGGTTCAACTCCGGACGCGACCCCAAGAGGCCAAAAGGGGCTGCCCGGCGTGGTCTTCACCCCCGGCTCGGCACGGTCTTCACCGTCGGCCCCATACAAATCGTCCCGTCAGCGAGGTTCCGACCCCCGATCCGGTGTTGACCGATTCCGATCGTCAACAGAGGGATTTATCATTAGAATAATCTCATCTTATCATCTAGAGATATTTTAAATGTCATTTAAAATTTTCAAAATGTAAAAACTTCCACTTACTGTTTTATCTTTAATTTATTTCATTGACCAAAAGAAGTGAGTGAAAATAGGTGGAATGCACTTGCAAGCAATGATATAACATTGACGCAGCAGGTGAGCAGGTAATGTTGGAGGTTGTCTCCTACACTATAGCCCAATTCAGAAGCCCTAAAGTATCCTGGTCTGGTCTGATCTGATAATCTAATAAAGGCCCATCTTGGATTGGTAGTTGGTAGGGTCTGTTGCTCCTTCTTGGACACTCATGTGCCTCACAAACAAACACCAAAAGCGACTTGTAAGTAATTGCCACATGAATATGCTAGACCTATCCCGTCAGTCACGCTTCATGCTCGTACGTTACCTTTAACAGTCTTTACCAATGTTAGCCAGTATCTGCGAGAGAGTCCACCATGCACCCGAGGTACGGTGCATCTCCCATCAAGATTTTACTGTGTGGAAAAATGTACCACATAGCAAGAGACAGGTGATGCCCCGAACATCGGGTGCGTACCAGCTTTTTCCTACGTGCTGATGATAATAAAATACAAATATGATCATCTTACATGTTTTCCAAATCACATGTTTTATAGTAGCTTTGCCTAATGATATGAGTAGTTTATCAACACCGCATAAGATTGCATGTCATATTTTTACATTCATGATATACCTTATATGGTTGTATTGTCCACATTTTAATAAAATGTTTGATTATATTACTCAACCATTACCTTTATCTTTCAATTGAAACTATTCGATTGATTATTGAAGTCAATCCAAACACTTTAATTGAGGGGTGAGATTAGTAGTTGTGTAAGGTAACTCTTTAATAAAATTAATAAATATTAATTTCATAGCAAATGAGAAATTAGCTACTTGTCTATAATAAATTATTGGTGAAGTCAATTTATCACTTTGTTAATAAATTACCTTTTTCGTTACATTTAACTGTCAATTTTAACCTTTGATCATGTAAAAGAAGTAAAAAATATATATTTTTATTTTAATTACTATTAATGTAATAAAATCAAATAAATAAAAATAAAGAAAACTAAAAGCATGTATTTAAAAAAAAAAGACAATAAAATAAACTTTTTAAAAAGAATTTTAAAAAATTAACTTAGATCTCCACCATCTATTACAATGATAGATGACAGAGGTCTTTTTTTTTGTTTTTTTGTTTTTTTTTTTGTTTTTGTTTTTGGCATATAAAAAAGAGTAATAAAAATGAAAGTGAGGATCTAGGTTGTATTTCCATCTCCATCTCCATGGAGATAGAGGATAGGGTTTCCATCACAATAAAGACTCGTAATTTTAGGTTTTGATCATCATTGATGGAGACTTAATTTTGGTTTCCATCAACAATAGGATTTCCATCTCATTGGAGATAGAGATGGGTAGAGATTGAGATTATATCTCCACCATTCATCTTTGAAAAAACCTTTATACCCTTAATTGAATTAATGCAAAAAGAAAATTAAAGAAAAAAAATCTAAATTTCTATCATTCATCTAATGAATGATGGAGATCCTTTTGTAGAAGTTTTTTTTTAAAAAAAGAATAAAAATTCTTTTGATTTATACCTTCCATCCTATAATGGATGGCATAGATCATTTATAAAAAAAATATATATTTTTTAAAAGATGGAAAAAAAGAGATGAATATCCAATTTAAATCTCCATAGGCATTACAAGCACCAATAATAGAACAGTGGAAAGGCAAGCACCCTTATGTTGTGACGTTGCCAAGAGCGTTACTTGCATTGGAAACAGGGAAGGATTGAGCCTCCCCTATTTGGTGACGATGCCACAAGCACCTTGAACATGGGAGGCTCCATATTGACCATGCTTATAGCTTAGTCAAATTGTAAAATACATGACTACAACAAAACAACGCATTAATACCAGACTATCTATACCGAGCACTAAAGTGCGGTATGGATAATCAATTATAACAATAAAAAAATTGAAAGAGGGATTATCCATGTCAGGCTGCATGACGCCCGATATGGATAATCAATCATCCATATCGGGTGTTATGCTGCTCGGTATGGATCGGAAATGAAATTAATAAAATAATTATTTTTTTAATCCATACCGGGCACCCGACCCGTTCGGTATGGATAATCCTAATTGTCCGGTAATTATCCATACCGGACAGGTTGGGTGCCCATTATGGATAATCCATTTTTTAAAATTTTAAAAATTAATGGATTATCGATACTGAGCTGCCGACCGAGTCGATATAAATTGATCAATAATCCATACCGGACGGGTCGGGTGACTAGTATGGATTAAAAAAATAAAAATATTATAATATCTATATCGGATGCCTGACCTGACCGATATGAATATTATGGATAATCCATACCGGACGGGTCGGACGCCCGATATGGATTATCCTTTTATTTAAAATAAAAGAATTATCCATATCGGGCGGCCAACCTGCTCGGTATAGATAAACTGGGTATTAAAATACCTACCTGATGACCGTGACCCTCATTTCCTTCATTTTCTTTCTTTCTCTATCTCTTTCTTACTCATTCTCTCTCTATAAACCCTAACTGCAGCTGCCGTCACCGAGTCGCCATCGTCTCACGTCGTCGTCGATCCGTTGGTGAGAGGTATTTTCTTCTTCTCTTCTCCTTCTTGCATGGTTCTTCTTCTTCTTCGGTCTCCTCTTCTTCTTCTACGGTCCATCTTCTTCTTCTTTGCTGATTGTTCTCTTTTTCTTCTTCTTCAGCTTCTTAGTCTTCATATTGTTGTTCTTGTTTAGGTGAACAGGACGGCCGGACTACCGTCTGATCGTCGGAGAGGCAATCCGGCCGTTACCATTTTTTTTTTCAATTTTGTACTTTCATTATTATTATTATTATTATTATTATTATTTTGTAGCTTATTCACCTATCTAGTGCTCTTTTGGGAACATTATCTTTGTCGATTGGATCCTCCTACGCTGTTTTAAATTATCTGTCGAAGAGGTATGGACTTTAGTGTGGTGGATTGTGTTCGAAATGTTGAATTTGGAATTGTTACGTATAGATATTTATGATTTTGAATTTTGGACGATGATATGATGTATATATGATGTTTGTGTGAAAATTTATGAGTTGAAGTTTTTGTTTAATTATATTTTGGAGTATTGAATAGAGTCTATATTGATTCTTGAGTTAGTCGTAAAAGTATATAATTGTTTTGTGGTGTTATTAGTGATTATCATAGTAAAATTACATATTGTTTTATTGAATATGAAACTTGCACAGCGGAAGTGTGGTATTTACTTATTTGTTTTTGAGAAATTTCATGTTTACTAGATTTCAAATTGAGTTATTAAATAGTAGACTTGATATCGTGAGATAATTAAATCTGATTTATGCGAATATGATCATGAATTTGTTTTCAAAGATAATGGATAAAAATGGATAAATAGATGTTATTAATTATTCATTGATATATATTGATTTATTATTTGGAACATTAATAATTTAATGTAGTTTAACACTATGTTGTTACGTGTTTTGTTTTTTAGCGTTAAATACTTTCAAATGGATAAAGAGTGGTTAAAAATTTCAAGGTTAATATCTTAAACTCATTAAATTGAGGCCTAAGATTTAAATTTGTAGTATTTTTAACAATTTCTTCTGTTTTTTTTTCAATTTTTAGACTGTCGAAAGAATATAGGGAGAGAGCTAAAAAATTTGTTGAGGTTGCGAATAAATATTCAATAAATTCTGGTTTCATCCCTTGCCCTTGTATAAAATATCTTAATGAGAGGTATCATGACACTAAGATAGTGTATGAGCATTTGGTCATTAATGAGATGGATCCTCAGTATATAACTTGGTTCATGCATGGGGAACCTCTGAAAACTTCCACACTTGTTGAAAACACTTTCAATACATTTATAATGTATAGTGATGCAAATCTTGAAACTCATTATAATGTTGAACCTGATATTGAAGTAAGAGAGGAAGATATGACTGCTACTTTGGAAGATGTTGAAACTCATTTATATGAAAGTTATTTAAAGTATACAAAATTATCGACTATTGTAGCTTTATATAAACATAAAACTACTTATGGTCTATCCGATAAGGGGTTTGATGAACTTCTTAATATCGTTCGAGATATGTTGCCATCAGATAATATTTAATTGGAATCATTATACTCAACAAAAAAATTGTTGAAAGTGTTTGATACATGCATCAATAATTGTTGTCTGTTTAAAAAGGAATTGGAGCATCATGAAGAATGTCTAAAATGTGGTGTTTGTAGATGGAAAGTAAACGAAGTTACGAAAAAGATTCATAAGGGAGTACCGGCTAAAGTACTTCGATACTTTCCAATCATACGGCAGTTTAGGAGAATGTTTACATCAACTGAAATGACTAATGACTTGAAATGACATTCTACACATACAAGCCAAGATGGAAAGATGCGTCATCCTGTTGATTTTGAAGCTTGGAAGACTATAGATAGGAAATGACAATCTTTTGCTTCAGAGCCACACAATTTGAGGTTGGGCTTCGCTGTGGATGGATTTAATCCTTATAGCAATCTAAGCACATCTTACAGTTGTTGACCGGTGGTGTTAGTTATATACAATCTACCTCCTTGAAAGTATATGTCGAAAGAAAATTTGATGCTAACATTATTGATTCCAGGCAAAAAATAACCTGGGAATGATATTGATGTATACTTGCAGCCACTTGTCGAAGATTTGAATGAGTTATGATACTTGGGAGTACAAGTGTATGATTCATTTATTAAGTCCACCTTCAACTTGAAGGTTATCTTAATGTGAACCATAAATGATTTCCTTACTTATGGAAACTTAGCAGGATGTTGTGTGAAAGGTGAATATGCTTGTTCTATATGTGGGTTGAATGTACATTCACAAATATTGAAATGTAGTAATAAGTATGTGTATATGGGTCATCGACGATTTTTTCTAAAGAATTATGTTTTTCGAAAGAAGAAATCGTGGTTTAATGGGAAAGAAGAAATGGATGATCCTCTGGATATTCTTGATGGTAGATAAGTTCTAATTGCATGTGCGGAAGTTGAAAATGATTGGGGAAAGAAAATAAAAGGGAAAAGAAAGAGGAAAACGACATCCTATATGGAAAAAAGATTGATATTCTTTGATCTTTCGTATTGGGAGGTAAGATTTTTAAATCAATAGATAATGTAACTTTTTCTATTATATTTAGTATTTCCTTAAATTTAGCATTGTTGATTTTTACAAGATTTGTGTTTGCGTCATAACTTGGATGTGATGCACATTGAAGAAAACATTAGTGAGAGTCTTGTTGGTACGTTGTTGGACATCCATGGAAAGACTAAGGATGATGTTAATTCTCGTAGAGATCTAGAAGACATTGGGATTAGACAAGACCTTCATGTGAAAGAGGATGGAGATAAACTATATTTGTCTGCAGCACCACACACTCTACCAAAGGTTAAAAAACAACAATTTTGTTAGAGGTTGTTCAATTTAAAGATGCCTGATGGTTATGCTGCAAACATATCTAATTGCATTTCATTGAATGAATGCAAGATAGTTGAGCTTAAGTCCCATGACTATCATGTATTAATGCAACATTTATTATCGATGGCAATACAAGGTCTTTTGCTTAAAGGGCCAAGAATTGCCATATTTCGGTTGTGTTCATTTTTTAATACAATTTGCTAAAGAGTGTTAGATAGAAATAAGTTAGATTTATTGGAAGATGAAGTTGCAATTACAATGTGTATGCTTGAAAGTTATTTCCCTCATTCTTTCTTTGATATAGTGGTCCATTTTACAATTCATCTAACAAGAGAAGCTTGCTTATGTGGACCGGTTCAATATTGTTGGATATACCCTTTTGAAAGGTTATTCTTATACTATTCTTCACATATGAATTTAACTTAATGATATCCACACATTTTATTTATTTTTATATATTTATTTTATAGATTTATGAAGGTGTTAAAAGGATATGTAAGAAATCACACACGACCAGAAGGTTGCATAGTAGAATGCTATTTAGCCGATGAATGTATGCAATTTTGTAGTAGGTATGTACTATAAGCAATAGATGTTGGTGAGAAGCACAATAGAAATGAAGATATTGTGTTTCAAAATGTAGTGGAAGGACATCCCACATCTACACCGACATTAAAAATAATTTCTATGGACATGCTACGGATTGCACACATGTATATACTGTTGAATAGTGCATTAGTGGAGCCATACATTAAGTAAGTGGTTTAAATTGAAGCTTGTCGACGTTTAGAAATGATCGACTAAGAGATTCAAAGGCCCAGACCGCGAACGTGATAATAAATGGTGATAGATGTAATAAATATGTAGTAAATGAAGTTTAAGGTTGGTATGTTGTAATAAAAGTGGAGAAATGTTGGTCGTGGTAGATGAGCAACAGTAATGGAGCAATCAATGAAGAAATGAGGGGGTAGAATGAATGCAAATACAAGGATTTTTACGTGGTTCGGCGACTGCGTCTATGTCCACGGGCCACTCTGAATTAATTCGGCAGAGTGACGGTATACTAGTGTGTTCACTTATTGATACAGTAAAAATCTCCTCTATTTATAGAGAGGGAAATGTGTAAAAGAGTGTTACACACGTTACAAATGATAGTTATTTCAACTAATCTTGACAAACAATACTGCATTTATTGTAAAGACAATGATTATTGCTTTCATGCACACGCCTGCATTAAATGCATCAGGAGAAGTCTTCTCTTCATTAAATGTACTGCTGTCGCATTAAATACTCCTCGGTAACTATGCAAGCCGCACCAACGGGAAATCAGGGGAATTAGGTACGTCTGGTGGCTTGCTGAACAAGGCATCACTTGGTGTGAGCTCCCCGACCTATCGAACTGCGTGAGCTGAATAGACGCTGAAGTGGACTGGAAATGTGCTCAAATTGTCTTGGCGTTATGTGAGCTCGCGAGCCCAGCGAGCTAGCTGCGGTGACCTGAAGGTTGGGCCTTCTTGGTCTTTTTGGGCCTTCATTCCTGTTCTGGACCTTTTTGGCCCATCTTGAGAAAACGGGCGTAACACAAGCCCCCTAGCTCTCAGTGTGACCTGCGGACTGGGTGCTGACTAAAAATTGCATCTGGTGCCCGTTTGCGAGTTCTCAAGGCGTCGCTACGTTTCTTGACCCATCTCTTCTGACATGTGGCGATTATGCAGATATTAGTACCATAAGAAAGTCTCAGGCCGCACGCATTAATGCACACATCTTGTAACTGACCATGCATGATGACAAAGGACCGAAATTCGTGCTGAGCCGTCAGATCTGTGACAGTTACCCTTTTTGCTGAATCAAATGGCCAGAGGATTGGGACCCTAGCCTATATAAATCAGGCGTTTATGTCATTTTCTACTTTTTTGCCTTTTCTGCCAGACTTCTTCTTCTTCTTTGCTCTCGCGACAGTCTTCTTTAAGTTCAGGGTTCAGACTTCACCTCGAGCATACATAGTAAGTTCCTTGACCTTGTTCTTCACATTTTGGTGGTTGTTTTTGATTCTTGGTATGCATTTTTGTTCTCTTGGCCTGATTTTGAACTTCATATACTTGCCTTACATTTGGAAATTGTTCTGCTTGTTGCTTGGAACCTTGTGTTCGCTTGCTTGTTGAGGTTGCTTTACTGTTAGTGACCTGTAGCGTTTGTGGTTGTACATTGTGAGCGTTGCTTACAATTTTCGATTGTTCATATCCCTCGTCACCTGTTAACGTAGTCTAGGTACTTTGGGTTTTGAACGTTTTGCTTTTGAACTGTTCGATAGGTTTCCTGTAGACATAGGGTTAGGAATTTATATATATTAGGAAATTTAACATGATGGGCTTACATTTTGGGCCCCCACCACTTTTGATGGTGCAGCGTGCGACCTGACACATAGGATAACAACTTTAGGAATTTCTTGCTGTAGCTCGCTAGGTTTAGTATGCCTTCAGCGTTCTGATGCCATTCCTTTTGTTCTGTAGATGTTAGGTCACCCACATAGTGGTCGTCAGGTCGGTGATAAGGCTTCTGCTTCCGAAGAGCAAGTAGAACAGAGAGTCTGGGACATCCAAGGCGTGACCTCCCGAAGTGTCGAGGTAGCGGAGAAGCCTGTGGAGCGAGCTGGGCCTTCGACCTCTTGACCTGTGGCTGAAGAGAGGGCAGCTCGCGGGCCTTTCTACCGTACTGCCTCTAATTTTAATCTTCTGGTGCTGAGGGCTCTAGCACAAGAATTTGATTTCTCTTTGGGGTGCCGAGCTAATGTGCCTTGCGAGAATGATCATGCGGTTTTCCTACCGGACGACTTTATTGTAATAAGCCGCGAACACATAGAGCTCAGATTTAGATTCCCTGTCTATGGCTACCTTATAGACCTTTTAAACGATTTAAAGCTGGCTCCATTCAACTCACTCCAAACTCTTATGCCTAGCTGACTGCCTTGGTTGCCGTTTTCATCAAGTATGGGCTAGGTCCCCCTACTCCTTGCATTATCTGCAACCTTTATAGTTTCAAGGGGACCCATAGTCATCAACTGAGTAGAGGGACGGACTATACTACATTTCAGCCTGTAGCCCTCGCTATAAACAATACCTGCCCAAAAGCTGCATTAAATCAAATGTGGGGGAATACAAATCCCACTGGGTTTTTGTCACTTGTCTTTCTCTTTGTAACCTGAAGAATTATTCTTTTGTCTTGAACCCAAGTAGTGATGGTCCTTAGCTCGCCCCTTTTTTTTTTTAACGAGCTTGCCCTTATTTTGCAGAGGTTTCAGCCAGCGGGATCAACCTTACCACGGAAGAGATCGCCATTTTAGAGACCTTTACATCGGCTAAGGTTGATAGTGACGACTTGTTTCCCTCAGGCTTCGAGCTGTTATCTTACGGTCTTGCCATGTTAGTCACTGGTCCTCATTTGGACATAAATCACGATCTAGGGGTTCGCAGAAAGATGAGCGAGGTCCCTTCAGTCTTCGCGGTTCCTTTTGGTTTTGAGTCTGAGCCTTCTCCAGAGAACTTCTCAAGCTCGTCCACAAGCACTTCCTCCGACGACATACAGAGGTTTGCACTAGATATTCCTCCCATCAACGTTGTACCAGGGCCCAGAGTAACAGAGGTCGTGGTGGTGGAGGATACTTTACCAGATCCTTCTCATCAGGTGGCCCTCCAGCCTACTGATGCAGTTGCTTCTCAGGTTGAGACGGCGGCAGCAACTGAAACTCAAGCTCTCAAGTCCACGGGCAGAAAAAGGTCGGTCCATCAGCGCCTAAGAGAGCCAGGACTTTTGCTGATGAGAGCTCGGCTTCACCAGGCTTGGAGCCTTTAATCAGGAAGAAGGGAAAAAGCATAGCTGAGCCCCCAGCCCTCAAGTGCCAGCAAGTCATTGAGGTTAGGAACCCCGGGGTCGTAGTTATTGGGAGAGGTCCAAGCAGCCAGACATCGGAGCGATCTGAACGACCAGATGGGGAGTTGACTGAGGGTCCGGAGCTACAAGCTGATAGGGTATCGGAGATGGAGTACTTTAATAGCTTTCTGAGTTGTGCACCAGATGTTTTGAGGAATCGTTCTTCGAAGCTCCCCAGGTCGGACCTCATTGATCAGAAGCTGGTAGGCTATGGAGTTCGCCATGTAGCGTTGGTAAGCTTCAGATTCCTTCATTCTTGTTCGATTCCTCCGGTTCGAGTCTAACATTTTCATCCTTCCAGGCTGGTATGACACTGATGAAGCTAATGAAGAGGATCGAGGATCAGATGGGCGAAAAGACTGCTTTCAGGGTGGCTGAGGCACAACTCGAGGAGGAGAGAAAAAGGCTGCAAGATGAAGTGAACCTCCTCCAGGAGGAGCATCAAAAGCTAGAAGGCAAGCTTAAAGATGCTGATGCGGCCTTGTCCCAGGAAATAGGCCGCAATGAAGCAGTAACTTCCGAAGTCAGCAAGATTCATGGAGAGCTGATGAAAGTTAAGGGGAGCTAAGTGCTGTTAAAGCGCGAGCCGAAGCTGCTGAGAAGAAGGCCGAGACCTCGGAGAAGAAAGCAGAGGTCGCTGAGAATAGAGCTGAGGTTGCTGAGAACGAAGTTAGTCAGCAGCAACAGGAGTTGGCCACACTAAAGGACGAACTCGATGGGGCACGCGAGGAGATCGCCTAAGTAGAGGAGCGCGCTGAAGCCCGAGTCGCTCAAGCACGAGATGATGCTGCCATAGGGACCGAGAATGCTTTTCTATACACAATTTAGCGGCACCATCCGGATATGGATTACTCGTTCTTTGGGCCGCTTGCAGTCACAGTAATTCAGAGGTTTGTGGAGCATGCGGCCAGAACTCAAGGCACGCAACAAGGTGGTACCTCCTCAACTTCTCCGACTGCTCAGGCAATACCTTCAGACCTTCCATCTGATCCAGCTTCAGCCCTTGAAGGACCTTCAGCTTCTCTCGATCCTCCTGTCGCAGAGAGTCTAGCAGAAGCTCCCTCGAGCAAGCCTTCCTCAGATTAACTTGCCCACACTTAGATAAATTTTTAGCTTTTTCTTATTCAACTTGTAATCATTGAACTTTTCCTCCTTTTGTGAGGACTTTAATCTTCTCGTTAACTTCTGTGTTAGACAGTGAGCTTTCAGCTCGAGATTGCTATATAAACTCTCCCTGCAGTTTAAATTTTCTGACAAAGAGTAGCATATATATATATAGCAAATATGGTTAAGCCGTGCCTATCTCTCTATAACGAGCTATTGTTAAGATCTGCTAACAAAACATACTATAATCATAATATGTTAGCTCAAAAGTATTTGACCCTGCAAGCAATTCAGTTGAGTATTTTTAAATAACTGAGCAAGTACTTACAACTTGCAGGGTGCTCATTGCAGGCATATTTGTCTGACCGTATTTTGCGTCAAGTTTTCAGCGAGCTTAAGATAGCACTTTCCTGAACTTTGATGATTTTAGCCCGTTGAGGCACTTTGAGATATCAATATGATTTAAGAGCAGACCCTAACATGGGCAGCCTCTCTCGCGAGGTCGTGAGACAATTTCTTATGATTTGAGAGCAACACCCAGCATGGGCAGCCCTTCTCGCGAGGTCGCGAGGTAATTTTTCCAAGTCGTGCCTTCTTCAGACTCTTTAATAGTAGCTTAGCAGGCTGCATCCTTTGCGAGGTTTTCGAGTGATTGGAGGTCCCCAGTTGAACCCTTCAGGGTGCGGAAATCACATCCCTTTTCGCGGGTGAGACCTTTTGAATTGATGACGAGTCCCAAGTAATGCCCTCCGGGGTGCTGATAGCGACCCCCTCCACAGGCGAGACCTTCATTGCAACTCTTTCCACAGGCAATCGCCTTCCGGAGCGCAGTAGTCAGAGTTCCCAGATAGTCCCTTCCAGAGCACACGAATGACAGCTCATTCCATAGGTCATATTTGGATAGTTTTCCCCTCCATAGGATCACCTTCAGGGGAGCCTAACATGGGCACTTCCTTGGGCAGTACCTTCCAGAGTGCCTCGATGACAACTTTTTCCACAGGCAGTACACTTGGAGTGCGAAGATCGCGGGTTACTGATAATAGTTCTGCAGAATATAAGAGAATATGGCTCGCAGATCGCGAGGGCGCTATAAGAAGCGTTGGTAATAATCCTTTGTTTATCAGAACAAGATGCAGCTCGAAGACCGCAGAATATAATTGTAGTGTATACCGAATTTCAACTCGCGAGTTCCTATGGAACAATCAGTATTTAGAAAATGGGAAGTTGATCACGGAAGTGTCCCTATAATCATGCATGGTCGGAGGATGAGATTGCCATATAAATATATGATAATAATAATTCCGTGGCTATTTGTACATGAGCGCTCTAGATAATTGCAGAAACATCTTCAGGAAGTGATGAATAATGGTAGCTCGCTTTTTAGAAGTGAATCTCGATAGTTGTCGCCCTTTATAACAATTACACTTGGATTGTTCAACTAGTTTGCTCTCTGCATTGAACATTGTACATATAATAACAAAATAGGTGAAATCACTTTATTGATAATCATCAAAGTGAATTATGTACAAAAGTTATAGAGCGAGCTGATAGTTTTAGGTGTAGTAGGGACGAAGATGTTCCGCGTTCCAGGCCCGTGGGAGTTTTGACCCATCCATGTTGGCTAAGTGATAGGCGTCGTTCTCCAGGTTCTCCTTGATAAGGTAGGGACCTTCATAGTTTGGCTCGAGTGCTCCATCACTTGACTTGCGAGCTGCGGGGAGGATTAATCTTAGGACTAAGTCGTCGACCTTGTAGCTTCGAGCTCAGACTTTCTTGTTGTAGTATCTGGCGACTCTTTGTTGATAAATTGCTACCCTCATGCGAGTTGTCTCCCTTGCTTCTTCAATCAGGTCCAGGCTTGCAGCGAGTAGTTGATCATTGTCTTCAGGCTGAAATGATGCTATTCGCTGGCTGGTAATTTCGAACTCTACAGGGATCATAGCTTCAGATTCGTATACCATGGAGAATGGGGTTTCGCCAGTGGAGCTGCGAGCTGTTGTTCTGTAGGCCCAAAGTACCTTCTATAATTCATCCACCCAAGCCCCCTTCTTCGTTTCCAACTTGGTCTTCAAGGTCTGCTTGATGATCTTGTTCACAGCTTCGACCTGATCGTTGGCTTGAGGATGATCTACAGCCAAGAAGCTCTTCACTACCCCGAGCTCATTGCAGAAGTTGATGAATTGCTCGCTGATGAACTGTATCTCATTGTCAGTCACGAGCTGTTGAGGAACTCCAAATCTGCATATAATGTTGTTCCATACAAATTTCTCTATCTTTGAGGTAGAGATTTCTGCGAGCTCTTTGGCTTTGGCCTATTTAGTGAAGTAGTCCACTGCTACCACTGCATGCTTGCACCTTCCCCGAGCTGTTGGCAGGGGCCCAATTAAATCCATTCCCCAGATCGCGAAGGGCCACGGGCTGACCATCTGCTGAAGGTAAGTTGATGGAGCTCGTGGGACTTTGACGATTTTCTGGCACTTGTCACACTTCTTGACCACATCGACGACATCCTGCTTTATGGTCGGCCAATAGAACTCCTGTCTGAGTGTCTTTTGGGCTAAAGATAGTCCCCTTGCATGGTTTCCATAATGACCAGCATGTATGTCTCTCTGCATAGCCTCGCAATCCTGGCCGTCAATACATCATAGAAGCAGAGCTGAGAAGCCTCTTTTGTATAACATATCATCATAAATACAGTAGCGAGTTGCTTTAGCTTGCAGGCGACGTGCCTCTATCTTGTCGTTTGAGAGCTTTCCTTCTTGCAAATAGTTTAGTAACGGGTTCATCCAGGAGTCAGGGTGGACACTTATGATCATCAACACATCCTTCATTTCAATACTTTGAGGTGGTAGGAACTCTACCGGTATGGATTCCAAGAGGTCTACGTTCTGGGTGGTCGCTAGGCGTGCCAAAACATTTGCATGAGTGTTCTGAGCTCGTGGGATTTGATTTACTTCAATTCTCTGGAAAGCCCCCAGCAACTCTTTGGCTTTCAGGAGATACTCTACCATCTTTCGCCCTCTGCTTTGGTATTCTCTTTGAACATGACACACAACGATTTGGGAGTCGCTGAAAATCTTTAACTGCTCAGCTAGCACTTTTTTTGCTAGGCGGAGTTCAGCGAGCAATGCCTTATGCTCGGCCTCATTGTTAGTCGCATGGAATCCGAATCTCAGGGCGTTAAGGATCTTATGACCTTTTGGACTGATCAGTAGCACTCCAGCACCTGAGTTATGTTCATTGGAGGACCCGTCCACATACAACTCCCAAGTCGGGCCACTTGTGGTCTCAATCTGCTCCGTTCTAGGTTTGTACTCGATGTCGAACTGTGCGAGCTCGATGACCCATTTGAGTAATCTGCCCAAAGTGTTTGCTTTCTAGAGGACTTGCTTAAGGGGATACTGTGTGAGGACCTCAATCTGATGGGCTTGGAAGTAAGGGCGTAGCTTCCTCAACGCGATCACCAGATAATATGCTAACTTCTCCATCTGTGAGTACCTAGTTTCTGCGTCGACCAGCTTCTTACTGATGTAGTACATCGGCAGTTGCATCATTTCCTCTTCCCTTACCAAGATAGCACTCAATGCGTGCTCAGATATCCCCAGGTATAGAAAAAGCTTCTCTCATTCCTTTGGTTTTGATAGGAGGGGAGCTCGACTCATATACTCATTCAGCCATTGAAATGCCTCCTCGCATTGCTCGGTCCACTCAAAATTCTTCGCATTTTTTATTACTTCGACGAAAGACATGCATTTGTCTGTGGCTTTTGAAATGAACTGGCTTAAGGCCGCGACCTGACCGTTGAGGCTTTGTATATCTTTAACTTGAGCTGGGGATCTCATCTCTACAAGCGCCCTGATCTTCTCTGGGTTGACCTCTATCCCTCTGCTGTTCACCATAAAACCAAGAAACTTACCAGATGCCACTCCGAATGCGCACTTCAGTGGGTTCAGCTTCATCTGGTACTTCCTCAGGATCTTGAATGTTTCATCCAGGTCACGGACATGGTCTGTTGCTTGCTGGGACTTCATCAACATATCATCTACATATACCTCCATAGTTTTCCCGATCTGCTCCTGGAACATCGCATTGACCAGGCGATGGTAGGTCGCCCCTACATTCTTCAGTCCGAAGGGCATCACCTTGTAACAATACAGGTCTCGGTCAGTAACAAATAAAGTATGCTCCTCATCCTCCGGGCTCATTGAAATCTGGTTGTAGCCTGAGTAGACGTCCATGAAGCTTAGGAGCTGGTGCCCGACCGTTGCGTCAACAAGCTGATTAATCTTGAGCAATGGAAAACTGTCATTCAGGTAGGCTTTGTTCAGGTCGGTAAAGTAAATACATGTCCTCCATTTTTCGTTCTTCTTTTTGACAAGGACCTGGTTGGCCACCCAGACGGGGTAATGGGCTATGCGAATGAATCTGTTGGTCAGTAGCTTCTCGACTTCCTCCTTCAAGGCAGCGTATCGCTCTGGCGTCATCGGTTTCATCTTCTGACGAACTGGCTTATGCTGGGGGTCTATGTTCAGCCTGTGGCACATAACTTCAGGATTTATCCTCATCATATCTTTGTGATTCCATGCAAAGACGTCCAAATTTGCCTTGAGGAAGTCAAAGAGCTGGGTCTTGACCTCTGGGGATAGGTTTCGTCCTACCTTCAAGCATCTTTCCGGGTCTGTCTCGCTAACTTGCACATCTTCCAGTTCTTCAACGGGTCCTGTAGCCCAATTTGCATCTACCTCGCGTGGGTCGAGGTCGTGGCTCATCCCTGTATCAACTACAGCTTGTGGTTCGCCACCTGAAACCACATTCACCCTCTTCCCCCGGACTCCCATTTTCACAGCGTCCTCATAACAACGTCTGGCCAGGTGCTGTTCTCCTCGGACACATCCTATTTCGTTGGGAGTTGAGAATTTGATCATCAGCGCCCTGGTGGATGTCACCATGTCTAGGTCATTCATAGAGGGTCGTCCCAGTATCACATTGTATGCCGACGGGCAGTTGATGATCAAGAAGTCCGCCAGAATAGTAGTTTGCTGACATGGTTCCCCTAGAGTGAGTGGGAGTTTGATCTGGCCTATCGGTGTTATTGCGTCTTTAGTAAAGCCATATAGGGGTTCTGGTGAAGGCATAAGCTGCTCGGTTCCCAGCCCCATCTGATCGAAGCAGTCATTGTACATTACGTTGACCGAGCTGCTGGTATCCACCATAATCCACCGCACCTCGGCGTTGCTGATTTTAGCTCGAATGACTATAGCGTCATTGTGAGGCCAGTGCACACCCCAATCATCTTCTTCAGTGAATATAATGTCATCTGAGGACACCTTCGCCTTCTTACCAGATCCCTCTGCCCTGCCATAATCTGCTAGCAAGGTGTGATTGGCTTCCCTCACGTACCTCTGGTGCGACCTGTTTGAAGTACCTGCAATGTGAGGACCACCATAAATAGTAAAAATAGTTCTTACTACGGGCTCGTGCTCTTGCTCAAGAGCTCGCTGAGGCTGCTGCTGCTCTGGCTGCTGATGTTGGTTTGAGGACGCTGTTGTTGAGGTCGCCTACCCGCAAGTCGTACAACATACTCTCCCAAGTGACCTCACCTAATCAGCTCTTCAATGGCGTCCTTCAGCTGCCAACAATATGAGGAGTTGTGCCCAGTTTCGTTATGGTAGACACAAAACTTCTTCGAGTCTCAATACCTGTTTGGAACTCTTATGGGGTGCGGTTTCCTAAAGTTCTCGCTATTCCTTTCTATGGTGAAGATTCGATCCTGGGTGTCCGACAGGACGCTGTAGTTTCCAAATCTGCTTCGGCGCGGGGGCCGCTCCATTCTCTGCTCAGGGCTAGCCCGCTTTGCCACCACATTAGCAGAGTGATGCCTCTAGTCGTTGTGTTCGTCCCCACCGCGGCCCATTCTCTTCCCTTGGTTGGGATTGCTTGCTTCACCCTGTTGGTTATTAGGCTTTTTTGGCCCAAATGCCTCCTCCTATCTGATTTCTTTGGCGGCTTTCTTGTAGAACTCACCCAAGTCCTTCATTGGTGAGTTGTAGATGCTTTCATAGAGCTTTTCGTCCTTTCTGAGTCCTGCTGAAATTGCTGTCAGGATGCTCTCATATGAGGGTGCTTCAACATTACTCACCTCATCCCTGAATCGGGCAATGTAATCCTTTAACGACTCATTCTGCCTCTGGAAAATGGTAGCGAGGTGGCATGAGGGTGCGAGCTGCTTTCTCAGGGCCTTGTATTGGTTGAGGAACTTCCATTGGCATTTTTTCCAGCTTCCTATACTGCGAGCTGGGAGGCCCTTAAACCAGGCTCGCGAGGCATCCCCCAGTGTAGTCGGGAAGATTTGACACTTGACCAGCGGGTTGTTCGTTTGGAGATCCATCTATACGTTGAAAGCGTCTAGGTGGTCATATGGGTCACTTCTACCATTATAGAGCGGAATGCTTGAGAGCTTGAACTTGGGTGGCAGAGGCACTGTCTCGATCTCCCTAGCGAATGAGACCCTGTAATCATCCTGCTCTTCCTGACTTTGAAGTCCAGGTCAAGCCTCCAGCTGCCGAACCCTCTGCAGCAATTCTTCCACCATCGCATCCTGGGGTTCAGGCCACCTGGTTCGATTTCGCCTGCTAGTGCTTTCCTGCTCTCTCGAGTGGCGATCTCGCGACCTACGCATCTCATCAAAATTCTCTACCTGTCTAGAGCCTCTTCGCAGCTCGGGTTCGCGACCACCACGATGCTCGCGAGCTCGTTCATGCTTGCGACTATCTTTAACATATCGATCACTACCGTGGCTCACCCTTACTCTTATGTCAACTGGGTGAGGTGAGGCCCCCCTCTTCAAGTCTCACCGTCTGTCCTTTCTTGGGTTCAAGTTCGAGGAATGGACGGACTCTTCGGATAGCGATCTGTCCTTGCCAGCTACTCCCTCTGGGGTTGGGATTTCCTCTGTGAGCTGTTGGCGAGCTCTTCTAAGGGGCGCGACCTCCACCCGCCTCTGCATAGCGCTGGTTTGAACTTCCGTCAGCGCCCTGACTGTCTCAGTCAGTTGCCTCATCGTATCCTCCAAAACTTGCTGACGTTGTTGCCACTCTTGAACGACCTCTTCCCTATAAAGTGGGGTGCTTTGCTGGTCTTCCTGGTCCTCAGGTCGCTCATCCACCACACCAACACTTCTTGTTGCTCTGGCTCTAGCCATTACAATTTGGCGAAATGAAAATGGTTAAGGAGAAATCAAATAATGAAGAAGCTACCAGGTCATCGTTGGGCCCTCTTTCTAGTGTCAAAAGATGTCGACGTCTGAAAACGGTCGACTAAGAGATTCAAAGGCTCAGATCGCGAATGTGGTAATAAATGGTGATAGATGTAATAAATGTGTAGTAAATGAAGTTTAAGGTTGGTATGTCGCAATAAAAGTGGAGGAATGTTGGTCGTGGTAGATGGACAACAGTAATGAAGCAATCAATGAAGAAAGGAGGGGGTAGAATGAATGCAAACACAAGGATTTTTACGTGGTTCGGCGACTACGCCTTCGTCTACGGGCCATTCTGAATTAATTCCGGTAGAGTGACGGTATACTAGTGGGTTTACTTGTTGGTATAGTAAAAATCTCTCCTATTTATAAAGAGGGAGAGGTGTAAAAGAGTGTTACACACGTTACAAATGATGATTATTTCAACTAATCCTGACACAAACCATCCTGCATTAAATGCATCAGGAGAAGTTTTCTCTTCATTAAATGCACTGCCGCCACATTAAATATTCCTCGGTAACTGTGCAAGCGGCACCGATGGGAAATAAGGGGAATTAGGTAGGTCTGGTGGCTTGCTAAACAAGGCATCACTTGGTACGAGCTCCTTGACCTATCGAACTACGCGAGCTGAATAGATGCTGAAGTGGACTGAAAATGTGCTCGGATTGTCTTGGCATTACACGAGCTCGCTGCGGCGACTTGAAGGTTGGGTTTTCTGGGCCTTTTTAGGCCTTCATTTCTGTTTTGGACCTTCTTGGCCCATATCGAGAAAACGGGCATAACAAAGCTGAATATAGTATAAATATTAGTTAAAATGATACATACTAGAGAATTTCCAACATGGTTCAGAAATAAGGTGAATTCACTAACTTATATGTTAATAAGTTGATGTATGTACTTTAGTTTTTTGTCATTGAAAATCTAAATCGTAATCTCCCAAAGCAGGTTCTCGATGAATCAAATACCACGGATATGACCCCAACTTTAAAGCTTCTAGCACTTGGACCAAATACGCAAGTCACATGCTATTCAAGCTATATTGTGAATGGAAAACGATACTGCATAAAAAGTAGTAAGAAAACTACACAAGATAGTGGTGTTTCCCTGGAAGCAGAAACTGTTTGTAATGAAAGAGATAATACTCAATTTGTCAAAAAGATGGTTTACTATAAAGTTTTAAGGGAAATACTTTTGTTGGATTTTTTAGCATTTTGTGTTCCATTGTTTAGATATGATTGGATGGGTAGTGCGAATGATGTTAAAAAAAAAAGATAGGTTCACACTAGTTAATTTTAGTCCACATGGAAATAAATGAGATATAGATCCTTTCATTTTAGCCTCACAAACAACACAAATGTTTTATTTTAGGGAAAATGATAACTCTAATTGGTATGTTGTCCTAAGAGCACCTCCGAGAGGTTTTCATGATCTAGAGAAGTTTGATGAGCATGTTTACATGAAAACTATACCATTAGATGTGTCTGAATTTGACGCTAGTATGGATGACAGTGATGATTATGCTCGGATAGATTATGAGGAATTGATTGTAAACATGTAATGTTGATGAATATAATCATATTTTCATATTTTATTTCCAATCTGTGTGTATATATATATATTGTTTGTATTTACATTTGCGTGGAGACAAAGTTTCTGAAGTGATTGGATATGTTGTGAAATTACTTTGTTATTTATATTGCAGGTGAACTAAATTTTTGGTAAAGTCAAAAAATAGGGGAAACTCTGTCAAAATTTTTGTAAAATAGATTGACTTTATATTAATAATTTTATATATTGATAATGTTATCCATGAGTTTGCTACTAATATATGTTATTTCCATAATATTTTCAGACGTCGACTAAAGGAACATCGATTGGTTAGTTTTCAAGTAGCTCCAGTGGAGAGAAAAAAAGAAAAGGAAAAGGTCTCAACCGCTTGGATTATGAGAAAATAGTCAAGGTCAAAGCCACAGAGATACAAATTAATGAAGTTGGACAATCAATTGGAGAAAATTCGGTGATCTACAATTCAGGTTATGGAGCCATTGCAACTCAGATGATACCTATAACCTATAGTAGTTGAGATAAAAAACCACAATTTTTAAAAGATATAGTGTGGGATAATATAAAGGTATATACTGGTTTTATTTATTTATAATATCAATATTACTTATTTATTTTTGCAACATATTTAATTATTTTTAAACAATTTATAATTGCAGTTACGATTTGATGCTGATGAGTCAATGAAAGTTCATACGTTAAAATCAATGAACAAGTGTTGGAGACACTATAAAGGTAGAATAACAAAACAAATTAGAGACGTTCCCCCCGATCTTGATGTACATAGAAGATATGAAATGCTAAAACCAGCTAACGTTAGTGATCAGGATTGGATAGCATTTGTCAATCAGCGATTGTCTCCAGAATTTGCGGTAATCTTACAATTCATATTCTCAACCTGGCATAAACACTAACGTTTACTGGATTTTGATAAAATTTTACAATATTTCAGGATACCAGTAAGCATTATAGTGAGTTGCCAAAGAAGAATCGTACCCTATATACATCAAGTGGTAAAGGAATGACATGATTACGGGAAAATTTGGTAAGAGTTTAATATATTGTGATGATTGTATTACATGTGTATAGTTTTTGTTTTTCGAACTTGTATATACTTTTGTGGATATCAATATCAATGTTAGAGAGCGAAAAAAGTGACTGCGAATGAAGATCCTCGAAGTCAATAGAGTTGACATTTGGATAGCCAGTCACAAGCACAAAGATAGAAGCGTAGTGAATGAGGAAACTGCTGATAAAATTGTATGTTACGTTATTTTGATCAATTATTGTGTTTATTGTATTATATAATGTGTATAGCTTTTTTAATGATAATATCATGTGACATCATATATAGGCACAAATGGAGTCACTACATCAAGAAACCTAACATTCACTTGGAAATGATGTTGTCTCACAAGTTATGGGTAAGGAGCATCGAGGTAGAGTTCGAGGAATGGGTCATGGTGTAACACCATCTATTGTACAAGCATCTGTGGTTGGTAAACAAAGCTTTGCACAATATTAACAGCATGTCGATGGTGAGATGACAACCATGAAGCAGACAATTGCTAATTTGACAAATTTGCTCATGATTCATTTGCCCAACATAAATCAAGCTCAAATATTGATATGTATGTCTCCTACCCAGTCGGTAAACGACTTAACTCCTTTATAACTTGTTTATTTCTATTTTTTGGTACTTTTTTTATTTCGTTTTTTCATTTTCATGTTTTCTCACAAGTGAATGTAATCATTTTTCATACTTTTTTGCTATATCTATGTTTGTAAATATATATATTGTTTACGTGAAATGTTAGTAAGAAATATTGTTTTGGTTGAATCGATTGTCAAAGATTTGAGAAATTTGATAAATTGCAGGAGAATTAAATTTGTGGTAAGTTCGAAAAACAGGGAAAACTCTGTCAAAATTTGTATAAAATTGATCGAGTTTATATGCATTATTTTATATATTGCATTTGTTGTCTACATGTTGTCAAATAGGGGTACTTATAAATTTTTTTTCCTCGATATCCATATTTCCTAACACTAATGCTATTTATTGTTTTCGTAGGCACAGTATTCAAGTGATTCAAATCCTATGGGATCTAGTAAAAATGTTCAATTTGCTGAACCTTTAGTTAAGGTAAAATATATACAGGATTTATATTATTTATTGATTCAATTTAATTTCATATATATATATATTTATAAGTATTTAAATTTTTTGATAGAACTAAATATTTAAGATATTGTGCATACAGTCCATATCTCAAGGTTCCTCAAGCCAAGCTGGTGGATCGAACAACAATCAATGCAAATTATTAGATTGGATGGGTAAAGGAATTGTGGTGGCTGAAGCGGAAATTGACTCAAATGACCCTATGCTAAAGTTCATCACCTCGAGCTTGGTCCAGATTTTTGGCATGTTTCCGTCAAGAAAGTAATGGTTAGTGTTTCGCTGCCTCGACCTACCAACGAGATACTAACTTTGGAAGATGCATTAAATTCATTTATTGCTTGGCCAACAAAATATATTGTATCTTAGCATTATGTACTAAGGTATTATTATAATATTTCATAATTTACGTTTAATTGTGAATTATGTAATTTAAATGTTGTTAATTTATTTAAATAACATATATTTTTAATATTTATGTACATTAGCAGCTTTATTGTAATATTAAAAAAAATTATCAATTTATTATTATTTTTTGTTAAGATTTTCCATATCGGGCATGTCCGGTATGCCCGGTATGGATAAATTATCCATACCGGTCATGACTCGGTATGGAAAAATACTCATACCGGGTCGAGCTTGGATTGGAATATATATCCATACCAAGTGGTTACCCAATATGAATATTCACATATCCATACTGGGTAACCACATAATATGGATACTCATATATCCATATCGACCAGTAATTCGGTATGGACAATAAATATCCATACAGGGCAGCCCAATATGGATATCGTGAGTCAACCCATATGTTTTCATATCCTTATCGAGCACAATCCGGTATGGATATATGAGTATCTATATGTTGGGCTTTTTTGTTGTAGTGGCACCACATTTAAATGTTAACTTTTTTGTCAAAGATACCAAAATGATGTGTTTTTTGAAAAATTTAGTGATCATGATATACATATCACCTCTTAGTAGGAATGATTAAGTACGTTTTCTAATTCTAAGAGATCAATGGTTCAAATCTCACATTTGTTAAAGGTGTGAGGTCAAGGGTATCCTATTAATTGAATTACTTTATGTCTTTCTTTCTTACTTTCTCTTGTTTTCTCTTATTTAGTTAGTATTTTATATTAATTACATTTTAGCTTTATTTTATAATATGTTGTCAGTATTTGTCTAGTATGAGAGATTTCATTCATATGATTTGCTTCATTAATATTTAATTCAAATAATTTTATGAATCTTGCTCTATGTGAATTGCTTTTTTTTTTTTTTAATCTTCTACATGCAAAAGTAAGTTTAGATCTTTTGCATTTGAAAGTAAGTTTAATATCACTAAACTTATATTTTGGTATCTTATTTTATAGGATACCTTTGTTATTTACAATCTAAAGTTTGTAAGTGAAAATTAAAACTAAAATTTTTAGATTTCAAATAGAACTGAAGTTATATATTCTCAATTTAATTAGAACTAAAAGTTCTAATTTCTTATTTGTAGTTTTATACAATAAATTTGTGAGAAACTAGAAATTCTACACTTTTAATTTAATTAGAATTAAAACTTTTGATACTTAATTTATCTATTAAAACCAGATGTTCTTTACTTAATTTAATTGAAACTAGAAATCTAGTTAAATTTCAATTAAATTTTATTGGCTTTCACGCTCAATATAATTGTAGTTGCTTGAAGTAACATAATCGGCTGTTGCTTATTTTATAGAAAAAATATGGCTTTGACCGTAGGGGTCAAAGTAAAAAAAAGGCAATAAAATGCACTTTAAAGCCTATGTTATGCATTTACATATACACAAAAAGTAATATGGCTCTTTTGGGTTAAACGAATTTGGTCTTGTGATGTTACATTCTTGCGTTTTAGATATAACATAATGGTTTCATCCATTGCTTTAATTGATTGGATTCTCAATGAACAATTTGAATATGAATTTTTATATTTTATTTTAAATTTAAAACCGAAAATTCTAGAATCTCAATAAATTTATTCTCAATTTTATGTGAATATTAAAACCAGAAGTTCAAATCCTTACTATAGTGCTAGATTACAATTTATTTAGACTTTGGAACTAGAAGTTCCAAATTATAAATGAAAAAGATTAAGAAAAATGAATCAATATGAATTTGAAAAAACAAAAAAAAACATCTCGAACCCAAGTTTGTAAAATTAGAAACACGTCTCCCCTTTGGACAAGCTAAAAAAGGGTGAGTAAAGAGTAGAAGATCTCTTATACTAATAATTTTGTTCATGATTTCAGGATTTGTAAAATATGTACTAAGGCATATTACGAGATTTCTAATTTAAACATGCTAAATATGATTGTTCTTATTCCATAACATGTTGAATGCGTAATGCTTATGCATAGATCTTTAATTCCGTAATGCCATGAAATGGATCATAGGTTTTATTGTTATTGAATGCTAAATTTATCTAATTAGTTCAAAAATCTCGAAAGGTATTATTAAGGTGGTGTATGTTTAAAGGGGAGTGTTGTGAATAAATGGACTTATCACCAATTTTATTTTGGAAATATTCTTTACCTTGTTATTATCTATTTTGTTATTATTCCATCATAAAAATAACCTATTTTGTTGTTTCATTATGAAAATAACAAGATATCCTATTAATTAAATTACTTTCTCTCTCAATTTACCTATATATAGGTTTGCTTTGTTATTATTTAGAGTATCCTATCAATTAAATTATTTCTCTCTTACTTTCTTTTATTCTCTCTTATTTGGTTAATATTTTATATTCATTATTTTTAGGCTTTATTTTATAACAAATATTTCGCCAAATTATAAAACCAAGGTCAAAATCTACCAAAACAATGAAAGAGCAAAAGGAAAAGAAAAGAAAATAAAAAAAAAAAAGTCTGAACCGGTCTTAGCTGGGTGAACCGGTAAAGTAAAGGTCTCTAAATTGTTTTATTGACTCGTGTTGTCTTCCAGTACCTCCTTATCAACCTAACGGTCATTTGAAGTTTGGTAGTTGAACACAGAGAGGAGAGCAACAAAACCAAACCCAGAAGAGAAGATATAACCTCACAAAAGTCGCTTATCACTAATTTATTTATTCTCTATCTGTACCTTCTCTTCAAATATTCAACCCCTCGATGATATGCTCTCTTCTATATTCACATTTCCATACTTAACTTTCTCACTACCTGTGCTTTATGGGGAGGCTCAAACTTTTCTCCATTTTCACTTCCACCCGCGCAAACGACTACCTCCTTCCTTCTTCCAATGCAATTCGCCAGACCCTCGTAAACAACAATTCCAATGCCAACGTCACACATAATTCCGTTTTCAAATTTTTGCGGCGGTTGATGTTTGGAAGTATGTTTTATTTTGTTGTTCTTCGTATTATGGTTATCTGTTGTATGCCTGATTTTATATGCTTATTAATTGGCCAGATGAAGGTTGTGTTTGACGTGGGTTCTGTATTTTTTTTCTTTGTTTTTATTATTGAGTTGTGTAGCGAAAATTGATGGAGGGTCTAGAACAGAAGAGGAAGAGAAGGTGTACTCTTGGCTATATGCATTGGCACAGACAGACAGAGATATGGCTTTCGAGTATGTTCGATCAACAGAAAGAGGTGAGTCTATCTATATTTTTGCACAATTTAATTCTGAAAAATTTAAAGTTCTTATTTTGAAGAACTGATGGAAATGAGAAGAATTGATGAATTGTTTGTTTCATAGTATATCCTGTAATTAAACTAGAAATAGTCACTATTCGGATCAAGAAAGCTTTTATATTAGAGACCAATGGTCCCAAAAATTCTTGGAATGAAGATATTGGTAGGACTCTTAAATAAGGGTTAGGAATCGTAGAGTATTTATTGTTATTTTTAAAATAGTCATAATTAGCTATACTAAATTATTGATATGTGAACTTTAAAACTTAGCCTGTTTGGTTGGGCTTTTGAAAAATCTCTGTTTTTAAAATGTCAATTTGTAGTAAATCTTATAGAAACAAAGTTTCTGAAAAAAAAATCATTGTTGTTTGGTTGGTGAAAAGAAAAAAAAACATATATTTTTTTTAAAAGAACACTTCTATAGTAATAGAATGTTTGGTTGAATTATTTCAAAAGATCTATTAAAATATTAAATTACCTAAATGGAAATATTATTAATTTAAGGATTTTGTTCTAGTAAGGCATTTCGATATCAATCATAAAAATTTAGGGATATATATTTAGGTCAAATACATTTTTTAAAAAAATGTTTGGTCTTTCAAATAAACAAAAGAAATTTGGAAAAGCCCCTCCCCATGAGCTTTTGTCTTGTTCAGGTTTGACGTCTACTAACCTCCACCAAAATTAAAATAGACAATTTCAAGAGAGCAACCAAACATCTCGAAAAAAATTAAAATGAGGTTAGTAGAGTTTTTAAGCCATGTAGAAAGCCCATTCAGACAAACACTTAAATCAGTTCAAACATTTCTTTTGTTTTAATATATTTTTCTCATTGAATCTATTCTGTTGAGGGATTTATACTTAATGATCATTTGTATAATTTATTGTGTTTGATTGAAATACCCATTGCATTATGTGTTAGTTGGAAATGCGCCTTAGAAATAAATAAGTAAACTAAATTGGTAATTATTCATTATAACGTGATGTTAATTATGAGCATTAGTCCAATTCATTGCACTGTATGTGTTCAAATGTATTAGACAAATGCACATATATAGATGTATATCAAAAGCCATTAGTAATTGCGGATTTAGCTATAATACATTATTTTTTATAGCGATAATACATGAATTTTGTAGTTTAATGGATAGTTAGAAGAAATGATTATTTTTATTAATTATTTAAATTTTAAACCTTTAATTTCTATACACACTTGGATTGAGATCCAGTGACCACTAACTAATTCCATAACTATACAGAATATATGAAGAAACCAGGCCCTATATTAATTGAATAAATTATTTAGTACCGAGACCGACTTAAAGTGAATATAAGCAATTTGCTAAATAAGGTCATAATGCATTCCAATTGGTATAATGACAACGTTGTCTCTCACATGAGTGAGAGCCTTCACTTTGGATTACTGCATTAGCGCACTAGCAATGGTTTATTCTGGACCATAAATGGGAAATCATCTACCTAAGGGTTATTGTTCATACAAATGAGAGTGTCATAACAATTATAGTGATAATGAATGTTGATCCACAAAAGCGCATTGGAATTATATTGAGTAATTTAACTCATTTGATCTATCAACAAGTAAGATATATCAACGGCCAATATATCGATAGATTGGTAAATTCATAATTTCCAGATTTCTTTTTTGAAATAGCACCAAAACATTAGTGAATTTGATAAATAGTACTTAAAAATATAAATGATTTTTTATAGCACCATTTCACTATTTAGTGCTTTTTAAGGACAAAATTTCCCTTGATTCCCTCTCATCATAAACTCAAATATTTTGAACAAAAAACCAATCCCATATTCAACCAAATTATGTTTGAAAACTTTTCCATAACTAACCCACAACAACAATCAATCTTGACCAACAATAAGCAAAATAGCAAAGATAGAGAGGGAGAGCCTAAAAGTTAGGATAGTTGTAACTATTTTGTTTAATTCTGTATATAAAAACCTTGTGTTGAAAAAAAAAAAAAACGTTTGAGTTTTTAAAATTATCTTGTTTATTTCAACTTGAAAACCCTTTAAATAGGGGGTTCTAGGCGGGTCTTCGTGGCTAGGCATTCTGAAGAGAGAGGAATGATGGAGAAGAGATAGATTAGAGAGAGAAAGGGAGGAGAGAGAGGGAAGAGAAGGGGTATAACTTAATCTCCTCTTGCGGCCCAATCACTATCACAATATGTTCTTCGTTGATGGATAAGCCAATCGATCGATGATGGAGAGTAGGAGATGAATGACAAAGATTGTGGAGAGGAGAGAGAAGTGGAGCAAGGAGAGGAATGGAAAGGGAGAGAAACTGATAAAGGGAAGATAGAGGATAAACATGGGTGATGTGAGAGAGAAGTAGGGGAGATGTGAGATAGTGAGGCTATGTTTTTTTCATAGGATTTGGGGTGGAATTGGGGAAAAAATTCCAATCCCACTCAATCCTGTATTTGGGCATAGGAAAGGGATATTTCCCTTCCTAGGCCCACCTTCCATTCCTGCCAAGGCAGGAAATGAAATCCCACCATCTTTGGTGGGATTTCATTTTCTGCCTTGCTAGGAATAAGGCTCTCTCACTTTCTCTCTCTCCACCTTCATGCCTCATACCACTGTCTTCCTTCCTATTGTCTCTCTCTCTTTCTCTACCTTCTTTCTATAGTCATCATTTTCCTCTCTTGCCACTTCAGTCACTGTCTTCCTCAGCTTCATCTCCGTTGTGAATTTGGGACACATCTTGACCTTTATTGGAGAGATGTTGGAGCCCTTCCAAGATGGTTGTTGAGGGAGACATCAATGACCAATCCTTTTAACAATTCAAACAAGGAAAAAGAGAGAGAGAGAGAGAGAGAGAAGAAATTGGTGTGTTTTTGTTTTTGTTGTTTCTTTACAAGTATTTTCGATTTGTTTTTGTTTTTTATTTAAAAAAAAAAATTGTTAATGTTTTGGGATTAGGGTTTGGTTGGTGTTTTAATGTGATGATGTTAATGATATTTGGTTGTGGGAGATTGATTGTGGGAGATTGAAGTTCATTTGGGTTCATTTAACTTAGATGAACCGTTTGGGGTTGAAGAAGATAGAGATCCACCAGATTAGATGTCTACCATCCATATATTTGGATAGAAGGTGGAGATCCAATCTGGTGGATCTCTATTTTTTTTTTTCTATTTTTAGATTTTTCAAAGATTTTTTGAATTAATTTTAAGTATATAACAAAATATATAAATTAATTTAATTTTCATCCAATCTTAACATACACTAAACATAATATAGTATAATTTTAATCCAATTTTAAGTTACACTAAACATAAGACAATAATTTTTTAATCCAATTCAATTCGATCCCCATCCTAACTCCCTTTAATCTTATTCTCATTTTCAATCTTAGTCTCATATGCCAAATGTAGTTTAAGAGAGAAGAGATGGTTGAGAGGAGATAAAAGGTGTTAGGGTTTTCTTAATTATACTTTTTTAAAAAATATATTATATTATCCATTTGCTAAAATCTCCTTTCACACTAACGAGGTATTTTGGTGAATATGTTAAACTAGAGGAGGACATTGAAAGTAACCAAAAAATACTTTGAACCGCCTAGGCACCCTCAGTGCTAGGCGCCAGGCCATTGCCTGACTAATGTGCAGTGCCAGACTAGTGCCTTGTGCCTTTTAGAACACTGGATTATTTTGTTAATTTTGGAATTGTTTGGAAAAAACACCCAATAGTTAATCAATCAATCTCTCAAAAACAGTATCTTATAACTACATCTTTTAGTCAGCAGTCTATAAGCTGACGGATACATATAAGTGTTCGTATAACATATGTAACAAGATGATGTCATTAGACCTAAAAGTTTAAGTTAATACGAAATGAACTGACTATAATATTTAAGACTTGAGGTTAAGATATGTTAACACGCTCCCTTACGTACAATGTGGACAAATAACAGATGACGGACATATGCTAAATTTTTCTTACTGTATAACATGTGTAGCAAGATGACAAATAAAAAGAAGGGAAAAAGAGTTTGAACCAGAGAATCTCAAGCTTTAATATCATATTAGTTATTATTAGACTCAAAAACTTAAGTTAATTGAGAAAAGTTCAATTATAGTATTTAAAACTTGAAAATGCGTTAAGAGTAACATAAATTGTATTTACTTCCTGAAAGAGAAATAGAATGCACGTTTTCCAATGTTGTTTCCATTCTGATCCAGTAATGAATGCCTGAAAACGGTAATCACTACCTTTCTACCAATGTCTCTACTTGTCATGGTTTAATTGTTTTTTTTATTCTGGTGTATGCAGGGTTGAGCTTCACTGAAGCTGACAGGAGATTAAGAGAAAATGGCCCAAATGTTCCTGTCGAATATACGTTCCCGAGCTGGTGGCATTTTCTGTGGATAGCACTCTTTCATCCTTTCAATATGATCCTGATTTTCTTCTCAGCACTCTCATACATAACCAGTGACAGCCCCAATGGATGTGTCATGCTTATACTGGTTCTTATCAGCGTCTGCCTCCGTTTCTACATGGTATTTCTTGCTTAATTTTCATTGGTCTAAACCAGTGCTTAATTTTGATAAGTCCTTAGTTATTTTTCATGTGCCTTACAGGAGTATAGCGGTTCAAAAGCAGCCATGAAACTTTTAGAATTTGTAAGATGCCCTGTCAAGGTTCAAAGATGTGCCGGTAGAGTTGTTCAGACTGAGTTAATAGTTCAGGTTGATCAAAGAGATATTGTTCCTGGTGACATTGTAATTTTTGAACCTGGGGACCTTTTCCCTGGTGATGTGAGATTACTAACCTCGAAACACCTTGTTGTAAGGTATGGTACCTAAAGAAATAGAGCCATGTTTTATTAGATAAGAATTTGTGAGTTCTTTCATGTCATTTCTTCCTTTTTTCTACAGCCATTATAGAACACATTATCACAATCCTGCTTCTTGAACAGTCAATCCTCATTAACAGGCGAATCTTGGGCAGCCGAAAAGACGGCTGACATCAGAGAGGATCACAGCACTCCTTTGTTGGAGTTGAAGAATATTTGCTTCATGGTTGGTATAATTTTTTTTCTATTCTTGTTGTGGTTGTGGTTGACGTCTTATTGTTAGACTTGTGCAAAGAATGTAGAGAGAGCTGAATAAGTTAAATATTGAGACATAGATGGGTTGTTGAATGACATTTCAGGGAACAAATGTGGTATCAGGCAGCGGAACAGGTCTAGTCGTTTCCACCGGTGCGAAGACTTACATGAGCACCATGTTTTCAAATATAGGGAAGCAAAAACCACCAGATGGCTTTGAGAAGGGTGTCAGGCGGATATCTCTTGTGCTCGCTTGTGTTATGCTATTAGTAGCTCTTATAATAACCTTGATTGATAATTTTACATCTTATGAGACAAGTCAGAGTATCATTTTCGGAATCTCAGTTGCATGTGCCCTCACTCCTCAGATGTTTCCCCTCATTGTTAACACAAGTCTTGCAAAGGGGGCACTTGCCATGGCTAGAGACAGATGTGTTGTTAAAAGCTTAACAGCCATTCGAGACATGGGATCTATGTAAGGTTTCATTTCACTTTGACAGCTCTCCATGAAATGCAAATGTGTGGGAGGGAGTAGTGCTGCAATGATAGTAGCTAATATATCTGTTGTTTAAAGTCTGGATTCATCAAGTTTACATTTTGAAATCATTGACATTATAGCATAAATTTTATCACAGGGACATCCTATGCATGGACAAAACTGGTACGCTCACCATGGACCGTGGAATCCTGGTAAATCATCTTGACAGCTGGGGGCAACCAAAAGAAAAGGTCTTGCAATTTGCATTCCTAAATTCTTACTTCAAGACGGATCAAAAATATCCCCTGGATGATGCAATATTGGCTTATGTATATACAAACGGATACAAATTCCAGGCATCCAAGTGGAAGAAGATAGATGAGATCCCTTTTGATTTCATGAGAAGAAAAGTATCTGTTACATTGGAAACTGATCTAAATAAGCAAAACAGAAGTAGCCAATTCCATTGTAGATTAATGATAACCAAAGGAGCACTAGAAGAAGTAATTAAAGTTTGTTCTTATGTTGAGGATATTGATACTGGTTCTATTGCAACTCTGTCTTCAGAAGATCATCTCAGGATTTTAAATCTAGGGGAACAAGTAAGCAATGAGGGACTAAGGTGTTTAGGAGTTGCTGTCAAAAGGCTACAAACAGTGAGTCTGATTTCTTTGATCTTTATTCTTCCTACTCCACTATTTTATGAAAATTATAATAAGATGTCTCTTACTATAATTTTCATGTTTCACTTAACTTTTTATATTGTGAATTCCAAAATTTCTTCTTCAACAGTACTGATTAGTGTCATAGCATTCATTGAGTCCGGTAATGAATTTGAAAGACGTATTTTTATTCATGTTATTTCCATCTCTCTGTTAAGTCTAAGCTGCTACAATTCATGAAAGAGCTTCTGAAGAGTTTCCAGCTTTAATGCATTTGGAATAGAAGATATGATTCCAAAGGAAAATTCAAGCAGAACCATACGTTGCATTGCTTTACTTACATTACATTTGTATACCATCTTGCAGCAAAATAATGATCAAATCAAAGACAGCGAGGATAGTGTTGAGTCGGACATGGTGTTCCTAGGCCTTATAACATTCTATGACCCTCCTAAGGACTCGGCTAAGCAAGCACTATGGCAGCTAGCTGAGAAGGGAGTAACAGCAAAAGTACTAACCGGGGATTCACTCTCCCTGGCAATAAAAATTTGCCAGGAAGTTGGCATCAAAACCACCCATGTAACTACAGGACCAGAACTTGAATTACTCAACCAAGATTCCTTCCATGAGACTGTTAAAAGAGCAACAGTACTGGCCAGGCTCACCCCAACTCAGAAGCTCCGGGTAGTACAGTCATTGCAGGCTGTTGGTAAGCATGCTGTTGGGTTCTTGGGAGATGGAATAAATGATTCTCTTGCACTAGATGCAGCCAATGTTGGCATATCAGTTGATTCTGGGGCATCGGTAGCTAAGGATTTTGCTGACATTATCTTACTTGAGAAAGATCTTAATGTCCTTGTCGCGGGAGTAGAACAGGGCCGTCTCACTTTTGGTAATACCATGAAATACATAAAAATGTCAGTTGTTGCTAATATAGGGGGTGTTCTTTCGCTCCTTATTGCGACCATATTTCTTGGAAGTGAACCACTGACTCCAAAGCAGCTCCTGACACAGACCTTCTTATATAGTGTTGGCCAGATTGCAATCCCCTGGGACAAGATGGAGGAAGATTACGTGAAAACTCCGCAAATATGGTCTGAGAAAGGTTTACCTATGTTCATATTGTGGAACAGTCCTGTGTGTACTCTCTGTGATTTATCTGCTCTTTTGTTCCTTTGGTACTATTACAATGTTGATGACAAACTGAATGTGGAATTCTTCCGGTCTGCTTGGTTTGTTGAAGGGCTACTTATGCAGACTCTGATTATCCACTTAATCCGGACAGAGAAAATCCCCTTCATTCAAGATGTTGCCTCATGGCCTGTACTTACTTCTACACTTGTGATTTCTGCCATTGGAATTTCAATTCCCGTCACTGTACTTGGAGTTTTCATGGGATTCACCCTGCTGCCATTGTCCTATTTTGGGTTTTTGGTTTTGCTTTTTCTAGGATACTTTACCATTGGCCAACTGGTCAAGAGAATATACATTTCGGTTTACCAAAAATGGATTTAGGAAACAGAATAAAAGAGCATGAGAAGAGTGTTTGCTCAAGAAGCAGATAGGAAAGGGAAATAGAAAGAAATTTATCATTTGTATATTATTGAGAATTGAATGTAACACATTGTAGCCTCAATTTTCTAACACTTCTACTACACTTGTGATTTGCGAATTTGCAAAACATATGAATGTAATGGTTAAGACTGAATGGAAAAAGGACCAAAGAAAAAATGCCACAATACATCTTCCTCTTCAACTCAGGGTTATCCACAATTCCGGCATGATTTGTTATAACATATCATAGAGAAGGAGCATGGTACATACCGATCCAAGAAACACTAAACTATTGAGAATATGTGTGTTTGGTGAACTACCTGCATAATCGTAGTTCATGTGCCATTTAGATTTGAAATACATGGATTGTAGGATTATGTCATGTTATAGACTAGATGATAGTAAATTCAAGTATAGAATTCAAGATGAGTTTAAACCATTACCTAATTGGAGATAATTGTTATTGATGTTCCATTCAAAATCCCAGTGCTTTCTGTCATTTTTGAGGGTCCAGTATGCCCATCCAAAGGAAGCTGCATTATAAACATCTAACTGGGCCTTCCCAAAGTCTTGATAATCCTTCTGAGACCCGCTTGTCACATTCCACTCATTCACCCATTCCCCTGAAACCAATCATGTTCAAAATCACCACTCTAATCACCGGGATTCCCAATTTTAATAGATATAAAGTTTCTAGATAAAAAGCAGCACATATATGCTTCAAAAAATAAACAAAACAAAAAAAAACAACAGCACATATAAAATACTTGCTCTTTTGTGTGTGTGTGTTAAAAATTTAGAAATCTTCATTTACCAATAAAAACAAGCGGACCATTTGCACCATTCAAGGCTTGTAGTTGAGCTTCCCTACTTTTGTAAATGAAAAGGATATTATCTGCAGAGCTCATATTGACAAAGAAAGTGTCAAAGAGATTGTAGTAATGCAGGTCCACAACTATGTTGCGTGAGCCAACATTTGCCTGGTAAAGTTCCAGTGGGTCTGCATTGCCGATTCTTTGGCATAGTATCACATAAGCTGTTGATGAGTATTTCCGAAAAACTTGATAGCCTTGTTTGTAATATGAAACTAAAGTATCCAGTGGAACAGTAGCCGCTGATGGTTCATTTAAAAGCTCAATTCCCAGCAAGGCAGGATGTCTTGCATACCTACAAATGTGAGAAATCACATTCTTAGGAATTAATATTCATTAAGAGAAACTAATCTACTATATACATTTCTGATAGCACTAACTGTGATATTCAGAAAAAAAAAAAAAAAAAAAAAAAAAAAACTTGCTTTGAACAAGTTATTCATTGTTTAACCTGTAAATTGCCAATAAGCGCACATGCACACATACGCATAGAGACAGAGACAGAGAGACACAAAGTGAGGCAGGTTAGAGTGCTTAAATACTATTGTTTGGTACTTGACCTATGAGCCTGAGTTCTTTGGGGTTAACGGTTAATTTGTATAGTATCAATGCCAGTTTTAAAGTCCTAGATTCAATTTCCTCAATATGAATCAAGAGGTATATGCCTTAGACGGTTGATTAGGTGCAAGTTCTGTGTTCATAACAGCAATCAGAGAGTGAGGGAAGGAATGGTGTTGTGATCCGGACTCCAAATATAGAGATTCAGGATGAAATCTTCTGGTTCAGACTAAGGTATATATTTCAACAACACTTGAACATTTTTCATTTGAAGTAATAATTTGATTTGCACTCCAAGTTTAAAGCATTTATTATTGGAAAGGGCTAGGGCATGGAAGGAGGCTCCAATGTGTAGTTCTGCATGACCATGAAAGAAAGAAAGAAAGAAAAAAGAGAGTTCTGTTAATTGCAATGTTTTTTTGCACATCTTTGGTGGCTGGGGTGGGATTGTTTCCCCTTGGTCTGTGGCAGCAGACAGGAATGGTGGATGGGTGGAAGTAGTCTAAAGACATATCCAGTTAAACTAAAATGTGTTCAAATTGAAAGATGTGATATGGTTTGTATTCCATAAAATGCATAAGAATTAATGTCTAAGACTTTAAACTCAAGGTGGTGACTGATTCTTGTATGTAAGGTCCTATTAACCTTCATAAATTTACTTTCATGCACAATGAAATCTTTCTCCATGCTGATGACCACCCATAAAAAATTTATGGTAATTGATGTATATATAGAGATTCAGTTGGTTATCTGTAACAAGATGAACCATAACAATCCAATAGCATATTTTGAGCATACCTTGAAGCTAAGAAATCTATAACATCCAAAGTTTGTGATATGTGATCTGAAGAAGGCCAGTCAGTCCAACCATCTCTACTAGCACTATGTTCCATCCCATTTTGAGAGCCAGGAGCAGCATGAAGGTCAATTATGCACTTTATGTCATAAGCTCTGCATCACAAATTGTCAAGATACATACGACTGAAAGCAAAAGCAAACCTAAAATTGTCAATACTCTAAACAAGAAAAGGTGAAAGCAAGACCTACTGTGCCCAGGAGAATGCATTCTCCAAAGCTTCCAAACTGCCACCAATAAATGGAGCTGGAGGATCAGGATCAAAAGCAATCCACCAGCCAACAGGAATCCTCACAGTGTTTATGCCATGTTTATACAAGAATTTGAAATCTTCTACAGTGATAAAAGTGTTTCTATGTTTCTGCAGTTGGAAAAATAATAATACTGATAATAATAATAATAATAATAATAAAAGAACAAAATACAAAAAATAAATAAATAAATAAATGTTGAACTTAATTGAAGATTTTCTTTCTCACTTTGAAATAACAGCAACCTTTCTATAATTTTAATTTTAAACGCGCTATTATTCGGCTGGAACATAATTCATGCTAGATATATGATTTTAATTCATCACTAAAAAACTCATGAAATACAAACAGTAAGCTGATTCAAAAAATTCAAGGTAATGAACACGACACAATGAATCCTGAGATATGATTTGCAAGAGTGCGCAGATTTACATGGTTATGTTTTGCTAAAAGAGTTCAACAAGTAAAATGATACCTTCAGAACTTCTTTAGCCCTGTCGTGTCCGTATCCATTTGCAAGCTGGTAATCTCCATGCAAATTATTTGCTATGATTGTCATTTCGAATGTGGCTGCATTATCATCCCATCCTGGCATCCCTGGATAGTCTGCTGTAAGCTGGTTTCCTAACGTAGCCTAAGAAATAAAGCACATTCTATAATCTTTCTAACTGAGAACCTCAACATCAACTAAAAGGCCAAATACAACACTGCTATAATGCCAAACACCTCTCAGAGGATTTTTAGTAGTGAAGAAATTAATGAGAAGAATTCTGAAATTTCTTATTTTTAAAACAAAGAATTTACACCCTAATATATAACCTAATGTGACCAGCATTCTAGTCCACAAGACAAAGGAAACAGAATTCCTTTTAATTAGGAATCCCACCAAACTAGGAAGACAGTAAAACTACAATATCTAACTAAGGAAAACAGAAACTAAAATCTATTCTAAATGAAGGAAATAAATAACTTCCTAATTAAGCACAAGAAGGGTTGAATTTCTTTCTACAAGTAGGTTTACCACCAGCATAGAGATAAGCATGGTTACCTACCATTTGATGCACGCAAATGACCGTGGAAGCCAATAAATTTTGGTAAATCCAACCACCCTAGTTTCACATTGACCCTGACATTCTTGTAACAATCATGCTGCCCAAAAGGTCTCGAGTCTAGACTTCCCATGTAAAGACCAAAGTTCTATATTTTATAAATTTATTACACCCAAATCACAAAAATTATGATCATTACCTTGAAAAACAGCATTAACATTAAGGCTCACTTCTAGAGATTTAGAATTTCTGAAGAATCTTGATCATGCCATTGGCTTCTTAATTTCTACCCCGACAAGAAACTTTCTTTGGTGTGGGAAATTCGCAAAAATTCAAAATGCAAGCACAACCTATTTTGGTCCTATGCTCTGAATGCAGAACATTGAATGGATATCAGATGTGCTCCCATGCCTCCATTTGCCATTGTAAAGCGAGTACTTACGATTTTTTTTCCGAGACACACTGATAAGAAAAAGTTGGAAATCATACCTGTAGATAGGTCCCACTTTTAATTTTGATGTGAACTCTGCTACTGTTGTTTCTTTCAATTTCAAATGTTTCTGGTGTTGAGGGTGATTCTGCTGTTGCAGAGACAAAGCATCCTTCACCATCACATGTCAGAAACTGGCCTTGGGAGGTGCGGAGCTGAAATTCTGTTTCAGAGATTCTCCATAACTGTAAGGAAGCAACCAAGACTAATGGGTGTGATGCCAAGCAAAAGTATAGAGATAAAAAGCATATACTCATTCATGATATTTGAGAAGGCACATGCAAATCTGGACCATTTCAACATGCAGATTAGAGTCCACTTGGACATCAATTGCCACCACTTCAATAAAGTTTAGCTTCAAAGTAACAACACATACTATTAAATGTGGAATATAAAAGTAGTTCTCATATTTCATTAACTTTGAATAAGACATGATTCCATCTCTAAATTCACTTCCGTGCCAATTTAAAAAAAATAAATAAAAAATAAAAATCAAACCCCACTAATAATGAGTTGGATTAGTTTAAAAGCCTTCACTAAGTAAAGTACATTTTAAAGTCATCCATGCTGGCTTCAATTTATGAGAATTCTTGCAGCTGGAGCCCATTTCATAAATGAGTGTCAACTTGTAAATTTGCCAGACATCCAAAATATTTGCGAATAGCCTTCATAAATGTGATTTGAGTATGTATGCATTCAACTAATTGTGCACTGTAATGCACAATTAACTTTAATCTACAACAGGAATGATTAAACACCATTGAAGGCTGCCTAAAGGCCAGAATCTATGCAGGTTATCATGCCAAACTAATATCCAGATCAGAATGCGTGGTCAAAACATCACACAGATACAATCAGAAGCAAGTTTCTTAAACAATCAGTACCTTTTTTCCTTTTAGTGCAGCATCACAAGACACTCTAGTGAGTCTTTGACTTGGTGAAAAATATCAAACATGAACGATAAAAAATGACAACTCATGTAGTTAACAGAATAGTGGTCTAACCATGAAAAATAGCAGTACTGAACAAAACATTGTAGTTTTTGCATAAAGTAACAATGTATTCATCTTGCTTGATGAAAAGCCAAACATAAGTATAAAATGCTATGACAATCCATATATGATACAAGATCTAAGCAAATATAAATTGGTCAGGCGCCTTACGGTGAAAGTTTCCCAAGAAGAGGCAGCATCTCTACTAACTGAAACGTCCATACCACCCCCATTCTCAGCACAAACATACTTCTGCAATGTCACTGACTTGAATTGGACCTGTGTTCCATCCTGCATTTCAATAAACAAAACCCATGAGCTGCAAACCATTCAAGAATCCAAAACAAACAAAATCCTGCAAAAGTAGAAGCTTACTTACAAGCATGTCCCCATTGGGGATGCCATCAAACAGAGAAGGCTTAATCCAACCCTCCACAACCAACCACCCTCCTAAATTCACACCTCTAACTTTAGCACCCCCATGCAATCCCTCCACTTGAAACCGACAAACACCAACAATGAGCTTCTCGCAAACAAGCATTATCAAGAAACAGTCAAACACAGAAAACATTTCAACCAAGTTTACCTGCGAGTGCTACAGAGAACATGAGCCAACAACAGAGTGAAAATGCAAGAACCCATTTGCTAAAAACCAAGTCCATGAAGAATGCAGGAGATTACAGCATCAAGAAAGCCTACATATAGAATCCCATCAACAAGATTATTCAAGAATTCCACTAACAAGCCTACCCAAAACCCCCCCAGTTGGGAGAATCTTTTTTATTCCTTCCTTGTCAATCAATTTATACCAAAATCAACCCTTTCAAACAAGCATAATTTAATTTCTGGTTTTGCATTTAATTTAACGGTTCGTGAGACCACGTCTTAGATCAAGACAAAAGAAAAAAAAAAAATACCCAGTAGAATATGAGTGGAAGGAAAGAACATTGTGCTCTGTCCAAACAAGTTAAAAAACAAAAAAGTGAAGGGAAAGTGTTCACCTGTAGATTAGTGTACTGATTTGGACAAAATTAATAAAGGGAAACTTTGCTTGGACTTTTACTTGGGTGGGAATCGGGATTGTTTATATTGGATGGCACGAAGAAAGGTAAACAAGAAAAAGTGAAAAGGCATCCTTTGAGCACAAGTTTAATTATGAGAAAGGCATTCAAGTGTTCCCACCAAATCTATTATCTCAACATCAACAGAAATTTAACAATATTTTATTTCTCCCAAAACCCAAATATTAATAATTTTTAATTGTATGATTTTTTTTTTTATCTCGCAATTTTACAATTTGTTGATAAATAGTGTAGACATACTATTACACTGAGAAAAATGTGCTTCTAAATGCTTAAGGAAAAAGAATGAGAATATACAATTGATAGGTTGTATAAGACATATGATTTGTTTCATGGATAGATTTTTTTTTTTTTTTTTTTTTTAATGTAAAATTGATGAAGAGGTGTAATGTTCATTCAACCTTTTTAAACATCACTTGTCGTGTGTATTGTCAAACTGAATAAGTATTTTTTATATAAAATGATGAACGGATATAATGTTCATTCAATTTTTTTAAATATCACTTATGGTGTAGTATTTTGAACATGAAATTTTAAGTGATTTTTACTATTAAATTGTATTGAATAGTGGTGATGTCCATTCATTATTGTATTGGGTATGTTGTTCCATTTATAATTACAAAAAAGTTTGTTTCACAATTATTTTTTAGATAGTATAATTATAAGAGAAAAAAAAATCTTCTGCTTTAATTAAAAGTTATAGTAATTATTTTTTTAAATTTTAATTAAATTGGTCTCTTTTTTTGACTTACCAATTTAGTCCTAACATTTTTAGAAATAACTAAAAACGTCCATTGCAGTGATCATTTATTGATAGAGTGCTAGTTTGACTGTATTTTGACTTGTAAAAAGATAAAAAAGAAAACGCGAATAAGAATAAGTGAAAAAAAATAAAATGAAATAAAACATTCACTATGACTATCAAATTGGGGAAAAAAAGTTGGCTTGAGAGACTTGACATCTTTTGTAAACCTTAGAGATTGATCCATCAAAAAAAGAAGTCCCAAATCATACAAATTGAATTAAAACATAAGAATTATTTGACAATCACTCTTTTAAATATGTATTATTAAAAATTTATAGAATTAATATCTTTAATGACCAAAAGTATTATTATTTAAAAAATATTCTTGCAACTTTAAAAGGACTAATTATAAACCAAAAACCTCAACAAATAGATTCTTTTCAAAACTTTTTTGAAAATCAAAACTAAAATCAAGGGAAAAATCTAAATTGCCCCTGAAATAGAAATTATCATCAGTTTACCCTAACTTTTGAAAATATTAACCAAAAAACCCCTACTACCAGTTCAAAAACGGTTTCATCCAAAAGTTAAGTGATTTTGTAACAAATTCATGAAAAGGCGAAAATGCCCTTATTATAATTGAAAAATTAAAAAAATTAAATACAATTTTAATTAGATATAATTATTTAACATTTAATAATTAAAATTTAATGAAAACCAAAGAATGAAGATGTAGGTCATTAAAACCAAAATAATAATAATAATAAAGTGCAAACCAGATCTTCAAGATTAAAAATAAAAAACCCAAAAAAAAGAAAAAAAAGAAATGCAGCTCCAACATCTAATTAAATCCCAAGCATCACTCTTTTCAATTTTCACTTCTTAAACATCTAATTAAATCTCACAAATCCATCAACTGCTAACTAATCTTGACTACATAGCAAACCAACATTGAATCACAACAAAAAAACCGAAACCAAAACATAAAAACCAATTAAACAATCACTAACAAGTACAAATTTTACAACAAAAATCCAATTCACAAACACAAAACCTTAGGATCATAAACTCATCCACCACCAGAGTCAACAACACACCCTCTATCTTCTCAAACAAGTCTTGCCTCCCTTAAAACATGTCAGGTATCGCGCCATACCTATGAAACAAAGCACACAAATCAAACCAAAATGTAAAAATCAACAAACTCATTAAAGAAAAAACAAGAATTGAAGCGCTTGAAGAAAACTAGTCACCTCCTCATGGTCAAGAAGTCTTACAAGCTCCCCAAATCTTATGCGCCCCCTAGACACGATGCTTCTAATCCCACCATTCTTCCAAACAACCACCAACAAAATGCTCTCCCTTATCTTCTTTGGCCCAACTCTAGGCTCGACAACCCAAAATAAGGCGGTGATGTGGTCACCCCCACCCACACTTACCTAATCATCCGCTTAAGAGCCCAACCCGTTTTAGTCTTTGTTGGTCTAGTTGACTAGCCTCTTCTTACCCAACAACAGTAGCAGACACAGGGTACGCATAGGAAGTGCCATCTGAAGAAGATTGGCGGGCTGACTATCATCCAAAAGGTATCCACTACGAGTGGGTAGTGCTCAACTGTCCTTAGAAGCTGAAACCGGTCAAGGCTACCTTTTGTAAGATTCGATTAGTGAGCATGGTGAGAAATTATGAGAAAGGTAGAAAGAGAAATAGTAAAGAAAGACCGAGAGAGAGAGAGAAAGAGAAACAATGACAAGGTGAAAGACCATGAGAGGGGGGGGGGGGAGAGAGAGAGAGAGAGAGAGAGAGATGGTAAGGGATTGGTGAGACCGAAACAATGAAAGAAAAAAGAGTGGTGATATTAAAAAAATAATTATTTTTATTTTATTTAATAATTAAAAAATTCATTATTGTGATAACCAACTAGCTGTCCTTCTTAAATTCATTTACCTTTATACCCTTATCTCTTCACGGAACCGTCAGTTTATCGACAGAAATTACAAGCTCTCTAACAGTTAGACCATTTTGAATAATATTTTCAATCAGAGTAGTTTGACATTATTTGCAAATTTGAGGTAAAATAATAATATCCTTAAAATTAACCAACCCATTCAAAACTAGCAGAAAGAGAGAAAGAAAGCGATTGAAATTAGTATTTTTGTGTGAAAAATTCAATGAATAAGAAATCATGAGACCAAAATTTTTAAGCACTTCTCTTCACAAAATCCATTAGTTGATGGAACAAATACACCGTCAAGTTAATTTGCTTAATCATACTCCTCTTAGACTACATTTTATCCTATTTAACTGCAACCCATTTTACTAGTGATGATTATTAACTACACTTGATCGTCTTTTTCATCTTCAACATACCAGCAATCTTCGACATGTCTTATTGGATAGAAAATAAGTTCTCAACTTTACTAAAAAATTATCTATGTGCCAACGAATCCTGAACATTAAATGATGTATAAAATCAAGACACTCTAAATAAACTAGAATAATTAAAAAGGGAAAGCAAAATATTCTGATCTAAACGAAGTCTTCAAGAACTCAAAAGTTGATTATGAATTCCAAATTATATAAAAATTCTAGACAATCTCAAATTTGTCTACTTATATAAATTTATATTGTCTAAAGACAAGTAAAAAAATTTGACTATGTCAAAAAAAAAAAAAAAGACTTAACATAGGTTTACATGCATATGATTTGAAGGCTTGTTGGATATCACTCTAGTTGGGATGTTTCAAATTCCTCTTGATGCAACTTCCTTTATTAAATTCTATTTCATGGAAAGAAAAAACAAAGTGATCGATCAAAGTCTATTTGAAATAAAAACTATGAAAAAAAGTGATTTTTTTTTTTAATAAGTAGAATAATTAGCTTAGCACCCTTCTAAAACATCATAATTTGATAAGCACACGGGGAATTAGTGGAAATTATAATAAATACTCATCTAAAAAAGGTAAAATTTATTTTTACCCACTATTTTAAAAAAACATTGTTTTTAACCCCTCAAACAAATATATTTGATGGTATACCCAAATTATCCAAAATATCCCTGGATATTTTTACAAAAAAACCCTGAACAGTTAAAAATTTACGAAAAACTGAAATGTGAAATTACGATAAGGCCCCTGCATATATATTTGAGTGAAAAATCGATGGATCTCACTTCCATCGATTTCCCACTCAAAACCACATCGGTTTTTGTCAAACCCGAACCTGATTGCGACCCGACGGTGAGATCCCTGTTTTCGGTCATTCGCGCGACGTTACCGACCTTCCCTGAGGAGCTCCTACCGCCGGCGAACCTACAGAAAGTGCAAAGGTTAGATTTTTGAAATGTTTGTTGTAGTTTTTGATTGAGATTTGAGATTTTGGGTGGTTTGTTGTGTTATGGATATTAGGTTATGATTATTAGGTTTAGAATAGGTTGGATTTGATTGTGTTTGGTCGTTTTTGGGTTGAAAATGGTTGATTCCGACCAAATAAGAGTCGTCGGGATCGGATCGATTTTTGAGATCGATTTTCCACGATTGATTTTTCATTTCGATTTTTCAAGATCGGTTTTTCATTTCGATTTTCAAATCGGTTTTCAAGTTCGGTTTTTCAGGTTACCGAAGTGAAAAACCGATCTTCAAAACAAATAATGGAAAAACCGATCTGGAAAACCGAAGTGAAAAACCGATATGAAAAATCGATCATGGAAAACCGAAGTGAAAAATCGATTGATTTCAGTAACCGGTTTTTCAGATGCTTTCAAAAACCGATCGATTTCATTAACCGGTTTTTCATATTCCTTCAAAAATCGATTCAGTTTATCCCTACTGATGATTTCTTTGCTGTTTTTCTTTTCTACAGATGGATTTCAGCTATAAATATAGTTCACAAACAATTGACACATATATGAGCGAGAATACACATATTGGTCAAAGATTGGTTAACAAGATAATTACGGTTATTAATAGAAGAAATCTATATGATCGGTTCATGGAAGAATGTCCGTTTGGACATATTTTGAAGATAACCAATAATACGGCTGCTAGTTCTGTGATTTTGTGGGTGCTTGCTAGAGAGTTAAAGGTCACAGATGCACGCCGTGATGAGAGGTGGTTTGAAATTGAAGAGAGAAGATATAAGATTGGGAAACAGGAGTTTCTGTTGGTGACCGGACTTCCTTTTGGGGGCATCGACCGTAAAATCTACCAAACAATGCCAAATGATGAAAATGGTCTCCTATGGCGAATGTTCAATGGAGTGTCGTCGGAGGTGAGAGAGTTGGTCACATTTCTTAAGGCAAGAAGTCATAGTGGACAGCGAGACCGTGCAGGGCAGGATCCGACAAATGATGAAGATTTGTTAAAGTTGGCGAATGTAGGGATTGCTTTCCATCTCTTTATGGGAGTGGATGATAGGACTAGGATTTATCCATTTATGTGGGTCCTAATTGAGAATACAGAGAGGTGGAAGACATTCCCTTGGGACACATTATGCTACAGTGTCCTATTACACTATCTCGATATGACACTTAATGAAGAGAAAATCAGAAATCCACTCAGGACCATTAATATTTATGGCTATGTGTTGGCGTTTCAGGTATAACTAATATTTTCACTATTTATTACTTCATTCTATTACGGTTAATATATAGGGTTATATGTATGTTTTTAGTTTAATCAATTTTGCATTATATGACCATTACTAACTATATGTATGTTTTTAATTTAATCAATTTTGCATTATATGACCATTACTAACTATATGTATGTTTTTTGTTTAATTATTTTTACATTATAGTGGTGGTTAGTGGAGGTGTTCCTAGTGTTACGGGAGAAGATATCAAAAAAGAACCCGAACCTCAAAATGATCTACCAAGATGTATGAGACGATCACTGAAGAGAACACCGACAAATATACACAGCCTAGATGATTTCCCCCCCGTAAGTGGCGAACATAACCTAAATTTGTGTCAATTATTTGTTTGTTATAACTATCGTTATTTATATTAAGTATATAATTGTAGTATAACTAAATATATTTATATAATGCAAATAGTTGGCATTGGGCCAACCTTGGAGCCTACTGACGTCGAGAGGGAGATGGATTATTGGAAATCTTTTAATCCGAATCATATGGTTCATGAAGAGATACATAAAGAGGGCGGCGGGGGGAGTGAGAGTGATGATGGTTTGGATGATGGTGTAGGGGGTGAGGATGAGATAGAGGATAATGATCAGGTGAAGGGTGAGGATGATGATGATGAGATGGAGGGTGAGGATGATGATGATGAGATGGAGGGTGAGGATGATGATGAGGTGGAGGGTGACGATGATCCGATTCAAGACGTCCGAAGCGTGCAATCTGAATCAAAGAATACCTTATCAGAGTTTCGGACAAAGAAGACACACGATGTACGACACGTAGATTATGAGGTACGAATATTTTATTTATATAATAATATTATTAAATTAATTTTCATTGTAGTAAATGCAAAAGATGTGGACATGTTGTGTAGTAGTACGAAGTGTGAAAGAGAGACGGAGTCTCTAAAAATGATAGACAAAGTGTAATTTGTTTAAATATGCAGGTTGTATTTCCTTGGATACTCAAAAAACAAGGGAGACTCTGTCAATTTTTTTTTAAAATTCAGGGTAGTATGTAAAATGATATATATATGATTCTATGAAACAGGTGAAGCGGTTGTTTGAGTTTATCGTGGATTTATAGAAGACAACCCATAAGAAGTTAAGTAGAATGGATAGGAGACAGAAGACAACCTCTTAGATTGTAAGAGAGATGGATAGGAGGTTGAGACGGGTGGAAGAGCATTTAAAAATTCCCAGGTCTCCGGTTGGTGGGCATGATCTAGATGACGACAATGATGATGACGATGATGATAGTGATGGTGGAAGCTTTGTCTGAGATGAGCACATGTATTACCCGTCACCACCACCACCACCACATTAAGACGAGGGTGTCTGTCGGTCGCCTATCAATGTAGGCCAGTCAGCCATCCATCAGGAGGAGCAGGAGACCCTTCAGTCAGAGGGTGTCTACCAGTCACCGCATCAGTCACCTCATAAGGAGAAAGAGCAGGGTGACCAGCAGCCACCTCATCAGGAGGAGTAGGAGGTCCGTCATGAATGGGGTGTCCATCAGTCACCCCATCAGCAGGAGGAGGAGGAGGTCCACCACTCCCAGACGGACTTAGGAGGTGTATCAGCTGTAGACATTGAGCGTGAGCATAACGAGGTAAACTTTGTATCTCTATTGTGTTGCATTTTGAAATATAATTCTAAATATTAATATTATACATGTTTTTAATTTACTTACAGCTACAAGATGAGAGCATCCTCGAACGGGGCAAATGAAATACGAAGCTAGCAGCACCTCTATGTATGCCATACACGGATCCGAGGCCGGTGAAAAAGAAAAAGACCTTGGCCCAACAACAGGCGGAGGAGGTGGCAGAGGCTACAGACCCCGTAGAAGTGGTCTATACTATTAATTTCTGTATCCTAGTTGTTAATGTAAGAAAATTTATAATAATGCTTAATACTTTTTTTTTTTTTAAATGTAGGCGTTCGGTTGATTGTTGTGGATGGTGTGTGATACTGACCACATTGGTCACCCTCGAGAACGAAGACATGTGGTTGACTAATGAGCACATCGATTCTTATTTGATGTGCTTACGAAGAAAATGGTGGAATGAGGTGGATGACGGTAGATACGCTGTCCATGGCAGTTTTTTGTTTGTAAATATTTACATTTAACTTAGTTATGCATTTACAATTTCATGTCGCGTTCGGTTGATCGGTAGTAACATGTTTAATTTTTATCATGCAAGCTTTGATGATAGCGTATTATAGGCTGCATTACGTCAACAAAGGTGTAAAATTTGATCCGGTTACAGCTGATGTACCCTCAGAGTGGCTTGCGTACGGTCGTGGGCAGATAGACGCATCAGTCCCGTGGTGGCGGGTTGATAGTGTAAGTGTAGTTCGAAGGTTAATATTTATTATATGATTATCCGAACTAATCCTATAGCACTAATGTTTTGAAATGCAGGTGTTACTACCGTGTAGCCTTAATCAAGAACACTGGGTCCTATGTCAGGTGCGCCTTAGAGAGCAGAAAATCGTAATATATGATTCCATGGCGCATGTTGACATAGTCGCACAACTACAGCCACTTGAGCCGTTGGTATGTTTTATGCTTATTTTGTTGCGGTTTATAGGATTTTATGAGCAGACCTAGGTAGATATGCTACCCGTGGATGAGCGGTGGAAAGTTCAGCGTTTTCATAGATCAGTTGTGCCCCAGCAACCTGATGGGTGAGTAAGTTTATAACTAATTAATATATATAGTCTATATGTTATGATATTTAATTAATTTATTACTGATATAGGACGAGTTACGGAGCATATGTGGCCATGTACGTACGCGACCTTGTGCTTTCAAAAATGTGTACATGAAAATCAAGAAAAAGCGAGATCGTTGCAGATGTCATTGCACTGAGGGCAGAGATTGCCAGAGACATATATATGTTTACGAAGCCTTTGTATAAAGTTAATAAATTTGGAAAATGATTAGTAGACTCTGATAGGGAAATTGTATATAAATAAATTTAATTATATTTTTAATGTGTTCATTATTTATTTGATGTAATTACATTCTATATTTTTTAATTGCCAACAAATAATTTTAATTAAACATTTTAAGTAACATTGTATTTCCCTAAATTTAATTATATATATAATATCATAACATGGAAAAAATAAATAATATTTCGTATTATTAATATTATTACTTTATCCCTAGGAATACACAATTATACATGTATAAAATATACATCCTAAATAATATAAACGTAATGATATAATTAGTGCATATTAATAAGTGTTATACATTTAATATATTATATGGGCATGCTATGATAGTTAATTACATGCAGTAAAGTATAAAATATATTAATATTAATTTATTTACTGAAATATAAATGTATACATTAAATTGATATCATAGTAATATAATAATTAATATCCTGATTAGTATTATATATCTTATTAACATTACTTATTAGTTGTATTATACAGTGTGATAACATTATATTAATCCTAAATAATATAAACATAATAATACAATATACTATAACATAAAATATACTATAGCATAATACTATAACATAAAATATACTATAACATAAATATTAATACTATAACATTAAATATACATGTATTTAACACTATAATACTAAACATAATAATATAATTATTAGTTATATTAAATATACATGTATTTATAACATTATATTAATCCCAAATAATATAAACATAATGATACTAATATTCACAATAGTTAATTATACATGTAAAATATATAATATATTAATATTAATTTATTTACTTAAATATAATATAAACATTAAACTGATATCATTGTAATATAATAATTAATATCTAGATTTGTATTATACAATGTGATATAATTATATTAATGTTAATATATGTTGATATTGTATGATATTATTACGATGATAATAATATAATGATCTTTTAAGTATCTAGTAGTTAATATATTAAATATATAATCCTAAATAATATAAACATAATGATATAATATAATGAGTGCATATTAATATGTTATATACGGTTAATATATTATATGAGCATTATACAATAGTTAATTATATATGTAAAATATATAATATATGAATATTAATTTATATACTTAAATATATTATAAACATTAAACCGATATCATTGTAATATATTATATATAATATCTAGATTGGTATTATATATATTATTAACATTACATCCATATAAGTTATAAGCCATATTAGGATTATAGTTATAATAATTGTAAAATTATGTAATATAAATAACCATATTAATATAATATATTAATATGGTTATCAATATTAAGATTGTATCTATAGTATTAAGTGGTATATAATATAGAGTATAATTAACTTCCTATATTGATATTACAAATTAGTAAGTAAGATGTTTGTGATATTTTATTGTAACCATATCAGTTAAGTATTATAATTACGTGTAAAATTTCTATTAATAGTAATGTATCTTTACTATAAGGTAACACATATTAAGTAAAGATCAATTTTTAGGGGTACATGAAAAATCGATATCGGTTTTTGAAGCCCCATTAAAAACCGATCCACACCTGGCGTGCTGGAAGAATCAAAGGTAAGTGGATCGGTTTTCGAGTAAGCTTGGAAAACCTTACTCAAAAACCGATTTATGTACCTCTACGATAGGGATTTAAAGGCAAGTTGATCGGTTTTTCACCGAGCCTGGAAAACCGGTATCGATTTTTCAGGCTCCCTTAAAAATCGATTTTTGTGGTTCTGAGTTGATATAAAATGATACAAAAACAATATAAATGGATTAATATTATACGGTTATATTAGTACATAATTGAGTAATTAACATAAAAACGTTTTACATAAAACATGTATGAACAAAATGTCAATCAATTGCTAATCATCATTTTCGTCAGTAGCCACTTCTGGATCGTTTATAGGAAATCGTAGTATACATTGACGTTGGTTGTGTCCAGTCTCATGACACAAGCGGCATCTTCAAGAGCGTGACTCATTTTCAGTAGCATTTGAACTTGTTCCAACATCTGCACCCACGTCTGCGCTTGTCCCTTCGCTGATAGAAGTTGGGGGGTTAGGGCAACGAAGACGGTTGTGTCCCTTCTGACCACATCTTCCACACTTTTTTCAACGATGATCTTCCCCAGCTGAAAGAATCCGAACCTCCTTCGGCCTACCTGCTTGTCTTTTACCTTTCAGTGGTAATACAACCATACTTCTAACTTTCGTTGAAACATTCCAACTGGCCAATTTAGGGACGGGATTAATCGGATGTGCATATGCAGCTTTTAGCCACTCCACGCTATTATACTGACTGCAAAATGTATCACAACTGACGCCCTTGAACCTGACATGTATCAACAATTTAAGTGTCACGCTATGACATGAAATATCGAAAAAAACAATGTATAATTACTATACCTGGCCACAGCACATGTATGAACACATGGAAACTGATCAAGGTTCCACTGCTTACACGTACATGTGTGCTGTTGAATGTCAACCATCGTATCTCCTTTACTATAATGTATGACATTGTAATGATACGGTTCTGTAATGGGATGTACGCTACCTTCCATGGATAAATCTTTTGCCAACATGATACGATCATATGCAGCGGTAGTAACATACGTTGTGAGCTTCTCAGCGGCAATACGTCTATTATTAAATCATCTCTGCAATACATTTCTTACATATTCATGTGCAGTTGTTATTAGCAAACGACGTGCTTGCATCATGCAATTGTTGAGCGACTCTGCAATGTTGGTAGTCATCATTTCATATCTTCTTCTTGGACAATGTGCTCATGACCACCTGCTCACTCCAGCCTTAACCAAAGCTCCATTCGGATGTAATGCACGTATTTCTTCCAATATTCTATTGCATTCATCAGGCACATAACAATATGCTGCATTGTAAAATGCATTTTCCACATCCGAACGCTTTTTACACTGTTGTTTAAGGTTTTGCCACAAGTGGAAAAAACATAACACATGTGGGACTTCAGGAAAAGCTGTTTTCATCCCATTCGATATGCTCTTATGACGATCCGATACGATCAGCAAATCGTCTAACACCCCGATTGCTCCTCTCAACTTTTTTAGGAACCAAGTCCACGAATTGTCCGACTCTCCGTCAGCAAATTTAAAGGCGATGGGATAAATCATCTCCGACCCATCTTTGCATGCAGTAAAAAAAAAAAATCACCCCTTTATATTTACCTTTCAAATGAGTGACATCAATAGCAATAACCGGTCTCATATAAGACCGAAAACCTTTAATGGAAGCTCTAAGTGCAACGAAGGAATACAAGAACTGGTTGTTTTCATCTCTCTTAATTGTTGTCATTGTACCGGGGTTTGAAAGTTTTAATATCTCCAAGTAGGACGGAAGCTGTTGATATGATTCATCTGCTTGCCCATATGCTAGTTTCTTTGCATATTGTAAAGTCTTCCAAGTTTTACTATATAAGATCTGCACTCCATACTGCTCTAGCATTTCTCCAACCAAATGATTAGGTGTATAAAGATCTCTTCCCACCTTTCCTGCATACAATTTTCCGATCACAATAGCCTTCACACTCTTCATATGTGATTCCATGGCTATCTGACGACACGTGTGTTCTGCTACATACTTCAACACAAACCACATTGAACAACCCTTTCTGCATCTTGCACGAACAATAAAGCTACAAGTTTTATCTTTACAACTGGCTTTAAATCGCTCCGTGTCTGAACGTCTAACTCGATATTCAAACTTAATTTTCAGAACATATTCGCCAATAACTATAGTCATTTCTTATTTACTAGTAAAGAATGCTCCTTTATACAACGTACCACGTTGGTAGACGGTTAACATAGCGTTTGAAATAACTTCAATGTCCCCGAATTCTACACCAAGAACAATCCAGTATGGTTGTGAATGATTGTTCTGAAATTGTAAACCTGAAAATCTTATTTCTGAAAACTCTTCTTCTTCAGCGACATCATCAATTTGAGTTTCCTTTTCATCACTATCTCCGGTTTGCTTTTCATCACTATCCCGTATTCCATCACCATTATCATCTGTGTCCTGATCTTCATCATCAATACCATAATTCATATAGTCATCATTAACGTCATGAATGAGACTTTCAATCGATGTAAATGAGGTGACAGAAGTATCAACTTGATTGCTCCCAATACCTGAAGTGAGATAAAAATGACTTTCAATCATATGTGGATTTACTGGTCTATCCATATTTGTCTCGTCATGTCTTATGTATGGTATTTAATCAATGACAAATGGATGAACGGAACGTCTATTAACCCCAACTCCAAAATCTCTTGCAATCTTATCGATATAAATCTCTTTAACATCAATATTTTTTATCGCCATCAAACCAACAACACCAAGATTGAACATGATACGTATCTTTTTAACCTAACTATTTGTTGTATTTTGTAGTAAATAATATATACGAATATCCCACATTCTTCTATCAATACCAGCCTCTCTGTATACAACGTCCACCAATGATGAAAAACTACTATTTTTGTGGACCGTACACATGATCGACTTCCCTCCAATGTAATTACATTCATTCCACTCTCCGTCAAAGTTGATTACAACGGTCTCTTGAGCCATTCCTGTAACATTCAAATCAAATAATAATTAAATCTCATTTCAATCTGGTAATATTACAAAATATAATCATATCGAATCATATTCAATACATAGCAACACAAACATATAAAAAACCATGAAAAATATGCTAAATTCAGTTTTTTAGTGAAGTTATCGGTTTTTCATTCTCTCAAAAACCGTAAAAACTTAAATTCGGTTTTTCAGTGGATGGAAAACCGGGATTGGTTTTTCAGTGGATGAAAAACTGGTCCCACTGAAAAACCGTCACAACTGTAATCGAGTTTTCACTTTGTGGAAAATCGATTATCGGTTACGAAAAACCGATTTCGTCGCAAATTTTGCACATTTCGTCGCAGATTTCAGAAAAGTTTAGATCTCACAACCAGATTATTTTTATAGTCTGTTAGCTAGCAATATGAACAAAATAACCCAAAAACCAATAAAAAAAACTCATACATTACCTTTCAAACTTAAATGGAAGAAGAATATTCAAAACCTTCAATGGTGTAAACTTGAATGGATCTAAAAACTTCAATGGATGAAGAAGCTCGAATGAATAATTCCCTCAATAGATTGTTTTTCAGCTGCAATGGATCTCAAAAATCATTGATAACCATTGATGGAGAAGAGAGAAAAGGAAGGATATTGTTAGGATGAAGAAGATTATTTTCATAATTTCATATTTGGGTATTTTAGTGATTTTAACTTAAGGGTATTTTGGTAATCTTGGGTATACAATGGAAATAGTTTGTTTGAGAGGTTAAAAATAAATTTTTTTAAATAGCTGGGTAAAAACAAAAATTTCCTTTTGATTTGAGTAAAAACTATAAATTTCCCCAGGGAATTATGTTTATAAAGTATGATCAACTAACTTTATAATAGACTATTTATTCAACTTAGTCAACAATAATAACTTTAAAAGCTATAGTTATACCAAATTGACCGTTAGTACAAGAGGATGAGTTTTATATAATTTTGAAAAAATATAAATATTTTTCAATTTCAATAAAGTGTAAGAGGGAAAATTCTAATTATTGCAAATAAAAAAAATTAATGTTATAGTATCAAAATAATTTGTCCAAATTTTCTTGCTTAAATAATGTAGCAAATTAATTTGTACTTACTACATTATTAATACATTTTCCTATAATTAATATGCTTGCTATAAATCAATTCGTTATATCATTTGGACATTCTTAAGCTATCATTATTCATTAAAAAAATATCTTCTAAACTAGTGTGTTGATTTTGTTTCCTTAACTTAATGGCTTTACTAAACTGGAAGTAACTACTAGAATATATCTTAAACTCAACTTAAAAAGGTGCTATAAACGAACTTAATAACATTATGGCAAACGGTATGGTAACATTGTAGCAAAGGGTAGTGATGGTCCTAATAGATTCTCCCTTCATGCACAAAACTTCTTCAATAGGAACTTTTCATCGTTAACATCTTTTAATATCTTTCTCATTTGTATTTCTTCCCTTTAATGATCATTTGTTCAACTGCCAATCAGATATACACTTGTAAAAGGTCAAACCCTTTCTTTGCAGCAATTAAAATTTCTCTTACTGAAATATACTTAATTTTATATTCATTGAAATTGGAAAAGATCCAAACATATGCATCCATTATTCTAACTTAATAGAAAACTACAAAACATTGCCAATATTTCAACCGATCTTTTCAAAATCCACTTTGTTAACGAGTCACAAAATTTTGAATTATTGGAAGACAAATAGAATCTTTATCAAACCGACCTTTGTCACACCAGACCACAAGTGGGGACTGGGGATCCTATGCTTTTCTCCCAGAAGGGTTTAGCTCAGAAAATTTTTGGCATTCATATATGGACATGAATATGTTCTTCAAATAGCCGTACAATCACAAATTATTTGGATTTGTAGAAAATATCTAGATAATTATTAAAATTAATATATTGTTTGTTGCATTCAATTTCTCCGCACAAATAATTGAGAGTTAGAATTTCAATTAATCTTAACATATGGGAATCCAAAATAAATACTTAAAGAGTGATGATATTTCCACTCCTCAAAGATTGTTTGTACACCCCTTTTGTGATAAAAAATTTAAAATTTTCCTAGGTTGTTTTTAAAGTCCACTTAATACCAAAAATACTTTTTTTTCTTAATTTTATTATACTATATCTTTACAAGCACACTCCATTTGCATATACTTTATTATTGATCATGGAATACTGGAATAGGGTAACAAGAAGCCTTCTTCGACCAACACATCTGATTCCAAAGTTTCTGTCATGTTCTTGCAAACATCTCAGTCATAAAATGACCAGGACTATGACATAATCGGTCCATGACACACCGGGCTCTCTCTATGTAGTCTCTATTCTCTCATCATTGGCTTAAAACCTTACAGTTCCTCAATGACCTCTCAACCCCAGAAAGTTGTCTTCACTAGTTTCCCTAGCTTAATGAATTTGTTCAAGTGTCATTCTTGAAACTCTCCAGCAAGTCGTAATGTACATATCTCTATTAACTTTATAGCAAACATAGACCACAGAAAGCGAACAATTTAAATCTCAAAAGCAAATACATGAGAAAAAAATATTACCGTGAAAACGAAATTATATCCCATCTCAAGAACAAACGCAGAAAATCGAGTCGTGTCCACATCATCTTCAAATAAAGACAGGTCATAAAGTATGCCTCGCCATGATAGTCAACTTGTTCAGTGACAAGAGCGTGGCAATGTCTATGCAAAGTCAAACAAAGTTTGACTGCTTTTTCATCAAAAGCAGCGATCACCAAGTGATCCAAAAGCCTACGGGTGCCATCACGAATTCCAAAGCTCTCAAGAAAAAAGTCAATGATTGAATTTGGAGCAGCCCAAGCTTGGTTCGAAGTCGTTACTGTTTCTTGTGTTGTGTATTATGACAAGATCCGATCCGATTTCTATCTCGAGTTTAGGAGGGTCTTATGAAAACTAAAATCTTCTGGATTTAAAATTTAGATTTACTGAAAATCCTTTAAAAAAATCTTCGAAATTCTGATAATCGTTTTGATCAAAATATGAATTAAACAAATCTAAAAACTTTAAAATTGCTCGTACTTAACTCATAAACTGAACATATAAAATATCTTTCAAATCTTAATAAAATGATTACTAATTTGTGAAACTAATTTGGAAATACACTTACGAAATTTGGTAAATAAAGAAATAATAAACCCAAATTTAACTGTTTGTCATAATGTGGTTCTTCTCACAATATGCAAAATTTGCATGAACTTGCGGCAAATACTTGGAGAATGATTTTATAAAAGAGTGAGTCTAGTGCTCTATGAGTAGATTTAACTTTTCAAAAATATTCTAAATAAAATATAACATGTTTCTGGTAATGAAGACCAATTTTCAGTGAATCATACAATTTTACATTTAAAATAATAAAGCTAAATTCGAATATGATCTTATATTAAAACTATAAACTCTTGTATAAACTTTCTAAAATATTTCTAAATAATACGTAAAATTTATCACTGATAAAAAAAATAATAATTTTCAATGATTTATAAATAATTATATCTGAAAATAAAATTTTATATAAATCGCATATCATTGTAAAACTGCCAACTTCTATATAATTTATTTTTATAACTTTAATAATATAAAAATGGAATCTAAAATCAGTAAAACTTTTCTGGAAATCTAGTATTATGTAAATTCTCATTCTGTATGTATAAAATATGAAATTCCAAAATTGGTAAAACTTTTCTGAAAATGTGATTTTAAATTTTTACTCTACACCAAATTAGTACCCGGGAAATTCTGTCATATGTGGTGGAACTAATCAGCACACACACAGAGTGCGGGGGATAACTTCTGCCACTCATATGCTAGACAACTCAATTACTCTCTCTCGATCCCCAATGACTCATCTTTCTGACTTCTGCACTATTATGTGGTAGGCGATTTCTAGGTTTTACTCATGTGATGTCCGTCTGACCATTAGAGGAGAGAGTATACATTGATGTTCTGAAAACATATTTATTTTTCTTTCATTTCTCAAATCTTTTCAAAAAACAATTTTAGCAAATAAAATTCCAAATATATTTTTATAAAACTTTCCATATAAAATTTTTAGTTTCCAACAAAAATCTCATTCATGCATGTATTGATCAAAATCCTAGTTTTTCATGCAATTTGTAAAACATACTATAAACTTTCATAATTCAATTGGTTTGTTCATAAACCATAAAACGCAATTTACTTTATTAGTTTATAAAACACACTTTAGAAACTTAATACAAATTATAAAATTTACAAATCATCAAACATATTTTAAATTTACCAAAAGGAATAGCTTCTAAATTTCGCAAATCATAAGGTATACTTTTAAAATCATAAAACATAATCTTAAGTCTATAAATTTCAAAATACTCTTTAAGATTTAAAAATCAAATAATTTATTCATAAACCATATAACATAGTTTACTTTATTCAATTGTAAAACATATTTTGGAAACCGTATATCAAAGCTTACTTTATTAAATTGTAAAACATACTTTGAAAATCATATGATTAAAACTCACTTTGTTAAATTATAAAATATACTTTGGAAATCAAAATATAAATTTATTTTATTAAATCATAAAACTCACTTTGAAAACTCAACACAAACTATAAAATTTACAAATCATCCAATATATTTTAGAATCACCAAAAATATAGTTTCTAATTTATAAACTATAAAGCATACTTTAAAATCATGAGATGCAATTTAAATTCCATAAATCACAAAGTATATCTTAAGGTTTTAAAATAAAATCCATACTTCATAATTCTCAATTCACAACTTAAAATTAATAAAACAATAATCTAAAGTTTATAAAACATACTCTAAAGTTTATGGATTCTAAGTATACTTTAAAAATCTCAAAACATATGCTAAAATCTATGTCTCATAAAACATGCATACTAATATGATTCACTTTTCTCAAATCATAAAACATAATTCAAAATATTAAAACATACTTCAAAATCTTAGAACATACATTAAAATTTATAAATCACGAAACATATTTAAATCTCAAAACTAAGAAAAGTTGAAATATAACAAAAGCACTTTCATAAATTAAGTTAAGAGAAAATATCCACTCACTAGGTTACTTACAAGCTCTACGGAAAGCCTCTTGCACTTATCTTTTCCTTAGAACCATTTTTCATCTAAAACAATATCAAAACTTATTTACGATATACAAAAACTAACTAAGAAAATTGATTCTAAATTGGAACTAGTTTTTCACCACAATTTATTTTCCAAACTTCTTTAATTTTCTTCACCTTTCCTTGTTTTCCCTTTCTTCTTTCTTCTCCCTTTCCATTGATTTCTCTCTTCTTTGGGTGGGGTGTGTTTGGCCAAACTTGGAAAATATGGTGGAGTTGACATGAAATCACATATTTATATATTCTCATGCATGGCCACAAATTGATATACTTAGTCACTTTTTTCACCATTCATTTTTCCATAAAAATCTAACCAAATGCCCTATTGAAATTCCAACCTTGCTCTTTCCATAACATTTCATTTCCATTCTTACCCTTTTCTAGAGATTTCTTTCTTTTGCATTTTCAATTTTCATTTTCATAACATTTCATTTCCATTCTTGTTCTTTCTAGAGATTTCTTTACTTTTCCATTAATTGCCCTTTAAAAATTCCATAATTCATTCTCTTATGTGGTGGACAATTTTACCCTTCTTACATACTCATTCTTTACAATTTTACCTTTCTCACATCCTCATTTTACATGTTTGACATTAGATGTGTGTATTTAACAAAACAATTGGATGTATTTAGAAAAGAAATTGGGTCATACTAGTATAATTTCTAATTGGGCTTACTTGAGTTACTTTTTCTTTAGATTTTTTAACTTAAGTTTTTAATTGAACCCCTTATGATTCTAACTGAACCTCATCTAAACTTTATTAAAAGCTACATACATATATATAACCTAATAGACTAGTTCAGATTCGAGGTGTTACATACCATATTTGATATGACAAAAATATGTATGTTGACTGTTTAAGTTTTCCTGTTTAAGGTGTGTTATGTCCGTTTTCTCGATACAGGTAAAAGGGCCACTAAAGGCCCAAAAGGTGAGTACGGTATCGAAAGGCCCAAAAGGCCCAATCGTCAGATCGCAGCCACGAGCTCGATGAACTCCCGAGCTCACACCACTTACAGACTGACTTAGCATATTTCCAGCCCATGTTCATACTAGATCCCATCTCAGCATCTCTTCAGCTCGCTTAAGCAGCCAGATCGATGAGGTCGCGCAAGACAGATTTGATGAAGTCTATATCAGGTTTACTTTTGGGTGTTCTCAGCTCGTCTCCATGATAGGTCGTCCCAACACCCCCACTCGCAAGGACGAACATATCCACTTCTCGAGCTTGCCCACGACGTCTCACAGGGAGTAGTTGTTAGGTCTACTTAATCTCCTGATTTTTCGTCGACACCACCTTAACAGTCCCGAAGAGCATTTAATGTGGCGGCTGTGCATTTGTTACAGAGAAGACTTTACCTGAAGTAATAAATGAAGGCATGAGCATGTGAAGAATAATCATTGCTTTAACAATTAATGCAGTATGACCAGAATCAGATTAGGTGAAAATGTTGATGATTATAACGTGTAAAATACTCCATTTACATCTCCCATCCTCTATAAATATGTGAGATTTTCATTATAAAGATAAGTTAAGAACATTAGTAATATTGTTACTCTGTCGGAATTAACCCAAAGTGACCGTGGACGTAGGCGCACTCGCCGAACCACCTAAAAATCGTTGTATTTGCAATCCTCTCCCACCTTTCTTCCATTATTAATTGCTTTATTATTATTGTCCATCTACCATAACCAACATTTATCTCCTTTTATTGTCATTTGCCAACCTTAAACCAGATTTATTACATCTATTATCATTTATTATACCAAACCACAGTCTGAGCCTTTGAATCTCTCAGTCGACCGTTTCCGGAGGTCGACAAGGTGTGATGGATTTTATAGGAAAGACAAGCCTCTACGTGGGATTTTATTGATTTTTCTGGTGAGTTTGACAAAATTGAATAATGGAATGTACTTATAAAAATAAGTATAATAAAATTAAGAAAAATGGTATTTTTGGTATTAAGAGGAGTTTAAAAATAAAATAGAAAATTTAAAATTTTCTATGGCAAAAGGGGTGTACAAACAAATTTTGAGGGGTGCAAATATCGCCACTCACACTTCAACTCCATAGCTGTAAGTTATGAGAGCCGATCAACATAGTGAGTTATTGCTCCTTTTGTTATAGCCTAATAACATTAGTTTGATCCAACTAAACTAAGCCCTATGGCTTGTTAGTATTTATTTAGGTGAGAGCAAAATGAAAACATAGAATTCTTTTAAAAACAAGGAAAACACAAAACACTAAGGGGGGTGTATTCAATTTAGGAGTTTGATTCAAAGGATTTTAAAAATTCAGGTGTATTCAATTTAGATTTTTTAAAATTCCATTAAAATCCAGATGTATTCAATCCAGATTTATAAGGATTTCAATAAAATTTTGGTGTATTCAATCCAAATTTTAAGAAATTTTGGTGTATTCAATTCAACAGTCTAGGTGTATTAAAAAAATCAGTGATTTTATAAGAATTGTATTTTAATGGATTTTAATGGATTTTTTGAACTTAGATATAAATTAAAAAACTCATATGAAATCTTGCCCCACCCCCAAAGATTTCATAGATTTCATACCTTCAATTTTTTTTTTTCTCTTGGATTTTTTTTTCAGTGATTAAATCACCAAAACCTACAAATTTTTCAACAATCAACAAGTCTTTTTGTCTTTAATGGAACCCATAAATCTACAAATACTCAATCTTTTGATCGGCAACAATTACAATATCACATTAATCTATACAAAACCTAGTAGTTGAGATTCGCAAAGGAAACTCAAATTTCTCTATTTGTTGATATTTTACAAGTTGATGCAATTGAAGATTGATCAACCTCTTGAGTTTATCTAGGTTTATTCTGCTTTGATTTATTATGGCCATGGTTTCACAAATGAAAATTTCATAATGCACAATAACAATTACAAAGAATTGATAAATGGTGCATAGGTATAAATAAAGAATGGATAGAAATTAGGCGATGACAGCTAAGGTTCATATGCAATAATAACAAATAGGAAAGACAACAATTTCATCCTGAATAATGTTATTAATATTTTTAAGTTTTTGATAATTACTCCCACCTATTTTATTGACACATTACACTTACAATTTATATGTTGTTGGTTCTGTTAAAAATTGGCACTAAAAGTTTGCTAATTTGGAAACATAAAACTATCAATATTCTATATATGTACATACAACAATACATACATACATACAAGAAGAGATTTTGCTGGCTACAGATTTGTATTGATTTACAAACTTGATTTTTTTCAACTTTATTGAACGTGACACACTCTTCAAAAATGTATAAATATGATATGATATGATCTTAAGTTGATACATATATATTAGCATTTTTTTAAAAAATTCAACAAATAATTAGACGTGGAAAAATAAATATCATTTTATAATATCAAAATTTTCATGATTTATAAAAATAAAATAATCATATAAACATAGTCATAATTTATATAATTTGGTGAAGAAAATTGGGTCAAGTACAACATACTATTTATCATATGATTTTTTTTTTTTTTAAAGATAAAATCATTAACAATTTCATTTAAATATATTCAATTTTATTCAAATCTATGTAAAAAATCCAACAAACTCTAAGTAGAATTCTAACAAAATTTGATGTAATCCATTAAATAATCCAACAAACTCTTAAATAGAATTTTAACAAAATCTGATAAAATCTATGAAATTTATAAAATCTATCATTAAAAGAAACTCTAACAAATTCAAATAAAATCTAGATTGAATACACCCTCTTAAAACCAGGAACACACCATTTGACTATTCTTTTTTAGAAATAAAACATTGTTTAATAATTATTTAAAAAAAAAGAAATAAAAAAGAAAAAACACAGTTTGATTGTTCTTTGAGTCAGAGAAAGAAGTGATTGATAATTTGATATCATTTGCTATGTGGATGACTATTCTTTCATAGGAATAATAACCTAGAAAACACCATGAAAGGATAGGGCGATTCATGTTTCTTGTGTTGATTATTTTTGAAATAGCATTAGTAAGTAAGAGTGCACAAAAACATTGAAAGGGAATCAAACCGGCCAGAATCAAATCAACCTAAACAACAAATATCGGTTTTTCCTTTATATTCGATTCGATTTGGTGTTTTATATATGAAAAAAAAAATGAAACTTAAATATTTCAGTTTGATTCAGTTTTGAGTAAAAAAAAACCTATCCAAATTGAAAATCGAATGGAAATTTTTTTTAAAAAAAATGGTATAAAAACCGGTTTACTCATAGACTCAAACCCTAACTATTCTTTTCTTTCTTATTCTTCACCGAGCCCTCCAAGATCAAAACCAGTAAGCTACCTTCGAATGTCTTTATTGTGACTTGATCTACAATTCTCCAAATAAAACAACCAGCCAAGTACCATCATTTACAAATACTCTTTCTTCTAACCTATTAATGGTTTAGGTTTTGCTTTTCCTCTTTCTCTCGCTCCTTGAATGAGATATCATACGATTGTAGTGTAATGGTCAAATTTCTATTTATTAGGCTTTCAACCAAAAATAGAAGCTCATCACACGTTATTTCAACCAATTAAATATTTAGACAAATATTATTAGACTTTCAACCATACCAGCAAACAACCCAATTAATGCTGTGATACCAATGAAAGCAACAATCAATATGTATTATTTATCAAAAATAGTAATTAAAACAAACTCGTTGTCCCTGAAGGTGAGTTGTTCAATTTGGTCGGATTTCAATTACCAATGATAGGAATCAAAACCTCAATTCACTATGTTAAATGTTCCTGCCTATTGCTTTACACATTTTGTTTTTCTCTATTTTTGTCTTTGTATGTTTTATTCTTTTGAGAATTTTGACCAACTTAAAATTTTAAAAACTTATATTTAAAATACGTGAGATAATTGTCAAAGACAATTACAATTTGACAACTGTCTATAACTGCTGATGCAGTTATTTAACTTTATCCAAACCATTTTGAATTTCAGGCTTGAGTTTAGGTCATCTTAGCTGTATCGAACCATGACATATTAAACTCAAAAGTTTTGATCTGTTCAAGGTTTGAAAATAATCTATTTGGTTTTCATTTTCGAAAGTCAATATTTTTTCGGTTCTATTCGCTTTCTATGAGAACCTCCCCAAACTTAGACTTGTGCATCCCTATTTACAAAAATCAAAATGAATAACTTAATATGACACATTTATTTTAAATACCTCTACTTAGGGGTGGCAATGTGGGTTGACAGTTTAGGTTGGACATGACACGAACACGATCCGATTATTTTTAACACGACACGATTAATAAATGAGTCGAACCCCTTCAACACAAACACGACACGATTATTAATGAGTTGACATGGAAACGGCACAATTAACCCATTCATTTACGGGTTGATTATTGATCCGTTTATTGACCTGTTAGTGATTCATTTAGTGACCCATTAGTGACTCATTTAGCCGACATGTTTAATTACCCGTTCATTTAACCATATTTAATACATTTAAATTTTAATATATATCTAATAAAAAATAAAATTAAAATAAAGATACACAAAACATCTTAAATCCACAAATACAATGTAAAATCTAAAAATATACAATCATCCATAAATACAATCCGAAACATAAAAATATATATACTTATCACTAAAATTACATAAATACTCCTCAAACATGAAATTACATAAATACCCCTCAAATATGAAATTACTTTTTTACTTTTGTTAAATGGGTTAACCCATTACCCGTTTAAAAAAAAAAAGGAACCCGACATAATTAATAAACAGGTTAGACGAATTGATCCATTTATTTATTCAATCCGTTTATATTCAACTCTAACTCATAATAATCGTATCAATATGTCATATTAGGTTTTAAATTGCCAACTTTACCTCTACTGAATCTCTCAAATTGACAATACTTAGGACTTGATACAATATTAAAGGATTACGACACTGTTGACCTACTTTAGTGGGTCCCAATACAGCCAGTCGTCTCAACTCACCTACTTCAATATGGGTCCCAATAATACGTCCGATGCATTCTCTCACGGGCAAAAACGAACCCCAAACGGTATATTGTTTAATAAAATCTAGCTAACCTTTGTTTAATTAATTTCACGTACGATGTCGAAGGTAAATTCACTTAAATAGATTATGGGAGCAAGTAGCAAGCAAGTTGGAATATAAAATATGAACCTATTAGAGTAAGTAGCTCAAGTAGACGCAACTAAGAAAAATAATATATTTAATCAAAGCAAATTGCAACTGGCTGGGTTTTCGGTGCCATAGCTATATATGCAGGCACATGTGCGGCTATGATGTTAAGAAATTAATTGACTAGATGCTTTGTCCAAGCGAGACCAGACAAAGCGATACGTCTAATCTAAACATTGGCCGTAGACCGGTAGACGTAAGCAGGTTGATACAAAGGGCCCCCCCTCATACCAAAGGAAGGCAGGCAAACTTCAGTTCCCTGCCCAGGTTACACAATTGAAATGACAGTAGCCACTACGCACTAGCTACTTAAATTTCCATTTTAACTTTTTATATATCATTTCTATTTCTCTCTCTCTCTCTCTCTCACTCTCTCACTCTCTCTCAGCTCACATGCATCTGGGGGAATTTGTGTAAGATAAAAAATTAAGGGAGACGTCGAGTCGCACGATTATGTCGTTACTTATGTTGATTAGGATGATTTTTTTTTTTTAATTGCAACTTACCTGAATTTTGAGCCTTCTTGTAATTCCTGAAATGTTTTGAGTGCACATATATATATATATATAAAACAAAATTTTATTAGATAGATGTTCAGGCATCCTTGTAAAATAAATATGTTTTGTGGGCATCGATTATAACTTGAATTTGTATGAATAAATCGAGTAGAACTGTAGAAGAGAGATAAAAAGTAAGTCCAATAATTGTACCAAGCAATGGTAGAGATATAAGAAATGAATTGATGAAAAGAGAGACAAATGTCTTTTTACAACGTTACGTTACGTACGCTTCAGTGTTAAATACAAGCATGGTTGTATGCATGGCTGGACGTGAATATACTTTGATGCTTTGCAGGAAGAAAGAAGTGTAACTTTTCTTCGTCTTTCTTTCATGTCATTGAGTTATCTTTTCAGGTACGATTCTGATAAAGCAAATCTATATATAAAAGGGACCTCAGTAGACTTTGCCCTTTGTTAGAGAGAAAATGAACTCCTGAATCCTCCTGATCATGAACAGGAAAAAGAAGCAAATAATAAATTTTTGGTTGCACTTGTGTGTCGTTAAGTTATGACAATGATATGCACAATTCAATGCAGCAGCTTTGATACGTCTTTTAATTAAATATAAGCACAATATTCAAAATTAATGAGAGAAACATATATAATATTAAGATAGAGAGAAGACATTGGCATATAGTGGCATACTTGTCGGAATATGGTAACCCCCAAGCTTTTCATTTTTTTGCGTTCTCTTGATATCTGAGTGTGACTGTTTTGATAACTCAGAGAATACAGTGACGATTTAATTTCTTGCAATTGCTGACAAGAAATATGCTCTCCATTATCCATACATGGTGATACACAACGCTTTTCGTATGTGAACTGAAAATACATAGAATTGACAGTGCATGCATTTGAGATTGTTTTTAGGGCAAATTGCACAAATTTCCCTTAAGTTTGATAAAATTACGCAAAAATGAGGATATGTGATAACCCATACTGACCTCTCATAAAGTTCCAACAACTCAGTATAAATTAACCTCCCATGTTGTTAGTCAAACACGGTTAAATTATCATAGTTAACGGTTAAAGATACAAAAAAACTAAAATACCCCTCAAATCAAATTTAAAATCAAACATTTTATTTTTTATAAATTTAAAATTAATATTATATATATTTAATTTAATTAAATAATTAAATATATATATAAAAAAAAACCTAATATCCATGGGAGACTAGATTTTGGTCTTTTATGGAGACCAAAGGTCTACAACGATAGAGATCGTCTTCATTGCGGGAGACCTCTGGTGATGGAGCCGTCTCCATTGTTGAAGTCTCCAACGATGGATATTGTCTCCATCGTCGGAAGACTCTAGCAAAGGAGACAATCTCCATCACTAGAGAGGTGCTGGTCTCCATTGCCAAGACTAGCGTGTCTCCGACAATGGAGGCTAAGAAACCAGTGGTCTCCATCGCCAAAGACCACTAGTCTCCAGTTCTGCCTTGTTAGAGACCAGATCTAATCTTCAATGATGGAGATGAGAGGGTGAAGTTTTTTACTTTTTTTTTCTTTTTTTAATTTCATGAATCTTTATGTTTTTTTATTGAGTGATATTTGGTTTGATGATGATGATTGATTTGGGTGATGTTGTTTTGATGAAAATGATGGAGATGATGATTTTGATGAAAATAAGAGGTGGATGACAAAAATGATGAAATGGAGAAGAGGAAGATGATGATAGAGAGGTAGAAGATGAAGATGTTTTTTCCTTTTCTTTTTAGGGTTTAAATATTATATTATATTTTTTTATTAATTAAAAATATACTTTTTCTATTTTTTTGTTTATCAATTAAATTAATATATATATTAAATTAAAATATTTATAAGGTGTGTATTGATTTTACCTTTGATAATTTTGATTTGACAGAGGTTGACTAATGATTGACTAACAAGAGAGAAGATTTGTTATGAGTTTTTGGAACCTTAGAGGAGGTCAATGCGAGTTATCAAAGTATAGCTATTTTTGTATAATGAGGTCAATGCGAGTTATCAAAGTATAGTTATTTTTGTATAATTTTGTCAAACCTTAGGAAACAATTTACCGTTGTTTTTAATTGATGTGTGTTACCTTTTGAATTCTTAATATGCCTACTGGATTTTCATATTAACCAAAAAAAAAAAAAAAAAACCACTTAAGTATCGTATATGAAAACGGTTTCTAATACACCAAAATTACTGCTATGTTTTTTGTTTTTTTGACATTACTGGTTTGTTTGTTTGTTTGTTTGTGTTTTTTTTTGGCACTTACGGCTATGCATTGTAAGGGCTACCATATTATTATTTTGAAAAGATGCTTGGTATTATCATTCACAGGAAAGTTTTGTACTTCATAGTATGCTATAGGTGGTACACATACCTAGCAAGCATGAATCCCTCTAATAATTGCATAGTTATGATGATAATTGAAGTCGCAATTCAAAATGATTGCCTATGTGACTATGTCGGCACCTAAATTATATAAGAAAAAATGACGTATGTCTATCTACAATCTACACCAAATTATATAAGAGAAATCTTATCGACAATTCTCATGCTATGTATCGTTCACGTATGATTTTGACGATAGTGCTTTGAACTCTAAACAGTAGTACAGTACACATTGTTGAGTCCCCAAAATAAACAAAAAAAATACAACTAATGGCTTGTACCCGGAATCTGAGGGCTGCAGTCTACGGATTTGCTGGATTATATATAAAATAATCCCTTTGACCAATGCCAACTATTAGCAATGTCAATCTTGATTAATTTAATCCATGGTTTTGCTAGAAATTCTCCATTCCAGACTTCTTGTCTCTCAAGCTATAGCCTATAAGCTAGCATTGTTGCAATGTATTTAATTATGCATACTTGCAATTGGAACTCCCACATCTGCATAAATATATAATTAAATTTTATCATGGACTTGACAAGTCTTTCACTCTTGACGTTAATTGCAGGCATGTTATTAACGTTAGAATTGTAGCTCTCACACTTATATGGTTATAATAATGAGTAAAGATTTTTTTCCATCTTTTTTCTTTTTCTAATTTATTGATACAACAGTAATACATTAACTTTTAAAAAAATTTAGATTTTTTCTCTTATATAATACTCAAATTTAAACTCCTCTCATAAAAATATTTAACATCAACAAAAAATTAACAAGGAATCCTTACTTTACAATAAAAAGAGAAACATTCGTTGAATAGATATTACTTTGAGAAGGAAAAAGATACTTTATATTAATTGCCATTGTTTTTTTAAAAAAATTAAAGTAAACAATAAACCCAAATAATTTACTTAATTAAATCTTCGGTTACAAATGAATGGATAAAAGGAGGAGAGGGACAAACCCACACTTTATCTTCTGTTGAATATAAGATATGTTTGGTAGAGAATGAGCCACCCTATTTCCATTAAGAGAAATAAAAGTGACCAAAAAACAATAACCAAAACTGAGAGTAATAATATGGTATCTTTCATTACAAGATAAGACATCGCAAAAAGTATGAATTTAGAGATGTTTGAACCACGTAAGGGAATCACATTCGACCAAATCCTCATCATAATGAAGATTATAAGCCAAATCAAGAGCCGTTGTGGGAGCAACTAACTCACCAACGTTGGAGAATAGGACCCGTGTAACTTTTTAGCACAAGCTGCAAGAACATCACCATAATGATTTCGAATCACAGTCCCAAACTCCAACAGAAAAAAAATCATCATGATTCAGCGCAACATCAACATTTAATTTACTCCACCCGGAGGTGAACACTGCCTACTTTTTGAGAACTGAGGAGCACGACCCATTACCCAACTCTACTTTTGGTTTTAATTTGAGGTTTCTGTTAATTAAGCCACCTATCAAAAGACAAAAGTCAATGATATAAAGTTAATCAATAAGATAGTCAAACTTTATAAAAAATTATATTTATTCATTCAGGATCCCAACTCATTCATAGGACGAAATAGAAATGAAAAAATTAATAACCAACCACTATGTATGTATGTATATGTGTATATATATAGTTCCTAAATCATAACACATTTTAATGAAAACAGATTATAATAATTAAGAACACAGCATTAGGTTTTTCCAATTAATTAGCCAAAACTGATTTAAATACCATAATTCTCGAAATTTACCGAAACTTACAAATTTGAGTTATTGGCAATGGCATGTCTATTTAAAAACATTATTTTGGAATAAGCTTAACAAAATAAATGGCGCTCAGTTAAGAAATCCCTACAAAATGTTATCTAAATCACGACAACTTTTCTAAAATAGTATCAACATAAATTTAAAAGCCTTAAAGATGAAATTTGGATAAAAAGCATCGTTGATCACCACCAGTCTACATATATTATTTATTACTTTGGTCGAAAGACTTGAAACGATTCCAACTGTCTGATCAGTTGCTCCAGTCTTTAAACATCATTCGTTGTATATCAATCCCCGTAACTAGAAAAGAAATCACCCTCAAGTTATTTTGCTAGCCGTCATTTTAATTCTTATATAACTAGGTTTGTCAATATTTGGATCTTATAAGGCAACGAAAAGGTGGTGAATTGGGTTTGTGACCATTTCAGAAATCTAGAATGTTTGTGTGGCAGAGTAACAATAGCAAGATCCGTTAGTGATGAAAACTTTGTTTTGTAAATTAATGTCTAATTTCATATATTAGTATACAAATTAATTTACAAGGCAAAGAATGTTTATAGGAACTCCGTAGACTTTTATAATTAATTTCGTGAAAGTATTCAAATTCATTGATACAACGTGACCTATACCCTCACAAGAGGACTGTAATAGCTAACCTTGTTAAATAATAATAACAATAATGCTTTCAAGAAATAAAAATAGCGGCAAACATAATAGGTTTAGTAATTGTTGATATGACACGAACACAATACAAAATTAGTGGATTTGGAATATTAGACCTTATTAGGATTGGGTTACCAAAGGGTCATTATGTTAACCCCATTAAATAAATGGATAGTATTTGAATTGTATCCCTTCTAACAAATTAACCCATTTAATATGATTCAATATTAATCATAATATTTTAAATTTAATTTTTAATCGACATTATATCATAGTTTGTTATTATCATTTATTAAATGACTTGCGTTGATAGAATTACATAATTAAATTTAAAAAATTAAAATATTTTAAAGTTTTAAATTTGTAAGTTGATTGAATCATATTTTGTTTGTAGTGGAGGGGGCACTATAATAAAACATAGGATATACAATAATACTAAAATTCAATTATAATGTAAATATTATTAATTGACATACCATTACATATTGTACTTATACATACATACATACATATATATACATATATAGTGTTTCTACCATCACTGTCTTATAATTTTTCAAAAGTTAGGACAAACTAATCAAATTCATTAATTGCATTCTCTCTCTAAAATAAATTTTCTTTCTTATTTAATTCAAATATAATAAATGAATTTGATTGATTCATCCTAATTTTTTAAAGTTAAGAGACACTGATAGTAGAATTATTATATATATATATAGTTAATGACACCAATGATTTGTTATAGTGAACTTAAACAATATATGTATAACTAGAAAATTAACACTTATAACACTCTAAGTCTCTTATAATAAATGGAGAAAACTCCTCACAAATGCTCATAAATACACATGATCAGACTTAAACCTATAATTATGGGAAGTATACTAATCATTTAGTCTATAAGTGAATGTGAATTTGAAGTAAATGAATCAATAATATCACCCTTGAGTTCCAATATATAACTATTTACTATAAATAATAATTATAATGTTAAAAAAACTAATATTATAGCATAGTATATGATTTCATGAACAAAAAAAATTATTGAATTAGAAAGTTTATAGCAAATTGAAATAACACACCTAACCAAAGAATTTGGATAAAATAACACTTATATTATAATTAAAATATTTTTAAGAAACAAATCAATAAAATAATAAAATCAACACTATGTTATAAGTTACAACAAAAGCAATGAAAGATAAAAAATAATGAAACATTTAAATTCAATTAATAATAATAATAATAATAATATTGACAATTTTGATCCTACAAATGTAGACAAGGAAAGTTCACAAAGTAGAAGTCGGTCAAATTAAAAAAATATTATAATTTACAAAAACAAGAATTCAAAAAAAAAAAAATGTAATAATAGAGTGTGATAAAATAATAAAATTAAGACATATCTACATAAGAAATATTATCAAAAATTTTAAAAAATACAATTCTTTATATTAAACTTTTAATTTTTAAAAATAAATTTAATATTTTATTTTATTTTTTTAACATTTGAGGTGGGGCATGTGCCCCACTTAGACCCACCATGCCTCCACCTTTATTATTATTATTATTATTATTTTTCACATAATTGATATCATATAAAATTAACGGATTAAATTGGCTTTGTTGGATACCCGTTAATTTAATGTGTTACATTAGGGTTTTAGTCACACAATAAGTTTAATAGGTTGTGTTTAACTTGAGCAAAAGCTTAACGAGTTGTATTTGGTTTGAACCAAATATTAAGAGTCACGTTTGCATTAATGCAAAACACAACAATATATAACCTCATGATAATACTCGACTCTTCCCATAAAAGTCAAAGGTGAAGGGCAAAATGGGAAAAACGGTTATTGAACAGAGTCAACTTGTATTTCCTTAAAACTCCCACGAGATCGTATCTTGTATATAATCATAAAAGAGATACATTCAAAGATTGGCAGTGATACATTCAAAGATTGGCAGTTAAGTTTTTGAAATATATTTTCTCCTGACTATCAGACTACTTCGTTGTGAGGATATTACTTTGAAAGTGGCTACATTATTAAACGAATATTGGTACAGATGTTGCAAAGCAAATGGAGGAAAATAGAGAAACATTTACTTCAGCCAAAATTTCGAGCCGAATAATTGCATTAAAAAGCTGATATTTTCAGTAGATTTACGATCTTTCTAGCCATTCAAAGCAAATATTATATATATATAGTCAGTCATTATATATTTTATATGATTTTAATTTTCGATACTTAATTTTATTATTTTGTTCATGTGCCCCTTTACAAATTTTTTGAATCTGCCATTAATATAATATATATGTGTATATATATATTCTCCATGTTAGCAGACTAAGAATCTACGAATCGTTTAGTGCATAACTCAAAGGACACTTAAGTGTGCTAAAATTAAAGAGAAGAAAATGATAAATAAACAATGAATAGTGATTAAAATAAATAAATAAAGAAATACAGGAAATGTTGAAGGCAAATGAAAGAGAGGACAGAAAATGCAAGTAAAAATCTTGGAAGGGGAGTAAACTAGTTTTTATGGTTTATGATTGCAGAGACCACCCCCCCTTCTTAAAATTGTACATGTAACCACATGGATTCTCCTGCCTCCCAGGCATCTGCGCTGACTCCTGACTTCTGCTTTTTCTCTACCTTTCTCTTCCCATTTTGCCACGTAATCTCTTTCCAACTCTTATTTTGACCCCTAATTATAATGAAACAAACCATGCCTTCCACAACTTGCTTCCCGTTTTCAATTTTTACCAATCAATGCACACCCCTAGGGTTGAGACACCACTCTCACCAGTTTTATAAAATATTCTTACAACTCCTATTTTGGTTCACTTTAACGTTTCTGAATTGTTAGATAAAACTCAATGTGTTATGTTTCCGATCCCTATAGGCTATACTATAGCATAGACACATTATTGATGGAAAAGTCGGGGGAAAAAAACAATTTGTTTACAAAGCCGAATTTTACTTACTAAACCTTTCCCATTGTGCAACCAGTATATGGTTCCGTTGGTAAATTATAAATATCTCCTCATCTCATATCCATTTCATCTTTTATCCATTAGAATTTGATTATTTTATATTATTTTATAAACAACAAACTACAATTATACATATGAGAGCCAAAAAATGAGACAATGAGGCTAACTTTGTTAGGTTGTGAATCTCTCTAATTTCAAAGTGACAAAATTTTGTCCGTCATCGAAGGAGAAAAGAATACTATATTACTCTCTATTATATATAGTTAAATTTGTACTTGTAGGAAACTTAATTAAAGTAACATACGACCTCCTCTTTAAAAAAAAAAACAAACAAACAAATTTCGTTATAAATGAATATGCACCTCTCCATTTTCCAAAATGTTGAGGACAAATAATTTCTGTTGAACACATATTATAATTTATGTGGATGGTTTTCTTTCTTTATTATGGGAGCGATTATCTACTGTTATTGAAAATAAATATTCAGATTATATAAATAGTATTTTGATTTTGATAAGATCTGATAGTTATCTCTCTTGATGTAAGTTTAAAAAAAAAGAAACACTTCATGAAAATAAGAAGTTAAAACCAGTAGTTTAAGATTTAATACTAGTACACTTTGGAAAAATAACAAGAGAATCTCTCTCTCTTACTCTGACACAAACAAGATATCTCCCGTGCAATTTGGTCAAGGAGAGATTAACGCTTTAAAATGGAAGAAAGACCAAAATTTTGTGCATGTTCCAAGTGTTCAGTTCCATCTTGAATTGAACTAAACTAAGAGAGAATGGCAAATGAAGCTTTGGTTTTCCAAAATGACCAGCCGTTTGGTTCCTGGAGTTGTGACTTTGGTTTTGAAGAGGAAGCATCAGCTTGTCTTCACGAAACGCTTTTCCAAAACGGAGGTTCTGGTTTTAACACGAATTCTGACTCCTCCTCACTATGTTCAATGATACAAAGCATGACCAACTCGTTTTCTTGTGATGGATTCCTTGCCGGCAATATTAAGCCGGCCGTGAAAGCTACGGCTGCAAACCCATCTTGCCGCCGCAAGAGACGGCGGACGAGAGCCATCAAGAACAAAGAAGAGGTTGAGAACCAGAGGATGACACACATTGCAGTTGAACGGAATCGGAGAAAGCAAATGAATGAATATCTCGCTGTTCTTCGCTCTCTCATGCCGCCTTCATATGTTCAAAGGGTATGCTTCATCATTTTGTTTCTTTGTTTTCAGGTTAATAAAAAAACTTTGTAACTTCTTGGTGAGTTAATTTGGACTGCATTTGTTGAAAGAACTAAGTAAAAATAATAAAGCTTTTTTTGAAATATGTTTGTCTGTTCCTGAAATTTTCAGATAAAATAGTGGTTTTTTTAGCTAAGTTTATTTTTAGTGCTTTTCAAAAAATAAAAATTAATTTTTTAACATTAAAAAGCCCTTGCCACCCTTCAAATTGCTTTCGAGAGAAGGGTACCGGACCGGTGAGCAGTTAGTTTAGTGCAATTTTTAGTTTTAAATAGTGCAACCCACATCAATCTCCTCTTCAAAAACTCTTGCTCACTTTTAAGAAAACCTATACTAACTAAACTGGCCAGTATTAAAAACATTGGAAAAGCTGTTAATGATTATTGTGATAAATTTGCTTGTAAGAAGATAATTTTATCAAATGCTTCTTCAAAAAGTGCTTGTAATTATAATACTATCCCTAAAATTTCTTCAACAGTTTCTTATTATCTAGAACAACACTAAAAACCTACAAAAGGGCCTACAAATTTAGAAATAACAAAAGTAGACATGGCATCACTCTCCCATGTCTTTGTTTCTTTATAAGATGAAGGATAGATTCGTATTAAAAGGCTTATCAATATGTGAGCAATTTTCTTATCTTTGTGTGGGTAGTTCTCTTTCATCTTCTAGAAACAGAGATTCGGACTATATTTTAGAGTTCTATCTCAGCTGATTTCGACAGTAATCTAGTTTATTGTCAAGTAGCCAAAAAAAAAAGATGCTAAAAATATTACTAAAAAGAACCTTCCACTCCATGTTGAACAATGATTAATTCAGTTTCTTGTGTTAATTTGTGAAATTAGGGGGATCAAGCATCAATCATAGGTGGAGCCATTAATTATGTGAAGGAGCTTGAGCAGCATCTCCATTTCCTGGAATCCAACAACCGATTAATCAAAAAACAATCAGCAGATGACTCCGGTTTCTCACCTCTCCTATTCTCAGATTTCTTTTCCTTCCCTCAATACTCCGCAGCTTGTTCAAACCTCCACAGCCATCAAAACTGGAAGGACTCAAATAATTCAATGGCCGAGAAGCGTTCTGAGCTTGCAGAAGTCGAAGTAACAATGGTGGAAAGCCATGCAAACCTCAAAATACAGTCAAAGAAACATCCTAAACAGCTCTTGCAGATGGTCACTGGTTTGCACTCTCTAGGCCTTAATGTCCTCCACCTCAATGTCACTACTCTTGATCTTACTGTCCTTTACTCTTTCAGTGTTAAGGTTAGTTTACAACTGTTTCTTTTTAAATAGAGGGCATGTTTAAGTTTAATTAATATTATTTTTGATTGATTTGAGGCACAACAGGTAGAAGAAGAGTGTCAGCTGGCTACAGTGAATGAGATTGCAGCAGCTATTTATGAGATGGTGGGTAGAATACGAGATGACTCTGCTCTTTAGTTTTAGCTAGATATATATATATTTATATGTCCTTGCTAATTTTCTCGCATGTAATATGCAAAATGTTTTCACTTCTTCAGGACCGTTTTTGTATTTTCATGAACCGCTGGATCTTGGACTATATATCTATATATATATATATATATTCTTGTTCTGTTTTTCTGTACTGTACTAGACATGGAACCTTTCTTTCTTCTCATGCTATCTCTATTTACGTGTGCCCATCTGAGCTTTGAATAACATGGAATTTTGATTACTAGTAAGAATATTAAAATATGCTTCTTTTTTCCACTTTAAAATCTCATAAAATGACAAATTATATGAGATATTATCAAATTAAATGAACATTTTATACTTTCAAACCAAATAAGCATTTTATACTGTCAAACAATGATGACAATTGTTATATGAGATGTTATCAAATCGAACAAACATTTTCTACTTTCAAACCAAATAAGCATTTTCTACTTCCAAACAATTACGATTACAATGGTTATTTATTTTCTTTCATTCTTATATTCTCTTTATTAAATATTCATTGTGAATGCAATTCGGTTGAGATGACATGGATTAATAATTTATATGTGTTCACATGCCAATGATAAAAATAAAATAAATAATTTATATTTATTTTTTAATATATAAATAATTTACATAGTTTGTATCTTATAACGCTACATATTTTAATCTTAACATGCGCCTAAAAGTTTACATGTTACATTAACATTTTTCTTTGTATATATTGGTAGATGTATACATAAAATTAAACTATATGTATATATAAGTGATAGCCTAGTTGGTTAAATGTTTTTGTAGTTAAATTAAAAGGCTAAGAGATAATCAACTCACACAATCCTCAAATAAGAACATATATTTCAATTTTAGCTTTTTTCATATGTAGGACTAGTGGGGTGGGATGCGAGCAAAAGAAAAACAAAAAATTAGAAAAATAAATGGAACAGTATATGCTAACGAAGAGACTGAAAGATTTTACAAATGCAACTATTAATTTGAGGTTACCTCTCTTCCAATGGTAGGATGTACCATCCTCTACAATTTGGAAAAATATGGTTACGAATGCTTGCAAGGTTCCTCAATTTTGCTTTATTGAATAGCTACTTTCGAATTCGCCTTATAGTTGCTCTTTATATTTCGGTTTCCCTCCATCAATACCTCTTTATTATTATTATTTTTTTTTTTAAAAAAAAGATGAAAGGAAATTGAAAGGACATAAGTCCACAGAAGTCTTACATGGTAAAATTTCACTTTAGAACCGTCCTGAATTTTAAGACTATGACTTTGTAAGCCCTTCATTATGTCCAATAAACATAGTAAAACTATGAAACTTCAGTACTAAAATGCTTTTGTAAATTCATCACGATTATATAAAGACTAATTTAGTAGTTACAACAGAAGCTGCATGGACAAAAATGCATGAGTGTGGGCCTATGCAGGAAACTGGCTAGGCCCAAAAGACACGACATAAACCGCAGCAAACGGCAATGAATTGTACTTCTTTTGTATTGAAGCTTTCCTTGTATGCCTCCGATAAAATTGAATTTCCTGGTTAGGCAGCACCATCTGTTGGCAAGAGGTGTGGACCCACGTTTAAACCTTAACCATATTCACTCGATTTTTTTAATCCTTCAAGTTAAATAATGAAAAAACTTCAATTGGTCCCTATAGTTTCGAAAAACTTTTTAATTTTAAATATGAATCTATTTATAGTATTTATGATTCTTATATTTAAAAAACTAATCAAATTAGTCATTACCGTCAGTTAATATATAGTCAAATGTTATACATGTTTATCTTTTAATACTAATTGATGACATGAAAACACATGTCAAATAGAAATTTTTTAAAAAAAATTAAACAAAAACAATAATTAAAAATGTATATAAAGTTATAGGAAAAATAGTCTTTTACCATTTCTTTTGACATTGATTGTCAAATATTACATCAAAGGGATTGATTTGATGATTAAAAACTCATCATACTTGCATTTGTAAAATCTTTCATTTGACCCAATTTTTTAAAACGTAAGGGATCATAAATGTTATAAACAGATTTATATTTAAAAACGACAAGTGTCCCAAAAACATAGGGAGTCAATTGAAGTTCTCCCTTAAATAATATTTTATTATTTTTAAAAGCCACAATGATAGTAAAATTGCCTTCAATATATTTTCAACCCAAATTTTGTAAATTTCCCTGGCATAAACCCTTCCTTCTCTTTTGAAATAAATTTTCCATTCAATGAGGAAATGCATAACATTTTTCATGGTTTACATAGGTGTATCATTAATGAATGAAAAACTTGTTAATTGAATGAATGAAAAATTTAGGGTGTTCTTGATGTCATTTTTAAAATGGTGTTTTTATAAGTATTTGCAAAAGTGAAAAACATGTTTTAAAAATTGCATTTTTAAAAATGCAATGTGTCAAGTTGAATTTTTTAAAAATTATTTTTAAAAACTAAAAATAAAGTAAAAGTGTCTGGTATTATTTTCGAAAATAAATAAATAGTTGTTTGGAGGAAGAAATAGTGATTTGTTTTGAAAATTTGTATTCAAATAGTGAGAAACATATCTTTTATATATATAGTTTTTTACTTTGTAGTTATAATTGAAAAAATGTTTTTTTTTTTTTTTTAAAAAACATATCTTACAAATATATGTATCCAAACACATTTCTCCAATTTTTTGTTTTTGAAAAATGAAAAATCATTTCTAAAAATCGTTACAAACACCACCTAATATGTCGGTTGCCGAAAAAACAAAAAACAAAAAAAAAAACAAAAACAAAAGATGATATGTTCGTGATTAAATGTGAATGGTGTAAATTAATTCGATTGTAATACAAAAGAGACACGTAGAATAGATCCATGTATACATATATACACACACAAAAGACTATAAAGCTGATAATTGGAATCCAATTTCATGCATCTCTTTCATTAACAACGTTGAAAATTATCTCTGCGTAAGAAGTCAGGGTTTTTTTTTTTTTTTGAAAGAGAAGTTGTGGCTTTTCCGTCCATGATGGTGGTGTCGGGGTGTGATTGAACATAAACGTCATTCTTCTTTCTAAAGGTACCAGCCATATCTGAAAAGCCAATGTCAAGGAGATTCCATGTTCACTACAAATTTAAAGAAAAGGACAAAAAAAGCTAACCAAGTTCAAAAGAAAGTCATAAAAGCCATTTATGCTATGAACAGTCACCCAAGGATTAAAGCTTTTTCAAGTTATAATTGGTACTGCCTGATACATAGACATCTGTACCAAAATATGTGCTGTAGATTTTATTAATAATAGGCAGATTGAATTTATTTTGTTTTGTCGGACCTGAATATATATTATCAATATTGACAAAAAGGTATGATTCATTTAGTTAATGATTTGTTAGTTATTCGAGGAAGAAGAACCCACACAACCAACAAAAAATCTAGAAACAAAATATGCAAGAAAATAAATTATTTCAAGTGATGAAGGATGAGTGAATATAAAGAAATCACTTACATTAAAAAAAAAATAAAAAATTGTTGAGGTTAGAGAATCTAATCTTGATATATGAAATAAAGATATGTTTAACTTGATGGGAGAAAATGTAACAGTGGAATAAATAACGTAACAAATTTTTTTCCGTTGTGTGTGAACCTAATAGGAACCTAATAGTATCTATGTCAAAATCTATCTCAGTACATCTTCAGCTCGCGAAGGTAAACATGTCATATCGCTGAGCTTGCATCAGGTGATGTCTTAAGAAGCCAATGCAAGATCATCCTAATTTTTTTATTTAATGTCGGCATAATCTCTACAATCCCGGATCTAAAGAGACATTTAATGCAGTGATGGTTGTGCATTTAATGCAGTGAAGACTTTACATAAACATTTAATGTATGAATAATTAGAGCAGTAACAATTAATGCAGTATGGTCAAGTCAGAGTGGTTCAATGTAATGATAGCTTTTGACATAAATTACACTCAATTGTAATCTCTCTCTCTATATAAATAGAGATGAAATCCTTTTTAAAGAACAAGTTTAAGCAAGCATTACCGTCATTCTGTCAAAATATATTCAGAGTGGTCCGTGGATACAGACACACTTGTCAAACCATGTAAAAATCCTTATCTTTGCATTATTCTTCCTTTACTTCATTCGTTTTTAATTGCTTCTTAAATATTTTCACCAACCTTGATCATCATTTATTTTCATTTATTATCAGAGTTGTAGTCTGAACCTAGGAATCTTCAGGTTGACCAATTTCAGACGTCGACAGAATCAAATTATGAGTCTACAATAATTCCCTAACTCTATCAAAGGATTTAACATAACAACATCATTAAGAAATTCAATTCTTGACAACAATCACAATTTGATATCAAATCAAGGAAAAGAGATAGATGAATCAAATTTAAGGCTACTGTTCCAACAGTTTATCTCTCCGGAGAGTACTCAAATCACAAATCACACCGTAATGAAGATTCATGTCTTATGAAGTTGTTGTCCAAATTTGAGCTTAATCAAATGGCAAACGAAGGAGTTGGAGCCCTTTGATCAAGACTGCATAGTTTAGACCCTATCTTTTTAACCAACACTGTTTTGACGATCGAAATTCATCATAAGGACCTCTAATTTACGATCAGACCGTCAACCTCAAGAAGTACAAGTGCTTAACATACTCACCAAAAATCACCTTGATCAGGTGGCGCACGAAGGAGAAATCGTAATTACAAGAAAGCTGTATAGGGTGTTTCTATGCTGTTTTCGCCCCATTTTTTTCTTCAATCTTTCTCTCTTTCTCTTCTTTTTCTCTTTCTCTTTCTTTTCTTGGTTTCCTTGTAGGCAGAACTCTCTAGTTCCCGCCTCTCTCTTTTTCACTTTCACTTCTCATCCTAATGAGAAAGTGAGGATTTTTATACCACTCTCACCTCCCCCTTACCCCCCCTCCCCCTCCTCCCCCTCGTTTCCCAAAAATAATAATAATAATAATAATAATGGGACAATCATCCATTTTAAACAAATAGGCAAACTTCATGGGTTATGTCCATATAAGAAGGAACCCAACCCAACAAATCTCTCCCTTCCCGATTATATAAAGGGATTTGCCATCCCGGTGATCAATCGACAAACTTCAAGCTTCTCTCTCAATAAAGCTTTTGTCAACATATTAGTACCATTATGATAAGTGTGAACCTTTTCGATTTCCAATAGCTTATCATTCAAAACATCTCTGATTCAATAGTATCTCACATTAACATGTTTCGATCTTGCATGGAAAGTAGAGTTCTTACCAAAATGAATGACATTTTTACTATTACAAAATAACACATACTTTTGCTGCTAAAAGCCAAGTTTTCTTGTAAGTTTCTTCATCCATAGCAACTCCTTAAAATTTTCAGTTGCTGCAATGAACTCAGCCTTTATGGTGGAAAGTGTAATAGACTTTTACAGCTTTGCTTGCCAAGCTAGAGCTCTACCTGCAAAAGTAATCAAGTGACCAGAAGTGGATTTTCAAGTATCCACATCTCCAACGATGTCTGCATCTGTGTAACCAATTAGCAATGGCTTGTCATTTCCAAATACAAGCTTTAAATTAGAAGTATCTCATAGATATCTCATAATCCATTTAACTGCATTCCAATGCTCTTTTTGAGGACTAGACATAAATCTACTAATAACACCAACGACATGAGTTATGCCTAGCCTAGTACATATCATTGCATACATCAAGCTCCCTACCATTGAAGCATATAGAACCCTTTTTATGTCACTCTTCTCTTCATCTGTAGAAGGACACTGTTCAATACTTAACTTGAAGTGTGTAGCAAGAGAAGAACTAACCGCTTTAGATTTCTCCAAGTTGAACTTCTGAAGTAATTTTTCAATGTACTTTTCCTGTGATAGGTATAGCTTCTTGGCATTTCTCTTATGAAGAATTCTCAGCCAAGTATTTGCTTTGCTAGCCTTAAGTCTTTCATGGCAAGGAATTGATTCAACTACATCTTCAACCTGTCAATTCTTGAAGCATTTTTGTCAACTATCAACATGTTATCAACATATAGCAATAAAATAACAAAATCATCATGATTTTCTGGATAAATACACAATGGTTAGAAGTTGTCATCTTGTAATCTTGCTCCCTCATAGTAGAATCAAACTTCTTATACCACTATTCAGTGCTTGTTTCAAGCCATAGAGGCTTTTCTTCAACTTGCACATATACTCTTCTTTTCCTTTTATTATGAAACCCTCTGGTTGCTCCATATAAATTTCTTCCTCTAAGTTACCATGAAGGAAAACTGTCTTTACATTTATCTGCTCAATTTCTAGGTAAGGTTAGCAACTAAGCCAAACATAATACAAATGGATGACATTTTTATCACTGGAGAAAATATCTCATCAAAATCAATACCTCTCTTATAATCGAATCCATTGACAACCAATCTAGTTTTGTGTCGTGGTTGAGAAGTAATTTCATCATGTTTTATCCTGTATATCTATTTGTTTTTCAAAGCTCTCTTACCATTAGGCAATTTCACCAATGAAAAAGTGTGATTCTCATGTAAAGATTTCATCTCATCTTGCATCGCCTCAAACCACTTCTTGTTGTGTTCATCTTCCATGACTTCTGTATGACTCTCGGGTTCTCCCTCGTTAGTCAATAATACATACTCATCTGCAGAATACCGTTTAGAAGGATGTCGATCTCTGATAGATTTTTTAAGTGGAACTTGTGAAGGAATATCAGGTGCTGACAACTGTTCATCAGTTTCAACATTATCATTACTAATTTGTGAGGAATCGCTTGTATCAACTGTACTTTACTGGTCATCCTGAATGTTATCTTCAACCTTGGTTAATAAGTCATTTGAAGAAGCTTTATCCAAGTCAACCAGACTATCGCCATCACATGGTGCATGTTTCATAGCATTTTCAATATCTTGTATAGTCTGATTCTCCATAAACACAACATCTCTGCTTTTCACAAGTTTCTTTTCAACTAGATTATAGAACCTGTATTCGAACTTATCCAAACCATAGCCAATGAATACGCACTATCGAATCTTCACACCAAGTTTAGACCTCTCATCCTTGGGAACATGCACAAATTCTTTACATCTAAAGACACAAAAATGATCATAGAAAATGTCCATATCAGTCCAAACCCTATCTAGTACATCAAATTGTCAAGGAACACACGGTGTTAGATTAAGAATATGAACAAACCTTAGAGCCTCACCCAAAAAGGATATTGATAACTGTGCTTGTGAAAGCAAGCATCTCACTCTCTCTATAAGTGTTCTGTTCACCCTCTCAGCTAAACCATTCAACTGAGGAGTCTTAGGAGGTGTCTTTTGATGTCGTATGCTTTATTGTCTATAATGTTCATCAAATGGACTTGTATACTCTCCCTTGTTATCTATTCGAATGCATCTCAATTTCTTACTAGTTTGTCTCTCAACCAAAGCTTGAAATTGCTTAAAAGTGTCTAGCACTTGATCTTTTATCTTTAAGGTATAGGTCCATATTTTTCTCGAGTGATCATCGACCCAAATTTTTATCTTCAGTGGGCCATAAACATCTAAGTGTACCAAATCAAGTATATCTGACTTCCTTTTAGTTGGAGAATTATGGAAACTAACTTTGTTTTGCTTCCCTGCTAAACAGTGAGTGCATTTCTTTAAAGGCGCACTTTTCATGTCTGACAATAGGTTTTTCTTTACAAGAACTGTCAAACATTTCTTATTGATGTGTCTAAGCCTCTTATGTCATAATTCTACCTTGTTTTCATTCTCCACTGCTCTGATGATGCCTTTGAGAACTTTTACCTACACCAAATAAAGTGTGGAACAATTCTTACCTCGAGCCACAATCATGGCACCCCTAGTAAGCTTCCATTGACCATCACAGAATGTGTTACAATACCCCTCATCATCAAGTTTACCTATGGAAATAATATTAACACAAATGTCAAATATATGTTTAACATTTTTCATAACTAATTTTGTACCATTAGTCATCTCTAAGCATACATCTCTCATGCCAACAATTTTTGTCAAGCCATCATTTCCCAATTTTACATTTCCAAAATCACCTCGTGTATAAGATATGGAGAAATCCTCTTGAGATGTAGTATGAAGAGAGACACCACTGTCAATTGTCCAACCAGTCTCATGGCAAGCACAATTGATTGAATCTTCATCATAAACAAGAAGAAAATCTTCTTGAGAAGTAGTAGCAACTTTATCATCATAGCTGTCATCTTCGTTTTTCTTTTCCTTGCCTATGTCGTTCTTGTTTTTCTTTTTCAACTATCTACAATATTTCTTGATGCACCTCTTTTTGTGATAATGATGACATTTAACATTTGTAAATCTGTTGGATTTACTTCTATGCTGACTTTTGTTCTTCGGACCCTTGCTTTTACTTCTCCCCCTTCTTTCAGTAATCAAGACTTTTGACTGTGAAGTAATATCGTATGTTTTTCTTTACATCTCCTCATTAAGAAGATTTCCCTTGACCAAATCCATTATGATTACACTATTTACAGCGGAGTTCGATAACGAAGTTCTGAAAGTTTCCCATGTGTCTGGTAATATACCAATAAGCCATAAAACCTGTATCTCATCATTAAATTTGATACTCATTCTAGCAAGCTGATTTAAAATCCCTTCATACATATTCATGTGGTTAGAGAAAAGAGTTCTATCTTTGTATTTTAAGTTGATCATCTGCTTAATTAGGAGCAACTTATTATTTTCTGTCTTCGTTACATACAACTATTTATGTTTATTCTACGAGGATCTTGCATGTGTCTCCTCACTAATATGGTTTATTACATTGTCATTTATTTACTGCCTAATAAATCCACATACTTGTCGATGAAGCAAGGTCCACTCTACAATAGATTTATTGTCTGGCTTTTCTTCTCTAAAAGCTGTTAAATGATAATATTTCACGTAAAAAAGATCTTCCATCTTCTTTTTCCAAACGTAATAATTTGAACCATTCAAAGTAATCATTTTGATCAAATTCAGATTAGTCTCTATGTTCAACGCAACAAACAAAAATTAACAATCTGACTCTGATACCACTTAATTTGATGGGAGAAAATGTAATAGCGGAAGAAATAACGAAACAAATTTTCTCTCGTTGTGTGTGAACTTAATAGGAACCAATTAAATATAACACAATCCCACAATAATTATATATAGCAATCAACCAACCAAACAATCCACACATGCAAAAAAAACACAATCAAATTTTTAACATGAAAAATCTCCCCAATTTGAGGAGTAAAACCCACGGGACCATAGTCCACCAAAAACTTTCACTATGAATCAAATTGTGAGTCTACAACAATTCTCTAACTCTATCAAAGGATTTAACATAGCAACATCATCAAGAAATTCAATTCTTGATAACAATCACAATTTGATATCAAATAATGGGAGAGAGATAGAGGAATCAAACTCAAGGCTATTGTTTCGACAGTGTATCTCTCCAGAGAGCGCTCTGATCACAAATCACACTATAATGAAGATCCATGTCTTATGAAGCTGTTATTCAAATTTTAGCTTAATCAGATAGCAGACGAAGGAGTTTAAGCCTTTTAATCAAGACTGCATAGTTCAGATCCTGTTTTTCAACCAACAATATTTGGACGGTCAAAACTTACCACAGAGACCTCTGATCTATGATCAGATTGCTCAACCTTAAAAACTACGAGTACTTAACCTCTCACCAAAAACTATTTTGATCAGGCTGTGCACGAAGGGGAAATCACAGTTACAAGAAAATTGTGCAGGGTATTTCTATACTGTTTTCACCTCCTTTCTTCTTCAACCTTTCTCTCTTTCTCTTATCTTTCTCTTCCTCTCTCTTTTTCTTGGTTTTTGGCAGGTAGAACTTTCTAGCTACTGCCTCTCTTTTTATCACTCTCACTTCTTATTCTAATGAGAAAGCGAGGGTATACCAAAAAAAAAAAAAAAAAACTTAATGGGCCAATCATTCATTGTAAACAAATGGACCAACTTCATAAATTGTGTTTATATAAGAGGGAACCCAACCCAACATAACTCTTGTTATAACTTAATTGGAATCCATGCACAATAGAGATTCCAACCAAAAAGAAATACAATTTAAGCTATTTAAAATTTAAACAACTATGAAGTCATCTTTCTTTCCCTTTAATTATATTACAATGAATAATAAAAACTCTTATGTTAAATGGGTTCCATACTCATTATGTCAATCAATTACCATGAATCAAGATTTCTTTGCTAGATGTGTCGGTGCAATCATACAATCCTAAATGGATTCAAATACTCATAGTGTTATTTGTAGGGGTGGCAATTTAGAACCCGACACGACGGGTTAACATGAAATCGACATGATTATTACGGGTTAGGGTTGAGCATTAATGAGTTGGATAAATAAACGGATCAATCCGTCTAACCCGTTTAATTATCGTGTCGAGTTCATGTTCTATTTAACGAGTCACGGGTTGACCCGTTAAATAGGGTTAAAAAATAATTTTATTTTAAAAGGGTAATAATGTAATTTTAGTGGTAAGTATATATACCTTTCAAACCCTAACCTAACCACAAGTCTCCACACTTTTTCAATTTTCACCTCCAACCGCCGCACCTACACAGTCCACTCCTGACTCCACCTTCACGGCTACACACCACATGGTCGCAGATCTTCATCTCCGTCGTCTGGTCGGTGGTCGCAACATCTCAAGCAACATTGGTCACTGATTTCATTCGTCTCTGTCATCTGGTTAGCGATCTCGGCATCTCAAGCAACATAGGTCACAAATCTCATTCATCTTCGTTGTCTAGTCGGCAGTTGCGACATCTCAAGCAACACCGGTCGCGGATCTGGTTCGTCTCCTTCGTCTGGTTAGTGGTCGCGACATCTCAAGCATTGTCCGTCGTCTCCACACCGGTCGATGGTTGCAAGTGAGGTATGAGTAAAACTGTGGAATTATACAAGATTCAACGCTTGACAGGCTAATTAATTAACCAAAACAGATTCTATAAATTGGTTGTGATGTCTACATTGAAGCATGGTAATGACGCAGTTTGACTATTTCTTTGCCTAACTTTCTAATGATTTCGAAGCATATATTATATTGATAAGGAAGGAAGAATATTCAAATGCATAATAATTATAATCTGGTGTTATCATCATAGATAAGTAACATTGTAGGAGATTTTTACGTACAACATTATATGTGACTATATTAGCTTATCTGAAATGGATGAATAAGTAAATATGATTGAAGTTACATTTGGAGCAGAGGCAGAGTTAGGATTTTTATCCAAGGCCAAGACAAAAATATAAACCCAATTGACCCAAAAAAATTACTAATATTGAAAAAAAAAAAGGTTAGAGAAAAATTAAATATAATACCGTTTAATCTTATTATAAAAAATAAATTAATAAATAATACAGACTCTAACTTTATTAATCAAAATGGAATATATGTCTAGATATTTGCTAGAAACATGACAGTATGCAGAACCAAGAACGATATTTCATTATATATATATGTATTTACGAATCATTATATATATGTATAGATATTTGCTAGAAAAATGACAGTATGTAGAACCAAGAATGAGTGTTTGATATTTCATTATATTTTCAATTGTATACATTTAGTTGGAATCATTTTATGGATTAGATGTGCTTGATGATTTAAATTGAGTGAGTTGATTATAAGATTACTTTTCAATTTTTCATGTACAACTTAAATCTATGGATTCCAATGATGTCAATATCGACGATTGGGAAACCAATAGTATGGAAGAGGATTTCAATGAGGAAGGAGATCAATATGTCGACATAGAGGTAAAATTTTATTGGTTTTGATAAAATATTTATTAAAATATTTTTTTCATGTATAAATGTATAATTTACTAATTAGCTAACTTTTAATTATTATCTTTTGACAGGTTTAGTTTGGTGGATATAATCAACATTTGATGTTGTTTTTCTATTATAAAAGACTACATTTGCAGATATATTTTTTATATTGTTTTTTTTTAAATAAATGACTATATTTGCAAAAATGTTTTTATAATCATCTTTGTGAACATTTGTATTTTTATGGTTTGAATTGTATTTGTGGATGACTTTATTTTTTATCTTTATTTTAATTTTGTTTTTTATTAAATTTATATTAAAATTTAAATGTATTAACTATCGTTAAAGGATCATAAATGAGTTATTAAATATGTCAGCTAAACAGGTTAATAAACGGGTCATTAAACGTGTCGACTAAATGAGTCATTATTCGTGTCGGTTAAATGGGTCATTAAACGGGTCAATAACATGTTGGTTAAACGAGTCACTAAACGGGTCATTAACGAGTCGATAAACAACCTGTAAATAAACAGGTTAATCGTGTTTTTTTTGTGTCGATCCATTAATAATCGTGTCATGTTTGTGTTGAAGAGGTTCGACCCGTTTAGTTATCGTGTCGTATTCGTATCGTGTCAAAAATTATCGTATTGTGTTCGTATCGTATCCAACCCGACCCGTCAACCCGAATTGCCACCCCTTTATTTGTGTACCATAAATCAATATTTCTTTGCCGGAGGTATCTATATAACCATATTTCTGAAGACAAAATCAAGTATCCATTGTGACAAGGATTGTCTACAATTAGTTAAGAGTCAAACTTACAAAAGATAGAAATTAAGATTAAATAAGATTCAAAAATCGAAAGCAATACAAATCAATAGGATGTATTAACACTAACATATGAATAAAAGCTTTCTTAAAAATTTTAAGAGTTACATAAATCCTAATTCTCATGCCGACAGCTTCACCTTAGTAAAATGAAAGCTAATTGCTTATAATAGAAATGGAAAAATTAGTAAAATAAAGAATTTATTAAAAAAAAAAAAAACTAGCAAAGGAGATTTTAGACTACAAAGAAGTTAAATAATGATATAAGATGCAAAGTGAACTTGGATAATGGAACCAAACGTCCTCAACCTTAAGGCTCTTACTTATAGACATTTCATGGATTTAAAAGTCATAGGGTATTTACATATGCAATTAATGCTTTGTTTGATTTTGATGAACCAATTTTAACTAATTTGATTGCTCCATATTTGTATTATCTTATCCACTAAATGTGGAATTTTTTGGTTCAACATTAAACTTTAATTTGAACCACAATGTTATAGATCTTTGTCTTATCTTTTCAAAATGATAAACGACATAAAATCTGAATTTTAGCCCGAGTTATGGCCCTAAGTCTCAAGCTAGCCCTTTCTAAATTGCTCGAATTTGTAGCTCAGTCCATTTGAAGCCTACCTCCAAAACAATCCATTACTTAAAGCCCATAATACAAACTTGCAGGCATTTGAGATAGCTTTCCAAATCCATAAAGAGCACAGTAACCAGATATTTACATAAAAAGTTAAGCTCAATTTACTCGATCTGCATCAAAACAATAATTTAAACAATTAAGGGTAAATACGACGATGTGCTTAAGTTGGGAAAGTTAATGACACTATTAATAACTCTCACAAAATGACACTATTAGTATAAAATAATTGTTTTAACCTTAAACAAAATACTTTTAAGTGATCATCAGGAGCCTTCATACAGATTGGGATCGGGCTACATAAAAGGAAACCCCATCCCCAACACATACCATTGTCATCCCTAACCATGTGTGAAGAATGGAATGAACAATCAGTTTTGGCAAAAGCATCGAATCTAGATCGTCAAAATCCAACTGTTCTAGATTTTTTGGATTACGATTTTGGACTAGATTTGAATTGAATATTTTCTAAAAATCACTTTCTAATCCAATATTTTGGAGCGGATCAGCCTTTACCTTTTGGATTACAGGTTTTAATTGGATTCAAAAATTTCTTTTTCTTTTTTAGCATATTGCACCTTCTTTAAAAAAATTTTTTAAAAAAAAAACAGTGGATCTATATTAATTTTTTTTTAAGTAATATTGAGATGCGTTGCAAAAACAGTTTTGGATTAGATAAAGCAAGGGGTGGACATTTTCAGATTTGGGTTAGGTTGGGTTGGAAATCTCCCAACCCAATGTGGATTGAGTTAAAAAATTTTCAATCCAACTCAACCCAATAAATTCTTCAACCCAACCCAACTCAACTTAATAATAGTTTGGTCGGGTTGGATTGGATTTAATTTACCATAAAAGTATAAATGATCTAGTTGATAACTTTCATAATTTTAACAATTTGATTATAAATAAAATGAGTACAAATAAATATTCAATGATTATAAATAAATTATTCACTTCACCATAAAAGTTGTCCTTAATCTTCACTCTTAGCAAGTGTTATTCTAGAGGGAGAAGAAAATATTGGATTTAGAATTAGAGATAGGTGTTTATCGGGTTTGGGTTGGGTTGAAAATTTTTAACCCAATCCAAAATTTAATTTTCAATCTTAATTTTTTTAAGATTTAACCTAACCCAATTCGATAAAAAATGATTGAGTTGAGTTGAGTTGGAAATGCTCACCCCTAGATAAAGCTACATGAGATAAATTACTAAAATATTTCTTTTATTCTTTAAATTAATGTGTTATTAATTATTTATTAAAATATTTTATGATTTTACAAATTATATTTAGCCATCAGACATAATTAATCAAATAAAGAAAAGACTATTTTTGGATTAAAATGTATAAAATTACATTATTTTTATCTTTTTAATGGAGTATATATTATTGTAACTTATTTAAAAACAACAAAAAAATTGGATGATGTAACGTTCAGTGATCTAATTACATAAATTTTTGGGTAGCAATAGCCCATGAACATATATAAATAACTGGGTGACAAATATGAAGGATTTCTAAAGATTTTGGGGACAAATAGTATATTATTATTAGCACCGCTCGTTATAACATTTAACAATGAGATACAAACACAAGCGAGCTGTACATTTGGCCCTGAGACCCGAGAGCCAAGAATAATATGTGAAAAAAAAAAAGTTCAAAATTTTTAAAAATATTAAATTTTTAAAAATGACTCTTTTTAATCTTTAATTTTTCAAAATTCTTAAAAAAAATCTAAAATAAGAAAAATTAAAATGATTCAATTGCTTTTTATTATCTAAAATGACCGTTTTATCCTTAATAAAATTAAAATATTATATACCATTTAACCAATTATAATAATATGATTTTTTTTTTTTAAAAGTATGATTTTTGTTTTTCTAAATTAAATATTAATTAAAAAACAAATTTTAGAAAAAAAAATCATCTAGATGATTTTTTTTTTAAAAAAATTAAAAAAAATTAAAAGAAAAAATCCACTAAACAAATCTCTTCTCCCAATTACTCATATAAGAAAAATTAAGGCAATTACTCATAATGTGACAATCAATAAGATTTGAAACCCAAAAATTAAAAATTAAAAAAAAATGTTGTAAAGAAAAAAAAAAATTGAAGAGGAAAAAGAGAGTTCCAGATCTTCAAGTTGAAGGTTGAAGATCTTGGCCTAAAAAATAAAAATAAAAAATAAAAAATGTTGCAAGAAAATTATTTAAAAAAAAAAAAAAGAACAAACCCCCGCCGTCCCATTCACCGTCGACTCAAAACAAAGCCCCAGCCGTCAACAAGCAACCAAAACAAAACCCCACGCTGTCAACGACAACCCATTCACCATCAACCTTCTTCATCATCAGCAACAACGGTAGCAACTTCCTTACCCCCCTCCCTCCTCCCCGCCATCAGATCTTCAAGCTTCAACTTCAAGATTCTCGAAAACAGATTCTCGAATCGGTATACCTGGAAGAAGTCCGATTTCGTCTGATTACAACAGTACTTCGACCACGTCGTACACTCCCACCCTCTTATACAGACTTTCTGTCCTTTCACTTTCTTCACCTGCGTCGTATCCGATTCGTCTCCGTTCCACAGCTATCACTGTTAATATTACTAGAATGCCCTTATACCTCTCCATTCTTTCCTTCGTCTGTTGGTGACCACCACCTCACAACGTAATAGTGAATTCGAGAGAAAGGGTTGGTGGTTGATTTTGGGGTTTATTGAAGAGGAGGGGGCGAGAGAGAGCTGGGTTGAAGGGGTTTTCTGGTGATTGATTTTGTGGTTTGATGATTTTGTTGGCTTCTGGTTTTCTGATTTTGTTGCTTCGGTTAGTTATTGATTTTGTTGGTTGTTCTGGATTTTTTTTTGTTAAAGATCTGGGTGCATCTGCCTAGATGTTGAACATCAAACCCAAATCTTCGTGTTTTTTTTTTTTTTTGAAATTTGTTTTCATGGTTATTAATTTTAATCTCCACCCTACATCGTAAAGATGGATATAGATGGATGGTGAAGATCTTCCATATTTTTAAATTTTAATTAATTATTTTAAAATTTTATTCAATATATATCCATTGTAGTTTTGACCTTTCATGTGTCGTAATCACAGTACTCTTTTAAGAAATGTCAAAAATATCCTTCTTACTCAAAATTTTCATTTTTTTTTTACTATTGATTGACCGACGGTTTGAATTTTTTTAAAAAATTTTGGAAAAATTAAAGATAGGAAATTGTTTTTAAAAGAACTTTAAAATCTGATATTTTTAAAAAATTTAGGAATTTAAATGAAGTTTTTCAAAAAATAAAATTCTAATTGTACCATCGTCCCTTCCAATTCCATCCTTTTCATCCTTCAATATTTGATGTTCTTACCTTCTCATATTTGAATTGTTGACTGTTGTTCGGTGACAAGTAAGGATGGCAGCAAATCGGTTCAGTTCGGACAATTTTGCCCAAACCCGTCCTACGAAAAACTTTTTCACCCACAATTCCGAAACTTCATGGGTGTGGGTGAGAGTGTAGGACCCACGGTTTTGGGTGAAACCCAAACACCACGGCGAACCCGTAAAATTTTTATTTAATTTTTTAATATCAATTTTCATATATTTTTTTCCTCAAATATCACTTATTAAACAAAAATAATATCATCTGTACCTCTTATCAATAACATTAATCATAAAATAAAATTAAACTTAAAATTCTAACATAAATATTAAGTTCTTATTAAAATTAAAAAAAAAAATTCCCTTAAATGCAAATAAAACACAAAATATGTCAGAGCGAATGACCAATTACATGATACAAATTAATTTCAAACAACATAACATAACATACAAAGAAAAAATTAATTAATGTAATTTCTTTTAATATTGCAAGTTTGTGGATACGGATTTTTTATGACATGCTAAAGGTGTGGAATTTTACATTCACATCCATTCTCGAGCCTATTTAATAAAATCCGTACTCATTCATTGTGAGTGGAAATCCATAGATTCGTACCTGAAATTATCATCCCTAGTGACAAGAACTTTATGGAAGCACACTGCGCCTACTAGAGATACAGATTAAGGGTAGTCACGAGAGAGAGACGTCTTTTACTAGATTTTTGTTTTGCAGCTTTATAAAGCTATTGTCTATTGAGATACAGATTATATTTTACTTTACTACTTCAGCCTCCCAGACAACTTTTTGACTCAATTAAAGCATGTGTTTCTTTTTCATATCATTAAATTTATTTTTACACACAATTTTTAAGCTGATATTTATTTGATTTGAAATCTATCAAGAACTACTTACACAATTTGAAAATGTAATCAATACTTTCATAGCAGGAGACTATCATTCCCATCTCAAAGATGTTTGGCAATTGGCAAAGAAAGATTATCGACCAGTAATAGCATGCAAGTAATGCTCAATAATCCATCAACAAAGTATTCATATAACGCTCTCCGCAATTTAAAAAAAAAAAAAACACACACACACACATACACACAGAGGCATTAACCCTGATACTCGCACTCTAGTCTAGCATGCATTAATACATACACTAATGACAATATTTCCGTTTGCAAATTCATGTTCCATTTTGCCTATTATGTTTACATGATACCATCATATGGTTTTATTGCCCCTTGAAATAGCAAAAGTAGTTTCATTTTGTAGTTACCTGGGCTGAAACTATGTCTATGATATGAGAGTGATCAAGTGCTCATGCATCTTCACAAGGGAAGGACCGAGTGGCGTCTACTATGTTTGGATGAAGAGCGCTTCCCACTGAACGAAAACGACCTCTTCATCGAAATTGGCCCCTTCTGCAGAGAAGATCCAATCGATGAACTTTTCATCATTTTGGATATGCTTGAACTAACACTTGTTGGCTTGGCTACCATCTTTGATTTGGAACTATTGGGTTTGGATATTGACTGAGTGTCATCGAAACTCCCTTGATGTTGCTTACCATTATTCACAACAACAGCCACTTCCTCGTATATTGTCATGGCTGCAGAGAAATCCAATGAAACTGACCTCCTCATTGGTTGCATTTCTTCCTCAACCACTCTCCGCTTAGCAGCTATATCACTTAGTACTAGCGAATCAGAATCACAATTCCTAGTTTTCACAAGAGGGACACCCTTCTTCGAATTTTCAGCAGTGTACACATCTTCAATAGGTACATTTCTCACTTCACTAGTCCCACCTTCTCCCATATCACCTGTTTCCTCCCCCCTATTATTTTCCACTGCGTTCTCGTTTCTTGAATCCAAATCATTCAAACTAGGCTCGGACTGGCTTGCTTGAGGAGCAATATTTGTACCGCAGAAGACCGGAGCGCGACACAAGGGGCAATTCTTATGTGACCTCAACCACGTGTCAATACATGGTATGTGAAAGGCATGGCTACACTTGGGCAACAGCCTAAGACTCCCCTCCTCTTGAAACTCACTCAAACAAACAGAACACTCTGTGCCTTCAATCAACCCCTCATCTTTTTTGTACTTAAAGACCGTAATGGAGTCTATGACTGATTGGGGTAGACCAATAGTCTGGATGTACCAAATGGGATGATCAAATGTTGTCCCTTGATTCTCATCAAGAAAATCATCTTGGGTGCCAAAAAGTATAGGTGGGTGGTCTCTTCTTCCTGAGCTGTTTCTTCTTAGATAATAAACTCTAATAGCAATACAAAATATGGCAAAAAGAAGAAACATAGCTATCATAGAGGCCACGACACTCATGCTAGCTATGACAAAATGCTTTTGTTTCAGATCAACATCGCCCAAATGAACTGGTGGTGGTGGTCGTGGTCGAGGAGGAACAGGAGGATTCATATGTTGACACCCTGGTGTGCAATTCCTGCACGGTGGAGGTGGACATCCAGCATCTTTATCTACTTTACAATGCTCCATACAGAACCGTTTCACGCTATGCAAACCAAGTAGCGTTCTATGATCACACCCCATTAAGATAGCAGAACAGATATTTGAGGAGGAAAATCAAGGTAGAAGGTAAAATTCATACCTGATAAGTGTGTGTGGGGAAAAACAGGTGTGAAAGACGTTCTGATTGGGTTTTAACACTCGGGGTTCACTTTCCTCCGACAACTGTGCCTAGAATTGATCACTTTTGGCTTGTTTATTTGTTTATTTTCCGCGAGGTTTTGTCGCACATGTGAGACATTTCACTTTCTTTTGAAGACTTTAGAGGCTTGTGCATTTACGAGGTGGTTTCGTTTTTCGCTGTTATGGTACGAGTCAATTGACTTTTATGAGTCTTTTACGCGTAAACGATTAATGCCAGGATTGCTGACGTGTGACTTTGTCAAAAAGCTTCTGATTTCTGGCTGAATTTATACGTCGGTTGACTGGGAGGGGACGCTACTAAAATTGAAAAGCAAGTTTTCTTATTTTATAGGAATGATTATAATTTCTCTATGTAATTTGATTTAATATAATAGCCCAATCCGTTAATTTTAAAAATCATTAAGAATTATAGTTTAAAAAAATAATAAAAAGTCTCAATTATTTATAAAATAGCAAAATAACCCTAACTTTAGAAATCATTAAGGTTTTTTTTTTGTTTATTTTTGTAAATGATAAGGTTTTTGGGTTATTAGATCAAACTACAGGAGGTTCTTAGCGATTTCTATATTTAGAAGTTTTTTTAGCTATTATATTAAATTATAGGGGAAATTAGAATTATTCCTATTTTATATTTCATTTGGTTTATGATATCAAGAGCATTGGAAAAATATATCATGGTCAAATGTATGGGTTGGCTCAAGAACCAAAATTGAAGTAAACCAAATTAGTTTAAGTTAAACTTTGTTCAAAACATAAGGTGTGAATAATTTTTTTTGAATTTAATCTCTCCTTAAGAAAATATTAAATAAATATATTTTAATTTCTTCATTATGTTTATATATATAAATATATATATATATATAACAAATACTCTTTTCCTAAAGGGCTAAATCTTTTGCTTTAGATTATTTTTTTATTTTCTTTGAGTTAACGTTATGACTTATAACTATGAACTTATAGTTAGAATGAAAAACAGATTTGATGGAGCCCCAAGCCCAAATAATTGAGTGGCACTCAAAAACTGTATTAGTTACACTTCTCTAATTATTTACCTCATTGAAAAATATTTAATAATAGATAATTTTCAAATAAATCCCAAAATTTTTCTAATTCTAAATAATTTGTGACTTTTAAAGTTTCAATTAAACTAAGGGGTATTATGAAACCCCTTAAAAGTAAGTTATTCGAGATTAGGCCTTGATTTTTTTTAATAGGTGAACAGTCTCATACTCTCTAAAATCGAACTAGTGTTAAAATTTAAGAGCAAAATGATAATGTAATAAAATAATTAAAATTTTAAAATGAGCAAAATTGTTAAAAAATTGTAAACATTTTAAAAAATAAATTAAAAAAAATTGTAAAATTTTTTTTAAAAAATTAATAATTTTTAAAAAAATTAAAGTGATTTCCATCGTCCATCAACATGATGGACGATGGGCATCATTTAAAAAAAAAAATAAAATAAAATTAATTAAAAAAAAAGCTCATTCATCATCATCAAAAAATCGTATTCATCTTCATCCCCAAAAAAAAAAAAAAACCACTCCCATTAATCATCCACATCAACAAGAAACAAGTCATTCATCAACCAAAAACAACACACTTCCATTAATCATTTCATCTTTTCTCATCTCTTTTCTCTTTCTCCTTTTTTTTTTTTTGGTCTTTTTTTTTTATTTTTTTTCATTTGAAACCTAAAATTTTTAGGTTTTCAGCTCGTTTCTAAGGAAACTTGGAAATTTTGGGTTTCCAATACCCATATCATCTACTAAACCCAAAATTATCATCCCTTCATCAATTCAACATATCAATCCCAAAACACAAAACACATCAATCCCAAACCAAACCAAAAAGGATAAGAGAAGAGAGAGAGAGAGAGAGGAGACAAAGAGAGAGCAAGAGAGAGAACTTCTGCGACCATCTATCAACACCACCGTCATAGAGATTTTTCGACACCGTCATCACCGATCAGCGATAGAGGAAGGAGAGAAAAAGAGGGAAAAGGGGCGGGGGAGGGAGGGAGAGAGAGAGAGAGAGAGAGAGAGAGTTTTAGTTTAATTAATTGTTTTTTAGTTTTTTTTTGTGTTATTATTTATTAATTAATAGTTTTTTAGTTTTTATATTGAATATTATTATTAATTAATAATTTAAAGAATACTTTGATCATTTCAAGATTTTGGATAGAAAGTTAACGGTAGGGGCCGACTCATCTAAATAAAAAAAGCGGGGGCCAATCTCGAATAATTTACTTTCCTCCAAAATCGGGGGTTAACCTTGAATAGATTACTTTCTAAGGGATTTTTCATAATATCCTTAAACTAATCGTTATCTTTTTCGTAATTGTTAAACCAAAATCCAACATTTTAAAAGTGACCAAATTAATCCATTTGACTATTACTTCAAGCCTTTTACTTTAACTGAATCTTTAGGGTACCATAATACCATTCACTTATCTTATTTTAAGGAAAACTTCATTTTAGTCTTTGAAGTTAAAAAAAAAAAAAAAAAAAATCAGATTTTTAAAGTTTTTTGTTTTTTTTAAACAACTATTTTCATTCCTAACTTTTCTAAAACTCTTCAAAAAAAATCCAAACTGTTAGTCAACTGACTATCAACAGTGACTTTGGTAATTTAAATTATAATTTAACAACTTAAATTCAAAGATATTTTAAATAATTTAACTTGTAAATTTATTGTTTTATAAGTATATTCCGATAATTTACATGTCATCAACAATCATTATACATTTATACATGTGAAAAGCAGTAAATCAAACTATTTTTTAAGGGAAAAAGAAAAAGAAGAAAACGATTGATCATTATTATCCATCTTCAACCTCCCCCTTGGGAAAAACCAACTGCGAGAGTGGTGGATACTTGTTACCAATCTCCACCGACAATTTGGTCAAACATGGAAAAAAAAAATAATAATAAATAAATCTTTAAAAAACCAAAAAAAATCAAAATCAAAATTCATAGGGATATCACCCTGCCCCAGGCTAGTCAAGGTTAAATTAAAACAGGTGTTGAGCGAGAGCATGAGATTGATTTTAAACTTGGTTTTCAGAATCCAGATGGATTTAAGGTTAGTTGTCATTGGCTTGACGCTATCCCACGTATTAAAATTTAACAAATAAATTCAATATATAATTTATTAATTATTAATAAGTTAATAAATGATTAAAAAAATATAATTCCAAAGTATGAATGGATATTTTATAATTAATAAAAATTATCACGTTTATTGTTTGGTATGTCATTATTAAGCTTTTTATAGTATAATTTTTTTTTCTCTATTTAAATATTAACTCTTTGCATACCACTCGTTAGTAAAAGTGATTGAGTACTCCCCTTAATCTTAAAAAATTAAAGGTTCAAATCTCTCTATTATCTTAAAACACAATGTGTGGATAATTATATGACAATGTTTTAGTGTTTATGGTTTTAGTTATTGTATGGAAGTGGTTTAAGCAAACTCAGGATTTGATACTATCAGAATTTTTATGTAAGTTGTTACAATGGGTCATTGACAGTTGTTATAACAACTAACAATTGTCTAACTGTTGTTGCTATAACACCGTGTGTTCACCATAAGAGGAAAGAATTCTCACCTTGATATAATTTTGTGAAGGGTCTGACTATTTAATTGGTTGGATAAGATTACCTATCAATAACAATCCTTAGATTGATTGTAACAGTTGTTATTCAAAAATATCTAAGGAATGTTATTGATAGGTAATCTTACCTAACTAGTAAAATAGTATGTGAATTAAATCAATTTTTCTGATTTTTTTCAAGTTTATTTTCATATTGAGTAATGCTAAACTTTCTAAATATTTTGTTCAATTGATGTAGCATATAAGTTGTCAAAATCTTATAAATCATGAGATGATATAATAATTAATAGGATCTTGACAACTTACATGCCACATCATTTGAGTATAAATTTGGGTAAAATATTTGAGAAATCTAACATTATTCCTTCATATTTATTTGATAAGAAAAATAATCTCTTGTAATGAATATCTTTTTATTAATTGGAGTTTCCTTTTATTAAAAAATATTTTCATCTTGGGAAACACTTCTTTTAAAATATTTTTGGAATTATCATATGATATTTATTTTTCTAAAATAAATCTTTTTGAGTTTTTTCTCGTGGCCACAATTATGACTAGATTTGACCAAGCCTTAAAACTAGGAATAGTACTTCTATCTTTTAGCATATTTATTTTATGATATTTTGTTGTTGATTTTAAAGTAAATCTCTTTTATTTATTAGAGATATTAATTGACTAAAATTGGAATTGACCTTTTGGATGAATTTGATCATGATGATAATTAGATTTGGTTATAGCTACTAAATAGGAATAAAACTCTTATTTTAAATTTGATTTTATTTGAGCTATTCTGTTTCTAATCAATATATTTATTTTGTAGTTTTTTTTTTTTTTAATTCTGAAGCAAGGTTTAGAGATCAACTCCCAAAAAAAGAAAGAGGATAACTCACATATGTGGCTAAAATAAGTGGAATTTGTAAGTTGAACTCACAACCTTTATAAAACAAATATGTGGGCTTTTGGTTTTACTACTACACCAAAGTCATTTTCTCCATTGATATATTAATTACAATTGAATTATCATATTATTTAAATATAAATACAAAAAATTAATAAAAACAAGCTAACATTTCTTTATAAAATAAATATTATTATTAGTACCTGTACAATAATGTCATGAATTGTTGTGTATCAATCACGGTGAAATAAGCATTATAAAAGATTTTATTAAAAAAATCTAACCTTTTTTTTTTAAAATAAATATTATTATTTTTACCCGTACAATAATGTCATGAATTGTAGCAATAACAGTGAAATAAGCGTTATAAAAGAATTTAGAAATACCTCAATTGCCTTGTGGTGTAATAAAAACACACACAGATAGTCTTGATTCAATAAATGTGAGAATTTCTATCATATATATGAGTTATTTTTTATTTTGGTGTAGATGACTCTCAATCATATGAAAACCGTTGATTTGGACTGTGCCACTAAGATCCTATCAATTTAGTTTTGATCGTCTCTTGAATTGGCCTAATACTTAATAAAAAAAGAGGATTTTAGCAACATATCGTATACCTGGGCACGTTGTGAGCGAGACAAATTGATTGTATTGACACGTTGTGAGCGTGACAAATTGATTGTATTGAGGAAGTAACAATTTTATGACCAAAATATAAATGTATTTGATATTGAAAAGAAAGAGGCAAGGTGGATTCTCAGTTAAGTCCAGTTAGCTTAAAGAGGAATCTTCAAACAGTGCAAGAAACGAATTTCTTCCTTAAAAAGAAGTAACCTCCTCCCTCTTTACCCCACCAACCACCATCACCATTTGATCAAAATCAATAACGCAAAGTCTTTGCAAGTGAGTCCGGTTTCTTGCGGTACTCTCTTTCTCTTTTATCTCTAGCCTTGTCAAACCCCACTCACCAACCCCTCCTTTTATATCTTCTACGCTTCAAACTAATAAAAAAGAATCTACATTTTTGGTATTTCAATGCTTTTTTGATCGACGATGGCGAAGTGGGCATCCAGCAAGGATGATACGGTGATGGGTCATTTGCTTTCTCAGAAATCTGGTATGGAGCTCATGCAAAATTGTGACTTGCCTCCACCTTTGAAGGTTTTCACTGGGTCTGATAAGAGGGTGATATCTTCTATGAATAGGGTTTGTGGGGTGATGATGGATGATAACTGGGACATTGATGGTCAACGAAATGAGACCAAGTTGGAGCTTTTGAAGGCTTTGAGGTTGTCACAGACGAGGGCAAGAGGGGCGGACAAGAGGGCTGCCACTTTAGCGAAGGAGATGGATTGTTTGTCCAAGGCTTTCTTCAATGATTCATTGCGCTTGTTGGCTTATCGTCAATGTCTCCAGTTGCTTGAGGTTCAAGTTTCAATGTTGCAGTCAAGATGGCAGAGGCAAGAGTTAGAGGAACGTTTGTGTAGTGATTATGAGGATGATAACGGAGTTGGGTTGTCATGGTTTGTGGCTTTGGCTCTTTGTTTGGGTATTGCTGGTGTTGGCTTTGCCTTTGGTTGCAGATATTTGTTCTGACGTACTGAATTAAAGTTCAGACATGTTTATGATCTAGCAACAACATTTAGTAGACACAATCGGAGGAGAAACAGCTTATTGTTCATTTATGTAATTGTATTTACTTGTTATTATTATTATTATTATTTAATCAACACATAACAAAAACAAAGCAAAAGGAGCTAATAAACCTAGAACCTGGGAAGTTCATTTAATCTAACCAATCTGTTTCCGTCTTAATGACAAGGGTCATGGAGGCAAGGTTGTGGGCCAGATCATTCCTCAATCTTGGAATGGTCTGATAGTTCTAGACCCTAACCACGGCACCTAAGCCTCTGATATCGTTAACCAAACTATCAGCTTCAATTCTCCAGGCTAAAATAGAGCTGACAGCAGCTGCAACGTTGCTGGCATCCACTTCGATCCTAAGCACAGATAGCCCACGCAATTTAACTAAAAGCAAGCCTTTCTCTCAAAGCAAGGAATTCCCCTATTTCAAGAGAGAACCAACCCCGTCACAGGTTTTGAAAGAGCAACAATTATAACCTCTCTTTATAACAGTATTTACTTGTAATGATAATGTATAGTGGAAATTACTAGAAGTCGCCATTTTAAAAGAGTTATTTTTTTCTTTACCCATTGTTTTACAAATTATATATATTTTAACCCCTCAAACAAATTAATTCCATTTTATATCTAAATTACCCATATACCCCTGCACAAGTTTACCCATAAACTCTTAACTTTTAAAATTTTATAAAAAATCGGAGTATATAATTATGAAATAGCCCCTATATATAAAGGGTTAAAAAAATCAGTCAACCCATTGTCACTGATTTCAAAATTCGAACATTAACCCATAACTAAAACCCGGACTCGATGGAGACCCGATGAGCCATTTCAACCGTCTCCAACCATTCTCATGTTATTGCTGACCTTTCTAGAGCTTCTCCAACCTCCACAAACCTTGATCACCTCCTCCGTTCACTAAGGTATGCGACCTTTGGATTGTGTTTGAAAATTTGTGATTTTTTTAATTTTTTTTATTTTGATTTGTGATTTTTTTTAATTTTTTATTTTGATTTGTGATCTTAAGATGTCTTTTATGTTATGGATGTTGGGTTATGATGATTAGGGTTAGAATAGGTTAAATTTGATTGGATTTGGGTAGAAAGTGGCAAATTCTGATGAAAGTAGCATTGTTGTCTTCCTTTTCATGAATCGATTTTTCACATCGGTTTTTGACTGGGATGTGAAAAGCCGGTGAATAATATTGACCAGTTTTTCACAGCTAATAAAAAACCGATTGACTGAATTTTGAAAATTTGTGATTTGTTGATTTTGTTTTGCTATTTTTAGATTCATTTTATGTTATGGAAGTTAGGTAATGATGAATAGGGTTAGATTAGGTTAAATTTAGTTGAATTTGGCTAAAAAAATGGAGGAATCCGCTAAAAGCATCTGTAAGAGCACCATCTTGCAAAATCAATTTTTGACTGGCATATGAAAAATTGGTGAATAACATTGACTAGTTTTTCGTAGCTAGTAAAAAATCGATTGGCCGAATATTGAAAATTTATGATTTGTTGATTTGTTTTGTCATTTTTAGATTTATTTTGTATTATGGAGGTTTAGTAATGATGAATAGGATTAAATTTGGTTAAATTTGGTTGGATTTGACTTGAAAAATTAGAGGAATTCGCTGAGAGCATCTTTAAGAGCACCATCTTACTAAATCAGTTTTTGACTGGGATGTAAAAACCAATGAATAATATTGACCGATTTTTCACACCCAGCAAAAACCCAGTCAATTTAATAAATTAAAAATTGAAATTAGTAATAAGAAATTAATTTAGGAATAATTAAACTTTATTAAATTAGTAGTAATTAATTAGATTGTAAATGAAATTAATTAAGGAAATTTTTTGAAATAAAGTAAGATACAATGTAAGAAATATATAAATGTAAATTGCAAAAGGTAATTTTCATTTAAATATAAACCAAAATTTAATTTGATGATGAAATTTAATTAAATTAATTGAGATAATTATTAAATGAATGTAATTAGAGTAAAAATTATTTAAATTAAATTAAAGAAATGAAAATAAAATTATATTAGGCAAAAATAGAATTGAAAAAATAGTATTAATTTTTGTATATAATTACCTTTTTTTTTAAGAAAATCATACTAACCGTTTGCTGTTTTTCCTTCTTACAAATTGAACTTAAGTACTTACATAGTTCGTAAACAATTGACGAGAAAATGGACGAGAATATACACACAGGTCATAAATGGCTTGGTAAAGTAATTGTAGTTGTTAGTAGACGAGGTTTGTACGAACAGTTTATAGAAGAGTATCCATTTGGATATATTTTATCAATATCCAGCAACAATATGACTGCTCTCTCCATGATATTAGGGTTTCTTGCTAGAGAAATGGTGCTTAGTGGGCACTTTGATGAAATGTGATTTAAAATCGAGCGAAGAACAAATAGGTTTGAGAAAGAAGAGTTTTTATTAGTGACAGGACTCCCTTTTGGGGGTATCGATCGAAAAATCTTCAGTATGGTGCAAAATGATGAGAATAGTCTCTTATAGAATTTTTCAATAAAGTGTCATCGAGTGTGCCCAGCATAGCCACCTTTCTCAAGGCAAGGAGCCATCCAACGTACGAGAGCCATACAGTTGAGGACATAACAAATTATGAGGATCTATTAAAGTTAGCTAATGTAAAGATTGCCTTCTATCTACTCTTGAGGTAGGATGACAAACCATTACTTACTTTATATAGGTCATTATAAAGAATGCAGAGATGTTGAGTTTATTCCCTTGAAGTACATTAAGCTATAGTATGTTGGTCTACAACCTCCACATGGTGATTATTGAGGAGCGGATTACAAACCCACTAAAGAAAATCGTTAACACTTATGACTATATCCTGGCATTTCAGTTACATCTAATATGGTTAAGATTTATAGTTTTCTCCTAATAAGATTAATATTTAGTTTATATATACATATATACACTAACTATATGTTTATTTTTTGTTTAACCATTTTTACTTTATAATAGTGGTTACTCAAAATGTTCCTAATATTGAGAAATAAGATAGGGAAAAGTAACCAGTGCTTAGAAATGAGCTGTCAAGGTATGACAAACACTTAATTGTACACCAAAAAGCATAAGAACCCTTAATGATTTTCCCCCTGTAAGTGTCAAACCTAACCTAAAATGATTTTTTTTTTTTACAACTATCCATATTTATCAAGTATATAATAATAATATAATTATATATATAGTTATATTTATATATAATGTAGATAATTGGCATGATGAAAACCCTTGAGCCATTGACGCCGAAAGAGACACGGATTTTGGGAAATCTTTCAATTCGAAGCATTTGATTGGCGAAGATGTACATAAAGTTAGCGGTGGAGAGAGTGAAAATGATGATGAGTAGAAGGGTGCATGGGAATGATCATGTGGTGGAGGATGGAAAGAGTGATGATGAGGTGGAGGCTGATAATGATTATGTGGTTGAAAAGTTTACAAGGGAGAAAAATGAGTGGCATAAAGACGTCCCAACCGTACAATCTGAACTAGAGGATACATTTTCAGAGTTTAAGATAAAAAGATTGCACAATGTACGAAACATACATGTTGTATAGTAGTACGGAGTTGAACAAGAGATAGAGTCTCTAAATATGATAGACGAAATGTAATTATTTAAATATGTAGATTATTTTCCTCGGATACTCAAAAAACAGTGGAGGTTGTCATTTTTTTTTTAAAAAAATTATGTACAATATGTAATTATATATATATATATATATATATATATATATTCTGCAGGTGAAACGGTTGTTTGAGTATTTTATGGATTTATAGAAGACAACCCACAAGCAGAAGATAACTGACAAGATCGTAAGGGAGATGGATAAGAGGCTAAGAAGGGTGGAAGAGCATTTAAAAATTCTTAGATTTCTAACTGGCAGGCATGATCCGAATGTTGACGATGACGATGACGATGATGAAGATGATGATAGTGTTGGGAGCTTTGTCCGGGATGAGCACATCTATAGCTTAGTAGCACCACTACCACCACATCAAGACTAGGGGTTCATCGGTCACCTCTCCATGAGAATGAGATGGTCCATCGGTCATCTCTCCATAAAAACTAGTCAACTGTCCATCAAGAGGACCAGGAGATCCATCAATCTCAAGTTGTCCACTAGTTATCCCTCTAATAACTGGACCAGGAGATCCATCATTCCCAAAAGGTCTTAAGAGGTTTATCAGTCTTAAAGGCTAAAAATGGTGATGATCAGGTAAATGTAGTAATTATATTGTGTTATAGTCTGACAAATAATTTTAAATGTCTAATTGATGTTTTTGATTTGCATACAGTTGCAAGATGTGGTCATCCAAGAACAAGAATTCAAAAGACAAAGCTAGTGACATCTCTGCAGATGCCATATACATAACTTGGACTGTCGAAAAAGAAAAAGAAAGTGCCAAAACTGGCGATCAAGGAAGTGGCGAAGTCTGTAAACTCTGTATCGACGTGTATGATGAATACAAAGTTTCCCCGTTTAAAGACATCGAGTATTGATAAAAAGTATCATTATTCTTTCATCTTGGTTACTAATGTAATAAAATTTACAATAATTTTATTTTTTTAATTTTAGGCATGTGGTTGATTATTCCCAATGGTGCATGATATCATCCATGCTGAAAACCCTTGAGGACAAGCAGCAATGGTTGAGTTCAGAGCGCATCGATTGTCATTTGATGTGCCTAGAAAGAAAAGGTGAAATGAAGTTGAGAACACTCGATACATGGTCCATGGGCCTTTCTTATTTGTAAGTGTTTACATTATAGTTATGCATTTTAATTTCTTATCATATGTCTCTGAAGTTAAATAACATGCCTAATTTTTATCTTGCCGACATTTATGACATTATACTATAATGAGCATTCCGTTTGTCCGAGAATAAAATTTGATCCAGCTACAGTTGTTGTACCCGTAAAGTGGTATGCATTCGATAGTGGTCAAATAAACGCATTAATTTTGTGGTGACATGTTGAAAATGTAAGTGTTGTTTAAAGATGAAGAGTTATTATTTAATCATCCGAATTTGTCTTATACCACTGATATCTTCAAATTGTAGGTGTTGTTTCCGTGTTGTCTTAGTCACAGTCATTGGGTTCTTTGTCAAGTGTGCTTGAGAGAGCCAGAAAAGTATGATTCCCTTAGACATATTGACTATGATATACGGAGCCAACCACTTGAGCCGCTGATATGTTTGATGTACATTTTCTTGCAATTCATTAGATTTTATAAGAAGACTAACATAGATATACCACTAGTGGATGAGCAATGGAAACTTAAGTGTCTTGATATAGCATCTATGTCTCAGCAACCTGATAGGTGAGTAAATTAATTACTTAATTAATTATATTATATTCTAAATGTTAATTCAATTAATTAAATTAATTTATTATTAATACGGGACGAGTTATGGAGCGTACATGGCAATATATATATACGACATTTTATAATCAAAAGAGTGTACATGGAAATCAATACGATGTGATTAGGTTAAATATGCCATTACATTACAGGCAGAGATTACTAAGTGTGTGTATATATATATATATATATATATATGTGTGTGTGTGTGTGTGTATGTATTCCACACCATTGTATAAGGTAGACAAATTTGGACAATAGATACTAGACACTAATAGAGAGGTAATATATAACAAGTAAATTTATTAATTATTCATTTTATTAATTAATTATTTATTTTATAAATTCCTAACTTACGAAAATAATGTATTAAATATATTATTCCGGGTAATATTGTTAAGTATAAGACAACACTCATCTACTACACATCAAGAAGGATTGCCTGGTTTTTAAAGGGGTCTGAAAAAATGAAATCGATTTTTCAATTTCATTAAAAACTGATCCTGTCAATTTTGATTTTTAAAAGGCCCCCATAAAAACCAATCCCACTTTTTTGTTTTTTAACCCTTTTTCCATCCATTCTGCAGGTTCCCAATGACCAAAAAGATATAAAAATCATTTAATTGATGTTATATCCCATAATGGATGAACATTATAAACAAACGTAGTTAGATAAATCAAAACTCTGGTTTGCACAAGGTAAAACATAGTCACCTAATGTCATGTCTCACTCCAATGTCATTATATGGAGGCATGATGTAAGTTATTTACTCAATTTCATCTTAATTTATTTATATTCAAGTAATTTAGGGTCATTTGTTGCTAATTGAAAGTCTTATCAAAAGGAAAAAAAAAGTTATTGGTTTTTTAAAGGGATTTAAAAATCGAAATCGGTTTTTCAACCATATAAAAACCAATTTAACGTTTTCTTCTTTCTTTAACACATTCTAACCCCGCCCCCCCCCCCCCCCCCTCTCCCAAATTTTCAAGGTTTTAATGACTAAAAAGACACAACAAACATAGAATTGATGTTATATCCCATAACAAATGAATATTACAAACAAACGTAGTTGGATGAATCAAAATTCATATTTGCACAAGGTGAAACATAGTCACCTAATATCATGTCTCATTCCAGTGTCACCGCATGGAGGCATTGACACAACAACTATAGAATTGATGTTATATCTCATAATAGATTAATATTACAAACAAACATAGTTGGATGAATCAAAATTCAGATTTGTACAAGATGAAACATAGTCACCTAATACCATGTCTGGCTCCAGTGTCACCATATGGAGGCATTATATAAGTTATTTACTAAATTCTATCTTAATTTATTTAATTCACATAATTTGAAGGCATTTGTTGCCTATCAAAAGTCATATCAAAGGAAGAAAATAAAAAAAGATGTTGATAAGTTTTTAAATGGGTTGAAAAGCCAAAATTGATTTTTCAACCCTTATAAAAAACTGATCCAATTTTTTCACCTCTTTTTATTCTTTTCTCCCTCATTTACTTTACTTCATTAAATCTGTATTTATTACTAATTTAATTTTTATTAACACTGAAGAAAATTTAACAATCTGCCCTGTCTTTTTACTATCTAATTATAATAGTATATCTATATTATAAATAGAGTAGGTAGTTTTAAAATATAACATAACATAAATGAAAACAAAAGTTTCAAATTAATGTCTATTCATTGTTTTCATCATTACCTAACACTGGATTGGAAGTAGGAAACCATGGATGACATTGACGTTGGTTGTGTCCAATCTTATGACAAAGGCGACATCTTCGGGAGGGTGTGGCATTTTCATCAGCATTTGCACTCGTCCTAGCTTCTGTAGTAGCTACTCCGCTTGTTCGGGCTCCTCAATAGTAGCTGCGTTTGTCCCTCCGTTGGTGGATATAGGGGGTTAGAGTAGCAAAAACGATTGCATCCCCTTTGACCACATTTTCCACACTTTTTCGTACGACGATCTTTCCCAACAGAAGGAATCTGAACCTCCTTCGATCTATCTACTTGTCCTTATCCTATGGGTGATAGTACAATCATGCTTCTAACTACCGTGGAAACATTCCAACTAACCAATTCAGGAACGAGATTGATCGAACGTACATATGTAGCTTTGAGCCATTATACACTATAACATTAATTGCAAAGTGTATCAGAACTAACGCTCTCGAGCTTGACATGTATCACAAAAGCAAAATGTTACAATATGACATTAAATAGCGAAAGTAACAACGCACAATTACGATATCTGGCATCAACACATGCATGAAGATATGAAAACTGATCTAGGTTCAACTGAAAGCAACTGCATATGTTCGTTTGAATATCAGCCACAACATCATCTTTAGTAGAATGCATGACACTGTACCTGGTCGGTTTTGTAACGGGATGTACGCTACCATCCGTCTATAAATTTTTTGCTAACATGATATGATCGTACATAGTAGTGGTAACATGAGTTATGAGTTTCTCAACAACAATATGTCTATTATTAAACCATCTTTGTAGTACATTTCTCACATATTAATATGCAGTTATTATTAGTAAATGGAGTGCTTACATCATGCAATTGTTAAGTGACTCTCAATGTTAGTGGTCATCATTTCATATCTTCTTTTTGGACAATCTACCCAAGACCATCTGCTCCCTCCAACCTTAATCAAAGTCGCATGTGTTAACAAGATTCCGTTACATTTGATCATAAACAATGTCAAAGTTAAGAAAAGACAAAATTGCCCTTAATATTGAAATTGACCCAATTGACCAAATAAAAAAATAATAATGAAATAAAAAAATTTCACTTACAAAATTAAATAATTAAATAAAAATTTTTATTTAATTATCATCATCATCACCATCTTCTACCTCTCATATCCATCTCTCCAACAATCATCAGTTCAAAAAATCAACCCAAATAATCATAATAAAAAAAAAAAATCACCAGCTCAACACCAAATAATCACAATAAAAAAGTCACCAGCTCAACCCTGAATAGTCACCAATAGCCACCAGTAAAAAAAATTATTAACCTAAATAATCACCAGGTTAGCCCTATCAACAAAAAATAAAGATCACCAATTCAATCCAAATTATCAACAAAAAAAAATGAAGGAAAAAATTGAAAAAAAAAAAAAATTGCAGAAATCAAGGAATGAACCCATAATTTCTATCATCCTAGTAGAACCAAAAATAGAAAAACCCAGTTTCTTCATTAGATTTATCACCATCATCAACAAAATCCATCATTAATTCCATCGTCGATCTTCTTTTCCCTTTCCATTCTCAGACAAAACACAACCCAGATCTGCAATAGGGTTCACTTCGAATCAAACCCAAAGGTTCAATTCTTGGGTTTGTTCAAGCTCGAACGAACCAAGATTTCTGGGTTCGATTCAAGCAATCAAATCAAACGGAAAAGAACAGAAGAAGAATAAGAAGAATTAGAGAAGAAGATCGACGACAAAGAGAAGGACAATAACGATGAAGAACAAACCCAGAAATCCAACCCAGATTTCTAGGTTCAATTCAAACAATCGAATCGAACCAAGAAGAAGAGAAGAATAAGAGAAGAAAATAGATAGCAGAGAGATGAGAGGTCTGAGGGATGAAAAAGAAAGAGAGAGAATGAGTGGATGAGAGAAGATGAATTATGCTTAATTTTTATTTTTATTCTTAAAAAAATAAAAATAAAGTCAAAAGACACTTTTATCTCTTTGTCAATTAACTCTATCAGAGATCTACTGACAACAGGGGGGGTCAATTATAATAAAAGCAAAACAATTGCTCCACTCGTATTAGAGTTTGAACTAGGTAGTTAAATTGTAAATTGTTAAAAAAAAAAAAATCACCTCTTTATATTCACCTTTCAAATAAGTGGCATCAATAGCAACAACCGGTCTCATGTAAGACCGAAAACCCTCAATGGAAGCTCTAAGTGTAACGAACGAATACAAAAACTAGTTGTTTTCATCCCTCTCAATTACCGTTACTGTGCAGGGGTGTGATAGTTTAAACATTTCAAAGTATGACGGAAGCTTTGATATGACTCATTTGCTTGTCCATATGTTAGTTTTTTAACATATTTGAAACATTACAAGTTTTACTGTATAAGATCTGCACGTCATACCGCTTTAGCATTTCACTGATACAATTTTCTTATAACAATAGTCTTCACACTCTTCATATATGATTCCATGGTTGCTTAAAGAAATGTATGTTCCACCATATACTTCAACATAAACCATATTAGACAACCTTTTTTACATCTTCCACGAACTATAAAGCTACAACTCTTATCATTGCAACCGACCTCAAATCGTTCTGTGTCTGAACGTTTAACCTGTTATTCAAACTTGACTTTCCAAGCATATTCTCCAATGACTGTACTAAGTTATTGTTTACTCTCGAAGAATGCACCTTTATATAACGTACCATATTGATAAATAGTCCACACAGCACTTAAAGTAGACTCAATATCTCCCAATTCTATACTAGGAACAATCCATATATGGTTGTTGAAATTATAAACCTAAAAATCTTATTTCTGGAAACTCTTCATCATCAACAACATCATCATTTCGAGTTTTCTCTTCATCACTATCTGAAGTTTCCTCTCCATCTCTATCCTGTGTTTCCTCTTCGTCACTATCTCCTGTCCCATCATTATCATCATCTGTGTCTCGATCTTCATCATTACTAGCATCATTTATATAGTCATTATTAATGTCACATATAAGACTTTTCATAGATGTAAATGGGTGGACAGAAGCATTAACCTGATTGCTACCAATACTTGAAGTAAAATAAAATTGATTTTCAATCATACACAGATTTACAAGTTTATCCATATCTGCCACATTATGTCTTATGTCTGGTATTGAATTGATGACATATGGACGAACGGTAGGCCTACTAACTCCAGCTCCAAAATCTCTTGCAATCTTATCAATATAAATCTTTCTAACATCAATATTTTTAACTGCCATCAAACCAACCATCCTAAGATCGGATATGATGCGTATCTTTTTAACTTGGGCCATTTGTCATACTTTACTATAAACAGTAAATACAAATATCCTACATTCTTCTATCAATGCTACCCTCTCTGTACACAATGACCACCAACGATAAAAAACTATTATCTTTAAGGACCCCACACATGATCGACTCACACCCAACGTAGTTAGATCCATTCCACTCTTCGTTGAAATTAATTGTGATCGTATTTTAAGGCATTCTTGTAACATTCAAAAAATATTAATAAATCGGTCTAACTAAAATGGATTAACGTTACAAAATACAATCATATCGAATCAAATATAACACTATAAATCAATACCCAGCATAAAAAACACAAGAAATATCAAAATTATACTAAAACTGCCTAACTCAGTTTTGTACCGATTTTTTAGTCCACTAAAAAACCAATTGACGGAATTATTACGCAAAGAAACAAATCACAACACTCTCGAGCCAAATCCAACTAAATTGAATAAAATACAAACATATCTAACCATATATAGCACTAAAATTCAATACAAAAAATCCAAAACATAACAAATATAAAAAATATGAAAAAATTGCTTAAATAAGTTTTTCATTATAATGATAAACCAATGTTAGTTTTTAATCCCAATGAAAAACTCATGTGCAAAAATTGATTTCATGCCTCGAACAGTTTTTTCATTTAAATGAAAAACCGATTTCGTTACAAATTTTATAGAAACTATAAATCTACCTTACGGATACCATATATCACAATCAAATCACTCTTAAAGTCTTTAACTTGCAATATGAACAAAAAATACTAAAAACCAACTAACAAAAACACATACATTACCTTTAAAACTTGAATTACTTGAAGTGAAAAAATAAGCTTGAAAACCTTCAATAGATAAAACTTAAATGGATCAAAAACCTTCAATGGACGAAGAAGTTTTAATGACGAATCATTTACTAAAAGGTTTGTTTTTCATCTACAATGATGAAGGAAAAAAGAAAAATCATGAATGAAGTAGACAATAGAGGTTAGGATGTTAGAAAAAATAAGGCTATTTTAGTAATTTCAAGTTAAAGCATTTAAGTGATTTTCAATTTACGATAGTTTAGTAATATTGGGTATAGAATGAAAATAATTTATTTGAGAGGTTAAAAACAAATTTTTTTAAAAAGTAGGTAAAAACAAAAAAAAAAAAAAAATTCTTTGGTTAAAAATTATAAAGTTACCTACTCTGTATATATATATATAGAAGAAGTTATGATAATCTATTATATATGCATAAATTCAATTCTAATTCACATCCGGTTTATAGTTCATATTTTTGTCTGTTTCACTCCCCGGCCACCACCAGGAGGCAAAGAAATAGGATGACATTAAATGGAAGTTAGAAGAGAACACACTAAACATGTATCGAAGCAAGTACTCCCGACTATTATACATGTGTGAATATCTATTATATATTTTATATACATATATATATATATATATATATCTGGCTATATACACATGGATTGATCTAAAGTGTGAAGGTAAATTAGAACAAAGCTGGGTCAACTCATACATAGGATGCATGCACAGACTGCAAGTGGCTGTAGCAGTCCTCACTGCTGCTGAAGAAGTCTAAACAGACCCAGCATACGTGTCTCCCACACCTACACTCAAGGTGGTTGCAGCCCTCCGTCTTCTCAATCGTAAATCCACATACTGGGCAATTCTTCACATGCTCTTTTCCTTTGCACCACTCTTTCAGCGATGCATCCGGATCTTCCTTGTACTCTAAGTACTTGTCACAAGATAGGCCGGGATGGTGCTCCAAATGGCACCTTGTACAAGTCTCAGCATAACATGCTCCACAGAAAAATGGCTCGCCTTCTGTCCCAGGATCTGCCACTCGATAAATCGAAGGGCAATCAGGAGATGGGCAAAACCTGTAAGTGTGTTTACTGGATGCCACGTATGCCTTCAGAGAAGCCCTAAAAAGTTCGTCCAACTTCTCACTAGACAAAAGCGTCTTCAAATCTGTAATCAAAATAGGAGCCCTACACCCTTCCCGGGCACAGCATACTGGGAAACTATCCATGTTTTTTATTGCAGACTCACACTGCTCCACCAGGCATGACCGACAAAATGAATGTGCACAGCCTTCAAGCCAATAATCTTCTTCAATTTCACACAAGCAAATGGAGCAGACAGCTTCACCATCTGGCCCCTCAGCTGAGCCATCACTCCTCTGTGCAATCTCATAAATTCTTTCTTCCACTCGGTGCTTCAACTTTTTATCACCTTTAACAGAGATAACATGGCGGCGTGTGTCAAGAGTAAACTCAGCTCCACGTACCTCCTCTTTGAGCCCGTGAAGGTCCGGGCCGAACTTCTTAACAACTTCTTTCATCAAGTCTGGAGGCAGATTTCCACCCCGGAGATGGATTTCCAGTTGTTTGCTATCATGGTAGGTAAGAAGGAATTTAATCAATTTCTGCTGGGCCAAAGCAACATTGTCTGGAGATCCGAAGATCCTTACATTATGGGTCTGCTTGTCGAAAAGAATATAAGTTCCTGTCTCTCTCTGCACTGACTTCTTCAGATTTATACCATCTCTAGAAGACAGATGCTGTAAAATAGTTGGAGTGAGGCTGACATCATCTATGGTTCTCCCTCTTGTAAGCTCTTCTACTAGTCTTCTAAGATCTGCCACAGTTTTAGTAGCATTGGCAGATATTCTCACTCGATAGGAACCATTGTCATTCCTGTCCAACTTGCATTCTGCACCTGTAAATGTTAACTTTCCTGTTGTCAAAGATATTTCTGGAATATACAGTAATGGTAAAAAGTTATGATGCTGCTCAAAACTAGCAAATTCAAATCAATGGGATTTACATCCACATTATAATCATACAAGCATGGAAAACATTATAATGTGGATTTACATCCAAATTATAATCAAGTGTGAGACAGAAATTAGTATATATAGAGGTTAGTTCTCAATTACAGACTCAAAAATTTACACCTCCGCACATCTTGATGAAATTTAATGAATTTTAATAAGATTTTTTATATGAATGCTTAAAAAAATGTTTGAAAAAAACATTGGAAAAATTTCACAAGCTAATTTTTCCAATTTTTCCTATGTTCATTTTTCTTTAGTGTTTAATTTCAAAAAATTTGGAGGAAAAAAAAAACAAAAAAACAAAGAACAAAGAACCTGGCCTGAAAATTTTTCAAAGTGCTTACACAAGCATTTTCATTTTTTCACATCATCCTTACAAAAATCCCATCAAATTTATGTTTGATCAAGATGTAGATGCGACATGCTGGACTTAGCACAGAACCCTGATCAGATACAAGAATCAGTCAAAGCAAACACATTATTGAAACTTTGTGCAATAAGTTAATCAAGTTGTAACCTTGCCCCTGAGTTTGGAAATAAACACTAAAAGGTTCATAAAGAACCTAGACAACTGATTCAGTATTTAGCATATGAAAATTAGTAGTTACACGCATATCCACAAACATGAGTGCTTGAACGTTAATAAACTAAGAGAAACTTTTCAAACATTAAAATTTTCATATGCATGGGCTGGACAGATTACTATTGGTGATTTCAGGCGCGATGAATTCCATTCCCCAAAATTCTTTTCGAAAGCCCTAGCAATTCATAGAGGCCTTCTATATCAAACCTAGACATCCAAAACAACTTGAACAACTTGCCAATCAGCATCCGACTGAGACCATGATTAAAATCTATGCAAATTTGACCAACGTAAATAAGATGTCAAAGTACCGCATGGTACCCATGCAACCAATTAGTCGTGAATTAATCCACAATGAAGTATTGTCTGTTCACGATTTGGGGCTGAAAGTTTGAATTTAGTGTAGCGTAAGACTAATAGTATATGTAAATTCAAATATCAACAGATCATATTAATAAACAGAGAAGGGTCCTCATATACCGAAGACAAGTCAACCAAAAACAAAAACTGCAGAGGTCTTAACTTCAACACAACTTTTTAGATCATAGACTACAAAAACAAACAACCACAGCACAACATATATCCGTATTTCATTCTCATTCTTCCACACCTTTCCACAATTTTGCTTCTTGACATCAACCATAACCAAACAAATAAAAAAACAATAAAAAAAAAAAACATTTGTCGTACATGTGACATCAGCAGATGCAGTAATCAGAAGCAAACTATTTGTTTCTCATGAAACCCAAGCAAGCATCGCGCCTAACCAAAAAGCATCTCATATAAACTTATGGTGTGTTTACTTGATGGATTAGGAAATGAGAATGAGAAATTGGAACAATTGTGTTTACTTACTCTAAAATCAATCTTTAATAAGAATGAAATTGTGGGTTTCACATGGATTTGGGGTTTATGAAATGAGAATCTCATTTCTCCCCCGTCACTTGGAAATCTCAATCTCATTCTCATTCCTTTTTACAAGTTGAAAAGTCTTGTATACCCCTTATTAAAAGGATGCTTATGGAGTACATAATTCTAATCAATGACACTTTTGTAACTTATAATTAATACATTCCGATTTCAAAGCAAAGTAAACATCTCAATTGGAATACTGTTGATTTCGATTCTGATTCATGCAATTGAAGTAAACAACTTATTCGGATTCTGATACATCATTCCGATTCCAGATCATGATTTTAGATAATTTCGATTCCAAACCATTCAGATTACATGCAAGTAAATGCACCCTTAAAGTGTTAGGTTATTTATGTCAAATTCGTAAGTATTTATGATTACTTGTTTATAAACGATGGACTTGTTTACAAACTATGGTACCTTCTAATTCTAATTCATTGTCTGGTTTAAAGGGATCCAAAGCTCTATTATTCTATGCATTAAGTTGTTGAGTCATTGGAATTACTAATTCATTCAAATCACCTTATGTGGTGACTTTTCACTTGATTTATTGTAACTCACTAGATGATGGATCATTTATGACATAAGCAAAACCAAATTAAACTTTTAAACTCATAAGCACGACCACTGCCAAACTATGTTGCAAATGGAAAGAGCTCAGACATGTCAATAATGATATTGTTCCACTTGCCTCCAACTCCAAGACAAGAACAAATTCAAGTACCTTTCCATTATACTAACGGTGACTAGGGATTTCAAATCATCCAATGCTATGATCTTCTGTCAACCATAAAATGAGGAAATTAGGAGTAGATCCATTCTAATCCAATAACTTTCCCTAAACTATCTACACAAAGCCAAATAAAGGATCTCTTGGGATCAATAGTGATAACTCAAAAGTAAAATTATTATCCAAATATAGTATAATAACAACGGTGTAAATCACCATTGACTCAAGCTATCGTAGCTTTTAGCCTTCCAAGTCAACAACAAAGTTGGCCATTGAATTGATCCAAGCTTCTACTTGGAAGTTTCAATAGCCTAACTAAAGATATTACCATTATTTTAAAAGGCAATACAAATAACACCTCACCGCCTCGCGACTTGAGGCGCCTCAAGCCGACCACCTCAGGTGATGGATTCATAGAAACACAACTTTGGAGAGTGAGGCGATCGCCTTAAGACCGCCTCAAAGCAAGGTGTCCAAAGGTAGAGGTGGTCAAAAACAAAAGAGAAAAGAGAGAGTATTGACTATATCTCAAAAAGCAAAAGATAACTAGGTTTAGATCATAGTTTTAAGCGAGAGACACAACAAGGCGCTCCTTCGACGATTGAATGACAGCTAGACGCATCCCCTTCAGAGAGGTGCACCTAGAGCGCTTAGGAGCAGAAGCCCAAGGCACGCCTAGGCGCATCTAAGAAAAAACCGCGATAACTGGCACTCCAGCAACCGAAACTAGCACTCCGGAGGTGGATTCATGGTTACAATGAAGAATACAGTGAGAACTGAGGAGAAAGAAAGACAAAAACAAAGAGACTGAAATAAGTAAAGACAAGGGGAGAGAGGGGGGGGAGAAAATATAATGAAGAAAGAGGGTGAGGAAGAGGGACAAGTGGGGTGGGGAATTAAAGAAAGTGTCGACCAAACCTAAAAGCTCTAAAATATCAAAACTTAAATATATATACAAAAATTGCAAATAACCCCTAATTTATAATAAAATATCTAATTGAACTTAAAAAATTATAAATAACTCCCTAATTTATGATAAAATACCCAATTAAATCTAGAAAACTTATAAACAACCCCCTAAATACTCAATTAAACTCTCTAATTTGAAAAATAAATTAAAAAATCCCTACACTTATTTGTTTATTTTTTGCGCCTCACAATGAAAAGGTGCACCTTGCGTCTTGCACCTTACGCCTCAAGCTCCACGGTCCCTTTGTGCCTTGGTACGACTTGGGCTTTTTAAAACTATGGTTAAGACGCGTGCGAGCAAGTGAGAGAGAGAGAGAGACAGAGAGGGGCTAGATGTGTTGCATTATGGCAATATTTGGAAGGTGAGGATATGTTGTTATAAATTGGATTAACAGGTTTGGTTTTTGACTTTGATTTTAAAAGGTATAGAAGGATCCAGAATTCTCTAGAGTTTGCCAACTATTGGATCACATATGGGCTGCAAGTCAGAGTTAACTTGATCCACTAAATAACATTGTTTAGCTCCACCAACCTCCACCTTAAGGTTTAATCAATAATTAATAAGTAAACTATTATCCAAAATTTAAATTTGATTTATAGAACTGTGTGAGCTAATATCAAGTAAACTAATATCCAAAATTTCTAGAATGCCCATATTATCAAAGTAAATTAATAAGTAAACGATAAATGATTTAATCAATAATTAGTAAGTAAACGATATATGATTTATCAAAGTAAACTAATATCCAAAAATTCTAAAATGCCCATATTATCAACCTATAGAAATGATTTACATATCCATATATATATAAAACTAATATCCAAAATTTAAAAATTAGATCATTACTAAGTTAATTTTTGATACTTAAGTCTCCAAAATTGGTTATCATTATCTTTTTCAATATTATGAAAGATTTTGTATGTTAGTTTATCTTTGTTTAAAAAATTTTCATCATTTTGAATTGAGGCAACCGCCTCGATCGCCTCGATTCGCTTTTCACCATTTAAAACATTGGGTATTACACATATTTAAGTACAAAAAAATTGTCCAATTAAAGCAAAAGCACGGCGCGTCTACCTATCTCATCTGACAGCCTTTGTTACTCTCACAAAGACAAAACAAGGCAATCAAGCAACAGAGACTTAAGCAGAACTTAACATTTAAATCAAACTAAGTCAATCTAGAAAATACCCAATCATAAATCACAAAAACACATTCAATAATTTCCAGAAACATTTTACAGCCCTTAAACAAAGAGTGTTTGTTGAACAGAACTGCTAACTTAAATTTCAATAAAAATTAACTTGCCATCACACAAGGTAAAAGCATTTACCACATTGTACCCACCATAATACTAGTCTACAATTCAACCTATATCTAATTTCAGCAAAACCCATCAACCCTATTGATAGGACTCTAGATAACAGAGTTGGAAGAAAGGCTTAAATTGTCTTTATTTGATTTAGGATGGAAAACAAGAAAACAACAAGAATCTGGAGCCACACTAGAATTTCATCAGTGGATGCTACACCAACCGTGACAGAGCTTCTCTATTAGGATTCTTGCACATTCGATGCCCTCCATTCTCATAGGTTATTGATTAAATACTATTTTTATTTCCTGAACAATACAACCCCCTAGATCAAAATCAAAATAATTCTTTTTTCTAAAAATAACTTTTGAATATAACCCTCTAATTATGCTCTATTAGTAAAATAATTTGTCTTTGACCCTCTAATTATGCTCCATCAGTATTCACTCTTTTGAACCTTTTATGGTAAGTTGCAATAATTGGAGGTGCAGTATTCACTCCTTTGAACCTTTTATGGTAAGTTGCTATTATTGGGGGTCTAACAATACTTCCTCGCTTAGCAACTACCTTGTCCTCAAGGCAGCATGATGGTAACTACTCTTGGATGTGAATCTTCCTTCTCATCATCTGCTACAATCATAAAACGTAACTAAGCATTTAGGCAAACATGGTGGGTGTAAACTAGCCATCACAACGAAAACACTAGTTTCTAGCGCAACAAGCTCGCATTTTTGCTGGAGATATGGTAAGGTTTCCTCGTCCTCTACTAGGAAAGACTTGGGTTGGTGGTGTTGACATGGCTAGACACTAACTTGTTAAACGCGGTTGTTGATCCACTCAATTAGGAATAGAAGCAATCGGGTTAAGAGTTAGGTAACCTGATGGACGTGGGTTACTAGCTGAATAACCCCTTGGGTGTGGACTATTGGACTCAGGCTTGTCTTCCCGCGTATCGCTCCTATGCAGATTTACCCCAAATATTTCCTCCTCTAGGTCTCTCGCTAACTCCATGGCTCGAACTACTTCCTAAGGATCAGGATCATGTACTCTTAGCCTCATCATGATATCTTTCTCCAACTCATTGATGAAATTTCTTAAACATGCTTAAGGTTCATAAATACGTGATACGGTACGATATGGGCATCCTATCGTGGTACGGTACGTCCAATATGCATTATACAGGCATATATACGATAAATGATTAAAAAAATAATTTTTTATAATTATTTTTTAAGAACATTATTTATTTACATTTTTAAATTTTTTCATATTTATTATACATTAAATAAATATTTATGTTTTACTTTAGTTAAATTTTTTGATTTTTTAATGTTCTATTAGATATATTTATATATGTGCATAGTTTTAAAAGACACGCATAGACGCGCACTTGGACGAGAGGCGCAACAAGGCGCAGCACCCTCAAAAAGGCGCGCGCCTGGAGCGTCTAGGCAAAGAAGCCCGAAGAGAGCCTAGGCGCGCCTGGGCAAAATAAAGAGTAAAAACTGGCCAACGAGTCACCCTGACCACCTAGTTGCCAAAACGCCGCAAAAACCGGCCAAACAACCACCAAAACTAGCCAAACAGCCTTGAAATCGGCCAAACAACCTTGAAACCAGCCTTCTTGTCATCGATCCACTCCCCTCTCCTCACACTAGCGTTCTAGTCGTCGAAATCGGCACTCCAAGGTGGTGGTTGCTTGGCTGCAGACGGTGAGGAGAGTTGGAGAGAGAGGCGCAAGGGTGAAGGGAGGGAGGGAGAGGCTGCGACAGAGAAAAGTGACAGCTAGGTTTTCGGCTATCCAACCTTTAAATATATGTGTAGGAAAATTGTAAATAACTCCTAATTTATGACAAAATACCCAATCAAAGCTAGGGAAAATTATAAATAACTCTTTAAATTATTATAAAACATCCAATTAAACTCACTAATTTGAAGAATAAATAAAAAACCTCATAATTACGTATATAGAAAGACCTCAATTTTATGATTTTATAATATTTTAAGTTTCTTTTTATAAAAAGTGCGCTTTGCCTCAAAAAGGTGTGTCTTGCGCCTCAGGCTCCATAGCCCCTTTACAACTCGTTACGCCTTGCACCTTTTAAAACTATGTATACATGTGTGTACGTATGTGTGTGTACGTATTTTCTCCTCTCTCTTTTTTTCCCCCCTTCTCCTTCTTTCATCTCACTTTCCCATCTTCTTTATGGTGTTCGTCGACAAGTCATTCTATTTGTTTCTTCATTTCTTTTTTCTGTGGTACACATCACATCTTCATGCAGTCGTTTCTTCTTCTTTATAACAGGTTACACCATTTTGTTCTTCTTCTCCTTTTGCAGTAAATCAAAACCCACTTTGCAAGTCCTCTTCTTATTCTTCTTTGCATGTAGCAAATTAAAACTCGTCGTATATTGGTATATACAGTCATATCGATACGGCACGATTATATACAATCGTTCTATAATCATTAGACGACCAAAAAGCCATACAGCCAACATACAGTCGTATGGATATGTTTGGAGCTCAATACAATCGTATCAGGCTGTATTTACGAACCATGCGTATGCTTGTTAAGGAAATCTAGGAATCATCACCACCACATATTCAAATTGCTAGATGTATTCTTCTATAGATTGTTTAAGCCCCTGCTAGCTTCTCATATGGATTTCTCACCTTCCAACCACCAAATCTCCCATGATTTCAACTGCCAATGCCTACCACGTAATCAATGTGGTTTTTCCTCTCAACCATCTTAGCCAATGCCAGCTATCCCCTCCATAGGGATGAAGGCTAGTCTGAACCTTATACTCTGGTTTTGTACCACAAACTTCAAAGTATTGCTCAGCCCGATATACCCAACCTACTAGGTCTTGCCCATTAAAATTTGATAATTCCACCTTTTTCACTACCGATCAAAATTCATCATCTTTCAGGTAAAAACGAATTGCTATAGGTGACCTTGTTTCAACATTCAGACTTGTGTTAGTGATTTTTTTTTTTTTTATAGGAAACAAAAATTTATTAAAAGGGAAAAAAGATTACAAAAGTGAACCAGAAGTCCACCAAAGAACAAACAAAAAAAAAGGAAAGGAACAAAAAGCAAGATTGGAAAAAATAATCAAAGAACAGCAGTCTTCCAATCAAACATAATAAAAAATAATGATACATCTTTAAAATCTTCACTAAAAGAAGCTCAGAGGGAGGCCAAATAAAACGCTTTATCTCATAGAAAATCTTCTCCTCTTCCACTTCTTCAAAAATTCTCCTGTTTCTTTTCTTCCAAATAACCCATAAAGAGCAAAAACTCCACAATTCCAAAGAACACTAGCCCTTTTACCTCCTCCTAGGACTTTAAACTCTTCCAAAAGGAAGAAACATAAAGAATTTGGAATAATCCATTTCAAACCAACTGAAGAAAACATCTTGCTCCACAACAAACTAGCCACCGAACTTGTGTTCGTGGTAACTAATGACACAACCTCACTCTTCCCTCTGGACAAACCTTCTCCTCCCAAGGCCTTAATTCCCTTGGATGGCACTATTTTCTAATTCAAAGGAGCAAGCATATTCTGGATTGAAGACAACTAGGATAGCTTTCCATCAAGAACTAGAAACTGGTTATTACGTTCCGTACATTCCTTCTGTACTAAATCATGCAGCTCTTTCACTTCTCTCTCCAAGGTATCCACTCGACCTTCCATTCTAATGTTGACCATCTACTATCCCACAGGCTGTTTTGGAAATCTTGCTCTGATACTAATTGATAAAACACTAGATAATAAGAGTTAGAAGAAAGGCTTAAATTGTCTTTATTTAATTTAGGATGGAAAACAAGAAAACAAGAAGAATCTAGTGCTACACCAACCATGACACAGCTTCTCTACTAGGATTTGTGCACATGCAATGCTCTCCATTCTCATAGGTTATTGATTAAATACTATTTATATTTCTTAAACAATACTACCCTGCCAAATCAGAATCAGAATCAAAATAATTCTTTTTTCTAAAGATAACTTTTAACTTTGGCCCTCTAATTACGCTCCATCAGTAAAACAACTTTTGACTTTAACCCTCTGATCATGCTTCATCAATAATTTTTTTTTTATTTTGGGGGGTGGGTGGGAGAATAATCCAGAAATCTCTCAAAACCGCTTAGCAAATTTAAGTTCGAAACCGAAACCCCACTGAACCCTACAGCCTTTAGGAAGTAGTAAAATCTTTAGTCATGCAAATGCCCATAAAGATTTGAACAAACCTTTAGGGAGCAAACCTCAAGACTCAACTATTCTTACTAAACCACTCATAGGTTGCTCCATCAGTATTCACTCTTTCGATCCTCTTATCGTAAGTATAATTGGGGATCTAACACCTATCTAACCCAATGACCCTAGATAAGTGCTAACACCTGGGCCAATTTAAGCTATTATTGATCCATGCAAATTAAGTATTTTTAGTAAGAGTACAAGTTTCTCATCTCATCGCCATGAAACATGGTATCTTTCACAATGAAAACCTCGTATCATCGGCTTTTGGAATACATCAAAACCAACTAAAACAATTCAACTTATTAATTTAGATTGTTTGAAGTATAAACTATTTTTTGGTTTAATAATGTAAAGTTTCGAGGAAATTTAAAGACCAGGTACAAAATAAAGTTGCTCATTCCAAAATTATAGTCACCTCCATCATTTGATACTATCTAGGGTAAAATTATAGAGAACCGTAAACATCATTTATAAACACAAGCATATGCATACAAAAACTAATGCTTCCACCACTGCTTAACTAATTCATATTAAGAAATGTCAAAAAGTAACATATATTAGCTGCCAAAACCCAATTAATCACTCTATAACCAATGAACTCTGATCCAAGTTCAAGTAAATATATCTTCCAATGTCTAAATTGTAAATTCACAAAAATACAAGAAAAAAAATTCCAAGAAAACCCAATTTTCAATGGGATAATGTCAGTGTTCCCTCTATTATTTGACATAATCGTAAATTATCCTCTTATAGTTTGTCAAAATTCCATTTTACCCTTTCTATGATTTTGACATGCACAACAATGAAAAAGATCAAAGGGATTTTTTGGATATTTTCTTAAACTATAAAGGGTTTTCTAAATATTTCCTAAAACTACAAGGGTATTTTATTTATTTAATCACAAGATAAGGGGTTCTTTGCAATTTTCCAAATTAGTGGTGTATTTTAGCTATTACACTAAAATACAAAGGGGAAAACAGGATTATCTCATTTTCAATTTTCATCGTTTTCTTCCAAGATTGTTTTCATTATTATAATTATTATTATTCAAGGAATTTCTGTCTGTGTTATGTTGTATTTGGGGACCTTTTTTCCAATCATGCTTTTTCATAGCATCCCGTTTCTTCCATACAAGGCTCTTTTTTAGTTGCCTTTGTGGTCTATTGTTCTTTGTATTCCCTATTTTGTTAATATTTCTTTTTCTATTCCAAATCATGAAATATCAAGTACAAGGAAAAGAATAACAATGACATAACTACGAACTACAGTATAGTCATTCTTAAACTTAACAAATCTAAATCAAAATTTCTTCAATATGAACAAATAGGTTCATCTACTTGTTAATGACCCCATAGTCTTAAAAAGCCTAATGCGCACCAAGATACAAAGGAGTCGTGGAGCTTGAGGCGCAAGACATGCCTTTTCGACGTGAAACGCACCTCTTATAAAAAAAAGCTTAAAATATTATAAAATCATAAAATTTGGATCTTATTTATATATGTATAAATAATTGTAAGGATTTTTTTTATTTATTTTTCAAGTCAGAGGGTTTAATTGAATATTTTATTATAACTTAAAGGGTTATTTATAATTTTTCAGTTTAATTGTGTATTTTATCATAAATTAGGGAGTTATTAATAATTTTTTGGGTTCAATTGAGTATTTTACATAAATTAGGGGAGTTAGTTGCAATTTACATATATTTAAGTTTTGACATGTTAGGGATTTAAGGTTAGCCTTCAGGCCTGTCACTCTTCCTCAACCTCTCTCTTCCTTCACCCTCTCCCTTGCTTCACTGTAATTTTCTCCTCCCTCTGTGTCCTCGTATTTACTTCCTTCACCCTCTTCGTTTTTGTCTTTCTTTCTCCTCAGTCCTTACCGTATTCTTCATTGTAGCTAGAAAGCCACCACCGGACTGTCAGTTTCGGCTGCCGAAGCGCCAGTTGCAGCTAATTATTGCCAAGGAGCATCTTGGGTTCCTTTGCCTCCAACAGTGAGGGGCGCACCTCTTTGAAGGGGTTGTGCCTAGTCAACAGTGCACCACGCCACACCTAGGCACACCTTTTCAAACTATAAATGACCCACAAAAAAGAAGTGCATATTGACACACGCTTCAATGACAAAGCCTACTGTTTCTTCCATAAAAGGCTCTTTTCAGGTTGCCTTTGTGGTCTGTTTGTTCTTTGTATTCTTTATTTTATTAATATTTCTTTTTCTAAACCACTCAGTCCTCACCGTATCATGAAATATCAAGAACAAGAAAAAGAATAACAAGGGTATAACTACGAACTACATTACAGTCATTCTTAAACTTAACAAATCTAAATCAAAATTTCTTCAATATGAACAAATAGGTTCATCTACTTGTTAATGACCTAAAAAAGAGAAGTGCATATAGACACAATTCAGTGACAAAGCCTACAGTGACACGAAACTATTTTTTGAACTTTAGCATTCACTATAAAGCTAAAGAACAGTAACCATTTAAAATAGCAGTTGTCAATTTACTATTCACCAGTGAGTAGAGGGAGCGAGAGGAACTACATACCTATCCTGCAGCTATCACAAGCTTTAGAATCTCCTAAATTTATTTAAACTTGCAACTTTCAACCCCCAGCAGCAAATTTGCCATGTTGGAAGTATGTTCCACAATCAATAAATGTTAGCTGTAATTTTCTCCAGCAAGCTAAAAACTCTATTTGGTCTCTCATTCTTTGAATTCTTTAATACTCTTTACTACTTATATTTAAATTAAAATATTAATATTAATGATTTTATCAAATCTAATCTGTTAAAAGAATCATATGACTTATAGGGTTCAAACATATAAAAAGAATTCACAAAATTGATTCAGAAGAGAAGAAAGCAGGCCAGTAGAAGAGCAATGCCATCACTTTTCTTGATATGTATTTGATATATGTACCTTTGTTGTGTATACACTAAAATTTCTATGAAATGTAATTTTTTTAAATTATTGAATTGTAATTCATACAATAATTGATTGTTACACATGGTAGAAATTTTTGGGAATAATACAAGATTAGGAATTAGAGTTCTTATAAGAATAGGATTTAAATTTATTTAATGTTAAGTTTTCTAGTTTTGATTAGTTTCAAATTAAGAAATCAACATAGTTTTAAAAGATGTGAGGCAAGGCGAGGCGCAGCGGGCCACCGGTGCTCAAACGATGGCCAAGTGGTTCGAAGGCACGTGCCTGGAGCGCCTACATGCAAAAGCCCAAGGCGTCCCTAGGCGTGCCTAGGCAAAATAAAAGGCAAAAACCAACCGACAAGTCTTTCTCTCTTCACCCCAACCACCCTGTTGCCAAAACCGACCGCTAAACCGGCCAAACAACCGTTGAAACCAGTCAAACAACTTTGAAACCAGCCTTCTTGCCACCTATCCACTGCCCTCTCCTCACGCCAGCTTTCCAGTCGCTGAAATCGACAATTCAAGGTGATGGTTGCTTGACTACAGACGTTGAGGAGAGAGAGGCAAAAAAGAAAAGGGTGAAGGAAAGAAGAGGGTGAGGAAGAGAGAAAAGTGATGACTATTAGGTTTTTTGGCTTTCAAAACTTAATACATATGAAAAGTGATGGGAATAATCCAATGAAAAAAAAACAAAATTTAATGCAGTGCAAGATTAGGAATTAGAGTTCTTATAAGAATAGGATTTAAATTTATTTAATGTTAAGTTTTTCAATTTTAATTAGTTGCAAATTAAAAAATTAACATAGTTTTAAAAGGTGTGAGGCGCGACACCAGCGTTCAAACGACGGCCAGGTGGTTCGAAGGCACACGCTTGGAGTGCCTAGACGCAGAAGCCCAAGGCACGCCTAGGCGTGCCTGAGCAAAACAAAAGGCAAAAACTAACTGACAAACCCTTCTCTCTTCACCCCCACCACCCAACTGCCAAAACCCGACAGCTAAAACCAACCAAACAACCGTCGAAACTAGCCAAATAACCTTGAAACCGACCAAACAACCTTGAGACCAGCCTTTTTACCGCCGATCCATTGCCCTCTCCTCAAGTCGGCGTTCCAATCGCTAAAATTGGCAATCCAATGTGGTGGTTGCTTGGCTGCAGACGATGAAGAGAGAAAAGCAAAAAAGAAAAGGGTGAAGGAAAGAAAAGAGTGAGGAACAGAGAAAAGTGACGGCCGTTAGGTTTTTTGGCTTTCAAATCTTAAATACATATGTATAGAAAAATTGCAAATAGCCCCCTAATTTATGATTAAATACCCCATTTAAACCTAGAGAAAATTGTAACTCCCTAAATTATTATAAAATATTCAATTAAACCCTCTAATTTGAAGAATAAATTAAAAACCCCTACAATTATATAGAAATATATAAAAAGACCCCAATTTTATGATTTTATAATATTTTAAGTTTTTTTAATAAGAAGTGCGTCTTGCCTCAAAAAAGCGCACCTCGCGTCTCGAGCTCCATATCCCCTTTGCGCCTCAGTGCGTCTAATGCCTTTTAAAACTACGGAAATTAGGATCTAGTTAGGATTCTTATTCTCTAATAGTTAGGACTAGATACATTATTTGAAGGCTTGATTTGTTTGTGTTAACTAGCTTATTCTATTTTCTTTCAATAGTAACAAACTAGAGGTTTGTATTCTATTGTTTTTTATTGAGTTTACCCGTTTCAATTTTGAAACAACCATTCCGCTACACCAAAACTCTTGGACTAAGATACAATCATGTAGCATTGTAGCTTAATCGTTAATTCTATTATTGCATTGTCCTTATCATCTATTTTAATTATAATCATGTCATAATTGTACTAAGTAAATATAAGACTAATTAATACCTATGAGGTTGAGAAGTTTGAACGTCATATTACTCACACACACCAATCCTCATCCCACACCCCCATTTCAATTGAACAAAACATCATGGAAAGAAGCAAATAGCATAAAATATAAAATATAGGAAAGAAAAGTACACAAATATAAAAGTACCCTTTAGACGGTTGAGTCTTCCAAGTAAAGAATCCAGTTGCTCCTTGATTACAGAATAGACAGGTGCAGGGCAGGATATAGAGCTATGAAACAATTGCTGGCACTTTATTTTCTGCCATGGCAAACATCCTGGCAGTACTTTCCCTTCCAATTGCTCCAAAGCATTTGCTGCCTCCAAATGTAATCTTCCATCAAAAGTAATAAAAGCTTTTGTGAAAGCATCCTTTGGCTCGGGAGGGGAAACATGGACTCGGCAATAATTAGACTGGGCACTTCTTTTGGGCATAAAACGAGATATCTCTCTCAGTATTGCTTCTTCACATGCATCACAAGATGGATTTTCTACACAATCTCCTCTAACCAAGAAAAAATCAAGAATTCTTCTCCTAGTAGCTTTCCTCAATACGTCTAAAATTTCATCCTCAGAAACCAGTTTATCAAGTCCATTTATCACAATAGAATCCTCAGATTTTCTGCTAATTGCACACCTAACATATTTTCCTCCAATTAACAAGTTACCAAAATCTTGAACCATAAAATCTACATCGTCAATGTTACATTTAACAAATGCAAACCCCTTACTGAGCCTGCGAGGCCAATAAACTTTTGCTTTGACTGCAGGGAATGAATACGTTTTATGATCACCACTAAAAGTTGTCCGCGAGGGAAGAACCTTCAACAGAGAACCTCTGAATTCACTTTCATTCAGCTCTATGGCCTTTCCAGCAGCATCAGGAGTAAGAAATGTGACACTACCCCACTTTTCCTTATCATCATTTTGCTGTCCAATGCCTGCAAACTTGTGGACAGCACAAATACTACCAGAAGAGCATTTCTCAAGAAACACCAAAAGCTCCTTATCATCCAAGAAACTCGCATTTGAATGAAATACATCCACAGTCAGAAATCTCTTATCAAGTTCCAAATGCTTGATCTCAGCACCAGCTCCAAACAGTGCTACAGAAGGGGAGACACTAGCTCCATGATATAAACATTTTTCTGCACATTCATTACACAACCATTTTTTTTCATATTCCAACGCATCATTCACAAGGCCAACAACCTTTTCCATGTCTTTTGAAGAGGCAAATAACAAAATCTCATTCTGATCGACATTTACTTGAACATTGATCCTATTATCCATACAGGCAGTTCGAATATTTGATACAAGTGAAAGAACACGATTGTTAGACTTCCCACAAAACCTTTTTAAAAGGGTACTGCCAAAACCAGTCATCACCCTGACTTGTAACTTGCGCCCTTCCATCCTAGATACATCAAACAAAGGAGGAGGATCAAGGGTAGACAAACTTTCAAAGTCAAAAGCAGTCACACAGACCAAATATTGGTTAGTGTATGATAGGATTTCACCAAAAACAACCCAAGTTGGCCTCTTAGTAAATGTTAGCAGGGAACATGAAGGATGTAGCTGAACATGCTGTCCAGTCAATGACACTTCATAGCCAAGTCTGTCATACCCAGAGTACATTGCTACATTTTCTCCTAGGGCAGAAAGTATAATCTTCTTCAAACATTTATCATAGTCAGTATATTTATGAGGATTCCAAAGCCAGTAAGTTGGAATAACGGCAGTAAGTTCCTTTTCGAGGCAAGTTTCTAATTCCTTGACTGTGTCACGACATCTCCGCATGGATTTGGCATTGATGCTGTTTTCCCAACACCATTTATTTCTCTCATCTTGAGGGAGTGATTCCCATTCCTTATACACGGAAAGCAGGGTAAAGAGGTCACCATCGCTATGACAGAATCGCACCTTAAGGCAATCTGCTTTCTGTTTATCATCATCGTTACCAACTCTGCAGAAAACACTGCTAGCATTTGCCATTAAAGCAGCGAGAACAATGCCCTCCCTGCCCAAGCGATGGTCAACGCAACTTAGAATCAACTTGGCAAGCCGAGGTTCAATACCCAATTTAATCAAACGTTGACCCTCCTCAGTCAATTCAAAAACACCATTGTTCAGTTTAACGGCTCCTAACTGAACAAGATTTCTGATGGCCATGTCAATGGCTTTGGAACTGGGTGCATCAACAAAATCAAAACCCTGCACATTCTTGTCACCCAGAGCAAGTATCCTCAAAACAGCAATGCCAAGATGAACTCTGTGAATTTCAGGCACCTGATTGGGAGACATCATGTCATAATCGCATTTACTATAGAGTCTATAACATCTTCCAGGTTCTGTTCTCCCAGCACGACCTGCTCTTTGATTAGCAGAACTCTGGCTGATCCTGCAAACTTTGAGAACATTCATGCCGGTGCCAGTTTCAAAATGACTCTCTTTGACCATGCCACAATCAATCACAAACTTGACCCCAGGAATTGTAAGTGATGTCTCTGCAACATTGGTGGCAAATATAACTTTTCGTTTCCCATGGTAGTTCTGGAAAACACGAAATTGTTCTTCAAAAGAAAGCTTTCCATGCAGAGGTAATGCAACTGCAGAAGCAGATTCAAACTTCTCACAAGCCCATTCAACTTCAGTCTTAGAAGTTAAAAAGGCGAGAATCGTTCCTTCTTTCTCAGTTCTGTTAACCTCTACTGCCATCTTCACAACATCGGAAACATATGAGGGTATAATAGCGGAACCAGAAGCTCCTTCAGTGTCACAAGGGACATATCTGATGTCCACTGGAAAATTTCTCCCTTCTACATAAAATATTCCACAACCAAAAAAGTAGTCCGAAAGCTGGTTTGCATCTGCTGTTGCCGACATTATCACAAGCCTTAAATTGATTCTATGACAAAGTAAATCTTTGATCAATGCCAAAAGAAGATCAGTGTTCAAGCTTCTTTCATGAGCCTCATCAACAATAATACATGATATCCCAGACAATTCTCTATCATTCATGTAGTGTTGCAGTAAACAGTGGTCAGTCATATATACTACCTTGGAATCAAATTGTTGAGCAGACGAATACGTTGGACAAAAAATAACTGAATTATCTTCATAACAACCACTACTTTCTTCTTTGACCCTTCGAGCCAAAGAGGTAGCTGCAATCTTCCGAGGTTGAGTGCATACAATGGACTGTTCAGCTGCTATTCCAGAATCAGCAAGAAATTGAACCAACTGTGTACTCTTTCCAGAGCCAGTCTCTCCAACCAATACCATTATCTGTACAAATAATAATAGTCAATGAAGAGATCAAAAGAATGTCACACAGAAAGGCATTCCACTTACAACTCTAGAAGATGACCAACTAAACAAATTAATAAGAAAATTTCTAAGTAGTTAAAAGTCAATAAGGATCATTAGAAACGAATGTTTAAAGGAAATAATAATTAGAACCAAAGAGAGCTTGACCGGGGGAATGAGCTTCATAAGATCCTTTGACAAAAACAGATACTAAAAGCAGCAACATAGAGGGACTACTATATTTGTAAAAGGATGTCATTAGGAATGTTTAGCTCCTCCCAAAAGAGAACTTCAAAATATATGGTCATACAACGATAAAAAATAAAATAAAAAATATATAAGCTAGAGGCTAGACAAATACAGCTGCAGCTGATACAAAATGAAAGATGCTTAAACGTGATAAAAGAAGATGCTTGAACGATTCCTTGATTCATACGGATATGGAGCCTATTTATAAATATCACAACGCAATTAGGGAGGGAATATAAATGACAGTGGAAACCAAGTCGAAGATGCAGAACCATGAAAACCACATCGCTAGACGGCTAGAGAATGAAAATCTTACTGATTTAGATACCCTCTGAGCTTCTTTAAGTGTAGACATGTTTTGAATTGCACAGCTCAAAAGCATCACTTGAGGACTGTGTCCAAAAAGGTCAAAATATTATACTGCATTCGAGTGTCACAACTGATATCAAAGTCGATTCATAATACGGAGTTAGGGAAGTGCTCCATCCACTAGTTACACATCCTCACAAGGGTTTGGGTCCAAAGGAGGAAGATCACGGGAACACCCCGTCAAATAAGCATGAGCCAGCAGAGTTACCCTATGAACAATTCAATACCTTACAGTGCATATACAGTTTGGGTTGCAAAGCCAGAAAACAAAATCCTAAGTTTGTGTGACTAAAACTGAACAATATTTACATCAGGCAAAGGCATAACAGGTTCAGCAACAATGGGTGATTGTTGATCACAGAGATGCGTCTAGCTGTTCAGCTTTATGTGTCAAAACTCACAAACACATAAGCCCTATTCAAAAGCAAGTGACAATCCAATCCATGTAAGGCCCAAAAACTAGCAACCCATCTTAGCCAATAACAATTTGCTAGAAAGAAGCTTCAAGTAATCGAATCCAACTTCACACAACTCCTATTTCCTCCAATTCTTTCCCCGCAAAACATACATTTATGATTCATCCTGTCGTTCAAGAAAACCAAATGGACTAATACAGCACTTGACAATCTAACAATTCAAACAATCCATCAGTACATAAAACTAAAAACCATTTATGGTAAACAAACAATCAACAATTACAGCCCTTGACAATCTAACAATTCAAACAATCAATCAATACATAAAACCGAAAAAAACCGTTTATGGTAAACAACAATCACAGCAACTGACAATCTAACAACTCAAGCAATCGATCAATACATAAAACTGAAACCCATTTATCAAAAACAACAATCACAAAATAAGAACAAATATACCTGCTCCCCATGAATTTGCCTCAAAATATCCCTACGATACACATAAATTGGCAAACCAGCTTCAAGCCTGTTGCACTCTCTGGAAACAAAGGCCTGTATTCTCCCCCAATCCAGGCCGTCGCCATGCGATTGAAAGAGGTCCATACGGGCCACAAAAACGTCTTCATCCTCCTCCTCCTCCTCCACAATCTGGCTTCCAAGACACCTCAAAACACACCTCAAAGCAGCCTTGAACTCCCTCACTCGCTTGTCAATCAAATTCCTCCCATGAATCAACACATTGCTCCTCTCAACCAGTTCATTAAAAGAGCGCAGCTGATGATGCCTACCACGCAACTTGGAAGCCACACTGGCAATTTCCTCGTCTTTCTCTTTAACTCTCTTCATCCACTTGTTGACCAACTCACCTCCCATCAACCCCCTCACATGCTCACTAAACAAATTCGTCAGTCTGTCTTCGAGCTCCACCGAGTCCGACGGCACCACCACGTTCGCCTCCAGCCTCGGAGTCAGCTGGTGGGCCCCATTCAGCCGAGACTCCCACAGGCTCACCATCCCCTTCAACGTGTCCACCCACTGCCCGAAATACATCGACCCGACCCCCCTAGGAGAAACGTACACGTCATCCGGACACAAACCCAGCCTCGACGCCAGCTTCTTCACATCCGTCCCGTTCAAACCCGCACCGGAACGCAGTTCTATAATGAAATTCGGCCGAGGATAGTGGCGCCGGCGCTGATGATCCACCGGAAGGCACTTGTGCCAGTGCTTGTCGTTGAGCGAATACGGCGGCGCTTTGACGCGGGTGGAAATGTACGATTTCTTCATGTCATGTGAGCGAAATTTGAAACCCTAGAAATAAGATTGAAATTGAAAAGACAGTCTTTGAAGAGAGAATTGAGAACTTGCAGAGACTGCAAGTGAATTTGTGGAGTTGTTTTCTTGTTTTATTTTTTTATTTATTTATTTGTGACTATATATATATATATGACTAATTCTAGATTACACCGAGATATAAATACATTTGACAACAAAAATTAGTGATATATTACCAAACAAATGAGTGATGTATCCATACGATACATTCTATTCTACATCTCCATATGTTTTGGTTAAAAAAAAAAAAAAGAAGTGATTATAATGAAAATTATTGATTTTAATTTATTATATGGTTATTATATCTAGTTACAAATAAAAATTAAATAGAATTACTGAACGTCATAGAACGAGATACTGCTCATCATATATATATATAAATAATGACGTCTCGCGTGCTTCCAGAACTTGACAATGACAAAGCGACTGTACTAGGCAGTAGAATGTAGTTAGGGGCCTCTTCGAGTTTTGTTTATAAATTCCGTTTTCGAAGATAATTTTACAACATTGTGGTGCCGGAAATCCGAAATTGCTTTCTCAAGTAGGATTTGGTATCGTATTTAATGTCATGTATGCTGTTGATAAGAAGACAAAAAGGAGTTGGCATCCACTACGCTAAAATTAGTGCTCTTTTTTCTTATTTTTGTGTTTAATTTGATACCAGTCCACGATTTAACGCGACCCCATAAGATCAAATGTAGTAATTATGATTTGTAATACACTTCTTAGCATAGCAAGAGTCCAATTATGGATTACTTCTTTGAAAAAAAAAAAAAAAAAAAAAAAAAAAGAAAAAAGAAACCTGTTGTGGAGATGAAAGGGAAAGTGTTAAACCACTTCCTTAACAGTGGGTACGTAAATCTAATGCTAATTAGAAGTTTAATTAACATTATAATTGATATATTGTGTTCGATTTTACAATTTTAAATTAAAGATTTATGGTTATTTTGCATGTAATATGCATAATTAATATTTTAGATTTTCTTTTTATTGTCTTTGGGAAAGTTACCAGTATAGAAAAATTTTTATTTGAGGTACATATTAAAGCATTAGTTTGATGTACTAATAAAGTAATGCTAGACTTTCCAACTTTTTTATTCAAATTTATACTCAAATAATGTGTTATGTAAGTTGTCAATATCATGTAGATAATAAAATGATATGATAATTAATATGGTATTGACAACTTAGATGTCATGTTATTTAGGTATGAGTTTGGACAAAAAAAGTTAAAAAATCTAACATCACTCATAATAATATAAGGATTTAGTTAATGTGTATACTTTTATCCATACATTAGAAATTAAAAATAATAATAATAATAATATCACTTAATTTTTTTTATCTAAATAATTCATAGTGCAACTTTTGCTTTAAGGATAACATGAGGATGGCCAAATGTTATGTTTCTCACATTTACAATTTAAGATCGTGAATTCGAATCATATTATACTCCCCAAAATTTGATTGTAATAATTAAAAAAAAAAAAAAAAAAACAGTTGTGCTTTAATGTTAACAACAGTCAGCATGCCCTTAATAGGAGTGACTAAACACTTCCATTAATTCTAAGAGATCAAAAAGTTCAAGTCTCATCATTATCCCAAAACACAAAATATGGGTAGTTTTCTCCAAATTTAATCTCCTTCCCTCACCAAAAAACAAAACAAAAAATAAAACAAACAAGAGTCACTGACTAACCATGAATGCTTCCCACTATGAAAAAAAACTTCCCAAAAATAAATGAATAGTTAGTTGAAAAACATAGATATAAGGCTACATTTGGCACATCGTATTAAAATGGAATTGATTGGAATGGAATATATTGGATTGAGTTAGATTAAAAAATTATTGTCTCATTTTTTATAGAACTTGAGATTTGATTAAATTATATCATATTATATTTGGTGTACGTTAGGATTTGATTAAAATAAAATTAATTTAAATACTATGTTATATACTAAAAATTAATTTTATAAAAAAATGAAAAAAAAAAAAGCCAAGATCCATCAGATTGGATTTCCACCTATATCATCGACCCCCAATTCATCAACATCATCAATAATCCAGTTCATCAACATCATCTCCCACCATATGTAACATCATCAACAACATCACAACATTATCATATCTGACAACAACAATATAATCAACAACAACATTAAAACGGTTTATATATATAAACAACATCAAAACAGGGAGATGACGAGGTTCAACAAATCAAATGACATTCATCTCAATTCGTTGAAACCTAGATGAAGTGTTCATAATTTGGATTCATTAAACATAGTTGAAGTTTCTTCATGTAGGGTCGAAACCGAGATGAATTCATTTGGGTTCGATTGGAACCCAGATGATGTTCATCTATGTTCTAATCAAACTTAGATGATTACAACCCTACACTCATCAAAGGAAAAAAAAAATAAAGCAAAGAGGGTAGAAAGGAAGATAATTGTTGCTACTGGTCCGTCATTATGGATGAAAGATGAGATGAGAGAAACGAAGAGTTATGTAAAGAGAGAGATTGGTTAAACCACCATCACCGTTCAATTTCATCACTACTCACTCATCACCAAAACCTAATCTCATCACAAATTCAACACACCACCCTAACTTATAATTGTTGTCACTCATCAATCAATATTATCATTATCGTCACCATACCACCCAACGAGCACTAGTCCAATGGCTACTACCAGCTAGTCTCTTCTTCTACTCCTACTCCTCTACCAATAACAAAACAATGTTGTTTCACTCTCCTTGAACTTCAACAAATTCTTTGATGCCTCCTCTCTAATCTCTCAAAACCAAATCGATTCTAAAACTACAGTGGATAGAGAGACTTTTCCTCGCCTCCTCTATTTCCTCTCCCTCTACCATCATCATCGCCTCTTTTATTGAGCAATTCGAACTACATTGTTCTCAAAATGGCATCGAATTGAGTTGTCTTGTGCTTACTCCCAAAAGTTGTAAGACTTTCTTCCTTTGTCAGATCAGGCAAGTTCCAGATCATTCTAAATTGAAGATCAGTGTGGGTTTAGTTAATGAAATTTTTATTTTCATTTGTATGTTTAAGTAATTAAAGTTATGTTGTGTTTAAAATGATTTGGGTTTGTATTTTCATTTGTATCGATTCTAAGTTTGATTTGTGCACTGGTGAAGAACTAATTGGATTAAAAAAAAAAAAAAGGTTTTATTTTATTGATTTTGGGTTTCATTTGTATGTTTTGTGTATTGACAATGATTTACTAAAAAGTTGGATTTGATTTGTATTGATTATGGGTCTCATTTGTATGTTTAATTAATGAATTTTTTTTTTCAATTTATAAATTTTAATTTCTTTTAAAAAATGTGGAGATGGGATCTCCACCCTTCATTTGTCTTTTTTAATTGTTTTTAATTATTAATTTAAATTAATTTAATAAAGTTTTAATTTATTATATATATTTTTTATACTTACTAATAATTACTGTTATTATTTTAATTATTTAATATTTATTTTAATTGTTTAATTGTTTAATTTTAATTCTTTAAAGTTATAAATTTTCCATTTTTTAATATTTTTTTAATTTTTTGATTTTGTAATATAGTATAATACGAGCATTTTGGTCTTTTTTAGGTTTAGTGAGAAAACTACTCACTTTCTAGATAGAAATTGTATTTTCATTGATAGTTGGTTTTTTTTTTTGGCTAATATTTTTGGAAGTTGGGATTGACTGATATTGATTTGATTTTTAAGGGGTTTTTAATATTATCCCTAGTTTTCATTTACTTCTTGATGTAGGGTTACTTTTTGCATCAGCCGTTAGGTTTATGCTCTAAGCGCTTGAAATTTGTAAATATTTAAATAAATAATAAATAAAGTATATTTATTTTATTTAATTTATGTGTATTTACAAAATATTTGTTTAATACGAATATCATAAAACATCCTTGATTACTAATGTAATCTCAAACTAAATATATAAGTGTTATATACAAGCGGATTTAGTTTGAGATAAGTAATCTAAAGAGTTCATAAAAAATAAATAAAATTAGGTGCTTTATTTGTGGTAAATCTACAGTTGCGGTCCATTTCATATTTGGTACGATAGTCTTATCCGAAACTGTTCATGTGGTGACATGGAAATGAAGCACCTTATATAATAAAGATTATATAGGATTGGACCACGATAAACATAAGTCTCTAACTAATATCCGTTAAACTTAGAAATTCATATTTATTGATCGAATGATCATATATGAATTGATCTTAATGTAGAGTGTATTATAGACTCCTGCTTATTGAGTTATATCTTTTAATTTATATGGGTAAGATCGGTATAGATGTCCGGTCAATAATTTCATACTTTAGGGATATGATTTAGTAAGTAGCTGGAAACATTCTATACAATAGTGGAATCCACTCCTTCTTGCAAGAAGTAGAGAAGTAGTTCCCTTAAGAATTTATTCAGGTATTGAATAATAAAAACGCTTAATTTTCTGTTTATAAGTAAACAGAAAGATGAATTCTGTTGTGGATACATTTGGGACCAAGTAAGTGGGCTGGTGAAAACTCAATGAATAGATGTAACTGATTAACTCAGTTAACGAAGGTCTAGTTCACCTACACCCAGCTCGCAAGAATGAGCTCTCAACTCTCAGCTCGCTATACCTCCAGCTCGCAGGATCGAGCTCTCAGCTCTCAGATGCCGATAACAATCAAATCCGAGAAGAATTCAAACTCCCAAGTTTTGTGCTAGATTTGATATCTCAGATTAAGGCTTCCCGATCATGCCTGTAAGATCCACGCAATCCCGAATCCCGATGAGCAATTAATGTATGAATGATCATGTCAGAGTTGTTAATTAATGCAGTATGACTATAGTAAAACATTTAGTGTAATTATTATTTTTTAACGTGTACTACACTCAATTGTAAATCTCCCACTATAAATAATGGTGAAATTCTTTGTAAATGAGAGCTCATTTTTTAGTGATATGGTCATTCTGCCAAAATATATTCAGGTGACCTGTAGACCATTACCGAACCACGTAAAAATCTCTCTTCTTCACTGTTCTTCCTCTTGCTCTTTTAATTGCTTTTACAACATTTATTGTTTGTTTGTTGTTTTCTGTTTTGTTACTCATTAATGCAGGTATTGGACTCAGAATCTTCGGTAAACCATTTTCAGACGTCGACAAATTCATAAGTTATTATGAATATATTATTCATTAGAGAATTAATGGTACTTAAGGATCAAAAAATAATTAGAGGAGTAAAACAGATATTTTAACCTAGCTTTAATTATGAACTATTTGTGAATAGTCAAATCATATGTAATGATTAAATCAATGGACACTGAAAATTTCATATTGTATAAAAACATTTGTAGTTTTGAGAGTGCAATCTTATATTTTTAGTGGAGTAACTCTATGATTAATAATAGTGAATTATTAAATTAAAGAATTTAATTAATAATTCCAATATTATTAGAGCTCAAAACTGTAAGTCTATCGGATCCCCTTAATAGCTCATTTCATTATAAGAAAAGTGTATATAGAATATTGTAATTGGACTGTCCAATTACATTTGTTACGTTAGTAACAAAATAAGTGTTCACTTAATTTTTAAATAATATTGATTATTCAAAATTATTTAATAATTAATTGGTTAATTATTAATTATGAATTAATAATTATTTAATTAATTTTATAAGAGGTCTTGAATCGATTCACTATAATAACTCTGGTTTAAATTAATTATGAATTAATTTATTTGAGGTCACAAATTCGATTCCATAATATAACATGAATTAATTTTTAATTAATTATGTTATATGAGGTAAAAGTTTAATTTTAATAAAAATAGGGTTCAATGTTAATTTTGATTAATGAAACCCTAGTTGTTGCCTATAAAAGGAAAATAAATGATTTTCTTTTCAAGAGTTTTTGGTTATGTTGTACGTATGTTTGAGAAACAGAAAGAATTTTTTTCTACAGCAAACACAGAGAACAAGAATTTATGTCTCCATTATTTATATAATCAAAATCAAACACTCACCTCTTATAAATATTGATTTGATTTCTTTTTAGAAAAGAAATCAAAAGTAAGTGAGCACAGTTCTATATAATTGTGCCTACGCACTTGTTTATTGGTGTGAAGACATATCAAGAAAGACAAGGTGATGAGCAATCCACAGAGATCAATACAAAAAGTACAAGATTCGATCTTTATTTAGTTTTATTATTTTATTTCACTGTTTTATAAATTTTAGATCCTTGAGTTTTATTTTAAAAAAAAAATTAAAACTTAGTATTCCATAAATTCTTAATTTTTAACAAAAACAATTATTATTTTTTCCAACAGGAACTCTAAAGATTGGTATATCAAACTACTAATAAACTTTTGAAATCTAGAGACAAGGACGATGATTATTAAAGCATTGAAAGATTGGCACAAAGATGATTGTACTAGTCAGAAGTATCCTTTTTAACTAGTAGTGTATTTTATGTTTAATTACAAATTTATTATCATATTTAAAATAATTATCGAGATGTATTCTAAATAGACACATCAATACACTAAATAAAACCACTGTGCATCCCTCGTACAACCTTTAAAAGTATGGGTGAAGACAAATTTTTGAAATAATATAGCCATTATAGACATATATTGAGGAAATTTTTATCGATATAAATAAAATATATGAATTTATAGTTAGAGAAAATAATACACATACGTAGGTATGATAAAAATACTCAATCCGATTCAAACCCGAGAAAACTCGATATATTCATGGCGATTTTTTGGAGCAGAAAGTAGTGGTCTGTTTGAGACATAAGTCGAGTTTAGGGCATCCCTCAAAATATCAAATTAGTTTTGGGATGGTTCAGTTCGATCCATTGTCATCCCTACACATACAAGGGATGCAAATGTTTATATTTTTTACAAGGAAAGTATAGTTTCTATAGAATAAGAGGAGCATAGATTGGTTGGTGGGAAATAGGAAAGAAAATGACGTGGGGCATGTCGTAATCAAGAGCAGGCAAGATTGATGTGTTAACTACAGTCATTCACTGAACAAATGCATCCAAAAAGAACACATTTGCGGCCTTTGTACATATTTTTCTTTTTTTGGCTAATTTTACCCGCCTGCCTAATGTTTGATTTAAATACACTATATCACATAACAATTAATATAGTTTTGATTTTCATCCATAATAATAATAATCGTATATCTCTTCTAAATGTATCAAGATGAATTTCTTAGCAATTTAGAAAAATCTATGAATCAGTTACAAGCCTCAAAAGGGAAAAAATCAAAATCAGCCGCCTAAAATATTATAAATTCATTGTTAACCACAAATAAAATTGTAATTGTTTTAAACTACTTAAAATTGTAATTATCCAAATACCTCTCTTTTACTCACAACTCTTCCCACCGATTTTTCTAACATTTAGAAAGAGAAGCAATTAAAAATCTAGAGAAAGAGCAAATCAAGGGTCAAACTAAAGAGCAACAATGACGGTTGAACCATAAATGAAGTTGAAGACCATGATTTCCGATGCTAGAAGCTATTGAGATGTCGAACACGGAGACAAGGCTCCATGCAACTTTTTTTTTTTTTTTTTTTGTCTTTCAAAATTTGAAAATTTTAATGCTGTTTTTACTTAATTTCAAGCATTTTTAGGGTTTAAAATTTGTTGGTGCTAGTATTTTTAAAATGAATTTATTCAAATTTCATGTTTGATATTGAGGTTCAACAGGATAAGAGTTAAGTTTTGAGTTTAGGGTTTATGTAGTGATAAAATGTTGTAAAACAAGTAGTGAAGAGAAATTATTGTTCATACTGATTTTCGAAAACGGTAATTTCTTTCAGCTTGTTCCAAGTTTTTTCCTAGCTTGTTTCGTGATATTTTTTATATTTCAAGATATATGTTTTAGGATATTTCAAATATTTTAGATGATGATTTATGACAATTTTAAGATGTTTCACTATATTTTTATTTACATGTTTAGGTGTGTGTTGAGGACAAAAGTTTCAAAATGTTCATCAATGTTTCATCTTTTTTGGAAATATGAAAAATTCAATTTACTCTCAAAACATATATGTATGTATATATATCTATTAAATTTTCACATCAATGTGTATTGAAATTTACTAATTAATTATGGATCATTAATTATGCATAAATGGTTATTGTCAGAGTCAAAACAAATAAAAATAAGTAAGGGGTTGTTTTTTTTTTTTTTTCACTTAAGATTTACTAGTAATGAATTGTATCTATTAAGTTGTTTCTGTTTGTTTTTTTAAGTGGTCAAACCACTTAAAACTATCAAAAAATAACTGAAAAAATTAAGTAAGGGGTCGTTTGTTTTTTTGTCTGAAGACTGAACAGTGTTGTTAAAGACTGAAGACTGAATAGTGACTGAAATCTGAAATCTGATAAACATGTTTGTTTTTTTTTTTTTACCTCTGAATGTATAATAATCTTGTTTGTTTTTTAAAGTTAAAATTGTCTGAATACTAACAATTTAACATTTATATCATTTTATTATTAGTTGTTAAGTAACTTTATTTAATATGATACAAACAATTACAATAAATTATTTAACAAATATTAAAACATTTATATATATAATATTTTGATTCATTATTAAAAGAAGATAAATTATTATAGTAGAGTCAATTAAATTTATATATTCAAATAAAAATAAATAAAATGGTCCTAAATTGAATTACTACTACAACAAAAATTGAAATTGTAAAATAATATACACGATAACAGATTCAATAACAAAAAAAAAAAAAAAAAACTTTGAGATTCTATTATACATCAATAACAGATTCGATAAAAACTTTGAGATAAAAAACCAAAAAGAGAAACGAGAAAAGAAACTTTAAGATTCGGTTATACATAAATAAATTTTCATCAATATACATAAACCAAAAACACTAATAACATAGTGAAGCTTTAACAAATAAACATATATATGGGTTACTCCACAAGTAGATTAATAAAGAAAATCAATAAAAATTCTTATCGAAATTTGATTAGAGAAATATAGTAATCTAGCTATAGGAAAATTTGATGTTGAGATATTTAGAGTTTTTATTTTTCAATATTGTTTGTTAAAACATTAAAAGAAATTTGTATAATGTAAAACTAAGATAAACTTGGAAATATGTTATTTTAGGAATGATAAATTTGGAATAATATATTTATAAATTCATTAAGTGATTTTGTATTAAGTGAAAAGTAAAAAAATGTAACTTTTTTTTAAGTGGTTTTTGGGTTGTTTTAAATTGTTTGACCACTTAAAAAAACAAACAAAAATATTTTAATTGGCCTAATTAAGTATCATTAAGTATTAAGTGCAAAAAACAAACAACCCTTAAGAGTTTTTAATTTTTCACTTAATTGTAAATCACTTAATGATATTTAAAATTTTTTATTCCAAATCTATCCTATCCAAAATAGCATAATTTCAAATTTATCCTAATTTTATATTACTCAAATTTTCTTTTCTTTTCTTTTTTTTTCCTTGATACTTACAATATATATATATATATATATATTTGAAAAGTAAAAGCTAAATACATCTCATCCCAAATTATCTTGAAATTAAACTAATTTGTTTTAATTTACAATTAAACATTCATTTTTTTAATTGTTTTCTTAAATTATTAATATATTTAAATATATAAATATGGTTAATACTACTATTTTTAATTATATTTTAATTATGAATAAAATATTATTAATATCTACATAAAAATGTTTTAGAATTTATTAGATTATTTATTTTCAAATATTTATATTACATTAATTAAATTATATAACAACAAATAGTAAAAATTGTATAAATATCAATTTACTAGTTTTCAGACAATTTTAAATTTATAAAACAAACAAGTTTATAACATATTCAGAGATAAGGGGAAAAAAAAATAAGCATGTTTTCAGATTTCAAATTTCATTCACTATTCAGTCTTCAGCAGTACTGTTCAGTTTTCACTCTTCAGACAAAAAAACAAACGACCTCTAAATATAATGGATGATAGCTGGGACACTAATCTTATTATACAATGGATATTGAGGAGAAAAAAAAAATATATATATATATATAGTAATTCTACCATCAGTGTTTCCAAAGTTAGAACGAACAATAGATGATTTGATTAATTCATTCTAATTTTAAAATATTGATGGTAGAATTACTATATATATAAATACTTCTACAATCAAGTATACTTGATTTTAAAAAGTAAGGACCAACTAATTAAATTAATCCATTGTATTTGAATTAAATAGAAAAGAGAATTTGTTTTAGGAAAGATAATGCAATGAATAAATTTGATTGGTTCGTCCTTACATTTTAAAATCAGATATACCTGATTATAAAAGCTCTTATATATACACACATACAAACACAAAGCTTTTATGATCAGTATGTCTTAATTTTTAAATTATTATAAACAATTATCTTAACCATTCGTTACATTTTCATTTAATGGAGGAAAAAAAAATTTTTAGGAAAGAGAATATAATAAACAACTGAAATGATTGGTTATAAGAATTTAAAAGTTATAATGCATGACCATATAAACTATATATATAATATTCTTCTACTATCACTGTCTTTTAACTTTAAAAAATAAAAATAAATCAATCAAATTCATTAATTACATTTGAATTAAATATGAGAGACAATTTGTTTTAGAAAAAAGAATGCAATAAATGAATTTTATTAATTCATCATAACTATTTAAAGTTACTAGGTACTAATAGTAGAATTACTCATACATATATATATATATATATAAGTATGAAAGATAGATGTAGCACATTTTAAGCATGATGGTTTAAATCCTAGCACACTGAATTTTGATTGAAGGTAATAGGAGGAATAAGGTAATGTGTTTTTATCGATCCGGATATTTTCATTTTTGACAAAATTCTAAGAGTAATATTTGAAAACACAAAATGAAAATCCGAAAATGTCACGTACTGACGTGTGCGAGGACGAATGATAGGTGCCTTCCTATTTTTCTTTTATTATGGTCCTGAAAGTTACACTCATTTGCAAAAAGAGATACCAGTATTGCTTTCTTGCCATGCAAGTCATTCTGATGTAATTGATTGTTTTAGAATATTAATGTAACTTTTTTCTTTTTCTTTTTCTTTCTAAAAGACTTAATGATGATAATTGCTTGCCCCAAAAGGATTGCTCAAATTCAACAACTTCCAGTGCAAGCAGTGGAAATTAGTCGACAACAGTAAAGTTCATGATCTTTATCGTTGGAAGAATCAGGATAGCCGTGGAAACTAGTTAACTCTGCAAGGCTTCACATGTGCCCTCTATTTGGTATTATTTGCTTTTTTCCCTTTTTTTTTCGAAAAAAGTATTATTTTCATTTTCAGGTTGTTGGATTTACAAATCCCACTTATCATTAGGTTTATATAAAAATTGCATTAATTTATAATTTTTCTTTTAAATAATTTAAAATATATTATATAACTTAAAACCAAAATCTTACATTTGAACATGAAGCACTTATCATTGAACCATCTCAACTTCTACACAAATACTTTCATATATTTATAACAAAAATTTTAAAATGTATTAAACATCTTCTATTATGGTAATTTATAATATATTACAATGACTAAGCATAACTACTAATACTTCATATATACAATCATAAATTTAAGGAACAATTACACTTAGTTCCTAACTTAGTAAGAATTGTATTATTTTTACATGATATATATATATATATATATTAGTTTATTTAACTCTCATTGATTCAGAAATACATTATTTTAAACCAGTTTTAAGGTTTTATTCTATAGAATAACCATAAGACATCCAAAAGTCCTTAACTTTATATAATTTTCTTTCTCCAACAAATTCTATCTTTTTTTTCTTTTTTTTTTTTAACTATATTCTCTCTAATATTCTTTAATTCTTGCTTAGTCTAGCTATAACATTTATAAAGTTCACCCTTAAACTCCTTTGAAATCATGAGATTAACAACCAACTCACAATCATCCATTCAATATGATTCTCTTGAAAAATTCTCATTCTATTAATGACCTTAATTAATTACAATACTTTCTAAGCATAGACGTTATACTTTCAGTTTGAAGTGTTTTAATTTTTCACTAAAAGGTGTTTTTAGGTTTTATAATACAATGCATTTTAAGTTTTAATATATATTTCATTGTTTTTTGTTTTATGAATTACATAACTGATTTTTCGTTCTTTTTTTAATCATAAATCTATCACAACCTCACAATATAGTTTATTTTGATGAGACCTTTTTTATTATAGTGATATATGTTCATTGTTCCTTAACACATGTAAGTAATGACTGTATAAGAGGAATTTTGGTACTTCCAATTTTTAGTTGATTAAACATAATCAAATTCGAAAAGTTGCCAAAAAAAATTAATAGAGAAGTTAGGGGACTAATAATAATTTTTTTTTTAAAACTGATATATCAACAAGCAGTTACTTTGTTTCAAATAATAATAATAAACAGTTACTTTTCATGGTACCTTAATAAATTATTAATATTTTTTTTTGACTAGTTTATATTATAAGTTCATATACAACAATCAAGATTTTTAGGTGTTTACACTAAGGTGTGATCTAGAATACATTTTCAGAAGTTGACAGAAGAATTTCACATATAAATGAGAAATTGTCTCAAACTTAATTCATATAAGTAGGACGTGCGACTCGAACTCAACCTCTCAAATAAGAGACAAAGAAGGTGGTGCCAACTACACCACCTTGAGTTGCAATAAATTATTAGTATTTTTTTTTTTTTTTGAGTTATTGGTACTTAATTTAGGAGGTAATTGAAATTAATTAAAATATGATTCTAATAGTAATATCTAAGGAATAGCTCCCAAAATAAAAGAGAACAATTCATGTTGAGTTAAGGATAACCTATAATTCATGGGAGAAAGAGCCCATAAATGATGAGATATTAGATATAGAATCCAATTTCAGAGTGAAGGTAGTGACAGACAACATTATTATCACTGTACCACTGTCCAAACTACATAAATGATCAGTAATTGGTTAATTAATTGTTTTAGATATTTACATGAAGTAATTGATTAATTAATTATTTTAGAGAATCCAACTAGATTGCCTCAAACAAAACAAGAGAATCCAACTTGATATCATGTGATAATCAAGTGATTAAAATAATTAAGATTACACATACTTTATGCTGAGGGCCTGGCCCGCTGGCCCTTGGGTCACATCACGTCGTGGACCTTGGTGTAATAAAGACAAGAGTAGCCAACGAAGACCTGCCACGTGTAAACAGGGGGAGAAAGTGGAAAGTGAATTGCTTGTCTACAACGTCATAAGACTAGAAAGCCAAAGCCAAAGATGCCTACTGTTTCCGTTCCAATGCGTGAACCCGTACGCGTGGGGCTCACACTCTTACCATTTCTTTCTGATTTTTCTTTTTTCTTTTTTGAGTTAATGTCCAACAGTTAAAAGATCTGTCGATCTTCGTATGAGACCTGAATATCTTAAATAATTATTTTTATAACAAGATACAAAAAGCGTGAGAGGGCTCTAATTATCATTTGTTGCCAGAATAATTAACTTTATTTTACTATTTAATCTCTTATTGTTTGGTCCAATTATGGGGTTATTTCCCTAATTTTAACGAGAAATTTATTTACTTACTTTCAATAAAAATATTTTACTATCTTTCTAACGATAATTTTGGGAGAGTTTTGACAATTGAAGGGTGTTCCATAAAACTTTAATTTGTTTTTTTATAAATATTATATTTAAATCAAACCTACAACCTCGATGATGTAATTATAGATCAACCATGTTTTTTTAAACTTTCAAAATTTCCTATTAGACGCTTTAAAATTTTGAAAACAAATGGAGTGTATATATATATATATATCTCTGAACAAAATAATTAAAACGTATTTCACATTAAAAATTTTTAATGTAAAATATTAACGTTATAAAAAGAATAAAAACTAATATCATAACGAGGCTAAATTTGTAAAGGACATTGGTATGAAAATCAAATACAATTATTAGTTCCTGAAAAAAAAAATTGTATAAAATCATTGTTTACTTACAAAATTTTGGACTATATTCTAAAATTGTTTTAAATATAATCCAAATGCTCAAAAAAAGTTTGCAAAACAACTATATATATATATATATGTATATACGAAGGATTTTATAATTAGATATACGTAATTTTAAAATGTAAAAACTAACCAATTAAATTCATCCATTACATTCTCTCTCTTAAAACAATTTTTTTCTCATATTTAATTCAAATGTAATGGATGAATTTGATTAATTGGTTTTTATTTTTTAAAAATACGTATACCAGATTATAGAAATTATATATAGAGAGAGTTGTACAACTTTAATAAACTTATTTTTTTAAAAAATAAATTACAAATTACCTATTCAGTTGAAACTTGAAATTTATTTTTAGATAAGGTAAACCTTATTAATTTATTATAATTTGGTTAGACATAGTTAATGTAGGTTAGGCTTCGTTTTGTAGAGTTTATCCAAGTAGATATTTCGGAAATAGATCTTTTGAAAGAAAATAATTGTTTATTTGATTGTCAATTTAAAAAGTTTTTTTTGAAATTATAAATTGTTTGAATAAATTATTTTAAAAACACTTTTAAATTATTAATTTACTAAAAAGGATATGAGAGAAAAGAGTAGTATATTCATTTTAAGAATATAATGGTTTCAACCTCAACCATAAAAAAATTAATTAATTAAATAATCAATAATTATTTTATGTAAGTATATATCAATGAACCAATAACAAAATCAATTGCATTATATATATATATATATGTATATAACAAATATGACATATAATATTCACAATAAAAAAAAAAATACAATAAAAAAAACACAAAATATATAAAACTTGCTAGTTAAAGAAGAGTTCTAAAAAATTCTTATGAAATAAAAAGTAAATGAAAATGGAGACTATATATTTATATTTATAAAGAAAGTGTAATAAGGTTATAAGAGTATAAAAGTATTAATAAAATAAAATAAGGGTATAGTAGACATTTTAATTTTTTTTTTTTTTTAAAAAAAAACTTAAAAAGATCTACATGGAGAAACTCAATATAGTAGATATTTTAATTTTTTTTTAAAAAAATACTTTAAAAGATCTACTTAGAAAAGCTGAAATTTTGAGCTTCTCTAAATAGACATTTTTCTATTTTTTTAATTTAAAAGTTCTATTGGGATGTCAACCAAATGAAAAAAAAAAAAAAATCAAGTAGAACTTTTAACATTAAAAAGATACTTTTGGCCAATAAATAAGTTGTACCAAACGCACACGTAGTTAATGGTTAGTCAACTTTAACAAATATGGAGATACTTTTATCTTTCGATCTTATTTTTATTTTCTCTTTTAAAATATATTTCAAAAAATAAAAAATAAAATATATTCTTAAAAATTAATATTTTATAAGGAGACCTTCGCTATTGTCCATCATGTTGATACATAATAAAGATCAACTTTAAAAAACCAAAAAATTAAAAAATTATTAGTTAATTAAAATTTTAAAAAATAAAAGATTTCTACCTCTCATCTACAAATAGTGGACATTAAATTTATATAAAAAAATAAAAAATGAAAAAAAAAAATCAACTCGGTTGAGGTCTTACCCAAATCTTCAACATCTAAGTTTAAAGTCAGATAAAGATATGGGATAACATCTAAGGTCAACCAAAAGATCATTAAGTCTCTTCTATTTTGAAGACGACTAGAAAACGATGACCACTAGATCGTCATCATCAAACTCATACCCTAAATATTCGCCAACCAACCCAATCTGCCATCACTTCCAACTGCCAACACAAATGCAAATCCAATCTGCCAGCACTTCCAAACAACTAACACAAATCCATTCTGCCACCACTTCGAAACACCAAATGCAAATCCAATATGTTAGACCCATATCTTAAACACCAATCCAACAACCTCGAAAAAGAAGTAAAGAAGAGAGAAAAGAGCGATGATGAAAAATGGAAGAGGGAAAAGAGGGAGTTGTTCATTGCGTGGAGACTGAGATCTTGGGTACGATGGAGGCTTACGGGTCTCAATCACTGGAGACCCAAGATCTAAGTCTCCAAGCAATGGTTTGATTTCCATGGACCTTTGAGTGTAAGTTGGAAGAAAAAGAGGCAATTGACAATGGTGTGTTAGAATTTGGATTCTTGAAAGAATTTGGATTCAAAATGAAGTCAAATTTTGTTTGACATGTAAGTAGGACAAATGAAGTTTGTTTTACTCAATTAAGATATCGTTGGAAAGCTTATTTCAATACAAATCCAATGCCTCAAAAATTGCAACAAACGGAGCCCTTACGCTTCGTCACACTCCCCAAAAAGTTCAAGCGATTAGTTTTACATAAAGTTTCTAAATTCGTTTTCTTTTCATTTTTTCGAGTCCAAACCAGTTATGGATTATTCCTATACTATAAATACACATGTAAAACATCTCATAATAGAGATGTATGATGTATTAAGGGGTTTTTAAGGGTTTTAGACTTAGATTGACAAGTTTAGGAAGGTGAGAGAGATTTGTGATTGAGAGTGAGAGAGATAGAGACTTGAGTTTGTAATCATCAATTTGATAGTGAAAGAAGTGCTGGTGCACTCCGTGGACATAGAGAATTTTTCGAACCACGTAAAACTCTTGCGTCTCTTTTATTTTCTGTTTTTGTGATGTGTGCTTGATTGTGTTTTGCAACTTTTTCTTCTTCTTTTTTCTTTCGGGGCTTATCTCCTAACAACTGGTATCAGAGCCAAGTTCGTTAGTGGTTGGTTTTGTTAGTTTGGGTGGAAGATCATGGGTTCAGAGAAGGACCATTATAAGGTTGAGAAGTTCGATGGGTCAAATTTCAGTTTCTGGAAGATGCAGATGGAGGATTACCTGTATTAGAAAGATTTGTACTTGCCGCTCAAAGAAAAACCAGTAGACATGAAAGATAAAACTTGGAAAGTGTTAGATGGCAAAGCCTTAGGCGCGATTAGATTGAGTCTATCGAGATCAGTAGCCTTTAATGTGAAAAATCAAGACACAACGTCATCTCTCATGAAAGCCTTATCAAATCTTTATGAACAACCTTCTGCAGCAAACAAGGTACATCTAATAAAGAAACTCTTCTCTCTCCAAATGTCAGAAAACGGAAACTTCAAGGAGCACCTGAATGCTTTTAATGAGATTACGAATCAGCTAATGTCCGTAAAGATTGAGTTTGATGATGAAGTACAAGCCTTGCTCATCCTCGGTCAGTTACTTGAAAGCTGGAAGGGTATAGTCCAGTCAATTAGCGGTGCATTTGGAAAAGAAAAATTGAAGTTTTTAGAAGTTGTGGATATGATCATGACTGAAGAGATTCGTAGGCGTGAAGATGGGTTCTTTAATTCAAATTCAGCCTTAAATGTGGAGAGTAGAAGAAAAAGTAACACTAGAGGTGGGCAGCGTGGTAGATCCAAGTCAAAGCGTGGTAGGTTTAAATCTAGGAACTGTTAGAACAATTCGCAAGGTGGTAAGAAAGACATCGAGTGCTGAAATTGCCACAAGATGAGGCATTACCGGTCAGAATGTAAAGCTCTAAAGAAAGAAAGTGATGGTCAGACTAGTGCGAATTATGTTTCAAAAGGCTCAGATGATGCTTTAATTTGCTCTTTGGAGGATAATACTGAGTCATGGATATTGGACTCAAGAGCATCGTTTTATGCTACCTCTAAGAAGGAATTATTTGAAGAATATATAGCAAGCAACCTGGGTAAGGTTTATCTTGGTGATGACAAGACATGCGACACTGTGGGTAAAGGAAAAGTGAAGATCAACTTGAATGGATCTATTTGGAAACTAGATAATATAAGACACGTACCTAATTTAAAGAAAAATATGATTTTAATTGGGCAGTTGGCAACAGATGGTTACGTGATAACTTTTTCAGGCGATGCTTGAAAGATTTCGAAGGGAGCTATGACTATCATCAGAGGAAAGAAGAATGGAACTCTTTACACAACCATAGATGGACGTGGTTTATTTATTGTAGCTGAAAGTAGAGATGATCCCAACCTATGGTATTAGAGGATTGGGCATATGAGTGTTAAGGGATTGCGAGTCAAGCATTTAAATGTCAAGCTATCATATTTGAAATTGATTGACCTAGATATGTGTGAAAGTTGCGTTTTTGGAAAGTAGAAAATGGTGAGCTTTGAGAAAACCGGGAGAACTCTGAAGGCAATGAAATTGGAGTTAGTTCACACAGATGTTTGAGGACCTACACCAGTTTCCTTAGTTGGCGAAAAATACTATTTCGTCACTTTCATAGATAATCACTCAAGGAATATTTGAGTTTATTTTTTAAATAGAAATTTGAGGTATTTGATGCCTTCAAGAAGTGGAAGGTAATGGTTGAGAATGAAACTATTTCAAAGATCAAAAAGTTGCGATTAGATAATGGTGGTAAGTATGAAGATTCTGAGTTCAAGAAGTTTTACTTCGAGAGTGAGATTTGTCTCAAAAGGACCGTGTTTGGTACTTCACAGCAGAATGGTGTTGTTAAATGTATGAATTGAACATTGACTGAGAGAACCAGAAGCATGAGGCTACACACTAGTTTGCCAAAGCAGTTCTGGACAGAAGTAGTCAATACAACAGTTTATTTGATCAATTGTGGTCTATCGACACCTTTAGATTTCAAACTACCCGAAGAAATTTGGAGTGATCAGGAGGTAAAACGTACTCATACCAGTAACCATTTCAAGTTCGATGTTTAAAGGTGTAGACTCAAAACCACTAGAAAAGAGAGTTATAGATTTATACTCTAATGAGTCAGAAAATCCAGCAAATGCACTGCGAAGATCCAAGCAACGTCGAATACTAAGCAAGAAGTATAACTTGAACTATCTGCTACTGATTGATGGTGGAGAGCCTGAATTCTATGCTGAGGCATGTCAAGTAGATGATTCTAGCAAGTGGGAGCTAGCGATGAAGGATGAGATGAAGTCTCTGAATTTGAACCATACATGGGAGTTGACAGAGTTACCGAAGGGTAAGAAGACACTCTAGAATAAATGGGTCTTCAAATTAAGGAAGAACATGATGACTTCAAGAGATACAAGGCTAGATTGGTGGTCAAGGGTTTTCAACAGAAAGAAGGCATTGACTATACAGAGATATTTCCCCTGTTGTGAAGTTGAGCACAATTCGGTTAGTTTTGAGCATTGTGGCAGCAAAAGATTTACATTTAGAGCAATTAGATGTAAAGACCGCTTTTTTGCATGGTGATCTCAAGGAGGAGATATATATGATGCAACCAGAAGGTTTTGTGGAAAAAGGAAAAGAAAATCTGGTATGTAGATTGACCAAAAGTTTGTATGGCCTCAAGCAAGCTCCTCGTCAATGGTACAAGAAATTTGATGGCTTTATGCAAAAAAATGGATACTTGAGATGCAATACTAACCATTGTTGTTACTTCAAGAAGGTTGGTACTAGTTACATTATCTTATTACTCTATGTTGATGACATGTTAGTAGTTGGAGCAGATTTGGAAAAAATAAAAAAGTTGAAGAAACAACTGTCGAGTGAGTTTGAGATGAAGGATTTAGGGGCAGCAAAACAGATTCTTAGAATGAAAATTAACAAAGAGAAGAAGAGAGGTACATTACAATTGTCTCAAGCAGAGTACATTCGTAAGGTTCTTTAGTGTTTTAGCATGAGTGATGCTAAACCAATCAAAATTCTCATAACCAGTCACTTTAGACTTTCTAAGGATCAATGTCTAGAGACAGACGAAGAAAAAGTATACATGGATAAAGTTCCATATACGTCTGCAATTGGAAACTTAATGTATGTTATGGTTTGCACGAGACCAGATATTGCTTATGCAGTGGGAGCAGTTAGTAGATTTATGTCTAATCCAGGCAAGCAGCATTGAGAGACAGTTAAATGGATTTTGAGGTATCTACGAGGTACAACAGAAAAATGTTTATGCTTCAAAATGGGTGATTTAAAGCTACAAGGATATATTGATGCTGACTTTGCTGGAAAGGTGGATCATAGAAGGAGCACTACAAGGTATGTTTTTACTTTGGGTGCGAAGGCTATTAGTTGGGTTTCTCAGTTACAGAAGATTGTGACTTTGTCTATGACTGAGGCAGAGTATGTGGCTGTTATAGAGGCAAGCAAAGAACTGATTTGGTTACAAGGTCTGTTAGCAGAATTGAGGTTTAAACAAGTGTTGAATGTGTTGCACAGTGATAGCCAAAATGCGATACACTTAGCCAAGAATTCGACATTTCATTCGAGAACCAAGCATATAGGTATGAGATATCACTTCATTCGTACTTTGTTGGATGAAGGTGCGTTGACACTTGTGAAGATTCTTGGGAGTAAGAATCTAGCTGACATGTTGACCAAGCCAATGACTATCGAGAAACTGGAGCTGTGTTCAGCTTCAATTGGTCTTCAAGGTTAAAGCAAAGAAGTTAAGTGCATCGTTTCACTAGTCAAAAGAGTTGATGATTGCATGTGTTTTAGTCTTCAAGTGGGAGATTGTTAGAATTATGAAGCCTGAAAGAATTTGGATTCCTGAAAGAATTTGGATTCAAAATAAAGTCAAAATTTGTTTGACATATAAGTAGGTCAAACGAAGTTTATTTTACTCAAATAAGATATCGTTGGAAAGCTTATTTCGATACGAATCCAATGCCTCAAAAATTGCGGCAAACGGAGCTCTCACGAGCCATCATGCGCCCCATAAAGTTTTGGTGTTTGTTTTACACGGAGTTTCTGAATCCGTTTTCTTTTCAATTTTTGGAGTCCGAACCAGTTCTGAATTGTTCCTATACTATAAATACACATGTAAAATGTCTCATAGCAGAGATGCATGATGTATTAAGGGGTCTCTAAGGGTTTTAGACTTAGATTGACAAGTTTAAGAAGGTGAGAGAGATTTGTGAGAGAGAGATTCGTGATTGAGAGTGAGAGAGACAGAGACTTGAGTTTGTAATCATCAATTTGATAATGGAATGAGTGCTGGTGCACTCCGTGGATGTAAGGAATTTTTCGAACCACGTAAAATTCATGTCTCTTTTATTTTCTGTTTTGGTGATGTGTGTTTAATTGTGCTTTGCAACTTTTTTTTCATCTTCTTCTTTCTTTCTAGGTTTATCTCTCAACATGATGGAAGTAGAAGGAGAAGAGAAAGTCAATAAGCAATAGCGGATGTGCAAGAAGAAAAGGAGGCTAGCGATAGGGAATAAGAAGAAGAGCTTGACAATTGTATTTGAAATCAATGTATAATTTGACGATGAGGAAGAAGAAGAAGAAGTTTATTCTTCTTTATTTGACCAAATTTAAAATATATGTATGCATAGATATAGACTTTTTTAATTATTGTTTATTTTTTAATTTTTGTCTTTAATTTTATTTTTTCTTTAATTGAGAGGTATTATGATCATTACACTACTTTTATCATTGCTTATCATTGCTAACAGCCGATAACCAGCTTGTAATAAATTTACAAAGTTTATGCATTGGAATATTTTTCAACCACGTGCTAATATGTAATTTTCTTTTATTATTATTATTATTTTAAATACTTTACTCATTTTTCCCTCTCCTCCCCTCCCCTCGCCCCCCCCCCCCCCTCCCCCCTCCTCCATTCCTTTTTGCCTATTAAAACATTTATTATTATTATTTTTTTATATTTTCAACATGAGTTGTTAAGATCATATTAATTATGATATTATTTCATAATTTATAAAATACTGACAAATTATATGTCAATTATTTGAACATGTATTTGGATAAAAAATTTGAAAATCCTAATATTACTCTAAATATAATAACTAAGAGCACATATTTGGCTCACATTTCCATTAATAAATGCTTTTTTCAACATATATATATATATATATATCTATCTATATCTATATATATATTTATACTGAATAATCACAAGCAATGTAGCACTCAAAATTGGATTATTAGCAGGTGGAACGAGGCCTTTCCAACACCAAGCTACAGTGGGTTCTAAATAGAAACAAAAATTGAAATTTCAAAACTAAGTTCCAAATCTGCCTCATGGAATCACCAAACCATGTTACAATGGGAGAACTTAATGAATTTAACTACTCAAGCCAAATAAAATTTCTAACCGATATAGAACTAACTGCTTACGTCTCTGATACGTCACCAGCTTGGCTGTCAATGTTCGAATTACCATTGTCACTGACAGTGCCAGTTACAGGACCATTGGCGTCTGAACCATATACATGCCCCATTTTTGCACGTTTGGTTTCCAAGTACCTCTTGTTCTCCTTAGTAATTGGTGTCAATAATGGGACCCTGCCAGCAATTGCTAAACCATAACCTTTGAGCCCAACATACTTCGCAGGGTTGTTTGTCATCAGCCTCATTGTCCGAACACCAAGATCACGTAGTATCTGCACATAATGCTCAGAGTTTCAGCTACTTAAGCTGGTTTACTGATGTTAGGAGAAACTAAAAAAATTTCGAAATTCTGGATATTGGAAAAAATTATAATTAGAGAGCACACATTCTCATATTAATGGGGCTGATTTGTCCCACACTGTACAGCTTCTGGTTGAACATACGACATAATTTAATATTAGGGAGATAACGTAGGAGCAATCACAAGCATGAATGAAAATTAATTAATTGTTGCATCATACCTGTGCACCAATACCATACTCCCGAGAATCAACAGGTAATCCTAATTCCTCATTTGCTTCAACTGTATCACGACCGTCATCCTGCAGATTGTAAGCGCGGAGCTTGTGGCCCAAACCAATCCCTCTACCTTCATGTCCACGGAGATAGACCAGTACACCCCGACCAGCTGCCTCAATTTGTTTCATTGCCAGTGCCAGTTGGTTTCCACAGTCACATCTGGCTGACCCAAATATGTCACCAGTGAGGCACTCAGAATGTACCCTCACGAGTATATCTTGCCCATCCTCCATCTCACCCTGTATGCATTTAAGTCCGTCAATTTTATCCATTGCAGTTTGCCTGTGAATGCAAAACATAAAGAGCAGGAAAAAGAAGAGGAATCTTTTATTGTTTAAAAATAGTAGTGGATGAGACAACACTTGGACAGCACTTTTAAAAATACTGAATTTTGTCCCTCGAATTTGCAACAACTCTTGGTGTCCAACAATCAAGAAGAATTTTCTCCAGATCACTGAAAAGGAATCGTATTGCACAATATATGAAATGATCCATCTGTGATATAGCTACAGTACGTTTCTTTCTAAATGCTAAAAACAAATTATACCAAAATATACAAAAATATCCAGTGTAAGGGGAAAATTCTGCAAAAGGTTGATGTGACAATCTCCCACTGCAGTCTTAAATGTAAGGATACAAGGAAAGTATATAAGTCCTTTGAGAAATGCCCTCATGCTGAATAGGAGTTTGACAAGGAAACTTCAAGTTGCATCAAGTTCAAGCTATATGATTACAGCAATGAGCATCACAGATTCCGAAAATTGATCAAAGAATCAAATGCTAAAACTGTCGAGAGTAAATCATAATATACCACTATTTTGATTTATTTTCTTGAACTATTACAAGAAACAAGAAATGCCAAGCATCATAAACCAAGTGTAACAAACTACTACTCCAATGGAAAGGATAAACTCAAATTGCTGACTACCACATCAGCAAATTTGACAATCTTGTTGTCTAATAGACGCAAAGATGAGAGAGAGAGAGCTGATAGAAACACATGTAATTGAGAAAACTGCTTACCTTAACCATTGCAATATGCTCAATCCCATCAAGTAGCGACTTGTAACAGTAGGCTTTGAATGGACCCCACATTGTAGGTATTGGTGCAGCAGCAGCTAGCTCCACCAATCTATCTCTTTTCCTCCTGTATCTGCAATCATAATAGTAATAGAGAGCTTCAGGATAGAATTTATTTCGAAAGTCTATAAGGCTGTAAAATATTGAACGCTTAGTATGGCATGTAATAATGAACATATAAACAACATAGAAGTGAAGTACCATTATACAGGGTACAGGATACGACAAGAAGCAACAACAATTCTGATGCAACTAAACTATATGATAGAAGTTAGGGTAATCTTAAATGAAGTTGTGCTTGAAAAGGCAAACCATGTAAATTACAACAAGAGGGCAAGTAAAACATGGATGTGCTCTCTGGCATTGATAAAGAAACCAACCTAAAAGCTTAAGCTATTAGATGGAAGAGTCCAGCAGGGTCATGAAACTATATTAAATTCAAGATTAATTTAATGCAGGATTCTTCCTTCTAACATGCAGGTCAAATAGAGGGAACCGGCAAAACATGCGAAATTATGCAAAAAGACAATGAGGGTTCATAATATATCACAAACATACTTGGGTACCATGATAAAGAAATTAACAGGAAAGCTTAAACTATTAGATGAAAGGAGTCCGATGAATATATTTACGTATTAAGACCAAAGTTTAATAGATACATAATTCCCTAATAACCCAAAATTTTATAATACTAGATGCAAAAGCAAATAGATATATAAAGCCATATTAAACCAACATCTCATAAACATGCAATTTCCTAACAATCCATATCACATTAGGCTCAGCAGAAGAACAGGTCAAACCAATGGAGTTTTAAGAGCACAGCAAGGAGAGATTTCACAATACACGATATACCATGAATAGCATAACACATAAAACCGAATAAACATCTATTTGAAACCATATTAAACCTAAAGTTTAATGAGTACAGAATTTCCTAACAGCACAAGCTATAACGAGGGCATCTGCTACAAGGCTATTAGTTACTGAAAACACCTGATTAAATCAGCAATGGAAATGATTTTCAAGTTCTCCGCCTTGGCAAACTGGCGAAGTTTGGGTAATCTAGCCATCGAACCATCATCATCAACAATTTCACACAAAACTGCAACAGACTCTAGCCCAGCTAACATAGCAAGATCAACAGATGCTTCTGTATGTCCAGCTCGTTTCAGAACTCCTCCCTCCCTGTATTTCAGGGGAAATATATGTCCCGGCCGATTGAAATCTTCAGGTTTTGAATCTCTATTTGCAAGAGCCAGCACCGTCTTTGCCCTATCACGAGCTGAGACACCAGTTGTTGTACCATGTTTCGCATCCTATGTTTGAATTCAGGTATAATAATTGATGTTAATTAACCAAAAGTATGTACACTAATCAGTAATAATCAATCATTCAAGTTTGTGAATACAAACATAAGGAAACGAAGCAACATACGACGGAAACGGTGAAAGCAGTGGAGAGCTTTTCCTCATTCTCCTTCTGCCTGACCATCAAGGGAAGCTCCAACCTCTCCAAATCCTCCTCTTTCATGCTCACACACACAATCCCAGTCCCATGCTTTACAATAAACGCCATCGCCTCAGGCGTCACCAACGACGCCGCCATTATCAAATCGCCTTCGTTTTCTCTATCTTCATCATCCACAACTATCACAAACTGCAAACGCCTCCAAAATCAGTAACAAACACAATCGGATGCATTTTGATAGAAATCAAACGAAACACTAACTTTGCCTTGACGAATCTCTTGAATGGCCTCAGCAATGGAAGCGAATCCCTGGATAGGACGATCAAGGTCACATTCGTCATCATCAGTAAAGTAGTCAGACGGCAGTGGTGCTATTTCCGCTCCTGGAGTCCCGAAACCGATCGTATCCGGTTGAATCTCGACACCAGTCGATTGTCTGTTGTTGTTCGGATAAGCTGCCGAAACAAGAGCCGGCTTGGCTCCACTGAAACGGAAGCAGAATCTGCGGCTACAAAATGAATTGGACGGTGAGGATTGGTTGCCGCTGCTGCAACCTCAGCGGAAGACAAAAACGGCGATTAGAGTTTGGAAAAGAAGAGAGAGATATAATAAGGAGAAGTGGAAGACTTACAGCGGAGGAGAGAGGGAGAGAGTGATTGAAGACATTTTGTTGGATTGTGGAAGAAGAGAGACTGTGTTGAGTTCTAAAGCCAAGGCACTGCCATTAACAGACTATCTCAACAAAACCAGTACGAAATCCGAATTAATTGTTTGTTTTTAGCTGACCTGGCTTTTTGCTTTACTTTTTCACCCTTTTTTGGATTCCATTCCTATCCATATCTAATATGCAAAAAGACAAAAACGCTGTCGTTTCGCTATTTGTATTTTGTCTGTCAGCTTGCGGACGATGCAGGAAATCTTGTTGAGTTCCCAGTTGAAATTTGATAATTTGTTAATGATGATAAGTTTTAAAGGCCAATGGATTTGATAATTTGTTCTATTATTAGAAATCCAATTGAAATCTAAGTAACTGTATTTCAGATTAGGAGTGAATGAATGACAAACTATTATGGTTTTTCGGATCTCATTTTAGGTTAGTGTCACTTTTAACGATAAGGTTTTCAGTGAAGCACCTTTTAAGCACGGCCAACACTAATGCATTAGATCTCCAATAAAAATGGTGGCAATTTAAAGCAGCGTATTGTGAAGAAGCAATTGTATATCATTTTTGTGAAAAAGGAGGTGTTACTTGTAGAGGGTTTGGATTCTACTGATGCTGACATGGAGGTTTGAACTCTACAATCAACTTCAAAGATCCTAGCATTATGTATAAAAGTCAAACCAATAGAACGGGTTAACTTGACGTTGGGATGGTGTCGGTTAAAGATACTTCAACACTCAAGTTAAAATATGGAAATCGAAATAGATAAATTGACAAAAGTAAATAAGCGTAATACTCTGTTATGGTTGTTTTCACGACCTAGGCAAATGGACCACTAAAGACCCAAAAGATAGGCATAGTACCAAGAGGCCCAAAGAGCCCAACCTTTAGCTCGTTACGGCAAGCTCGTCAGGCTCCCGAGATCGCGCCATGCCAAGTCTGTCTTTAGCACATTTCCAGCCTGTGTTCATGTCAGAGTCCGCCTCAACATTTCTTCAGCTCGCATAAGCAGCTAGGTCAATGAGCTCGCACCGAACAGTATCTTGAAGAGCCAGATTCGAATCAACCTAATTTCCTGATTTTATGCCGACACCACCTCAATAGCTCCCGAGAAGCATTTAATACAACGACTATTTATTTAATGGAGAGAAGACTTTACCTTAAGCATTTAATATAGACGTAGGCGTGTGAAAAATAATTATTGTTATAGCAATAAATGCAGTATGACTTATGTTAGATTAATTGAGAATAATCATGATTTGTACTGTGTATAATACTCCATTTTATCTCCCCTTCTCTATAAATAGATGAGATTTTCATTGTAAAAACAAGCTTGAATACTAGTATTACCATCACTCTGCTGAAATCAATTCAGAGTGACCCGTGAACGTAGGCGCATTCGCCGAACCACGTAAAAATTTCTGTCTTTGCATTCTTCTTCCTCCCTTCTTCCATTATAAACTGCTTTATAATTATTGTTCATCTACCTTAACCAACATTTAACTCACTTTATTGCTATTCACCAACCATAAATTGTATTTATTACCACGATCGCAGTCTGGACCTTTGAATCTCCACGTCGACCGATTCTAAACGTTGACATCTTTTGGCACTAGAAGGAGGGCCCAACAGCGATTTCGTAATTTCTTTTTTTGATAATTTCTCCTTAACTGCTTACATTTCACCAAATTGCAATGGCTAGGACAAGAATGACTAGAAGCGTTGGTGTGGTAGATGGGCAACCTGAGGGCCAGGAGGACCAACAAAGCACCCTGCCTTCCAGAAAAGAAGTCGTTCAAGAATGGCAATGACGTCAATGAGCTCTTAAAGATACGGTGAGACAATTGACTGAAACAGTAAAGACACTAGTAGATGTCCAAGCCCAAGCAGCGCAGAGGCAGATGGAGGTCGCACCCCCCACAAGGACTCACCCGCAGCTCACAGAGGAAATCCCAATCCCGGAGGGGGGAGCTAGCAAGGAGAGGTTGTTATTTGAAGAGTCCATCCGCTCCTCGAGTTTGAACCTGAGAAGGGACGGACGGCGAACCCAGGAAAGTGAAGCCTCACCTCACCCCACAGACTTAAAGGTGAGGGTGAGTCGTGATGGTGACCGGCATGTAGAAGTTAGTCATGGGCACGAGCAAGCTCACGAACATCGTGGTGATTATGAACTCGAGCCGTGAAGGATCTCATGACGGGTAGAAAATTTTGATTGGATGTGTAGGTCGTGAGATTGCCATTCGGGTGAGCAAGAAAGTACCAGCAGACGAAGTCACGTCAGGCGATCTGAGTTTCAGGATCCCATGATAGAAGAATTGCTGCAGAGGGTCCAACAACTAGAGGCCCGACCTGGACCCCAAAGCCAGGAAGAGCAGAATGATGATAGGGTCTCATTTACCAGAGAGATCGAGACAGAGCCTCTACCACTCAAGTTCAAACTCTCGAACATCTTGTCTTATAACGGAAGAAGTGACTCTTATGACCAGCTGGACACGTTCAATATATAAATGGACATCCAGACAAGCAACCCATTAGTAAAGTGTCCAGTCTTCCCAGCCACCATGGGGGATGCCTCGCGAGCTTGGTTCAAAAGTCTCCCAGCCCGCAACATAGGGAGCTGGAAGGAGTGTTAACAGAAATTCCTCAATCAGTACAAAGCACTAAGGAAGCAGCTCGCGCCTCCGTGCCACCTCGCTACGATATTTCAGAGGCAGAACGAGTCCCTGAAGGATTATATAGCCCGATTCAGGGAAAAGGTGAGCAATGTCGAGGCACCCTCAGATGAGAGCGTCCTAACCGCAATCTCAGTAGGGCTCAAAAATGACGGAAAGCTTTATGAAAACATCTACAAGTTCTCAGTAAAAGACCTAGGTGAATTTTACGAACGGGCTGCCAAAGAAATAAGGTGAGAGGAGGCTTTTAGACTGAAAAGCCCAGCAACCAGTGAGGTGAAGCAAGTAGTTCCTACCAGGGGAAGAGAAAAGGCAACAGCGGGGATAAGAGCGGCGAACAAAGACATCGCTCTGCTAATGTGGTGGCGAAGCGAGCTAGGCTTGAGCTGAAAAGGGAACAACCTCAGCATCGAGGCCGGTATGGAAATTACAGCGTCCTGTTAGACTCGCAGGACCGGATCTTCGCCACAGAGAGAAATAGAGAGAACTTCGGGAAGCCCAACCCCACTGGAGTTCCGAACAGGCTCCGAGACCTGAGAAAGTTCTATGCCTATCACAACGAAACTGGGCACAATACCTCAGATTGCTAGTTACTGAAGGACGCCATCGAAGAACTTATCAGACGAGGTCGCCTGGGGAGTATATAGTGCGATCTGCAGGTCGACAACCTTAATCGTAGTGTCCTCAACCCCAACACCAACCACCAGCACAGCAACGCCCCAACGAGCTCTTGAGCAAGAGCATGAACCTGTGGTAAGAACTATCTTTACCATTCATGGTGGTCCTCATATCGTAGGTACATCTAATAAGTCGCACCAAAGATACGTAAGAGAGGTCAACCACACCTTGTTTGCAAGTTATAAAGAAGTAAAGGGACTTGTAAAAAAAAGCGAGGGTGACCTTAGATGACATCGTGTTCAATGAAGAGGACGCAATGGGTGTCTGCCGGCCCCGTAATGACGCTCTAGTCATCCGAGCCAAAATCAGCAACGCTGAGGTGCGACGGATTATGATAGACATCGAGAGTTCGGTCAATGTAATGTACAGAGACTGCTTCGACTAGATGGGGCCAGGAGCCGAGCAGCTGATGCCTTCCTAGGAGCCTCTTTATGATATCATTGGAGATGCAGTGACACCAGTGGGCCAAATTAGATTAGCACTCACCCTCAAGGAACCAGGTCGACAAGCCACTATACTCGCAAACTTCCTGATCATCGATTGCCCCTTAACATACAATGTGGTCCTGGGGCGACCTTCGATGAACGACTTGGACATAGTAACCTCCATCAAGACGCTCACAGTTAAATTCCTAACTCCTAATGGGATAGGGTGTGTCCGAGGAGAACAGCACCTGGCCAGACGCTGTTACAAGGACGTCGTAAAAATGAGGGTCAAAGGGAAGAAGGTAAATGTAGTTTCAGGTGGCGAGCCACAAGCTATAACAGAGAAATGAGTGAGCCACGACCTCGACCCTCGCAAGGTGGACAAGGATCGGGCCACGAGACGCGTTGAAAAACTGGAAGATGTACAGGTCAGTGATGTAGATCCCGAGAAGTGCTTGAAACTAGGACGAGACCTAACCCCAGATGTCAGAACCCAGCTCGCTGACTTCTTAAAGGCAAACCTGGACGTTTTTGCGTAGAACCATGAAGTTGTAGTGGGGATAGATCTTGAAGTCATATGTCACAAACTGAATATAGATCCTCACCATAAGGCAGTTCGCCAGAAAAGAGAGCCGATGACACCAGAAAGGTACGCTGCCCTGAAGGAGGAGGTAGAAAAACTGTTAGCCAACAAGTTCATCGGTGAAGCCTACTATCTTGTCTGGGTGGTCAATCCAGTCCTCATAAAGAAAAAGAATGGAAAATGGAGAACTTGCATCGACTTCACCGACTTAAATAAGGTCTGCCCTAAGGATAGCTTCCCACTGCTTATGATTGATCAGCTTGTAGACGCGACAGCCGGGCACTAGCTCCTAAGTTTTATGGACGCCTATTCGGACTACAATCAAATCCCAACGAGCCCAGAAGACGAGGAGCATACATCATTTGTCACTAACCGAGGCATGTATTGTTACAAGGTAATGCCTTTCGGATTGAAGAACGCAAGGGTGGCCTACCAACGTCTGGTCAATTCAATATTCAGGAGCAAATTGGGAAGACCATGGAAGTGTACGTGAATGACATGTTGGTAAAATCCAAACAGATGGCAGATCATGTCCGCGACCTGAACGAGACCTTCCAAATCTTGAGGAATTACTAGATGAAATTGAACCCACTAAAGTGTGCCTTTGGAGTGGCGTCTGACAAGTTCCTTTGTTTCATGGTGAACAGCAGAGGAATCGAGGCCAATCCCGAGAAAATTAGGACGCTAATTGAGATGAGATCCCCAGCTCGGGTTATAGACATCTAAAGCCTCAACGGTTAGGTCGTGGCCCTCAGCGGGTTCCTTTCAAAGGCTACGGACAAATGTATCCCTTTCTTCGAGGCACTAAAGAAGGCGAAGAATTTCGATTGGACCGAGCAATGCGAGGTGGCATTCCAACAGCTAAAGGAGTATATGGGCCGAGCTCCCCTCCTGTCTAAGCCAAAAGAAAGAGAGAAACTCTTCTTGTATTTGAGGATATCTGAGTATGCGTTGAGCGCCGCCCTAGTGAGAGAAGAAGAGAATATGCAACTGTCCATGTACTATATCAGTAAAAGACTGGTCGATGCAGAAATCAGGTATTCACAGATGGAGAAGTTGGCATATTGCCTAGTAATCGCGTCAAGAAAACTACGTCCATATTTTCAGGCTCATTAAATCGAAGTCTTCACACAATACCCACTCAAGCAAATCCTTCAAAAGTCGGATACATCGGGCCAACTATTAAAATGGGCTGTGGAGCTTGCGCAATTCGACATTGAATACAAACCCAGAACGACAATCAAGGCCTAGGCCCTAGCGGAGTTCATCGCCGAATTCACCGGACCTGCAGAAGAACAAGCTGAAACTGTAGCTGACCCAACCTGGGAGTTATACGTGGATGGATCCTCCAATGAGTACAAGTCGGGGGCTGGAGTGCTGCTGATTAGCCCAAAAGGTCACAAGATACTCTACGCTTTGAGGTTCAGATTCCAGGCCACCAATAATGAAGTAGAATACGAGGCACTACTCGCCAGACTTCGCCTAGTAAAGGAAATACGAGCTAAACAAATAAAGGTTTTAAGTGACTCTCAGCTCGTGATGTGCCATGTTTGAGGGGACTACCAAACCAAAGGACCTAAGATGGCTGAATATCTCTAAAAGGCCAAAGAGTTGCTGAGAACATTCTAAAGGTTTAAGGTTAATCAAATCTCATGAGTTTAGAACTCCTACGCAGATGCACTAGCTCACTTAGCAACCGTCCAAGATGCAGATTTCTTGGGAATCATTCCAGTAGAGCTCTTGCCAACTCCAAGCGTAAGAAGAAAAGAGGTGTTGATGACTATAGACATCTATCCTGACTCCTGGATGAACCCAATACTCAATTACTTGCAAGAAAGGAAGCTACCAAGCGACAAACTGGAGGCACGTCACTTGCGAGCTAGGGTAGCTCGTTACTGCGTCTACGATGATATGCTGTATAAGAAGGCTTTTCGGTTTCACTTCTGCGATGCATTGATGGCCAGAATTGCGAGGTCGTGCTAAGAGACATACACGTTGGCTATTATGGAAATCATGCTGGGGGGCTATCTCTAGCTCAAAAAGCACTCCGGTAGGGGTTTTATTGGCCGAGCATGAAACAAGATGTCATCAACCTAGTCAAGAAATGCGACAAGTGTCAGAGGTTCGTCAAAGTACCACGAGCTCCACCAGCCTATCTTCAGTAAATGGTGAGCCCGTGGCCCTTCGCGATTTGAGGAATGGACCTGACCGGACCTTTGCCAATAGCTCGAGGAATATGTAAGCATGCGGTTGTTGCCGTGAACTACTTCACCAAGTGGGCCGAGGCTAAGGAGCTAGCGAAAATTTCCACCACGAAGATAGAAAAATTTGTGTGGAACAACATCATATGCAGGTTTGGAGTTTCTCAACAGCTCGTGACGAACAACGAGACGCAGTTCACCAGTAAGCAGTTCATCGATTTTTGCAACGAGCTCGGGATAGTGAAGAGCTTTTCAATCGTGGACCACCCTTAAGCCAACGGTCAGGTCGAAGCTGTAAACAAAATCATCAAGCAGACTTTAAAGACCAAGCTGGAAGCAAAGAATAGGGCTTGTGTAGATTAACTACAGAAAGTACTCTAGGCTTACAAAACAATAACTCGCAACTCCATTGATGAAACCTTATTCTCAATGGTGTACGAGTTCGAAGCTATGATCCCTGCAGAATTCAAAGTTACCAGCCAACGGAGAGCATCATTTCGACCTGAAGACAATGACCAGTTACTCGCTACAACCTTGGATCTATTTGAGGAAGCAAGGGAGACAGCTCGCATGAGGGTGGTAGTCTACCAGCAGAGGGTCACCAGATACTACAACAAAAAAGTCCAAGCTTGAAGCTACAAGGCCGGCGACCTAGTCCTGCCACAGATCCTTCCCACAGCTCACAAAACCAGTGACTAAACACTCAATCCGAACTGGAAAAGCCCTTAGCTCATCAAGGAAAACCTGGGGAATAAAGCCTACCACTTGACCAACATGGATGGATTCGAATTACCACGTGCTTGGAACGCAGAGCATCTTCGTCTCTATTACACTTAAAACTGTCAGCTCGCTCTAGAACCCTTGTATTTAATTCACCTTGCTAATTGTCAGTAAAGTGATTTCACTTGTTTTGCTGTTGTACATGATATATGTAGTGCAGAGAGCGAGCTAATTCAGTAATCGAAGATTTATTGTAATGAAGTGCAATGGCTATCACAATTTGTCTAATGCAAAACGAGTTATTATTTATTACCTTCCGAGGAATGCTTTCTTAATCAACAGACAATTATTTATCCCAGAAAAAATGCTCGAACGACAAGCAGATTGTTATTTTACTCGTACGTCCACCTTTATCATATATGCTTAGAAAGGCGCTTTCGCGGTTAATCCTAAATACTTATTATGCCATGGGAACTCATCTCCGCGATCTACGGGCTGATATATTTTATACGACGTAATGACTATCTACGGTCTGCAAGCTATCTTCGCCCACATTTTGATTGACGGGTTATTATTACCAACGCTTCGACAGCGCCTTCGCGATCAGCAAGTCATTATCTTTTATTATTTGCAAGGCATCTATATTTTCGATAACTTACAATTTTCACACCCCGAAGGCACTACCTGTGGAAGGAGTAGCTCTCGAGGCACTCTGGAAGGTATTGCCTGAAGAGGTATTTATTACATGCTCCCTTGAAGGAGATTGTCTGTGGAAGGGGGAGCTATCCAGATGTTACCAGTGGAAGGGACTGCCATCCGTGCGCTTTAGAAGGAACTATCTGGGAACTATTTAATTACTGCGCTTTAGAAGGTGATTGTCTATGGAAAGAGTTGTAATAAGGGTCTCGCCTGTGGAAAGGGTCGTTATCTAGACACCCTGGAAGGTGCCACCAAGGACTCGCTGTCAACACACTAAAGGTCTCACCTGCGGAAGGGGTTGTGTCATATACACCCCGAAGGGTATCACCAGAGACCTCCAACAAAAGAGCTCGCAAAATGTGCCACCTACGAACTGCCATCAATAACCTCGCAAAATGTGCGACCTGCAAGCTGCTACCAAAGAGCTGGCAAAAGGAGCGACCTGCGAGCTGACCTCGCAAGATAAGCTGCCCGTACTAGAAGCTGCCTGTGGTCAAACAATTTCACGAGAGGAGCTGCCCGTGTTGGGAGCTACTTGTGATCATGAACGTATGGTCTCGCGAGAGAAGCTGCCCATGCTAGGAGCTGCCTGTGATCGTAAACATACGACCTCGTGAGAAAAGCTACCCGTATTGGGAGCTGCCTGTGAATCACGAATCGATACTTGCAAAAATTGCTTTAACGACCTGAAACCATCAAAGTTCGGAAAAATGCTTCGACAGCTCGTGAAACCTCATCATTCCACGAGCTGTAAGTACTTATTCATTTATCTAAAATGTGTGACTGAATTGGTTCAGGTTAAATGCTTACGAGCTAATGTGCTATCATAATTGTGGTATGCTTACTAACAACTTTTAATAACAACTCGTTATTTATCAATATGTATTTATTTGCCATCTTCGCTATGCATGTTTTATACTTAGCCAAAAAATTAAAAGCAAATTGCAGGAAAAATTTATCCCGACCTTCGAAATCGCTATCCAATACAAAAATTAAAAAGAATAAAATCCTCACGAATGAGGAAAAGTTCAATGATTACAAACTAAATAAAAGAGAACTGAAGTTTTGGCTAAGTATGGACAGGCGTTTCTGAGGAAGACTGATCCAATGGGGCCTCTACTGGAGTCTCTGCAATAGGAGGATCGTGGGAGGCTAAAGGTCCTTTAGGAGCTGGAGTTGGATCTGATGGAAGACCTTAAGGAGTTGCTGACTGAGTGGTTGGAGGAGTTGAGGAAATGTCGCCCTGTTGAGCGTTCTGGACGCTAGCAACGTGTTCCGTGAACAACTGGATGGCATTAACCGCCACCGACCTAAAAAATGAAAAGTTTATGTCTGGATGATGTAGCTAGAGCGTATATAAGAACGCATTCTCGGTCTCTACGGCGACGCCCTTTCACTCTAGAGCGATGTGCCCCTCAATCTGGGCGATCTCTTCCCGTGCCCCAGCAAGCTCTTCCTTGAATGCAGTCGCCTCCTACTGCTGTAGGTTAACTTGCTTTTTTGCGGCATCAGCTTTCTTCTCAGCAGCTCCAGCTCGCGCCGTGGCAGCGTTCAGCTTGCCCTTGACTTTCGCCAACTCTTATTCGATCTTGCTGACTTTGGAAGTCGTTGCCTCACAACGAGCTGCTTCACGAGAGAAGGCTTCGTCAGTATCTTTAAGTTTGCCCTCTAGTTTTTGATACTCTTCTTGGAGGAAGTTCACTTCGTCCTGCAGTCTCCTCCTCTCGGTCTCAAATTCCTCCTCAGTGACTCTGAAAGCGGTCCTCTCGCTCTGCTACACTTCGACCTCCTTCATCAATTTCATCAATGTCATGCTTATCTGAAAAGGAAACAACGATAAAGCTCGAACCAAAAATACCAAATAAAGGTAGACGAGTCCGGAGCTTACCAATGTCAAGTGGCGAGCCACATAAAATGCCAACCTCGGGCCTACATGGTCCTCCCTTTGGAGCTTCGGGGCGTGGTTCGCTAGGGCTCACGGTATAAGGTTCATAAAATCATCAAAGTATCGCATCTCCATTACCATCTCAGCCCGTTCCTTGGGGTCCTTGAATGACTCCCCCTCCAACTACTCAGATCACCCCGAGGCCTAGATGCTTAGGTCCTTCCCAATGACAACCGACCTCGACGACCTTCAGGCGTTTGGGCGTTGGGGGCTCAGCTATGCCCTTCCCTTTATCCCTGGCTGTGGGCTCGGGCTCCGAAGCAGTCGAGCTCCCCCTAGCTGGAGCTTTGGTTTTCTTAGTTGCAGAAGGACTCGCCTTTTTCTACCCCTTTTGCTTGGGGGCTCGTTTCTCAGGGGCAGCAGTTGTCTCAAGCTGAGAAGCAACGGCATCGGCGAGCTCCGAAGGCACCTGCTGAACAATATATGCTAAAGAGTCATCTACGATCACGACCTCCGACTGTGTAGGCCTAGGCACAGCGCAGATCGGAGGTACAGCTAAGGCCAGTCTCTACATTTCGTCGAAGGAAGCGCTTGTGGTTAGGCTCGAACTATGTTTTGGAGGAGGCTTGGACTCGAAAGCTGAAGGAAGATAAAAAACTGAAGCGCCACATTGTTTCCACGGATTCTAAGATCGTGGTGTATATTCAGATACGGGTCGTCGAGCCATGGCACAAGACCGTAAGATCGCAATTCGGAGCCCGAAAGGAATAGGTTGTCGTTATCGCCTCTAATCGCGGTAAAAATTTCCAAGGCCGCGGTCTCCTCCTTAGTAGGTCTGAACCTACTGGTAGAAACTTCTGCAGAACAGAACGAGCTCGTTAAAATAAATAAATAAATAAAAGAACAAAAAAAAAAAAGAGAAAAGAGGCGGGCAGGTTTTTACGAGCTAAATCCGTGCCTACCTAGGGTCAAAACAAACGAGAAGTTCTATAAGTTATGAATAGAAAGACAAGAAACAAAAATCCAGTAGGATTTGTAGTCTCCCACATTGAACTTAATACTGCTCTTGGGCAGGTATTGTTTGAAACGGAATTACGGGCTAAAATGAAGTATAGCCCGTCCCTCTGCTCGGCTTGGCAACCATGAGTCCCCTTAAAGCTATATAGGTTGCGAAAGACGCAAGGGCTAGGAGGGTCAAGCCCATGCCTAATCAAGGCAGTAGCTAAGGAGGTTAGTTGAGCATAGGAGTTCGGGGTTAATTGAAAAGGAGCTAACTTTAAGTCGTTCAGTAGATCTATGAGGTAACTGTGAACTGGGAACCTGAACCCATACTCTATATGCTCACGGCTTATGGCAATGAAACCTCTGGGCAGATAGGCCGCGTGGTCATGCATATGTGCGACGTTAGCACGACATCCCAAAGGGAAATCAAATTCCCGAGCCAAAGCCTTCAATGCTTGGAAGCCTAAGCTAGAAGCAAAGCGGAAGAAAGGCACTCGAGCTGCTCTCCCTTCGCTCAAAGGTCGAGATGTCGAGGGCCCAACTCACCCTTGGGCTCCTCCGCGACCTCGCCACTTTGGGAGATCAAGCCCTGGGTAGCCCTAACATGCTGCTCTACTTATCCCTCGGAAGTGGAAGCCTCGTAGCAGACCTGACAACCGCTGCACGAACGACCTGACATCTACAAAACAAAAAGAGTGGCATCAAAACGCTAAAAAGTATACTGACCTTAGCGAGCTAAAGAATTCCTAAGTCTATTTCCCTATGTGTCAAGTTGCGCGCCCTACTGCTAAAAGTGGTGGGGGCTCAAAATGCATGCCCATCAGGTAAAAATCCCTAAAAACCTACAATGATAATTCTATTGCTGTAAAAATTTTATCAAACAGTTCGAAGACAAACCTTGTTAAGCACAAGTACCCAAACCATACCAACAAGTGACAGAGGCTACAAACAGTCAAAATAAAGGCCACAAATAGCATGTACAGTATCTAATCACAAGCAATAGAGTCTCATTAACAGGCAGCAAAGACTACAAGTCTCAGACTCATCCCCAAAGATGGCAAGGAACTTTCAAAGCAACACATAAAACATTCGAAGCACAATATGCGAAAACAAGATTCAAAGCCAGCAAGCAAGCCAGAAAGCGAAATACATGCTAAAAATCCAAGACAACCAACAGAGTGCAAAAATCAGTTCGAGAGACTTACTGTGAATGCTCGTCTGCTGAAGAAAAAGCCTAGGCATCGAATGTTGAGTATAAAGAAAGTTGTCTTGAGAATGAGAAAGATAAGAGGAAGAAAGTGTCGAGGAAGAAATTTGGCAGAATTTTGTCTTGAGGAAGCAAAAGTTAAAAATGAAACTGGAAGAACGCCTGGCTTATATAGGCTCGGGTCCCAACCCCCTAGCCGTTCGATCAAGTGAAAAGGGTAACCGCCACAAATCTAACAGTCTAGCACGAGCTTTAGTCCTTTGTCATCATGCACTGTCAGTTACAAGACATGAATATTAAATGCACACAGCCCGAGACGTGCTTACGGTTCCAATGACTGTGTGATCGCCACGTCTCAAAAGTAACGGATCAGCAATTGAAAAGACACCTCTCAGGCTCACAAACAGTTATTTGAATCAGTATAATCAGCTCTCGGTCCGCAGACAGCACTAGAAGCTGAGGGGCTAGTGTTATGGTCGTTTTCACGACCTAGGCAAATGAACTACTAAAAGCTCAAAAGATAGACACAATACCAAGAGGCCCAAGGAACCCAACCCTTAGCTTGCTACGGCGAGCTCGCCGGGATTTCGAGATCGCGCTATGCCAAGTCTATCTTTAGCACATTTCCAGCCCGTGTTCATGTCAGAATCCGCCTCAGCATCTCTTCAGCTCGCATAAGCAGCCAGATCGATGAGCTCGCGCTAACAGTACCTTGAAGAGCTAGCATCGGATCAACTTAATCTCCTGATTTTACGCCGGCACTACCTCAACAGCTTCTGAGAAGCATTTAATGCGGCGACTATTCATTTAATTAAGAGAAGACTTTACTTGAAACATTTAATACAAACGTGGGCGTGTGTAGAATAATCATTATTATAGCAATAAATGTAGTATGACTTATGTCAGATTAGCTGAGAATAATCATGATTTGTACAGTATATAACACTCCATTGTATCTTCTCTTCTCCATAAATAGATGAGATTTTCATTGTAAAAATAAGCTTGAATACTAGTATTACCGTCACTCTGTCGAAATCAATTCAAAGTGATCCATGGACGTAAGTGCATTCGCCAAACCACGTAAAAAATCATGTCTTTGCATTCTTCTTCGCTCATTCTTCCATTAGAAATTGCTTTATAATTATTATTCATTTACCTTAACCAACATTTAACTCTCTTTATTGCTATTCACCAACCTTAAACTGTATTTATTACCATTTATTACCACGATCGCAGTTTGGGCCTTTGGATCTCCACGTCAACCGATTCCGAATGTCGACATACTCGAAGTTTACAATGATGTCATGCAACTAGTATAGAGTATATGATTACGCTGATTAGTAAGAGGGTTGCTGAGTAGAATAGTTATTGTCTGTTGCACGACGGTATGGATGTTGATGATGCTAACTGAGAGTGTGAGAGTGACGTTGTGGTGAATATTATGTGTCTATCTTTTACAAGTGGAGCGAGAGTCATTAGAGATGAGGTAAGGTAGCGGAATCAAGAGATCCGTTTCCTTGATCCATGTGATCCATGCCTTTGCATTCATGGGGAATCTCCTCTTAAAACTGATCGCCCCCTATGTATTGCTTGCGTTAGTTATCTCCTCTTTTAATATGGTCAAATAATATTAAAGGAGTCTGAGCTGTCTGACTGTTGCTTTAGGTCGTAAGCCCCTGGGTTCTAGGCTTCACTTGGAGTGAATCAACTTACTGGCCTAACAATTGGGCTGCTATTCTGGGCCATTCAACTTATTTGTTTCTTGGGCTCATATGGAGTTGATTTTTAGTATTACATTACTTATGCACAGTAATAATTAGTGAAAGCGTACATGTTAGTCAAAACATTATTTCATTGGCAAATGACATTACGTGGTAAATTGTTAATTTAAGGATGGCATAATAGCATTGATAGGTGAAGGTTAATTTAAGAACTTTTATTAATCATATTCCTTCTAAATTAATTCGAACATTATAAGCCAAAGAGCAATTATCTTGTTTAAGATTAGTTCATACTGAAAACATATTATGACAGTACATAAATATGAAAATAGGTAGTGAAACAATTGTTTTGTCTTCTGTTGGTCAAATTTATTTACAAGGCCTTGGTTTATATGAATTATAGAGCAATTTTCACCTTCGTTAGAATCAATCTATAGTGCCATCATTCGATAAACTATTTGCCTTTTAATGTTAACATGCCACTAAGTACAATTGTTTGTCTAAAGTGTGCCCCATTCAGGACTTGCCACCATCTGTAACCTTTGAGTAAAACCCCATGCTTTGTGAAAGTGGTACAGAATTTGCTTCGTCATGTTGCAATCTCGGCCCAAAATAACATACAAAAGTGAGCTGAGCTGTGGTTTATCTAAAGCAACTCTAGCTGTGATGCCAAAAATTTTACTTTAATTTTGCACCATATGTTGATAGCATAAGTGAATAAATCAGTGTAAGGAAACATCTAAAAACAAATTCGATTGCTTTTGGCTGATGCCAATCATCGAATATTTATATCCAGGGTGATTAACCATGTTTATAATACGAAATTTTGTGAACTTGATGTATAATTTAGTCTAGCTCATATTTGTATCCAGGGTGTGGATTAGAGAATAAAGACCCCTTGCTCCAGCTTTACTGTGTGTTTGAGTGAGCAATGATGAAAAGAATTGTATATACTTATAGTCTGAATCCTTGTAATGTGTTGTTTTGAGAGTGATAGAAAACAGAACTTTGTTTCTGTTGATCTTTGGTTTAATAATTTTGTAAGTTCAAATCCTGAATTTTGATTGAAAGAATAAGGTTGATATTGCTTTCTAATTAATAGTCGTGGTTTATTATTAAGGTTTGGTTACCTTAATGTTATCCATCATTAACAACCTTAAATTATTATTATTATTTTTTAGTGTTTGGTATATGGTATTGTATGGTTACTTGGAAAGTGAGACAAACTCAACTTCAGTTTGTTAACTAACAATGTGTGTAGTAATGGATCGTCAAAGCTTTGTTGCCTGATGGAGCAGGGAGGAGAAATGAGGAGTGGGCTGCCACCTTTAAATAACAATAATGAAGCCTCTTTCACTAATGACACTGGCCTTTTGTGCACTTTTTGTTTGAACCACAAACCCAAGCCCACCAACTTGACCACGCTCAAAATCAAACACTCAACTTGACTACATCAAAGCCCATTCTATCACACATAGGAGCTCAAAACAAAACTGAATCTTCTTTTGAGGGTTTTTTTTAGAAGACTTGATTTTTACAACTTCATTGTCATCATAAGAGATCTATCAAACAGCCATTGAATTTAATTGAGTATATGTGAAATAGTTGCTTGTCCAAGAAAACCTGCTTATAAGAGTCTTGAAAATTTCTCCCCCAAAAAAACTCATTTTTTTCATAACTTAAACCCTTTTCCTTTGCAATTAAAGAAGAAAAACAAAAAAGGTCTAAGAGCAAGATTCTACTTTCACATATTTTTCAACATTGCCTTGGACAGCACTCACGAAATGGAAAAAGAAATAAAGCCGAGTACCAAAAGCTGCCTAGCAATAAGGGGTCTACACTCTAAAAAGCCCACTCACCTAACCAAAATCTTTGCCTTATCTGTTGCTTTTTTCCCATTTGTTTTTCTTTTGTTTTAGATTCTATGCACACTTGTTCATAGGCCCCGAAACAAAAAGACCTCTCTCTTTCCTACTCTCTAAAGTATACATGTCAACTTATGAAAGCCACCATATTCAAGTGTGTCTGTTTCCTGTCACTTTTTGAACACATTTTACACAAACTTGCCTATCCCACTTCTTTTGGGAATACAATTGGCCTCTCTGTGATCCCCATGTGATCATCTTCTGATTCATCTTTCGTTTGATTTTTGCATTGCCATCATAATTCTAGGATTGTTCCATATTCTTTTATTATGTTAGTAATAAAAATTATGCGAATCAAAATCTTACAGTTTTAATATTATATTAAAAATCACCAAATTTAAAAATGTAAATTTTTAAATAAGTGTTTAAATATAGTATTATTTTATGAGATTAGAGACACCGACACTCGTATAAAAAGAAATATATCATTTAAGTTAGTGTTTAAGTGTTTCTAAATTTGATGTTTTTGGAGTATAATGTCCCAAAGCAATTAATTTGTCTTGGATTTTATAAAACAAAAATGGAGGTTTAGAAACAAAATGCACATCAAAAGAAACCCAGCTACACATACCAAGATGCATGTCTTTACAGTTATAGAGCACCACAAAACAAATCCACTTTTTCTTTCTTGTACAAGATTTGTTACCTACTCGGTTGGTGCTGGTTTCGAGATAAGACTTTGAAAAGCTTGAGGTTTTTAATCAAATAACAAAATCACATGCACATCCATTGATCGGACGGCATTTGCAATTCCAGCTCAAGGTGGTGGGCCCCACACTAGCTGGCCACCGTAGCCCTAAAAAGTTGAAAATCATATCATACACTTTTAACTCGTTTTTCTTTGTTTTACATCTTCTCCACCGCTTGATTACCGACATGCTCTACTTCTCTACTTTTTAACCAGGTGTGAAATTTGACTGGCAGATATTTGGTGACATAAACAACCTTTTGTCACCAATCAACCTTTGCCTTGTCTTTTAGTGTCAGGCAAGTAATTAAAGTGAAATCATATTAAATATAAAATAATTAAATAAAACCTGCGGTAACTGTCAGCCATGAAAGGTTGAAATCATATTAAATATAAAATAATTAAATACAAATGCATTAACTTTCAGCCTTGAAAGGATGTTACTGATAATTTTTGAGATGTTTATCTTTACTTGATAATTATAACCATTTAACTTATTTTAATAACTATCCTTATAATCAAATATAATTTATGAATAAAGTTATGCACATAGAAAGCTAATCTAAATCTTGTATGTAAATATGACATATAATAGAACCCAACTAAAATTCAATGAGGGAGATATATATTTGTTAAATTTACACCTTTGAGGTACTGCTCATTAGTATAAAGAGCAGAGGGGTGCAGTGCACCTGGGTTGGGTTGTGTACGCTGGTGATGATTTCATAACAAGACTACGCAAAAGTTAGGGGGTCTTTGAAGAGTACCATATTGTTCAGGGAAACAAATCATTAAGTATGTGTAGGCATTATGTGCTTTGTAGCGTTCTTCAAGAGTTATCCTTACCCAAAATTAAGTGCAAGTTGTGCTGTGCTCCTTATTTTATATCCATAGAAGTTTCAAGTTGATAAGAACCAAATGTGTAATGATAAGAACCAAATATGTAATATGCGTTGGGCATGTTGTGCCATTCAGCCACACAAATAAAAATACATGTCCCATACTGTTGCCTCATGTCTTTCCCATTTACTCTAAATTTATTTGCCAACCCCCATATTCAATAAGCAATTTGTACATATTTTCTCGTAATATCATTCCTGGAGGATCAAGAATTGTTTCTTTAATTAATTTGTTATGTTCTTTTGATAATATTGTTGGAAGTTATATTTTCAGTCATATATATATGTATGTACGTGTATGTGTCTGTGAAATTGGAAGTTTTATTTTTGGTCATATATGTATGAATGTATGAGTATATTTATGTCTGTGAACTTGAAATCAGCAGAGAAGTGTCCGTATATATAAATATATACTGTGGTTGCTTTCTATGATACCTTTACTTACGTGCGGGCATACAGTTAGCACATCTTTTGATGAAAATAGAGGAATGGGAATTGAGATGTACAATGGATCCAGCTATAAAAGAGGCAAAAGATGCAACAATCAAAGTGACATGCTAGCAGGGATGTATTTGAGATATCATCAGGAAACAAAAACAAATTTTTAAGAGAAAAGCACAAGGACATCAAGACATATGCCATGCATCCGTTGCATTATTGAGAAAAACTGAAAACGTATTCTGAAAACTGGAGACAGACAAAAGGATGATATCATGATTGTGACAATCCCCAAAAATTTTAAATACTTGTAAACCTTTTTGTGGAAAAGATCCTCAACGTTTTACGAGTTTTGTTACCAATTATTGGTAGCTTCATCATAGAATACTAGTTCATTTCCAGTCGGGATAGTTGCATCATTTTTCAGTCTGAATAAGTCGTGTAACACGGTATATAGGTCATGTGACCGATTGTTCAGATAATATTGTCTGTATAATTAGACATATAAGTTATCATGTATGACCAATTGTTTAGACAACATTGTCCAAACTGTTATCTAAACAATTGGTCATATAGAAGACGTATAAAAATCATACTTTTGTGAATTGTGATGGAAGAGGTTATTTTAGAAAGCTTAGTGACTGGAGAAGAGTAGAGCGGTTTCTATTGAATTAACGGTCCAAATTGTTGAAGAACGAGCTTTTGTCAGAAATGCCTTCTTGGGTCGGAAGCAAAGAGATGTTTTTTGAACCTTATTTAAAAAAAAAAAAAAAAGAAAAGAAAGAAAATATCATTTCATCCCTATATTTTAAAAAATTGATCATTTTTAACTATACGTTGAAAATGCATCAAATTTTCCATAAAATTTCAAAAATGCATCAAATCAACACCTTCCGTTAATTAATTAATAGTCAAATCAAACAGATAGCATGGTGGGCTGAGGTAATTTTGTCATTTGAATTACAATTCCAAAATCTTGACATGTGTACGAATCTAGTAATAGGAAAAAATTTTAAAAAAATAAACTCAAAATTAAAAAAAAAAAAAAAACTATTGAGAAAAAGAGAGAGAGAGAGAGAGAGAGAGAGAAAATTTAGAAGTTGGAAGATTTTCAACTTGAACTCATATCTTTAACTTAAAGATCTAGGTTTCTAATTAATAAAAAAGCAGAATTTAAAAATAAAATAAAACACATCTACATTCAATTACACAAACACATCCATGGTCCAACCACCACCTTTATCCTCTCCTTCCGCCTCTACCTCTCCCCCTCCATGGTTGTTGTAACCCTCATAGCCCTCGGTAATTTGTCCCCTAACGTCTTCTCCTCCCTCCTCTCCTTTCACTCTGGCCATTGCCACACTAGCCATGCATCTCCTTCTCTTCTCAGTTTTTAGTAGTCACCACACTCTCTTCTCATGCTCATCCTTTTCTCCACCAAAAACCCTTTTCTAGCAACACATCTCTAGGTTTAGGGTACGGACCCAAATAAAGTTTTAGGTTCAAAGTAGATTGACCATAGATCATCATCAATCCAGATATCAATATGGGTTTGAAGTTGTTTGAACCTAAATCATCATACGAGTTCGATTTTGGTTGATTGAGTGGTGGTGTTGGATATGCTAACGATTAAGTGTGGTGGTGGTGATAGTCTTTAGTCAACGATGGAGGTTGTTAGCCATGGAGATTCACTAACTCTATTAGGTAGAAATCCAATCTGGATCTCCACCTGATTGAGTATATGTAAATATTTTAATGAGATATTATGAAACCCCCCACCCCCTCCCTCTTCCCCGAAAAGCAAAATAATGAAGAATCACACCCTTTTTTTTTATTAGGTAAACTACGTTCTACTGTCAAAAAAACCAACCGGTGTTAACATTTAAAGATAAAATGGTAATTTAATAAAATAACTAAAATTTTTAAATGAGAAAAGTTGTTAAAAAATTTAAAAAAAAAACTGAAAATTAAAAAATAAAATTTTTTCTTAAATTAAAAAAAAAAAAATCTCATACGACTTTCCATTGCAAAACTAGAAATTCTAGGTTGCCAATGGAAACCACTCATCATCCCCTAAACCCAAAATTATCATCTCTTCATCAATTCAACACATCAATCCCCAAATCCTAAACACAAAACAAATCACAAAACATCACCCAAAATTGATGGAATCAACATCACAAACAGATCACAAATAACAATCTCAAAATACCAAAACAATTAAAAAAAGATAAAATCAAAATCCAATCAACTAAAAACAACCCCAAAAAAACTACAATCAACCCAACCTTGAAACCCGTTTTTGGGTTCAAATCGAACCCAGAATTAGGTTCCATTCGAACCAAAAATTGGGTTTTTTTGGTTCGAATGAAACTAAGAAACTGGGTTCAAGAAACTGGGAAGAAAAAGAAGAAGAAGGAGAAGAGAGGGTGGAGAGAGATGGAAGATATTCGTGTGAATTAGGTTTAGGTATATTTTTTTTTAAAAAAAAAAATGTGTTGTTTTTTATTTTTTATTTTTTTGAAACTTTGTTATTTTTTATTTAATATTGTAATTAATTAATAATTTAAAGGATATTTTAGTCATTTCATAAGTTTAAAGGGTATAAGAGGAATTTTATAGAATCATAATAAGGGTATTTTGATCATTTTACAATTTTGGATGGAAAGTTAATGGTAAAAGATAACTCACTTCATTAAAACAAAAAAATGTAATTCCCGATTTTATGCTTTTTAGGGACTGTTTTCATAATATTCCTATTTTAATTTAAGAAAGGTGATGTGTTAATTAATTATTGGTGTAAAATTATTTAATTTTTTTAATAGTTTTATATGATATGTGATGAATTTCCATTGGTTGATAACTTGAGATAAAATGATAAGTTTAAGATTAACTAATAAGTAATAATAAATATAAAATTAACTTCTTGCATAATATGTTATGTTTAACCATTAGTTAACTGATAGAATGGATTTAATGTGCTTTGAAAACTTTAGAAAAAAATTGATATGTTTTCAATAAATGGTTAAAAAAATTGATATTTTTCCAAAATATAAGGGTTAAGAGCGAAAATAAAATTTACCCCTTTTAAAAAAAACATTTCTGAAGACCGCAAAAAATCCCACATGCTCACAACTCATCAGTCGCCCTTTCTGTGGGGTTTTTGGAAACTTGAAAACCTTTGAATCTAACTCACACGTGTTCTTGTCATTAAAATATAATGTGTGGGACACATGCAACAGCCAATCATGACAATGGTGGGCTCTTCTCTTATTTTTGATGACCACCGGCTACAGCTAAAATCCCACTTGTGCCTGCTTAGCACACCATGGGACAATATCACATTATTTCTATGCACTTTCCAGTAGCAAAAGAGAAGAGGTTAAAAAGGAAAACCAGTGATGGTAAAGCGTTGTATATTGACCACACAAGAGCTATCATCTAGGCTAGCTATGAGTGTGGCCTTATTGTGTAAATGTTGTGGACCGAAACAATAACATATACTTGAAGATTGAATAGCTAGCCTTGATATGGATTGCGTCTCTTTAACTTCATGGTTTTTCTTTTTGGGCTGAAGTTCTCTTGGTTATATATTCAGGTTTTAGGTAGTATATTTATCCATGTTGAATTCCAGATATGTTTCTACTATTGCATGTGCAACCAAGATATATGTTGTCTAAGTTCCATATTATGCAATGACATAATATGTAATAACTTGTAAAATTTTTGCAGCTAGAAATCTTGGATTTTATTACTACAATGCAAGTTCACGGCTGCAGCTTTTCAGCCATCAAGAAATCGAAACTTGTCATAAAAACATGTTCAACAATTTTGACCTAAGATTCCTGAGTCAAATAAGTTAACATATAGATATAATTCTTAGTGTCATGCTAGAGCGAGTCACTTAATTATACACGTACTTAAGCAATCACTCTCTTCCAAAAGCACTACCCAACATTTTAGGTGAACAATAATAAAATAGTATCATACTACCTAAGTTTCGGTTCTAATGTATATTTACATAGTGACAACATACAATACCTCCCATCTATGCCGTTGAAATACGTACATCTCTAATATAACTATTGCATTGTTACTATAGCACCCTCGCATCTGAATGGAATTAATATGTCAACTGGATGGAATACAATCGTGAAACAGCAAAACAATAGTTGGGCCCTAGGGAGGGAATGGGTCCACCTGGCGAACCGGGCCTACGTTCTTGGCTTGTTCACAAAGCACATGAAATGATGAGAAGAGGGGTGATCATTCCCTTGTGGCGCTGCTTTCCAATTATCATCTTATATCAAGCAAAGAAGGGAAGCTTTCACTAGTATATATGCAAGAATGTTCCACTTTTGCTAAAATACGGCCTTGATGAGAAGGATAGGAAAAAGAGCGCGGCACCTTCCTTATTGTGTGTATGCATGTGTGTGTGCGCGTGTATGTATATGTATACACACACACACACATGTTCGTTTCTATTGTCAGCTTATCTTTAAGAGTTGAAACCAATGGTCTAGCGAAGGTGAGATAAGGAACGTAACGTTAACACTTCACATAAAAACAAATTCCCCGGTTCACCACATGAACATGTAACTGTAAGAACCATGCAAAGAAGAAGACGGTATTTATGCACCTGCACATCATTTACAAACTTGGATAGACAATTTCTTGTTAAATGATAAGTTGAATGTACGTATTAGTTTGCTTTATTGTATCATATGAATATGATGACTTTGAACAAAAATTTTAGGATGCCAAGACCTGCATTTAGTTAGGTGATGTAGAAATTTTTGAGATAAGTGAACTTTCCCTTTCATGACAACATTTTTTACATAAAAACGACCCAGTAAATGCTACCTTTTTTCCTGTTCTACACATCTTTTGATCCTCCCGATACAGGTTTGAAGTCATTTAGTAGGCCCGTGGAGTTTTGGATCATAAGCATCTTAACACGAAAGCAAAATTCTGTTCCAAATTCCGGATCATAAACGCCACAAATCACGGCCATTTGAAATCAAGGTTCATGATAGATGTGCTTTACAAAGACAATCATTCAAACTCCTTTCAGTAACAGTGGTGTTGTAAACAAATTAACACCAAAACTCCGTATCAGAATATGAAGGATACGTTTTTTAATTAATGGCATGGTTTTGTAGGTGTTCTTGAAAACGGCTTATTAAAATATATATATATATATATATATATATATATTATCGTTTACTTTTGGACGAAATAACAAGGTAAAAATTCTCTTATAATAAAATTTTAATTATATGATTATTATGACCTCAAGTTGTTGAAACAGATGCTCAGGTGGTCATTTTAGCAATTCAGAGAAGAATTTCTCTACTATTAAAAGTCCTTTTATTAGATATATATTTCCTCCATGTTGATTGAGTCAAACAATATTGAGTGTTAATTTACTCCTAGAAAAAGTAATAAGACAGCTCATAGATTTGTAACTGTGGTTTTTAGAAGTAATTGTAGTCAATTTTGATTATATTTTATACCTGAATGTATTTCAAACACTATTACTACAAATGTTTTTTGAATAAAATCTCTACTTCTACTTTTTTTCAAAAAATAAAATAAAATAAAACCGTTCTTTACAATCCATAATTATTAGTAAACAGATCTCACAAAATCCTTAAAGAATTCAAAATTCATGAAAAAAAAAAAAATCTTACAAGTTTGCAAGACCAAAGGGCAAGTTGATGACTAGCTTAGTTCAAATATACACATTTAGTAATTATTTGAACATATCACCGGAAGTTGTTCTAAGATATTGATAAAAGATTGTGTTGTTTAAGCTAATCTCTTGTATTAACATACGCCTTCATAAGTCCCCATAAATACTTAAACTGTTTTGTAACTCATATATATATATATATGTGTGTGTGTGTGGGGGGAGGGTACTTGAATTTCCATTATAAATGTGTGCGTGTATATATATATGTATATAAATACATAAAGAAATAATATATGCATATATAAAGATTATTTTATACTGTCTCAATAATATCTATATGTTATTAGATTGAGACCCTTTTACTACTGACTAATGTGGGTGAATGATAAAAAACATATATTCAGTTTGAAAATGGTTGATATGGAGTCGCTATGTTGCATTTACTATCAACAAAAATATTGCAATGTAGTTCGACTAAACCTTATGTTGATTGTAATAATTTTTTAAAATATATATATTCTTGTGAAATGAAAGTGTATAAGCAAACTTAAATATGTGTTTAAAAATAGTTCAAAAAAATGTGTTTAAAAAAAAAAAAAAAGGGCATATTGGTAAAATGATCGGCGATTAATCGCACCGACCAGGCTGTAGTGACAGCCTTGATATGCTGATGCCACCCGAATCTTCGTCAGCTGTAACGAAGCCGAGCCTTTAAAAGCCGAGCCGTACCACCACTCTGTCATATATATCTTTCACAGTTTGCCTTAAATCCAAAAAATAAATATATTTAAAAAAGAAAAAAAAATCTCTCACAAAACGGTCGAAAACCGGAAGGTGACGGGCTACAGCCGGTGACGCAAAAATCGAATTTGCATTGAATTTTGGGCTCATTTCATTTGGACAAACTGCAGTGCAGCTAACCGCAGTCAGATTCTAACCCAAAACATGACCCTAGTTGGGTTTATTTAAAGAGACAAGCGATGGCAGCGCCAGCTGTGTTCTGAACCGGTTCCCTTGATCTTCTTTCTCTTGTATTCATCACTTCAAAACCCCCTCACACCCACACTCTCTCCTTCTCTCTCTGTATGTCTTTTGCTTCTCTTTGTAGATGAACTATTGTATTCAGATTCATCAATTATGTAGAGGGAGGGAAAGAGTGGAGTGAGTGAGTTTTTCTTAGCTTCTTGTGTCAGTTTTGTGTTTTGTGGTTTTGTTTGTTTTCTTTTATGGGTTCAGAAGCGGAAGGTGTGTTGAAAAGAGAGCGGAGAGATGTGGAAGGTAGGAGAAAAGAGTTGTTGTTGTACAATTCTTGTATGCAAAACCACAGTACAAGTAGTGGGTTTGGTTCCATACATGCCACTTGTGTTTACAAATAAAAACTAGCTCTTGCTCCTGAGCTCTTACGATCCACTACTGAAAACACAAAACTTCAATTAAAAGAGAAAAAAAAACTTTAAAAAGAAAGAAGAGAGCTTTTGATCTAATAATAAGATCTGTTTATATAGCTTGGTGTTTTTCAGTTGAGTTAATTAATATTGAGTCATGAAGAGATCACTTGAAAGCTCAGATTCCTTGGGCGGTTTGATGTCAATCTGTCCAGCCACAGCAGGTTGTAATAAAGATTCCAACTTTTTTTTCAATATCAATCCCATAATTATCATTCCAAGATTCACCACTCATGTATATAACATGTTATTATCTGCTTTGTCTATTTTAGCTTTTGAGAAAATTCTATTTGGAGATCACACTAACTCCTTTTGGGTTTGTATAAATTTGTTTAGATGACCACAGTTCAAGAAACAACAACCATGTTTACAGTAGTAGAGATCTGCAGTCCATGTTGGATATTGGATTGGATGAAGAAGGGTGCATCGAAGAATCCGGGGGACATGTCTCGGAAAAGAAGAGGCGATTGAGCGTGGAGCAAGTGAAGGCTTTGGAGAAGAACTTTGAGGTGGAAAACAAGCTTGAACCTGAGAGGAAAGTGAAGCTAGCTCAAGAACTTGGTTTGCAACCAAGACAAGTGGCTGTGTGGTTCCAAAACCGTCGAGCTCGCTGGAAAACCAAGCAATTAGAGAGAGATTATGGACTTCTCAAAGCCAATTATGATGCTCTCAAAGTCAGTTATGATTCTCTACACCACGACAACGAAACTCTACTCAAAGAGGTAAAAACTACAAAAAAAAAATCTTTACTTTGTATTGGTTTCTTGGTCAATGTGCCAGTTTTGTAAGATGACAAAGTGCCTTCTTTTCTTCATTAATCATCTGGGGTTTTGGTTTTGTAGATAAGGGAACTGAAATCAAAGCTGAATGAAGAGAACGCAGAGAGCAATCTGTCTGTGAAGGAAGAGATAGTTGTGCCTGAAAACGATAGCAAAGCAGCTGATCAAGAAGATCCAGCACAACCGTCACAACTTGGTGTGGATGCCTCTGAGCCTGATCAAGAGGTGGAACTCAACTATGAGAGCTTCAACAACAGCATTAATGGAGTCGAGGTCTGTATTTTCCCTGACTTCAAAGACGGATCCTCAGACAGCGATTCCAGCGCCATCTTGAACGAAGACAACAGCCCCAACGCGGCCATTTCTTCATCGGGGATCATCCAAAACCACCACCACCACCACCATCTCTTGATGTCTCCAGCTTCTTCTTCTCTCAAGTCACCATCTCCTCCTGTAAACTGCTTCCAGTTCTACTCATCATCGTCATCGTCAAAACCAAGCTACCAAACCCAGTTAGTCAAAATGGAAGAGCACAACTTCTTTGGAGAGGAGGCATGCAACCTCTTCTCTGATGAACAGGCTCCAACTCTGCCTTGGTGGACCTAGCTGCTACCAGCGGGACATGTATGAGAAGAACATCAACAAACAATAAGAAAAATCTAAGTGGGTATTATAATTCTACGTGTTAAGATAATGAGAGCTCATGATCTGAACCCAGAAGAGAACCTGTACTTGGAGCAGCTATAAGTTTTTGAACAGAAGGAGAACAATATTCCAATGAAGAAGTGCAGAGAGAGAGAGAGAGAGAGAGACTGCGAAAGAAGGAGAGAGGAGTTTCACGTGGGCTCAGTAAAAAACCGTGCGGGAATGATTACGTCGTAATTGAAAGTCACTTACGCTCGCTCTCTCTCTCTCTTTTCTTGTAAAAATTTATTAGAAAAAAGAAAAAAAAAATGCAGCAGCTGCAGAAATATTTTGAGACCCGAGAAAGGGGATAAAATTTCCTGTAATGCAGAAATAATCACTTTCTTATAAACTTTTTTTTTTTCATGCATGCCTTTATTTTTCCTAAATTTCCTTTAATCATGATCAACGGACAACATTTACTTTTTGTTTTATTTTTCTAAATTTTAACTTTTTATCTTTTGCGCTGATAAAGGTCAAGTCATAATTTACAGCTACATGGTTTGGCAGTGTGATTGTGTTTGTGCAAAAATTTTTTTTTTTTTTTTTGGAATGTTCTTTACCTGAAATAGAACTATTATGTTACGCTTCCGTGAGCCTTGCATGACTTGTAGTGCATTTCTTTTTTTAAATGATCCACTGTTGTTGTAAAACTGAGTAGTCTGACCTACTCGTCAAATACTCGGTGATCAAAGATCTATCGATCTGAGAACTCACCGCCCCAACCCTTCCCTCATATCAAGGGTTCTACTTGTCTCTAGTAAGTGCTTACCAAGTATGCGGTCTAGGTAAGTTTTATAAAATAAATTTACTTAGTTAACTCGACGAGTATTTGACTTAAGTCAATCCGACGAGTACTATGTTAAAGTTACTTTTGAGATTATATGAGATAATATTTTTTGGTCAATATGATTGTATTTTGATTTTATAATTTTTTTAGAAATAATTCCAAAAAAATTTATTGTAGTTTATAAAAATATTAATTTTACCATCTATGTTTTATTTTTATCTAAAATCTCCCTAATGTTAAAAAATTAACAGAAAATATCAATTTTACCCTTCATGATTTCATCATCAATTTATATCATTAGGGATATTTTCATCATTTCACATGCCTTCAGGGGATATTTTGAATATTTTTTAAAGATTTTAGATAAAAATAAAACTACATATGATAAAATAAATATTTTTACAAACTACAATGAGTTTTTTGAATTATACACTTTTTTAATAATTTTTTATAAGTTTAACCGAGTATTCATTGAGTGGCCAAGTGCTCAGTACTTATTAGGTTGCTAATCAAGTAGCAAATAGCTAGTTATGAAATATTGTGATTTATAGCTCTTTTTATATACTTAAATAGAAAATTAATTCACTATTAACCATACGTAGCTTTCTGTTAATTTTTGGGACATGTCTCCAAATGCACTTAAAATCTCAATTTCCATTTTTTAGTGGTTTAAGGTTATCAAGGATTCTATTAATAAAAGCACTCTAAAGAAAGTTCGGGTGTATTAGATGCACTACATTAGTTCCTGGTGTGATGCATCTAAACTAATCTTGACATTTACAACTATTCGCCTGTGATTTCACCGTATTTTAGATTTTAAATTAAAATTATTTATATTTTGATCAATAAAGTTTCTCAACAAAAAATGTAACCAAAGTTATACTTATTGTGCAATTGATTTAATTAAATATATACGTCGATCTAGTACCAAGATTTCAAAAATTGTTACTCGCTAATCGACCATTGAGACAACTTGTAGCGATTTATAGGTTCTTCGGCGAGTATTGTTTACTAACAATAAAACTAGGTCAAACTTGTTAAAAAAAAAAAAAAAAAAAACCTAAAAAATTCTCTATATGATCAAAATATAATCATATGACTATTGACCAATTGGTTTAATACTTTTAGTTATTTGCCATTAGGATTTAGCAAAAACTCTTTAAAGGAAAAAAAATATTCTATTAAGTTTTCAGAATCTCAAGGGAGATTCATATAATTATGGCCAAAACTTAGATATTATTAGTGCAATTTTATCAAACCTCAGAAGCATTTGTATAATTTACAATAATATATATACTTTACTGCAGAAACCCGATCAGTTTTCTCCTTGTCTCACTCTCAGCACAACATTGCCTCCACCCATTTCTCTCTCTTAAACACAATGCCGCCTCCACCTTTCTCTCTCTCTTTAGAACCTCAACAAATGGTTTCGACAAGCAATCTAGGTTTTTTTTTTCTTCTTCTTCATCTTTACTTGTTTCTCTCTATGGAGAGACCTCAAATGGCATTGTCGTCTACTAAGAACGTGAAGATAAACGAGTCTGCTGTTTCGACGATCATGAACCTCGCGAAGGAAGCCAAGCTGGCCAGTGAAGGAATCAAGACACCGAGCCATGCGCTTCTCACTATTAACAAGTTTCTCATCGACGATGACATCACTAATGGGTCTCATTTTTCTAGTTTTTTTTTTTTTTTCTGTTTTTTTTAAATAATCTAAGTTAAATCGAGTTATCGATCACTCAAATGGATAATTATCATGCCCAAGTAGAACCCCTAATATGAGGCTAATCGAACCAACACGATGTCGATCACCGATTAATCGATGATAAATCGATCAAATCTGCCAATTTTTGAAACATTGTCTAGTACATGTATATCTATGGCACTTTAGACATCCCTTTTAGATGTATGTCTTGCCTTGAAGTATATATTTATGATTGATTAAGTGCAGGATCTTGTTTTGAAATCAAATATATAATATTACATAGTTAATTATATAACATTACTTGATCAATTAAAGTGCTTATATAATATTAGAGTCAAAATCCTAAATGAAAAAATGTTCAAAATTTCCAGACTGACAAACTAAATTGGCACACAACTCTCTTATTATGAATATAATGGACATATATTAAGGTTATGTTTGTTATTGGATTTAGACTTGGTTTAGATAAAATTCAGTCCAAACTCATGTTTGGTAAGAGTATGGGATTGGAAAAACCAATGCCATCTCTTTTTCTTTTCTTTTTTTTTTTAATTCCACTACAGTAGGTTAAATGAAACCCACTGGTGCAACGAGATAAATCAAGCCCACCTCTTCCTTTTTTACATGTGCAATCGATTGGCCAAGGAAGAAGAAGAACTAAAAGAAGAAGGAGTACAAATCGGAGAGGAAGAACCAAAAGAAGAAAAGCCAAGGGCAAATGAAGTATGAAGAATAGAGGAAAAAGAAGAATGAGTATGAAGAATGGAGGAATAACTAAAAGACGAAGAACCAGAAGGAGCATAAAGGAGAGAGAAGGAGACCATGCGAAGGCGACAGTGATGCTACTGAGAAACGTGGAGAAAAAAATCAAGTGATAGCAATAGCGTTGGTGAGAACGTGGTGAGAAACGAAGGCGATGATGATTTTCTTCAATAGCGCTTGTGAGAATGTGGTGAGAAACGATTTGTTTATTTATTTATTTATTTCTAAGTGAATGTTTGTTAATTTTGAAAATAATTTAATTATTTAAAATTGATTTTATCCAATCTCATATTGCACCAAACATGTCACAACATCAATTTATCCAATCTCATACTGTACCAAACATATTATAGTACTAATTTATCAAATCAAATCAAATCTTATCTAATCCAATTCAATCTAAAAAATAAATATAAACTAAAAAAAATAATGTTTGAAAATAGTAGAGACGAAAAACTAAAAACTTAATAATATATTTGTTTGTTTTTATTCACTAAAGACAGGATTTAAGTGATAAACTATGTATTTTTTTTAGTCATAAATATCAAAAAACAAATACTTTTACTTATAAGCCTTTTCACTATTATTTGTTAAATACTTACAATTTATTAAAACAAATAATTTAATAAATTCTAAACCAAAATTATTTGTAATATTCCAAAATTTTGTATGAAAAATAAATTGAAGTTTAATTTAAAAAGTTTGTATCCAATTTTTAATTTCATAAAATACAAGTCGCCATGTCCAAAACAAATTGACTTGAAAATATGCTAAATACTTTATATTAACATAGCTAATATGAATTGAGATTTTTTTTTTTTTAAATCAACATAATCCAAGAGTTTTATGGTTGTTAGTAAATTATCCTTAATGTGAGAGGAAACAAAAATATTAATTAGGTTAAGAGTTGCGAGAGAAGACAAATACGAAAATAAATAATGGAGATGATAGTTTAGGAAGTTAAAAATTTGCATATAATTGAGTTCTTCTTTGAAATATCACTCTAGGGCGAGGGTTTTGGTTTTGTCACCATATTATTATTTTGAGTTTTAATGGCACCTATTATGAGTTCATCCCAGATGACGTTTGGGTTTGATGATAGATTTGTCCCATATGGTTTTTATGATGTTTGTAAATGATTGATTGGGTTTGATGATGTTTTGTAAATGATGGGTTTGATGATTTTTGGGGTTTAATGATGTTTGCAGATGATTGATGATTCCAGGTTTCCATTGCAAACCCATATTTCGAGTCAGCCAGTCATCGTCTCTCTCTCTCAATGCATCTTCCCTTCTTTTTCTTCAACTTCATTTTTTTAAAAGCAAACATGAAGATGTTCAGAACATGAAATTGTTCTAGATTTGATTGAACCCATAACATAAAGAAGTTCTGGGTTGGATCAAACCCAAAACAATTCTTGGTTCGATTTAAAAAAAAAAAAAAACACTTTTATCTTTTTTTAAACTAGAGTTTGTTGATTTTATTGTTGATTTTGTTTGAGGTGACTAGATTTGGTTATTGATTTTGTTGAAGATTGAACCTAAAATAGTTCTTGATTTTGTTGTTGGTTGAAGATGAAGTTAGGGCTTAGAGAAAGTTGATTTTTATTTAACTTTTTTAGTTTTTTTTTTTTTTCCAAATTAAGCTCATAAATGAATGGTGAAAATTTGTTGAACTTTTTTATTTAATATTTTAGTTTTTAATTATTTTTAAAATTTATTTTCATTTTAATTTTTTAAAGTAAAAAAAGTGAGAGTATTTTGATCTTTTAACCACATTTATACCGTTTACTGTCAACTTTAATAGAGATTTCATAACAAAGGGGGTTTAATTATAATAAAACTGAAAACTTTACTCCATCTACACATTTTTTTTCTGGGTACTATATTGTAATATGCTCAATTTTTTTTTTTTAATTTTAAATTGACCAAGAAGTATTTTTAACTTCAATGTCATTTATATATAAGAACAATTAAAATATTAGAGAGGGCAAAAAACAATAAAAGCATATACATATATAGATACGTATGTATGTATCTTCTCAGTGAGAAGGAAGCTTACAACATCCCAAATCTACAACTCTCATTCAAAGAAGAAAGTTCAAAGCCTTCTTCATTTGGGAGGAAGTTGCAATCCTCCTCCTTGCATGGCGAAGGCAAGTTCAACGACAGTCTCACTCTGCGTACTTTTTTTTTTTTTTGGTTATATTTATTAATAATGAATTGAATATTTTATTTCAAACCTTTATTTTTATTTTTCAAGATTTCATGATTAGGGACTTTATTTTCAAAAAACAAATGATTACAAGCATTTTAGCATTATAATTTTTACTGCAGGAATATTTTAGCCTTTTTATGATCTAGGTAAATTAATCATTAACTTGGGAGAAGGTCCATCAACGGCAAGGGAGGAGAGTGTTAAATTTGACCAAAATTTATTTTGAAGAGTAATTTGTCAAAACTCGAGGAAAGTTACTACAAATTACCAGTATAAAATTTAATTATGGTTGTAGAACCTAACTATCAAATATTTAAAACGAATATGTACTAAAAAAATATATATATATTTAAAACGAATAGAAACTTTGAAAAATAGTTAATCTAGAATTTTAGCTAGCTAATTATGAAAAAGTGATGGCGAAATGATTGATTGTACAAAGGTATTCGAAAATCTCAAAGCATTTCTTTCCATGAAAAGAAATGTTTCCTTTGGCATAATCTCTTTGCCATGTACACTTAAAATTTTATCATAAATAAATCAAAATTTTATTTGACGTCACCAAAGTACAAACTAGCTAGTGACTACTGAAAATTTCCCATCTTCTCTTGTTGGCCTTCATCCAAGAAAGTTACATTTTGATGGAGATTTCTGACGACGAAATTGATAAGCTTAATATCAATTTCGTCAAAAGTAGTACTTTGACACCTTAAAAATATATATGTATAAATTACGTCATAATATTTCACTTTTCAATTCTGTTCCAAATTAACGTTGTAATTAATAATTATATTTATTATTTTAATTTATAGGAAATAAATAAATCGTACCAAGTGATTTAGACCTAATTTTATTCATGAAACCAAGCTTGTGTTATCAACTTAATAATAGTAAATGGGTATATCGCTAATTTCCTTCATAATAAAATTAATTAATAATTTTTTTTAACAGAATTAATAAATTAGTTTTAAAAAATGATGGGATTTTAAAGTTTCCTTTTTATGATTCAAACACATCGACACTTTTCTCTCAAAAAATGTAAAAAGGAGCGTCTGCCTTTCGTGCTTTTGTATGGATATTAATCCTTTGACGCTGAACTCTTGCGTGAACAAAAACAGAATATAAATTAAATCTATAGCCATTTTTTTTAGAAAAAATACAATAAAGAAATAGATAATGAATACAGATAAATGATACATAATGGTCATGTATCTAAATTATCTTTCAAAGATCAGGTAATCTCATATCAGCTAAGGATTCCAATTTCTGGATGCATACTTGAAAAGATTTGGTCAAACCAATGAAGTATTGAAGAACAACAACAACATCCAATCCTTGTTTCTTCTCTTTATACATTTTTTCTTTAAGTGACTACTTATCACCAGGGCCATCTTATCAATTGTTTTAGTAATATCATCCCACCCCGACAAGTTTGCTAAACTGATTCAGCTAATACTGTAAGTTAATTAGATCAACAAAAAAAAAGGGCAAAAAGATTCCATAACCTCCAATGGTATGAGCTCTCAAGTGACTCATTTGAAGAGTGATAAGTATGTTGATACTTGAAAGAATAGTTTGATGGATTAATGTACCAAATAACTAAATATTTGATTGATAATGTTTATAACTTTTGTAATTCGATACTAATAATATGTTTAGACATACAATATGGGTTATAAAAATGAAGAAAGCAAATGCTACAAAAGTGGAAGGCAAACAAATTCAACAGTCATAATGATAAGAAAACTTTAACACAAATCAAATGCCAACAAGGAAAAGAACAAAAGATGATTAAAGCGATGGAGGGGTCCCTAAAAAGACACGCCACATGATTGGTTCCCAAAATATACGTGTCCCTTTGGAGCCGCAGCTTTTTGTTGCACCGTAACATCGCCCATTCACTTTATATTTTTATAAAAGTGAGCACGCATTACCATCAAATTTAAATATTTATTAAATCTAATTGAAAAAAAGTTTTAAACGAACAAAGAAAATCCCCAGTAGAACCAATCAACTGAGCCTGCCACGCAGACGATAAAATTGCTTCTCCAAAAAGAAAATCATTTTTTATTTTTGATTTTTGTCTGTTTCCAAGTTTTAATGTCCTGTTTTTTGGCAACAAGCGCAAAAAACGCTCCCGAGTCTGATATGAGTGCACATGGGGGTACCCATTTTTCTGATCATCTGAACGTGCTTTTTTGATTGTGCGGTTCGTACTCTGTAGTCTTTTTATCAACACGTGGATGGTGATTGGGCCCCCTCCGCCGGTCAAATATCAAAGCTCAGATCATCACTGTATTAATTTACGGTCTGCGATCTGCCAACCGATATTACTTTCTTTGTTTTAAATATTATGATTTGAAAAACACTTAGAATATATATATATATATATATATAAACATGTTCGTGTTGTTGAATTTCAGTTTCTCAGGTGGGTTTTGGTAGTGGTGGTGCTGCAGTGCTCCATTTTCATTTTCATTTTGAGTCCAATTGCTTTTGCTTTCAATTTCTTTCTTACTAGTTTTTTCTACTAGTCAGTGTTTACTGTCAAAAGTTGTGGTCCCCCACATTTTTGAGTGGGTACCACCCATTCATTTTCTCTTTTGTAGCAAGTAATTGGTGGAGGCATGTGAGGTGGGTCCCTTGATGCATCAAACAAGTCATTTTCAATCATGTCACAATCACTTAAAATAATCAAATTAAAATTTTGCAGGAAAGCTAGAGAATAGCTAGACAGGAATGTGCACATTTCCTTATTGTCAGCAGTTGATTGGTGAAGACTCATCTACACTCCTGACTTACACACATTTTTCAATGTAAAAAACTTTCCCCAATTGTATAACGCCACGTCATTATTCGTGGACTAAACTACCCGTTTCTAGATCATTTGCTCTGAACTGGGATGTAGATGATTAAAATCGTTAAATAAAAAATAGAAGACATGGAATCTCTTTGTAGGCTTTTTTTCTAACTTCAGGTGCTTCACGTTAGCTTATTTTAATACGTCTCTCTCCCTCCACTCTTGGTTGTTTTTTAATTAATTCTCTACTTTATTTAGCTCTAATTATGGGGAGTTAATTAAGGTAATTATTCTGGATCAATTTCTATACTTTATTTGGTATACTTTCCAGGCAGCTAACACATAGGGTGGCATGCTCCACTTTGTTAACACAACGAATACTATGTTTGGGCTCTTTATTACATAACAAAAGCACTCGATCAGTTCAAGGTCTTTTGCTTTTCTTTTCGATTTTAAAGTGCACGTATCCACTCCATTACGTCTTTAATGTCACAATGCATTATCGTCCATGCATATTTAACTAGCTAGGGTATACATACAAACATATATATATATATGTTCTCTTCACGGATTATTTGTCCTTCTCTCTCTCTCTCACGCCTTAATTGTTTATTTATTATATATATATATATTTGAAAGAGTTTATTTATTATATTTGAACTATGATCTAGTGACTACTCTAGAATTTATAGGTTTAATAATTGTGAAATAATAAAAATAATGAAATATTAGCTAGCATTGATTTGAGAAGAATTGATAGTAGAACTACTTAATTTGTGCAACACTATGGCAGCAGCTATTTATGTACTTTGATGTGTTTGTCAAATGATATTTGAGAGAATAACCCCCTCATCTTAGTGGGTTAATTAATTATATTTATATTTTTAATTTTGGCATCAAGCGTTGCTGAAATCTATTTCAAATTAATTAAGTTGATGTACTGATAACCATTCTTCTCTTCAAGAATCCTTTTTTTGACATGTACACTTATATAAATTATGATATATACATACACACATACATATATATATATATATATAGATTCGAAGTTTACTTCCAAATGAGTGAATTATATATCTTAATTATTGTTCTAACTAAAAATTTAATAAGGTATAATGTTCATAATAAAATTAAGTCTTCAAAGTTTTAGCCATTTGATTCATTGAACGATGGATGTCGGCCTTCTTTTAGTTTTCATTTTTCAATAGTTTAGGAAATAAAACGGTAAAACAATTAGATATATGTATGTTATTAAATGGAACCAACGATTGAGATCCAAGGGTCTGTACTCATTAAATTTGTATCTGTTAATTAGCTAGGGAAACATGAACATGAAACTGTTTAATAATTAATATCTTAAGTCAAATATATATATGATTATAAGCTTTAGAAAATGTTCCCAACATGGCAGATGGCACAGCAGCATCTCCAAAGTCTTTGATAATAATTAAGGAGGAGAACAAGTAGAAGAAGAAAATGATGCTGTCTTTAAGAAGGAGATGTCTTTTTCTAAGTAGAAAAATTAAAAGATTGATGATGATGTTGTGACAATAGGGCGTGTGGCCATCCTAAGATATGCCCTAAATTTATAACCATATATAGCTTGTAGCTACAACCCTTAAATATTTGTCTTTTAAGGCCATTATCCATCCACGTCGATCTTCTAGATTAAATGTGTGCTTTCATTTGTCAAATTCCGATTGTACGATAAAGGCTGTCCATATATTTAAATCAAATATTAATATAGTTTAGAAGATTGAGAATCTTGCTTACGAAAAATTAAACTCTTAAATGGAGCAGAATAAGAAATTGCATTGTTTTAATTTTAACTTGATTGCAACAACTACTACACAAACCATCAAAATCAAAGTGATTACGTTTGCTAGTTAGTGTTGTTCAACTGGGCAAGTTTTCTCAGATGATTTACGAGAGAATCTTTTATCTTTATTACACTAATCAAGTGCGAAATGTCTTTTATGGACTGTAAATATTCACGACGTGCACTGCACTGCCAATGACTCAAAAAGCTTTTTGCCTATTGGGTTAAGAATGTTATTAACCACTTGATTATGTGTACGATCATGGGTATAGTTATAATACATGGAATTGCAATATGAAAAGGAAGTTACGAGAAATATTTTTAAAGTTTTAATGGTCATATATTTTTTAAATATTTAGTCTTTGTGGGTCATTGAATTTGAATCCTATGGTTGGTTTTTATCCCAACAACAATTTTTGGATCTTAGAAGGTAATATGTCCCGTATTATTGTACGGATTCAAAGTATTTGTTTCAAATTATATATGAATTCGGTTAATATATTAATTTGAATTGGGAAACACAAACAACTTTAGAAGAAAACCTTTTCTTCAAATGTTTATAGATATCTAGCGAGCGATATTTTAACTAAGGTTTTAAATATTGAAACGACACTCAATATTATTTGGTTTTTTTTTTTTTGAAAAAAAAATTGGAAGAATTGATGTAGATATGGAGGAAGATCCAATATCTTCTAAAATATTCATACGCATCTTGATATATCTATAAAATATTTCAATATTCTTGAAATATTCAAATATTTTTTATATATATCAAAAAGTTTTAAAAATAAAAAATTTAAATTGATATATTTTGAGTAAAGTTTTCTTTTCTTATTAAAATTTTAAGGGAGAACTTCATCTGGGTCCCTATGTTTTTGAAAAATTTCTCATTTTTAAATAGGAATCCGTTTATAGCCTTCATGGTCCCTTACTTTTCAAAAACTCATCAAATTAGTCATTCTGTCATCATTTTTAATAAAAACATAGAGACTAAAATGAAGTTCTCTATTAAACATAGGGACCAAAATGAAGTTCTCTATATTAAACATAGGGATCAAAATAATGACAGAATGACCAATTTGATAAGTTTTTGAAAAGTAAGGGACCATAAAGGATATAAATAGATTCATATTTAAAAATGAGAAGTTTTTTAAAAATATAGGGATCCAGATGAAGTTCTCCCAAATTTTAATTTTAGAGAACAAGTCACTTGACATAATATAATAGAAATATTAATGGGGTTAAAAATGTCATTTTATTTTTAAGGCAATTTTATGATTTTAATAAAAAAAAGTATATTTGTTCATTTCATTGACCTCATCATCCATCATTATCATTATCAAATGGAGCTAGAAATGTCATTTCATATTCCAAGGGTAATTTTATAATTTTCTTTAATAAAAGTTAAAAGCATATTATTTTTATTCATCTCATCAAATTATATAATTACTATGGGTTACTTATTCATAGAACAGTCATCAACAACTCCTCAAACTCTCTATTCTCCAAGAAACTCATCAACACAACTTTAGATCTTTTAAGGCCTCACTTATTGTTATTATTTTTTCTATACATAGTAAATTTGTGAATTGTGATATATTAGTGTCATATATACATATATATATATATATATATATATTAGTTGACTCTTGTTGACGTTCGGAAACAGTTGATATGAAAATCCAAAGGTCCAAACTGCAATCCGTACAATAAATGGTAGTAAATTTGGTTTAAGGTTGGTGTGTTGTAATAAAAGCGATTGAATATTGGTTAAGGTAGACAAACAATGATGAAGAAGTAGTTAATAATAAAAGAATGGAGGGAGAAGAATGCAAAGACATGAATTTTTACGTGGTTCGGCAATTGCGCCTACATCCACGGGTCACTCTGAATTGATTTTGGCAGAGTGACAGTAATACTAGTGTTCAACTTATTTTTACAATGAAAATCTCATCTATTTATAGAGAAGAGAGATACAATAGAGTGTTTTACACGTTTAAAATCATCATAATTTCCAACTAATCTGACATAAATCATACTGTATTTAATGCTACGACAATGATTATTCTCATATGTCAATGCTTGCATTAAATGCTTCGTGTGAAGTCTTCTCCGCATTAAATGCATCTCGGAAGCTGTTGAGGCATTGCCGGCGTAAAATCAGGGAATTAGGTTGATCTGGCATTGGCTTCTCAAGGCTCTGCCTGGCGTGAGCTTCATCGACCTACTTGCTTACGCGAGCTGAAGAGAGACTGAGGTGGATCCTGGCATAAACACGAGCTAGAAGACACTGAGACAGTCTTAAGATAAGCGCAAGCTCGAGAGTTTGGTGAGCTCGTTGCTACGACTTGAAGACCGGGCTCATTGGGCCCCTCAGTACTGTACTTATCTTTTGGGCCTTTAGTGGCCCATTTGCCTAGATCGTAAACGGGCATAACATTAACCCCTCAGCTCTTAATGCGATCTGCGGGATGGGAGCCGAATGAGATACTTTTAATGACCGTTTGTGAGTTCATTGGATGTTGCTTCGACTTCTGACCATTTACTTTTGACACGTGGCGACTCTGCAGATATTGGTACCATAAGCACATCTCGGGCCGTGCGCATTTAATGCGCACGTCTTATAACTGACAGTGCATGATGACAAGAAACTGAAGCTCGTGTTGGACCGTCAGATCTGTGGCGGTTACTCTTCTACTTGATCGAATGGCTGGGGGTAGAGACCTATATAAACATGGCACCTCCTTACTTCTCATTTTTTACTTTTGTAATTCCAAAACGATACTCTGCCAAATTTCTTCCTCAACATTCCTCTCTGTTTCTTCCTCATTCTCACGACAGTCTCCTTCAGATTCAACGTTCAGAGTTCAGACCCTATCTCCAGCAGATGAACATATACAGACCGCCCTTCGTAATTTCTTGGTTTTTCCTTTTTGATTCCTTGGTCTTTCAAATTTTTATTTTTTATTCATAAAAAAAGTAAAAGCTGATCCAAAGATTAAAAAAAAAAATTTCTCATTCACTGTTACAATTTTGGTGGCCTCAACCTTAAGCTATGGATGCTTCTTCTTCTTAATAAAGTGTGAAATCAAGGTTAGTATTAGAGTTAAAAATTTATACTTAAGAGAAATAAATATAATTAATGAAAATAGAAAATTTGTTTTAAAGGAATATAATTAATTTTGTTTGTATAGCAATGTTTTTTTAAAGGAATATAAATAATTTTACTTGCGTAGGGTTATTATTGATATATTTGCGGGTACTTATATGTAGATTTTTTAATTTGATCAATAGATATATTAATAATTTAGGTGTGGAAATCATACTTATGGATGACATTATTTGCACCCTTATATTAATTCAACATGCTTTTAAGAAAATGGTACATTTATCTTGTAGAAAACTCCACCACATTCTATTTAAGATAAAATTAAGAGTTAGATGTTTATATGTGAGCAAATAATAAAATTTCATGTACTTTGGATTTAATCATAAAGTTGACAACATGCTCCAAAATAAAATTAGAAAACCCTAAACTTTAATTAACCAAGTAGCAGGGTGTAAGATTAGAAACATGAGATGAGATTGGTGTATTGCTGGCAGCAGCCCGCCCTGCTTTTGCTTAGTATGCAAGGACAATGTTCAACTCACTTGACCACAAAGTGTGATGAATTTTCCTTCGTTCCATGTGGATTGCTCCCTTTTTTGGAAGTCTTCCTCCAATTTCATAGAGCTCTAGTTTCTAACTGTATTGTGGAGCTCTAATTAAGAGAGTCAATAGTATTAAATATACGTGTAATATGTACTTCTAATATATTACCAATTAAAAAAGAAGTAATTGCACAACACCCCCTCGAGGTTTGTCAAAAAAGACACGGAAACATATTTATCCTTTTATTACACAAAACCCCCATGTCGTTAGTCAATTTCCGTCAATTTCAACGGTTGACTAAACTTTTAAAATAAAAGACCATTTTACCCTCAATTAAACAAAATCCCAAAAATCATCACCGCCCGTCCACACGCCGACCACCAGCCTCCACCAGCCTCCCCCCCCCCTCCCCCTCGTACGCCGACCACCATCTTCTTCTTCTTCTCCTTCTTCTTCTTCTTCTTCTTCTTCTTCTTCTTCTCTTCCTCCACCAGATCTGGGTTCGACGAACCCAGACCTTCTTCTTCTTCTTCTTCTTCTTCTTCTTCTTCTCTTCCTCCACCAGATCTGGGTTCGTCGAACCCAGATCTGGGCTCGAATCGAACCCAGACGTCTGGGTTCGTCTGGGTTCGACGAACCCAGACGATCTGGGTTCGTCGAACCCAGACGATCTGGGTTCGTCGAACCCAGACGATCTGGGTTCGTCGAACCCAGACGATCTGGGTTCGTCGAACCCAGACGTCTGGGTTCGATTCAAGCCCAGATCTGGGTTCGACGAACCCAGATCTGGTGGAAGAAGAAGAAGAAGGTCTGGGTTCGTCGAACCCAGATCTGGTGGAGGAAGAGAGAAGAAGAAGAAGAAAAGAAGAGGAAGAAGAGAGAAGAAGAGAAGAAGAAGAAGAGAAGAAGAAGAAGAGAAGAAGAAGATGGTGGTCGGCGTACGAGGGGGGGGGGGGGAGAGGGTGGTGGAGGCTGGTGGTCGGCGTGCGGACGGGCGGTGATGATTTTTGGGATTTTGTTTAATTGAGGGTAAAATTGTCTTTTACTTTAAAAGTTTAGTCAACCGTTGAAATGGACGGAAATTGACTAACGGCATGGGAGTTTGGTGTAATAAAAGGGTAAATATTTTTTCATGTCTTTTTTGACAAACCTCGGGGGGTGTTGTGCAATTACTTCATTAAAAAAAATGGAAACACGAGAGTGAGGTAATAGTGAAGTGTATTCGGCTATTGGAAATTAATGAAAGCTACTCGTGATGCTCGTGATATGCCATATTAAATAAGGACAAAGAAGAATCGACGGTCATTTTTCACGGAGAGTGGCGTGGAAGGACGTACAACGTTGGATAGTGACAGTATGGTCGATAGATTCGCAACGTTGAATGAGACGTGGCCTTTCAACACAAAAGCAATGAGAGCGACTCTCACTTTGTTTTCTTTTTTCTTTTCTTATGGTCAATTTTTTGACCTCCAGCATCTTTTCTGTGGGGCCACATGTTTTTTCTTATTTGCAAATTTTTTCATTTTGGGAACCATTCTTTTCTCCCACCAAACGGTCACTTCCCATCTTTTTTCTAGTATTCAATAATTTCAATAGTTCACATTCAATCTCATTTTAGTTTCCCACGCATTAAAAGGAGCTTTTTCAGTATCTTACAGGAGATCCCATCAATAGTTCACATTTTTCAGAACTTTTACGAGGTCCTGTTGCAACCTCGTGATATTGTCATCCAAATTAGATATCAGATTTGAATATTAAATTTGTTATGTAATGTAAAATCTTAATGAAAGTTTTGTGCTTGTAAAGTTAAATGCTAATCAGTAAAGTTGAACATATTGCGCAAAAACTCATTAGCAATTTCATATTAAAAATAAAATTATAAATGAACAAATGCAAGATTACAGGAAAAAAAAATAATACTAACAACAATTCAATATAAAGAGAATAGAAAAATCAACAAATCGAGGTCTGTGTAGGATTTCAATGTCCTTAAATTAGATTCGTCTCATACTATTAAAGTTAGTATCTGTCTCCCATGATATAACGATTCAAATTAGAGACCACTAACAAACTAAATTATATCTGAATCTATCATTTTGAAATTTCACACTAGAGTAGAAAAATATTAGAGATAGGATTCTTCAACCCAATTCAACCATTTTTTATTGGGTTGGGTTGAAAATTAAATTGGATTGAGTTGGGTTAAAAAATTTTCAACTCAACCCAACCCGAACCCGACAAATGTCTATCCCCAATTCTAAATCCAAGATTTTCTCCCCTCTCTAAAAGAATATTTGTTCAGAATAAATATTAAAGACAACATTTATATCGAATTTACTCTTTAATTTATAATAATTGGATCTTTATTTGTATTCATTTTATCTGTAATCAAATTACTAAGACTAAAAAAGTTATCAACTAGACAATTTGTATCTTTGTGGTAAATTAAATCTAACTAAATCAACTCAACCCAACCCAATCCGACTATTATTAGGTTGGGTTGGGTTGAACAATTTATTGGGTTGGGTTGAGTTGAGTTGAAAAATTTTCAACCTAATCCACGTTGGATTGGGAGATTTTCAACTTAGCCTAACCCGAACCCGAAAATGCTCACCCCTAAAAAATACGAAAACTATAGAAAAAGTTTGGAAGCTGATGTTCCTGTAGTCTTTTCTCTTTAAGTCTAAGAGCCAATTTATAGTCTTCATCTAGGGTAGTTACAAAACTAATAAGCCATTAAACCAAATTAGCAATTAACATCCATAGTTATATTTGATAAATCAAATCTACAATTAACACCTACAGGTATATTTTCAAAAATCAAATCTGCAATTTAATTATGTAGTCTCACCTTTAAAAAAAAAAAAGTTGTTGTAATCGAATCTGCAATTAATACCTACAGACACATTTTGAAAAGTAAAATCTGCTATTCAGTTCTACAGGTTGCTGTAATTCATGGCAATTAACACTTGCAGCTACATTTTGAAGAATCAAATTTGTAATTCAATTTTACAGTTTACACTTGTAGTTACATTTTGATAAATCAAATTTGCAATTCAATTATGCATTTTCAGTTTTTCCAAAATCAGTTGCATTTAAATCTAGTAATTAAATCAATATCTAATCACCAATTCAAAATTTTAACCAATTACAAATTCGTCATAATATGTTCACTTTAAATGTCAATTTCTTATTTATTTAAGTACATTTTTTTTTTGGTACATGAATATATGATTTGATATTTTCACGAAGGAGAACACAAATTCATCTTGATACACCTCAATCAAAAGCTCTAACTCAATAAAAATGGGTCACTAAAATGGGTATTTGTGTTCACTTTTCTAACAGAACTTTGATACACATGGTTATTGGTTGATTTTTCTTGACAAAAATATTGGTTGAATATTAAATTCAGGATTTTTAGGTAAAATAATGCTAAACATTTTAATCTGTATCATAATTTATGACAGGATGATGGTGATGATAGTGGAATGTGCGTAATACATAATAAATAAGAGAAATCATCATTTTATGTATTTATCAATTATCATATTATATTTTTTTCTGAAAAGCATATCATAAATTGATATATAAAGTCTTTTTTTTTAAAATAAAAAGATATATAAAGTTCTTATGTCAATCAATACTTTATTAATTAACCTTTAGATAAAAATATTTGTTTTGTTGTTACTGTTAAAATTGAAAATGTCAACACTGATTAACCAAATCTATGTGTTAACAGATAAAAGAATTATGATTTTTTTAGTTTATCTATTAGTTCTGAAGTTTTGATAAGGCTTGAAAATGCTTCTGTACAATAGTAATTAAAAAAAAAAAAAAGAATAGAAAAGAAAATGCTTCTGCACAGAGAAGGAAGACACAAGGGGATAACGGGCGGCAATCTTGTCGAATTCCTCTCGAAGGTTTCACTTCTCCTCGGATCGCCCCGTTAATTATAAAGTTTAACTTTGCGGTGGTTACACATTTCATAATCAAGTTGATCCATTTCGAAGGATCCATTTTTATTATTATTTTTTTTTGCAAAACTAACCACACCCGTATTTTTATGTTGTAATAATATATATATATTTTTTTATGAAATTGCAATTTCCTATATGAGATTTGTCAAATTACAAAAAAATTGAACTTTATCTTTTTATTACACTTTACCTCCCTCTTACCAATAAGTCTCATTTTCTGTACTAATATTCACAAAGATATGGATAACTCTTTTCCTAATATTTCAAAGCACTCATTCGAGTTATGCTACTAAAGTCTTGTCTGAACTAATCCCGATATTCTTTTGACTTTGATAAAGTGTAAAAAAGAAAAAAAAAAAGCAATACTTAGAAACTTAAAAGAAAAAAGAAAGAAAAAAAAAAGAGTCATATAAAGAAATAATGGATTATGGATAGTGATATATTAAGAGAAAATTGCACTATATTTACCTGCATGAGATGTGTGTGAATTGATAGAACTTTTGGGTTTAATTAACTCCACATTATTACCCCTCTGTTGATCAATGACGTCAAAAATAATGTTGAACATGTAAAAAGGGTGGACAACCTTAAATACCCTTATAACCTTTAATTTAATAAAATCATTTTTTAATAATTATAATATGGGATGGACCTTTACCTTCCAAATTCCAACTTATAGATAAACTGTGGACATTAAAAAAAATTAATAAATTTTTTGAAAGAGAAAATTCAAGATAGAATCTCAGGTTGGATCTCTCACTCATCTAATCTCCATGGATGGAGATCTAGTGACAAGAGAAGGGGATCAAGCCGTTCAACACCATCAAGCCTTGCATTAGAGGAAGGGAGCCGCCTCCTCCCTACTAGAAAAGGCCCTTGCCATTGGAGATCATCATGGATCTCCATCATTGATAGAGATCTCAATTGTAGGATCTCCATGATAATGAAGATCAATCTCTCCCCTTTTTTCTCAAGAAAAAAGTAGTTTTAATTTTTATTTAAAAAAAAAAAAACAGGATAAAAAGATGAAACTGCTCTCCGAAGGATTAAAGTTGACTAATGTGAGGATAGCAATGTGTAATTAAACCAAAAAGTTCAATTTCTTCTGTAAATACACATACCTATCTTGTAGGTATTATGCAATTTTTTATATATTAATTTGCTAATGAATTTTGTGCTTTTATATTTCTCATTTTCTTCTATATATATATATAGTATTTGTTTTAACTATTTATTTTTTTTATAAAAAATTAATATCTTAAAACAACGTATTTTGAAAGCAAAATATGCAAAGTATGGGTGGTCCAAACCATCCTTGATGATGGGTTGAAATTAAGAGTAGTCATCGTAAAGTGAGAGAACTTTATTTTGATCTCTATGTTTTTTAAAAACTTCTTATTTTTAAATGTGAATCTGTTTATAGTGGATATGATCTCTTAAATTTCAAAAACTCATCAAATTAGTTCATCTGATATGATTTTTAACGGTCAATGTCAACAAAAAATAGTAAAATATTTGTTTTTCCCTTAACTTATATATATTTTTAATTATTATTTTTATTTAATTTTAATTTTTTTTTTCCATTTGATATATGTTTTTGTGTCATCAATTAGTGTTAAAATACGAAACTATCTACACATGAGTAATGTTTGATCATTTGTTGATCCACGATATGGACTAATCTGATAAGTTTTTAAAACGTAAAATAACATAAATAGTATACACTAATTCATATTTAATAACAAAACGTTTCTAAAAAATATAGGAAACAAAATAAAGTTTCCCTTACATATTTAACCAACCGTGGCTCCACAGCAAAAATACATGCAATCCAAATTCAGAGCATAGAGATCTTCCACTCAATGATCAATACGTGGGATACGGTACTTCAAAAGCATTATGTTGGTCAAACAACTAATTGACTAAACAGTGCTAAGCAATTATAAAATGACCTTGTTAACATCTGTTATACCCATTTTCTCGTTCGACCTAAATGGGCCAGTACAAGCCTTATTAACTTGAATAGAAGCAAGGGCCTAGGAGGCCCAAGGTTGGAACCAGCGGTTGCAAACCCAGCTCATGAGGCCGTTCAGGTCGCAAGCCAGCAACAGTTCCCAGATCTCCCGCGCATGCCTCCTGCCCGCACCTTCAGCTCGTGGAGCTCGCGAGGTCGCCCAGGTCGCGAGCTAGCGGGAACCTCCAAACCGCCTTACCTCTCCTCCTGGTCACGTCAGCTCCCCTCCAGTGTGCATCACTTGGCTGACCAGAGAGCTTACTCAGGAGATATCGTGTATAGCAAGTCAACAAGGTCACCTACTCTCATGGTTTCCCACCAGAGACTGTTTACACCATAACCAAGACACATCCGATGCGACGGCTCTGCATTTAATGAAGAGAGGACTTCTCCAGAAGCATTAAATGCAGACGTGTGCATGCCAGAAGGAATGATGGTTTCACATTTAAGACAGCATGGTTGTGTCAGGATTAGTTGAAATAACCATCAGTTGTACCTTATTTTTGTATTTTTTATTGCTTTCTTTGTATCTCTCCCCTCCATATATAAACAGATGAGACCTTTACTGTAGAGAACAAGTTGAAAATACTAGAGAACTGTCACTCTGCCGGATTTTGACCTGAGAGTGGCCGTGGATGTAGGCGCAGTCGCCGAACCACGTAAAAATCCTTGTGTGTCGCATCCTTCTTCCTCCTATCTTCATTGTTTATCTGATTGCATTTACTCAACCGCCACGACCAACATTCCCTCGTCTTAATTAAGCTTCACCAACCTTAAAACTTCATTTATCACCTACTCAACACCGTAACGGTTCCTTAATTACCTTGTTCGCCGTCTGGGCCCCAGAATCTCTAGGTTGACCGTTTCCGAACGTCAACAACATCCATCTTGAAGTCAAATCAATTGTATTTCTTATCCTTGTTGCAACTAATTATGAGAGTAGTTATACATTAATTCAAATTTTCTTATTTATTCTTAGATGATTTAAATTATTTTGCTTTACTTTTAGATAATTTTATGTTATTATATTAAAATAGATATTTTATTTTAGAAAAAATTCCAATATATAAAATTAAAATTAGAATAAATTTTAAAATTAATTTAATACTGAATTTTGAATATGATCCTTTTAATATTACTTTTATTTGTGAACTAACAAGCGCTAAAAAAAAAGAGAAAAAAAAACGTATGTTCATAGCTTAATTCTGGTTTCAACATCCACATTTGTTTTAGTGCTGCTATATAGAAAAAAAAAAAAAAAAAAAACCCTTGTTTAATTAGAAATAACTTAAAATAGTTGTATTTTATATTAGAATAAATTGAAAAAATTAATTTAATCAATTCTTATTCTGTTCATTAAACTAGATCAAACCAAAGACAGTATGGTATTATTTTTCAGTCCATCTTATACTATTCCAAAAAAAAAAAATGTTGGTAATAATTTAATAAAATATTAGATTGATCAACTTAGAATTTATTTGATTTATCCTATTAACACCTTGACTTTTTCCATTTATTAAGATATTTTGTTTGATTTTTTTAATGATAAAATTACTTAAATGGCCTTTAAAACCATTAGATTATAAAATTGAAAAAATTTCACTTTTCACATAATATAAAAAGGACTGAATTAGATTTCATTTTATTCCTTCCTAAGCTATCATTTTCAATTTTATATATTTCTGATTTTAGCTTCTCTCACAACCCTTGGCTATATTAATATATATTTTTTTCTTTTCATTTACAATCATCATTCTACTTCTTTATTATTATTATTATTATTATTATTATTATATAAATACAAAAGAGGTATATTAATATGTTTTCAAGTTAATTGTTGACATGATTATTCATAAAGATCTTTTAAATCAAATTGTTGTAAATTTAAAAGTTTAAAATAATATTAAAAATAAAATTATTTTATTTTATAATTTATTAAATTACTTATTTTTAGTCGTCTTTAATATAACAAATTACATGTGTATAATAAATAATAGTTGAAAAGGCCTAGATGTAAAGGTAATTGTTAGTATTTTATGAAATTAACAAGTTTGTAAAGATCTTTAAAATTAATTTGTTGTAATTTTTTTAAAAAATTAAAATATCATTGATAATAATATAATTTTATTTTATAATTTATTAAATTACTTATTTTTAGTCATCTTTAATATAATATAATGTAAACATGTAACAAATAATAGTTGAAAAGGTCTAAGTGTAAAAGTATTTGTTTTTAGATATTTATAACTTAAATAAAATATTCAATTTTCAATTAAAAAAATTCATTTAGTGGTTGTTTGTTTTTTCTGACTTATTCTAATGGGTCTAAGTCATTTTTGTTTGTTTTGTAAGTGGTAAAAAACTTAATTTAAAATAAAAAGTTAGGGGTTGTTTGTTTGTTTGTTTTTTTTTTTTTTTTTGTTTAAAGACTGAAAACTGAATAATGATTCAAACTTATAATCTGAATAATATATATATATATATATATTTTTTGCCCCTTTATCTCTGAATATATAATACTCTTATTTGTCTTTTAAAGTTAAAAATATCTGAAAACTAGCAATTTAATATTTATATCATTTACTATTAGTTGTTATGTAATTTCATTTAATATAATACAAACAATTATAATAAATTATTTAGTAAATACTAAAGCATTTTTATGTATATATTAATAATATTTTTATTCATAATTAAAATATGATTAATTATTATAGTAAAGTTTTTTTTTAAAATTATATATACATAGATAAATTATTATAGTACAGTAAATTAAATTTATACATTTAAATAAAAATAAACAAAATAGTTTAAAGTTGAATTACTATTATTATATATTTACGTAAAAATAAAATTAAAAGAATCGGTATAATATAAAATTAGAACAAATTTGGAAATATGTTATTTTGAAAATTCAGATTCATTAAGTGAAAAGTGATAAATATAAATGACTCCTTAGAAATTCTAGCATATCATTTAACACCTAATCACTTAATTATAATTAAAATATTTTATTTTGAATTATCAATCTAAAATATATATATTTCCAATTTTATCTTCATTAATATTCTACAAATTATCATTTTTCATATGTAACTAGTAACTTGGATTTTTATATTTATATAGTAATTTTAACAACATATATCTTATAACTTAGAAAGAACATATAAACTACATTAAGTTAATACTTTCTTAAACTATTATTGTTTAAAATAATATATATTTATTATTATCAATAAAATTAATTTATGTAAATTAGAGACGTATAGATACATGTGGTTAGGATTTATTAAATAATTTGTTTTTAGCTATATATAATTTTAAAATTAAAATACATAACAATCAATAAGTTATAAGGATATAAATGTAAAAGTGGTTGTTTTTAGGTGTTTTTCTCTTAAAAGAAAAATAAATTATCAACATGTATATTCAAACATTAGAAGGAAATTTTTTTTTTTAGGTTTCAATTTTCAATCAGTGTTTAGTCTTTAGTAATATTTAAGATTATTCAGTCTTCAGATAAAAAAAAAAAAAAAACACCTTTAGTTTCCAATTACTATTAAATCTTTAGTAATATTCATTGTTATTCAGTTTTAAGACGAGAATATCAATTTGATTTATTTTGATGTGTTTACTAATCGAGAATGAAAATAAAAAGAAATGAAGTTTTATTAAAGAAAATCAAGAAAGAGAACTTGATTTTTAGGCCTTTTCTCAAAGGAACTAATAGTGTATTTACTTCAATTGGAAAAATCAAAATTAGAATTATAATAACTTAAAATCGAAATGATGTATCAAAATTATAATAAGTTGTTTATTTCAATTTTAGGAATTAGAATCAGAATCAACAGTATTCTCATTGAACTGTTTACTTTATTTTGGAATCCGAATGAATTAACTATAAGTTATAAAAATATCATTGATTAAAATTATGGATTAATTACAATATGTAAAATATTATTTAAGATGTAGTGTCATAATTTTGTTGTATAACTCATTATAATAGGCTAAAAAAATGAACTTTCCTAATAATATCATTGTAAGCGTATTGTATGTCTAATTTTTTTTTTTTAAAAAAAAAACATATTGTATATCAAATCATGATTTTTTTTCTTTTGATATAATATGTTACCTAAATTTGTTTTGCTTTTGTAAATGCAGTAGCCTAGCAATCATGACAGTGGTAGTAACAACTATCATTAATATGTAACATTCTTCAATTTATCACAAAATTTGAGTGCTAACTACAAATCATTGGAATAAAATATAATACTTTGTACTAGCACCTTTTTTTTTTTTTTAAGATTTTAGAATATATAAATATTCGTATTTATCAATATAAAAGCAACCAAGTACAATAAATTAATTCAACAGTAAAGACAGAATTATCAAAATAAGTTTTTTTAAAAAAAAAAAAGGGTATACGAGATTTTGGGAATTGAAATGAGATTTTTATTCTACAACCTCAATTTGATGTGGAATCCACATTTTTATTCTCATTATAAAATAAATTTTAAATAAGTAAACACCATCAATCAATTTCATTCTTCATTTCTCATTCTCATTTCTTGATTCATGAAGCAAACATACTATTAATATATACTTTCATGTAAAATTCATGTGGTTTGATTCACAATAGATTAAACATTGTAATAAAAATAAAAAAAGTAGCTAACTTCCTTTTTTTTTTTTTTTAAAGAAATCTTTTCAATGAATGGATTGAATTTAAAATTGGTATATTAATGTGAAAGTCACAAATTTAGGTTAAAAACCTTTTATAAAATAACATGCCATCTAATCTCAACGAATAATAATAAATTATTTAACAAAAGTTATGGTGCTCAATAATAAGCTCATCATATCAACAAGTTAAAATTGTGGATTCAAATCGTATCCCTAACTCTTATCTCTCAAATTCGAAATTTCTACTTTTATTTATTTATTTGGGTGGGGGATGAGAGATTAAATTTAGATAAAATTATTCACACTTTATGTATTAGAATAAAAGTGAGACATTGACTCTTGACTTCTTAAAATAAAAGGAGATGCTCGATTACTTTTACTAAAGGGTGGTGTGCCAATTTGAAATTTGTACTTATAAGAATCATTAATTAATATTGCATTTAACGCATAAATAAAGCTGGTCATCTAAGCAATTTGTCTTGAAAAAGTAGGTTAAAAAATGATAGACATGAGACATAAGTATTTATTATTTAATGTACAGGAAGAAGTCTTGGCAGTAAACCAAGTCAAAAGATGTATAAGTGGACTTCGAATAGGTTAAAAACAGCATATAAAAAAAATAAAAGCATGATTACCTTGTAATTAGTGGAAGCATGAAAAGAAAAAAAATAATAAATGAAATGATGAGTTAAACGTCAAGGCAATGCTGCTGATTTGTAGTTTAATTAAAAATTACGCTTCCTAATTTTTCCTGTTTAGGATCATGGAAGATCTTCACAGAAATGAATATCTCGTTAAATTAAAGCTCTTCCTCAATAAAATAAACTGGGCAGGGGCCATTTCTCCATCATCTATTTTTAAATTTGAGTTCGTATACGTCTAATTATATCTGCAGTGGGGACAGGAAATTGAAAATTTATAACCACAATGTTTATTTTAATCTTGCTATATTAATTAAAAGATTAGAGAAAGACGGGCACACTAAGTCACTAAGGTCTCCATCTATGGTGTCACTGTCACAAATCAACTACAGCTGCTAGCTAAACAAAGTTGGCTCGGTTTGTTAGCGTATACGACTTACTAATTATTATCATATTTATATAACAATCAGAATTATATATATATATAAATATATTAGATGAATAAATTATCGTCAAAATGTATTAATTTATTAAATTACATATCACTAAGTTAATATGTTACCGGAAGTCATTGTCAAATTTTCTCAATTGAATAAAAAATAAACTGCCTAATAATAAATAGTACTCATTTAGTTAAATAATATCTTAAATTTAAGATATCATACTGTAGATGACATTTCAAAACAAAAATTATTTAAAGGAACCTACATATCATATATCATCATATTAATATTTGGGTATTATTATTATTTTTTTAAAGTAAAAGTGATATGAATCATGAGAGTAATAAAGTTTTTTTTTTTTTTTCTTTTTTTGATATTACATGTACAAGTTATAATTGTCGGGCTCTTTGAATACTAACTCTTATGAAACAGTCCAGAGCATAATATTTTATTAAATTTTACTCCCTAAAGTAGTAGAAACTAGAAAGAGAAAGACCCCACATTGAGTAGAGAAAACTGACCCTCTAATTAGAGTGATCATTATGTAATTTACTCTCTTTTTAGGAGGATTATACATAACTTGTCCATCCTTAATGGAGAACACTCGAACCTATAATGTATTGTGAGAACAAATTGTGTAGATAGTTATGGTCAATGCATCATAGCACTTCTGAGTGAGAGTAATGAAGTTCTAAACGGGTATGTTTGAAATTGGAGACTGATCAATTTTAAGAATATAAATGAAATCTGTGGTGGATAGTTTTTGTGTAGTCCACATGAGTTTAGGGTTGGCTGGGAAGAAATGTTGATTTGATTAACAATGTGATATGTCCCTTTATTTATCATCCATCATTTCTGATATGATTACATTAAACTTGGTTTAGTGGATATATAATGACTGGGGTCAATAATTAATTATTTTGCGAAGACTAATCACCCATTTCACACACTTAATCTGTTCATCATATTAAGTTATAATTTATATTGTCAAATTTTCCAAATTGAGTACATATGTAATTACCAATCATGCAGGCCAGCTTATAATTTATTTATTTTTTTAATTTTTAAACTTCCTTCTATGTATTGACAAGTTTGCTTTTATCGTTACATCTGTACTTGTTTTTTATAAAAATAAAACCTAAAAATAATGACTATAAAATACTAAATATCGGAGAAACAGAGAAAATAAGAGAGAAACAAAAAATGTAATTTCATTGATGTATGAGATGTTCTAAATGACTATAAAATATATCTATATATAGACAAATTGAGATTGTATATATTAAAAAAAAAAGAAGATAAATTGGAAGAATTATTTTCATAATAAAATAATAATAAAATAGATTATTTTCATAATGAAATAATAACAAAGTAAATAAAATTTTCAAAATAAAAGTGGTGATAAATTCATACATCGACAACACTTCGACAACACTTGTAACTTCTCCACCCCCTCCTTTTTTTTGTTCGAAGAGTCTATACTTGTAACTCAAAAGTGTTAAGTCCAACTCATCAAAAAGATACATTACTATTGAAAATAAATTTTATGATCCAAAACTAATTTTCAAAATTAAATACAATTATGAGTTTCTTGGAAATGACTTTAATACCAAAAAATATTAAAAAAAAAGTCAAAATTTTCTTATTATTAGATTACGAACTTTGGATCAGTAATGCAGTGTTATAACTATGCATACGTCAACCAAATTAGAAATCTTCACATTTTATTTGAATGAATTGCTTTGATGATTGCTATGGCTGCTTAAACATGCTTGATTGGAAATGGTTTCTATCTATTTTGGCGTAAGGATTGTATGTGCATCTAATTTTAATTTAAGACTGAAATATGTGCATTTATGTGAAGTTTTACGAGATATATTTTATAAGTTTTTGAACTTCAATATTTTTCCTTTGCTGGAATTTTTTTTCGGGTCGTGAGTTTACAAAACCTATGAGATATTATTTTTATTTAAAATTCATAACTTTTAAAAAATTATTTAAAATTCATAATTTTAAAATTTTAAATTTCTTGTATCCTATTTTATTTTAATTTAAAATTGATGGAGACACTCCATCAGAGGTGGAGTAGTTCTATCGGAGATGGAGTTTTATTTTTTTATAATTGATTATTATTTCTTTTTTAATTATTAGTTGGTTGTGAATAAATTTTGCTTGATTTTGGCTGTGTTGATTGATGAAAAATAAATGCGTGGATTTTGTTCAATGTGGGATAAAGAAGAATTGGGTTTTGATGAAGCAGGTTGAGTAACTGCTTTTTTTTTTTTTTTGGTAGAAGATTGGGTTGATGATCTGGCAGATTGAGTTAAAAATCTGGGTTGAAGAAACAGGAAAAAAAATATTTTTTTATTCTTTTTGAATTCAAATTTTGATTCAATGAATAATATACTTAAGAAGTTTCCAAATAATAATAATAATATACTTAAGAAATATTTAATAAATATCTAAATAAATAGTAAAGTTGATCAATTCATACAAATAGTAAATGAGTTTCCAGGGTGCTGGAGATTAAAATTAATTAAATATAATTTTTAAATATTAAAGCAATGTAAAAAAAAAAAAAAAAAAAGTCAAACTATATCAACTATTGATGTGGTTGAAACTAAATCATCAAACAATCTAGAACTAGATCTGGTTCAAAAGATTTGGAAATTGTCCAAACAATTTCTAGATCATTCAAAATGATATGGTTTCAAATTGTTTAAATCATATGGTTCTAGATTGTTCAAATGATCTGCTTCAAATAACTATATTGAATGTTGGTCAATATGAGGATGTATCAAATTGAGATGAAGATGTATTCTATGTTTTCGATGATTGAGGTTTCCTATAGGACCTCCAACAATGGAGATCTGATGGGGATTTAAAGGGATTTTCATCCATCATCAATAAAGATGGAGATAGATGGAGGTAGAGATCCAATCTAAATTTCTTTTTATTTTTTATTTTTATTTTTTCATTTTCTTGCAAATTTTTATGTTTTACTTAATTTTCCAAACAAATCCACTCCTATCTTATAAATGGATGGTAGATATCATACATATTTTTTAATTTTAATTTTTTTTAATTTTATAATTTTAGTTTTAAATTTTGATTTAGGTGGTGTCTGGAACTATTTTTAAAATTAGTTTTTTATTTTCAAAAACATAAAGTTGGGTGTAAATATGTTTAATTGAATGTTCTGTAAAATATAGTTTTTGAAAATGAAAAACAACTTTTTTTTATTGCCAATTATTAATAAAAACTAAAGTAATATATATATATATATTCTTTATGTTTTCCGTCATTTCCAAAATAGATTTTTAATATAAATCACTATTTTTCTCTGTAAATAACTATTTTACTCATTTTTAAAAACAATACCAAACACATTTACATCATTTTCAAATTTTGAAAATAACTTTTAATAAATTCTACCAAATACATTCATTTTCAAAAGTCAATTTTAAAACATGATTTTCATTTTCAAAAATAATTTTCAAAAACAGTATTTTAAAAACAATATCACCTTTGTCGTTCCATATTTAATTAATTAATTTCTATTTTCTTAATTTTATTTTGATTAAAATTAAAATAATCCTATTAGAATGATAAAATTACCTAGTCTCACTTAGCTTTAACTAACGGTTAACTAATGAGATGAACTAAATTGATGTATTCAGAAACTTTAGAAAAATTACATTGATTTTCAATTCATTATTAAAATTTATATACTTATAACATAGAGACTAAAATGAATTTTTTTTTTTATTTAAAATCATATTTGAAAGGGACAATTTAATATTAACTACCATATTTTCATGAACTATCTTTTTTTTATTTTTTTTTTACTTGCAAATGCATTTTTAATCTCCATCATTCTTCAAGTTTGAGAAATTCATCAAATTGATATTTTCATCAGTTGATTGTTAGTCAAACTTAGTACTCAAAATTGTATTTTGGTCTTTTTATTCACTAGCTATTTGGAATTGAAAAAAGAAAAAAAAAAAAAGAAAACTTAATTCTTGAGGTTTCAAAAAATATTAAAATTTTAAAACTCTTTTGAAAATAGCTATTTTTATCTCTCACTTTTCTAAAACTCTTTAATAAACTCAAATCGTCAGTCAACTAATAGTCAAACCAAACAGAAAAATACAAAAGACTTAATTGCCCCTCATCACCTAAAATGACTATTTTACCCCTAATGAAACTAAAATATCACATATTTTTCATCCCATAAAAAATTGGCACGTGTATATAGGTCATTACTTAAAAAAAATGATTATTTTTTTAATTAAAAAATAAATTTTAAAAAATAATATTATCTTTTTCTCTAATTAATGTTATCTTTTCTTTAATTAGATTGCAAGAAAAAATGAAACCAAAATTGAAGACTCTTCTCTAAGATTGTAAGGGTTTTAAAAAAGGAAAAAAAAAAAATACAAAGTCCATCAAAGATGGAACCTCTATCATTGATGGAGTGCCTTCATCATCAACAAAGAGAAGTAGGTCGCTAGTCACAGGGACATCGACGATACGAGCTCAAAAGCGACACCAAATTCGAACCAAATCGACGATTTGGTTCGCACCAGATCTGGTTCAACGATTCATGATATGAACTAAGTCGTTGTCGATCCGTTGCCCATCCATCAGCTTCGTTGGATGTCCTGACCATTACCTTTGTCAAATATCTTAGCCATTATCTCTGTTCATCGCCTTTGTCATCTAATCGTCACCAGTGCCGCTTCCAAGCTAGTGTAAACAAAGCAAACAACTACTACTCCTTTAGTGCTGAAAAGATTGATGGTCTCTGTAAGTGGGTTTTGGTTTTTATTAACATGGGTTTCATCTTTTGTCTCTATAGTTCAACCATGTCTTGTTTTTGAAATTGTTCTTGTTGTTGTTTTTGTGTGGATTGATTTTTTTTTTTTTTTTGTCTAGATTGGATTGTTTTTCAGATTGGGTGGATTGTTTTTTCAGATTGGGTGGTGGCTCGGTGACAGTTTTGTTTTGTTGCAGATTACATCCAGGTTGGAACCCGGATGAAGATGATATGGGTTCCAACTGAGATCTTCAACAGGATAGGAACCTAGATCTTCATTTGGCTTGAATTTTTTTTTTTTAAATTGTTTTCTATTAAGAAATCTTTTATTTTTAATTAATTAATTAATCATTTTTAAAATTTTTTTTTAATAAATTTTTTTTTTCAATTTAATCTTGACTATACATGTGTCATTGCCTTAGTTCTCTTTTACGGAATGTCAAAAATACTTTTTCTACCCAAACTTTCCATCTCATTTGACCGTTAGTTGACTAATAATTTAGACCTTTTTAGTTGACTAACAATTTAGACCTTTTTGAGGAGTTTTGAGAAAGTTAAGGATGAAAAAACTGTTTCCAAAAAAGCTAAAAACTGATATTTTTCGAAACCTTAAGGACTAAAATAAAGTTTTTCTATGAAAGAAAATCTTTAGATTTTATCATCTATCAAAGTTGTGATGGATGGCAGATATTTAATCAGGAAAGACTAAATTAAAAATCAAAACAAAAATTCAAAAAATTGAAAATAAAATTAAAAAAAAAAAGAAATTCAAAAATAAAAATAAAAATCAAAGGGTACAATGAAGATCTAAGGATCTCTATCAGACCTCCATCGCCGATGATAGAGGTTGGCAATAGAGGTAACCTCCATTTCTATCACGTAATATGTTGAACAATCCGAGGGAACCAAATCATCGATCTAGTTCCATCATTAGATTGGTGACCAATCTGTTGACCAATCTGTTGATAGAATTAGATTGATGAACGAATTGGTTTCCTCAGATTGTTTAAATGCACAAATCCTTTCTCTCACAACTAATGCCAAATTTGTCCTCTCCTCTTGCAACCCAACTACACACAAACATAATCACTTCAACACCAACCCTTCTCTCTTCCTCTTTGTCTTGCTCTCGCAATCTCTCTTAATTGCAAGCAGACATCCCCTCTCCACACACTATTACACCAACCAAATCTACAATAAACACAATCTGTGCACACAAGTAACCATATTGTCTTCAATCTAGTTACTAGATCAAAGATCAATTTGAGTTCCTCCCAAATTAAAGAACCCAAATGATTCTTTAATATGGTCCTTTAGGTTCTTTGATTTGGTTCGACTAGATCAACTTCGATATAGTCGAACCAAATGATTTTTTTTTTCCTTTTTTTGAAGAAAAATTTCTTTTTAATTCATTTTTTTAAAATTGCCATTTCATTAATTTTAATTTTCATTGTCCATCTCATAAATAAACGGTTGAGATCTCTCTTTTTTTATTATTTATCTTTTTATCTATTTTTTTATTTTGATTTAATTATTTTTGTCTCCACTAATGGTGGAGATCCATCCTTTTATTTTATATTACTTAATATAAAAAAGAAATGATCAAGGATTGGTCTTTATACACTTTCCATCATGGTTCATCGTTATTTTTTTTTTTTTTCGGTCAAAGGAACTAGTTTGACAAATTTCTCAAACTTTAAGGATGATAGAGACCAAAAAATGTATTTGCAAGTAAGAAAATGATATTTCTCCAAAATATAGGGACATAATAAAATTTTTCCTAATTAAAATTGTATTTTATATGATGTTGGATTCGTTGAAGTGTTTAGATTGCCTGTCTAGGAAAAAGTTTTTCTTTATTGCATTATTTGAGGCATTTTGCATGTTTATACACGTGCATTAGTTCTAGTTTGACACTGTAAACATCGATGTTAACATATAGAGTGTATTCTTCAAAAAAAGAAAAAAAAAAAAAAAAAGAAAGGGAAAAAAAAGAGAGCATATAGAGTGTATTCTATATTAACATCTGAAGTGTGCGATTCGATGGGAAAATAAGATATATACTAATTGACGTAAACATTAGTTATTTGGAACAATGTTGAGATACAGTGTAATGATCCTGTGTAAAGATCTAGTGATAACATCTGGTGTAGACATCCACTATTAACATTCTACACATTCAGGTTTGGTGTTGTCCAATCGTGTAAGAGTAGCTAGTAGAGTCATTAAAGGGAGAAAATACTATGTCATTTAAGGCGAGTGTATTATGCTAGGACTTGAGTTAAATCCCTAGTGGGAAGTCAGGGCATAAAGTGTTTGTATTGTGAGGCATAAAAGAACTAGAAGAGTAAGTATGAGGCTTTACGCCGTGGACAAGTGGTGAGAACTTAAGAAGGCAGATTTACGGGTTCGACCTACGAGTAGGTAAGCTTAGGGTCAAACAACTTGCATGTTGAAACTTAACTTTATATTGGATTTGCAGAGGATGGATTTGAGGTTGTTTGATTTTTCCATTTGGGTTTCCATGTAAAAATGGCTTGTGCATTTGAGGATGATTTACTTCATACGGTGAATGTGATTATTGCTTGATTATTTGGGTAGCATTCGGCTCATGGTATTATTATTATTATTATTATTATTTTGATATTATAAGTACATTTTATGTTTGTCAAAATCTCTTAATAATAACTTTAAGATATGATCGAACCACAACATAATTACTAACTCTACTCCTTAACACACGGGAGAGACGAACACATATTTAGTGAGAAAACTACTTTTCAGTTAAAAGGATTTAAGCGTATTACCCCCACACATAAGATACTAGAATGAAATTATCCGTGTTTCGTCGATGTTGCTACTCGAAACCTGATTTCGCTTTTGAGTTAAAGCACCAAGTGCATTTACCACACTAGCAAGTGACTTGTGAGTTGGCTTATGTTATTTTTGAATGTGAAGCATTTTAACATTATTGTCTATACAACATTCAATTTTACATAACCTATATAGACACATTACATCCAGTTGCAAATATTTGTTTAGGCTACACAGAAAATGTTCACATGGATAATAAACTTCCTTGCTTAGTTTAGGGAAGTTTTCCAAAGACTTTGTAAATCTCATATAAGCTAATTTACTTATATTTCATATTCAGTTAAACGCTTAAGTTGTTTTGAACGTTTCCAATATGTGCAAGAAATTTCATCAGCCTATCTTTCAAGAAAAACTTTTTCAATCCTTAGTGATTTAAAGTACAACTTTTATATTAAAGGGTTTTTGTAATCTGATAATGTTTGAAAAAGTTTGTATCGGGTGTCTTGATTTCACAAAAGTTTTAATCAATCCATTCAACCCATTTTTACGTTATGTCTTAGTATAAGCACAAACCGCACGGTAACCCCACCCACAATTAAAATTGTTATTAAATCAACTCAGATTATCAAATTAATAATCACATTTAAAAGTTTTACCAAACGTTTTTAAAAAAATAATAAATAAATAAATTTTAGCTTTTTAAAAGTCAACTCAGATTGTCAAATTAATAATCATATTTAAAATAATAATAAATTAATTAATTTTAACTTCTTAAGTAAGGGCTTAGAATCTTTTGATTAATCATATGAACTTTACTCCTTATCACTGCAACAGATGAGTAACGTGAGAACTCTTATCAATTAGACAATTACCGTTTTCATAATTCAAAATGAATGTTGAGATAACAGGCAACAGCCAGTTTAGATATGACAAAAACGCTGCTAGTTGTCAAGTTCGCCAAGTCTGAAATTAAAAGATGGGCGCACATGCTCAAAATTCCTATAAAAAGTCCAATAGTTTTTGTATTCACACGCCTAATGTCTCCAATTCTAGCACGAAACATTTTTGCATGCATGAAATCTGTCGATGCCACACCATGTGCACCCTCTCTAAGTTGTCGGTGAATAATCTTGACACAAGACCTAACAATGCCTTAGATTAATCTAGTTATTACATATCTGCATATAAAACTTGTCCGGAATCAACATTAATAAATAATTACATGATATAATTTCATATAATTCATCTTTGAAATCTGTTTAGAAAGCATAAAATCTTGTATTTGTCTTAAATCATGGTGCTAAATTATATTTAATTAATGGGTAATGAATTTAATAACCAATATTCGCTGACAAATACATCTCAGTGCCTTTAACAGCCGATCCTAGGTCTATTCTAGGCCACCCTCCACATGAACTCAAATTTTTTGAAACCCATTTCATTAAATTAAAAGTTTAACAACCTTATTGGCATTATCTTTCAGGGAGAAGAGACAATGATATAATAACAAATGCTATAGGCGTAATGTTTAGATTCGAAATTCCGTACCTGAAAATTTTATATATACTTTGTTTATCATGTTTAGTATTATTTACATTATAGGTTAAAATGTGGATTAAATAACCCAAATCTGGAAAATGACATATTGTGAAAATAATACCAGGGGACAAGTAGATGATGAAATGGTATCACATGAACACTATTTAAGGTGTGAAGGAGTTAAGCAATTAATTTAAAGCATAAATCAACATAATTTCTACATTTGGTGGCCAAGACTGACAGCTTGACTCGTGAAAGAGATGTCATGACTTGTGAGTCTGAATACTGTCATTATTAGACATAGTTTTCTTCATCATCGTTTAATCATATTAAATTACCGTATGTTAAATTTCTTTCGTGGAGGAGAAGTTGTGCAAGAATGACACGCACAAATGGAGAAATAGTCCAAATGTTTTGCACACCATCCCAAATTTCGATCGATCCTGAGAGGTGAAAAGTTCAATAGTGTTATCTGAATTTACTACCCCCTCCACAATTTAAAAAAAAAAAAAAAAATCTCACGCTGCTTCAATAAAATCATAACAATTAATCTTATTCCTTTGTTTTTAAAAAATTATAATATTTTAAACAATAAAGTCTTTTGTAAAAAAAATTATAAGTAAAAATTTTGACGAGATGTTTTTTTCTTCATCAGAGAACTTTTATTATTGAACTTTCTAAGTATTATTTTTATCAAATTAATTGGTGTGAAACCTCACACTATTCCACCATCTAAACAATATATATAAATTCATCTAGTAATGATGAATAAATGGGAAAAGAATATATACCCGAAACTTCTAAAGTGAAGAGACTATCATCTTATCCAGGTTTTTTTTTTCTTGTTCGAAATGTTTCGTGGCAAAATATGCTTTGAGAGACTAGTGCAACTTCTTCAAATCGGAATATAATCAAATAAAATTAGACCAAGAAACTTAATATTCTTTATGCAAATTATTATTAATTTTACTGATTTTTCTAGTTTATGGCTATTTGTAGTTATGAATTACTTGGTTATAGATTTTAAAAAGTTTACTAGAAAAAGGAAAAATAAATAAATAAGTAAATAATGTGGGTCAGTATGTGCACAAGGTGGTGGTGGTGATGTAAAGATTTATGAGGGTTGGGACAGGACTGGGCTGACTCATGAACTCGAGTCGTTTTAAGAAAGTGTACTTTTTGTGGGGGCCCAAAAGAATTACGTGTATGGTGGGGTCCAATGGGCCCACACATCCCTAGAAGCCCGGACACAGCGGGCCCAATGAAAGCAGCTGCTGACGTCCTCTTCGACTCCATGTTTGGTTTCTCCCTCAAGATCGAGGAGCGCGTGATCCCCGCACACTCCTTGAAAACCAATTTATTTATTTATTTATTTTTTAAACAGAAAACCAACTTAATCGATTGACCCATTTATTTCCACAAAAAAATAAAAAAAATTTGATAGACCCATTTTTAAGATTCAAGTTATTTGTTTGTTTAAATGCTATAAGAACTGTGAAATAGGTTTGTTGGTGAAGCCTATTTAACTTGTCATTTTGTTGTCTCACTTGGTGGTTAGTCAATAAACTCACTCTAATTATTAAAAAAAAATTAACTCACTCGATATCCTTTAATGATTTATGTTCCAAATATTTTTGCTTTATACTTATTTTGTATTCACATTATTATTATTATTATTTGAAAAGTTTGTAATCACATTATATATCATTAGAAAAACATTTGTTGTATAAAATATCAAATAAATCTAAAACTTATTATTAACCACACATCAAACGGTAAATAACAATTACAAGTTGATAGCATATCAAATATTAAAATATTTAGATATCATGCTATTTTAATACTTATATATTTGTAGAATCGAGACATTCACTATGGTCTCTTAGAAAATTACTCAAACTTACCAACAATAGATAAATAATTATATATAAAAGGTTAGGCTTCGAATATATATGTTTCATTAAAGCAACTTTTGCCAACTATTTATGATGGTAAGTTATTGTGCACATTAACATTGATTATGTTTTTATAAACCAACAATCAAATCTAACTTATTTACTACTTCTAATTTTTGATGATATAATATTGATTCTCTCTCTACTGTCATTATATCTTATAAAATAGAATGAGAAAAATATCTTAGGTTGAGTTGAATATTAAAGGGTTATCTTAAAATCATTTTAAAGTCTTCTTTTAGTTTAACTTTTTTCTTGCAAATCTACCGTTTGAGATTTAAATATCTATAAGGAATGAAACATCTCATTATTGAATCAAATCTAATGTTTTATTATAGATGTTATCTCACGTTATTTAATTTCTCATTATCCGATTCCTAATATCAACAGTACTTGTAAGAATTGTTATTTAAAATCAAGAGTCATCTTTAACTTACACAAATTGTAAACCATTTAAATTATATCTTTTGAATGACTAGATTTAATTTTACCCGTACTAATTTTTTGAGTCTACTAAATTTTGTATGTTGGACATGGTCGTAATTTCATGATTTGAAAATTAATTAAAAAAATGTGTAAGAAAAAGTGGGATTCCTTTTTTGTCCCCAAACCTTTAATGTTTATGAATTCCTGTCAACTATATAATTTTAAGTTTCCATAAGGAAGTCTATTTTAAAATGCTGTGCTTATTTGCATAAATAATTGACATTAATACACAATTATTGTTTTACAAGGTTTTGCATAACAGAATAAAATATACATTTGCAGTTATATATATACATATATATGGGTACATATGCAATGTGAAAAGGAGCATTGAATGAGGCGCGTGAGAAGGAAGAAGGAAGAGAAGGGACGCAGTTGGCTCACATGGTTGTGGGAAGTAGACCCCACAACCCACGTATCACATCACATCAAAAAGAAAACATTACCATCAATATCATTGTCATAATCAATCAGAAAAAAATTGGACAACTGATAACACAGGACATTGGCTTTTGGATCCACCCCACAGTTTTCCAAATTCCAATACCAACCATGTTTGAACGCAGCTACTGCTTCTTAAATATTTACAAATTATTTGATATTTTTAATTTAAACAATTACGCCATATAAATTGTATAATAGCAATCAGCAAAAGCCATGTTGATCTTAAGATTCAAGAGGAAAAAAGTGAGTAAAAGAAAGAGCAAAATACGAAAGAAAAAATTAAAGAAAAAGAAGGGACCCCACCTGCTCCACAAGTGTAAAGTTTTTCAATATAGGACAGGAACTGGGACCCATTTGGGGGGTTTTTGATGGATTAAAAACAATGTCTCTCAGTCACTGAGTCAGTCAGAGATTGGATATATACAAATACAATCAACTGCTTTCCTTTCTTTTTCTCAGCACAGATCCCCAGAAGCATCTGAGCAACTTACCCCTTATTTCTGCGCCCATTGTTTCTCTTTTTCTTTTCTTTTTAGTTTTTTATTTTAATTGTTTAGTCTTGGTTTGGGCTATGGGGTTCAACAACTTGTATTTCGTCGTGGCGCATGCACACCAAACTTTCTGATACTGGCTTCAGCCGGTAAGCCAACCCGCCCAGCTCCTTCCACTGCCCTCTTCTTTCCTTTTTTTTTTTATCCTTCTTTTTGGGCAAATTACACAAACCGAACCCCCCAAGACTAGTCGAAACTCCACAAGAATGATGAGTTTGCTCGTAATGACATTAAACTTATCTAAGACTTCAAAAATACAATACAAATATCTCCTATTATTAGTCAACTATTGTATCAAAATTATCAAAAATAAAATGATATATACATAACTATTTTTAATTAATAAAATAATAATCTAATAATAATAGTTTTGGACTATTTGAGGTGGCTGTCCGAATGGTTTAACAAATTTTTTTTTTTTTTTTTTTTGGGGGGGGGGGGGGGGAAGGGGGGGGTGTGTTAAATGATGGTCGATAGGGTAGGCCTTAGGGCATGTCCGGTGCACAAGATTTGGCATGGGATTGGAAAGAAAATTTTCCAATCTTATTCAATCTCACGTTTGGAATGGAAAATGAACGGAAATCACTCATTCTCAAGCTTACCACCCATTCCTACCAATGTAGGAATTGAAATCTCGACCAAAATGGTTAGATTTTGTTTCCTACCTTGGCAGGAATGAGTCTCCCACTCTTTCTCTCGTCACACCACGCCATTAGTTAGAGTCTCTCTCTTTTTATCTCTCCTACCATTGGTTACTGTCGCTTTTTCCCACCACTATCACAAACCATCCTAAACAACAACCAAAAAATCACAATCAATCGCAATAAAACCTGTAAACCGAAAAAATCTAAATCATTCGACTCATCAACATCTATTGCAAGAAAGATGGGGAGAGAAGCAAGTGAGAGAGAATATGCAACAGATTTGGGTCAAAGACGAAGATAATGATGAAGACGGAGACACGGATGAAGGCGAAGATGACAATACAAATAGAGACGAAAACGACGATAGTGGCGGCAGGTGGTCGATTAGAGAAGAGGAAACGAGAAAGAGGAGAGAGAGAGTGATTTTTTTTCGAGAGAGAAAAAGAAAATGAAGAGAGAAGAGAGAGAAATTGACTTAAGTATTTTGATTTTATCATTAATATAATTTTTTTAATTCAATCTTAAGTTTTACTAAACATGAGACAATAATTCTTTAATCCAATATAATATAATTCATTTTAATCCAATCTAATCAATTTCATTATAATCTTGCGTGTCAAACGTAAGCTTAGGGTTTGGGGTATTGAGGATGAAGACATCAAAGTGGTGGTTGTTTGGGGAATTGAGGATAAAGGAAATGAATGGCGATGATGAGCTTGGAGATGGAGTTATGCTAGATGGATGAAGTTATTATTTGGGATGAAATGATAATGAATTTTTGAAGATGGTGTTGAAGAAGATGATAATGAATTTCTAAAGATGGTGATGAAGAAGATGATGATGAATTTTTAATTGAATTTTGTTATTTTTATATAATAATATATTTAAGCATATAAATTTATTGTTAAACTTGACTTGAAAGATATTTTAGTCTTTTTGTACTTTTGATAATTAACCGTTAAAATTTAACTGTTGTTAACTAATGGTAGGAACGTTTGTGTTGTACTTTTGGAATCTCAGGTAGGTTTAATGTTATTATGACCAAACTCATCTTTTTAGTGTAATTTCACCTAACCTTGAGGGTTTGTGCAATTTGTTCCCTATTTTTAGGTAAATAACAATTTCTTTATACTTAAATAAAAAAAAAAAAAAAACAATTTCTTTAAAATTTAAATGATAATCACTTAATATATACTACTATAATGTAGGTATAAACTTGAATGTCTGTTATAAGGCACTGGACAAAATGAAAACATTTGATGAGAAAACATATATTCATTTATTTATTTTGAAATACTATTTTTAGGATAACCATTCGAAGTTGGATCATCACCAAACTAAATGAGGGTTTTCTTTTCACTAAACCATATTGGACGACGATAATTTGTTTGTTCAAAATTTGTAAATGTTGTTAAATTTTGTCAAAATCAACTAAATTCCTATATATAACTTTCACTGGTAAATATTTTTTAATTTTTAATATGTAAGTTCTCTAGCACAAGACCTCATATTTATCTTTTAAAAGAAAAAAATTTGAAACCTATCAAATTCACATTCTATGTATATTTTTTCTTTCAATATATATATATATATATATCCGTACTGACTGTTTGAGTTAAAACGTTAAAACATGTAGGAAAAATATGAATTATGAATTTAAATTGATTGGCAGGCAAGTTGCGTAATGCATAGGCCCAGAAGCAAATTGAAATGTCATATGGGTTGTCCTACCACGACAAATAAGTACAAATACTTTGCTATCTTCAAATGCCGAACCTGGATAGACTTCATCTTAAACTTGTCCACATTTTCAAGTGACTGAGATGTGGAGATAGCAACCCTTCTACACAGATGGCATTTTAATAAAATTGACTAAAAGTTGATAGCTGCCTTACTAAGTATTTGTGCTAGCCAATCGAGTTTGCAGAATTCAATCAAACCACTCTAATTCAATCCATATTGTATTAGATTAGATTGATGGGTGAATTTGTTTGTAAATAACAAACAAAAGGCCCTGCTTCAGATTTGAATAACATGGGCCAAATATTACAAGTGAACACAATGAAACTCAAGTCTTCCATTAACCCCAATGCCACCCACATGGTTAATACCCTAGCCCATTAAAATTAATTTTACAATCACTTGGGGACTGGTTTTTTATTTTTATTTTTTAAGTGTTGTGGCAAGCAAATTAGTAATTTTTTGACTTGTGACGGGGGAATTTCAACTCTTGCCTCCGCTTTGTAGAGAATATGATTACCACTATGTTATCTCGACAAGCAAATTAGTATTATAATTATTATTTTTTAATTGATTTTATATATGTATAATATAAATATTATGATCAATTTAGGGAAGGGAAATTTTGTAAATTAATTCTAAAAATATGGATGACATGGGTATGTTGGCTGTGGGACAAGACAACTTTTGGTTTGATTAATAAGCTGATGGCACCCATTAGCTACCTCATTTATAATAAATTAAGACAACACACGAACCCACATCAAAGAATTCTTCTTTTCCTATTAAAAGAGGATCACACTAGGAATTTTATTTAGTTAGACAAATCATGCGGACCAAAGTTTAGCATTTTGTATGACGTTGTTTACACTTTACAGTTGCAACTGACCATGGAGTTGCAATAAATAAATAAATAAATAAAAGTCCCCAGTTTATTAAGCTAATGAAAAAATAAAATAATCGTCATGTATTAGTTAACTGTTTTTTTTTTTTTTAATAAAACTATATGTTCATGTAATAAATATTGGTCACCTATTGATTTGAGAATTTCAGTTTTTATTCCTATCACTTACAATTGAAATTGATTTTTAATTTTTATAAAAATTAGTCATATGTTAAATCAATTAATTTTATTAGATGAATGTACTATTTAAATATCGAAAAAAAAAATTTATTGAGGAACTTTATAGACAGATAGATGATTGATATGGATGCCCTTCATTTTCGCATGCAAAAAAATTACGTATATCACTCAATTTGAATGAGAAAAACTTCATAACACCTTGGTGCATCCACTATATCAAATGATATCATTTCATATAAAATAATTAATTAGTTAAATAATTTTTAATATGATGCATATATTAAGTTATATATTTGTTACTTCAAATATTAGATTCATCGCATGCATTAATTTAAATTTAACTAATGGATTTAAGAACTTTTAAGCATTTTAGATGTTTTAATGTCTAATCAATTAAAAACAAAAAGTTAATTATCAAATACGGAACGTTAAAACATTCTCTTAAAGGTATCATGAAAAGTCTTTAAAAAGAATGATAGTACTGTGAAAATTCCAAATGGGTGACAAGCATTTCAAAGAAACTCCAATTAGTTAATTCCTCACTCGAACAATTGTAAAGGGTGACGAAATGCTTGAATAAGAAGAGGGTGTTGTTCATGGGGATGACAATTATGATAACAAACTCACAAATCTAAGGATGCCCGCTGGTGAAGGACGAGTGTGAATTTTACTAATTAATAGGTTTGTTGACGACTGTGGATGTAAAATTTCAATCTCGATGTAGGTTCCAATTTGATGGATGTAAAATTTCATTCGCACTCAAACGTGTGAATAAGCCCAACAAAATTTAAGTTCACTGATTGTGGATCACTGAATAAGTATAAATTGATGTTGACTAAATCAAAGTAAATAAAAATAAATGAATCTAACGACTAATAATTCAGGAACTAAAATTAATAGTGCATTTACTTGCACATAATCAGAATGACTTGATTTGGAATCAGATTGGTTTGTAATCGAATTGATGTATCAGAGTCGAAATAAGTTATTTACTTTAATTATAAGAATCGTAATCGAAATTAACAATATTCTTTTTGAGAAATTTACTTTAAACTGAAATCGGAATTGATTGTTTTAAAGTTATAAAAATGTCATTGATTAAAAATATTTATTCTTTTAGCAGCTTTTAAAGAAAATTATTATTATTATTTTTTTGTCATCAAGAAATACGTACTTTTATATAATAATATTATGCTTATTAAACTATTTTTTAATAATAATAATGGTTTTTTTTTACTAATAAGTTAATATTATCTACTATATAAAATAGGTTTCTCTTACATCTTTTTCATTTCCAATTTTTTTTTTTTAATACGAGTATAAAAGATTTTTTAATGTTTAAAAGAGAATGGAAATGAAAATCCTCAGTAGGGTAGGGGGGATGACAATCCCATTTCACAATCTTAAATTTATGTGGAATCTACATTTTTATTTTCATTACAAATTAATTTAGGGTATGTAAACATCAACAATCATATCCGTGTATTCCTCATTCTTATGCGCTAATCCTTTAAAGTAAACACACTATTAGAGTAATGTTACGCATCCCAATTTGATCCTAACTAATAATGTGTCAATTGGTGAATGTATGTACTTTCCAAGTGAAATAAATAATTATTGATAGGTATTTATTCACCAATCGACAAATTATGAGTTGGGATCAAATTAAGATATGTAGCATTAATCCTGAAATTATTATATCAATGCGTAGTGATATATATATATATATATATATAATGAAAGTTAAAATTTTATTTGAAAATAATTAATAATAAAACAATATTCTAAAATAAAACCCAATAACGTAAGAGGAGCAATGTAAGCAGGTCTTAATAAGAAGAATGAGGGCAATTTTGCAAAAGGGTGTTTCCTTGGGCCAGTTAAAGGGTGCCCACAGCGTTCCCCTTTCTAAACTGTAGACTTGGGCCTTTGAAGATTGGCTTATTTGATTTTAATCGTATTTCCCAATTAACTTGTGCTTTTACTTTTCATTTTTTAGGCAAATTACACGATATTACCTCCATATTGCGTAACTACAGCAAAAATTCAAGTTTTGGCGTTATGACAGCCTAGTACTTTTGACTGTTTTGACCGGCGTTATGAAATGGTTTGGCTAACCTATGAAGGATAGATCTATCATTTTGTCATATGAGTAAACATAACGAGTTTTATAAGTTGTTTGAGAGCAATAGATAGATTATTTGACTATGGTAACCTTACCCAATAATTTCAATAATTGGACTGACTTCAATAAAACCACCTTTACAATCAATTCAATGGATGTAATTGATGGGTAAGGTTACCTTACCAGTAAGTTAGTCAAACCCATGTTCCTTCAATTACCAATATGTTCATCCATGTCTAGGAGCAAGAATTGGTGCGCTTATTTTCACTCAGCTTGTCGCCATTCCCATGTACACCAGTGTTTGTACATCATAGGAGAAGTAATATGCGTCTTTCCGTTTGCAGTCTGGGTCTGGTGTTTAGTGAAGATTGATACATTTGCATACATTGTGGATTAACGATTAAGTAAACTGGTGTGCTTATTTTGGTTAGATATTGTTTTCTTTTGTTTAAAAAGTGTTTATAGCAAAGAGTTGATATATGGACGTATTTTCCTAGTTTTGTTATACTTTTTAATAAAAGATGAACAATTCTAAAGACACTTTAAAATTCCTCGTATTTTGCGAATGTTACCAACATCATGTTTAATAGTATGAGAGTTAAAAATCAAGTGCAGCACACAAACATTTCTTTTTCACAATCCAATCAAGTGTTTCATATTTAAATGGCTTGAATCTCATAAACTTTACACCTTTTGTCAATAAAATTGAGTTTGAATCCAAATACAATAGCAGAAAGTTCGTATCAATATTGGAAAAAAAAATATAATGTCCGAAAAGTAATCTGAATAATTGTGAAATGCTAAATATTGACAGCAATTTTCTGTTTATTCATAAACTTAAACATCGACAGCAATCTTCATCGGTTGAGACGCCAAAGCTTCTTCAAGTTCTTCCCTGGTGAGAAGTGTGGTTGAATGTATACATTTTGCTCCCGTAGATGCATCAATTGCTTCCAAGATTGTGGGATTCACTGAGAAATAGGTTTTGATGGATTCCACACTTCTCTCTATGAAAACTGATCTCGGCAAATATTCTTTCATTCAACAGATAAACTCAGTATGGTTTCTTCCCTGCACAATGGAATATAAACTTAAAAGATTGATGATTGCTCAAAACTCATTATTTTGCAACTCCATGCTCCTCTCAACTTTAACAGATCCAGGCAAGTGTATTCCAAGGTTGCTGTTTATTTGTTTTCTTTCACAAACTAGTAACAAATTAAATAAATTGCGCACCAATTGCATATGAAGTCAATACTGTGCAAGTTAACAATACAAAAGAAAATTATCTAACAAAACCTAAGCAACAATAATGACCAACAACATTTAGATCAGCAAAAGCAAAAGAAAGCTAAAAATTTATTAAGTATGCTAATACGTACATTGACATCCAATAATACAGGCCAGAATTATGTTGCATAATTCCAACACTATCACTTCACATTATGTGACATCAAAGTTAGGCAGCTTTATACATCATATTAGTAAGATACAAAATTTCTAAAATTTGTAGTTTCAAAAAAAAAAAAAAAATCCTAAAATTTGCACCAGAAGTGCGGTCACTAGGAAATGCAATTTGGGAGAGGTTATTGAGGATATTTATGTTGTAGGAACTAGCTAATTTAATTGGTATCCTGATCATATCCAAGTTGGGGTGGTGATTTCAGGTTAGAAAAAGCAGGGGAGGGGTAAAAATGTCAAAAATTATGTATCCCAGCACTATAATAGAAAAAATAAAAACCGTTAACCAGGGTGTTAAAAATAAATCCCAGTTTTAAGATGCTTATTTTCTGCTCTGACCAATTTCAAGTCATTAGGTCAGCAACAGTGGCAGCAAGATACTTATTTAATGCAATAACCAATTAATTAGAGCACCATCACAAGATATTGCCAGGTGAGTCTTGAAGATTGAAAAGTATCACAACGTTATCAAAAAGTAAAAAATTACCGATCTGTACATAGGAGCTCGTGCGGGTTGCTTCAAGTAAGCCATGTTCCCCACAGCATAATCCCACAAGAAAGAGGTGTGGTGTATCCATCGGTTTTTGGTTATAGATTGAGCATTTCCGCCAAACTTGCGATCACCAAAAACATAATCTAAAGACAGATTCAAGTCATGAAACATTCCTACTGGTGTATCTCTATTCTAAATTAGAAAGTCTTCCTGCTAATATTTTTACATATGTGAAATGTTATACAAACACTGTTACTTAAAACTTTCAAACTGCAGTGTTCTCTAGAGTAAGGCAAAAACTAAGCCGTTTGGGCTCCCAAATCAAGAAAGGTCATAGTTATTCATGGACCGAACACACATTTGTGATTCAACAAGAAACAAAAATACTTAAAAAGAAAAAGCAACAACCAGAATCTTGGAAAGCAACAAATTGTGGTTCTCAATGATTTACATTATATTACTATTATATATTCTTCACCATATAGTTCTTGCAATTCCACATTTTGGTTAGGGATACTTTTCATCGTGATCAAACTCCAAATTTCAAGGACACCACAAAAATAACACAAGGTGCATACATAGGCACCAAAAAGTCACCTGCTAAGTCAGATACACTTAGTGCAGGAAGAACTTCATCATTAACACAATCAATTTCACACAATTTCTTTGTCTTCCCTCAGATTTTAAAAGCAAATGAAGGTGATCATACACCAAAATGTTTCTCTTCGAAACAGATGATACTAAAAGTTTTAAACATCATTCAAAGCAAAGCTCAATTAATTACCGTTCTCCTGGAGTTTGAAATCACCAACCCCTCGAAACACTTACATCATCCAACAGACTGCTCCAAGACATAACAGAATGGGGGTATGGCTGCACGCCAGGAACAGCATCCTTGTTGCATATCAAAGTGACAAACACAGTCCCACCATCAACAATAACAGTGCCTCCCCCAGTAAACCTTCTAATGACAGGAATCGCATCTCGCAAAACAGGCTCAATTTCAACAAGTTCTGAAGGCTTCCTATGCAAAACACATCCCACCACTCAAATCACATCTTTCTCAATACACATCACAATCAAATGTTTTACAAAATCTTGAATTGCAACTTCAATCAACATATACTTACCCAGAGACACCCATAACAATGGCAGGGGTGTCAGTTCATCATTGATGATGCACCAATTCTTGGATGACAAACAAAGCAGCTTTTCCTCCAAATGCAGTTGCTGCAAAATGGGTGTCCCATTTAATCTCAAAAGATTCATCAATGGAAGCCCCATTTTTCCAGCTTGTTGCTGCATCATCATCCTCATCACCAAAACACTGCCAAAACAGCAACCATTAGTCTTTTAAAACAAAAGTACAGAACCCAGATGCTAAAACTAAATAAAAGTTTATGTAATGCAAGATACAACACACATACACAGATATACATATGTGTGTGTGTGTGTGTATGGTGGTCGTTGAGTACTTTCATCAAACATGTGGTGGCCATTGGATTGGACTATCAACCAACTAAAGTCAAACTAGTATACATTATCAAAGTTTGATTGTAAATGCAAAAAACAAACACCGAATGAATTATGTTGATTTTTCATTTTTTTTCCAATCTATGTTGGTTTGATGATTGATGAAGTTGGTTTCGACTATTGATGATGATTTTGGTAAGTTGATTTTTCAATTTTTTTCTTGTTCCAATCACAGTGGGTTTGATGATTTTTGATGTTGGACTTGAGATTGATGATGGTTTTCGGGGTTATGTTGGGTTTGATGGTTTTGAGGGAGATTGATGATGTTTGGTTTTCAATTGATGAGGTTGGGAGATTGATTGATAATGATTGGGCTTATTTTTTTCAAGTTTTCAGTGAGAATAAAATGGGGAAAGACAGAGAGAGAGAAGGGGGGAGAAGAGCAAGAAAGAGGGAGAAGATGGAAAGACAGAGGTCACCGGCGATGGAAGATAAGGAAGATGAATTCATTAACTGGTCGATGAATTAAATTTTTTATTTTTGTTTGATTTGTCAAAAGAGCGAATTACAATTTAACTATCTCGTTAAAACGCTTTTACAGACGGAACAATAATTTCAGTATTATTATAATTTACCCCTCTATCATTAACATTCATCCGTTAAAATTAAATGTAGGAGGAGTAAAATTGTCTTTTTAATCTTATTTTAATTTTTTAAGATAAATTTTAAAATAACTTTAATAAAAAAATTTAACGGATCTTCACCCACCGTCCATCTTTGAGATGGACAATAGAGATCAATTTAAAAAAATAAAAAAATTAAACAAAATAAAAATAAAAATTAAATATTAACCAAAAATCCATCACCAGTTCACCATAAAAAAATCATCTACAATCATCAGTTAAAAAAATAAAATCATCAACCCAAACAATAATCAGTTCAACCCAATCAACAACAAAATAAAAATTATTAGTTCAACTCAAATAATAAAAAAAAAATGAAGAAAAAAATTGAAAAAAACAAATCTGGGAATGAACCCAGAAAATCTGGGTTCACGAATGAACCCAGATTGGGTTCATTCGTGAATCCAGATTCTGGGTTCATGTGAACCCAGATCATCTGTGTTCACGTGAACCCAGAATCTGTGTTCATCTGTGTTCGCGTGAACCCAGATTTCTGGGTTCACGAACCCAGATCTGGGTTCATTCGGATGAACCCAGATCGGGTTCGAGGAAGACAGATCGGAAGAAGAAGAAGAAGAAGAAGAAGAAGAAGAAGAAGAAGAAAGAAGAAGAAGAAGAAGAAGAAGAGAAGAAGAAGAAGAAGAAGAAGAAGAAGAAGAAGAAGAAGAAGAATAGAAGAAGAAGAGAAGAAGAAGAATATGAACCCAGATCGGGTTCGAAGAAGAAGAATAGAAGAAGAAAAGAAGAAGAAGAAGAAGAGAAGAAAGAAGAAGCAAAAGAAGAGAGAGAGAGAGTTTGATGAGAGGAAGAGAGAGACAGAGAGTCTGATGAGAGAAAGAGAGAGACTTTATATATATAAGGGTAATTTCGTCTTTTTACTGATTTGATACTGTTCACCGTTAAATATAACGGAATCTTAATAACGGCAGAGGGTAAATTACAATAATACTTGTTGACGTTCGGAAACGGTCAACCCAGAGATTCTGGGGCCCAGACGACGAACAAGGTAATTAAGGGATAGTTATAGGGTTAGGTATGTGATAAATGAGGTTTAGATGAAGTTTTAAGGTTGGTGAAGTTTAATTAAGGCGAGGGAATGTTGGTCGTGGCGGTTGAGTAAATACAATCAGATGAATGATGAAGATAGGAGGAAGAAGGATGCAACATACAAGGATTTTTACGTGGTTCGGCGACTGCGCCTACATCCACGGCCACTCTCAGGTCAAAGTCCGGCAGAGTGACAGTTCTCTAGTATTTTTCAGCCTATTGTACAGTAAAGGTCTCCCCTGTTTATATATGAAGGGGAGAGATACAAAGAAAGCAATAAAATATACAAAAATAAGGTACAACTGACGGTTATTTTAACTAATCCTGACACAGCCATGCTGTCTTAAATGTGAAACCATCATTCCTTCTTGCATGCACACGTCTGCATTTAATGCTTCTGGAGAAGTCCCTTCTTCATTAAATGCAGAGCTGGCGCATTGAGTGTGTCTTGGTAATGGTGTAGACAGTCCCTAGCGGGAAATCATGGGAGTAGGTGACCTTGCTGACTTGTTATACACGATATCTCCTTAGTAAGCCCCTTGGCCAGCCAGGTGATGCACACTGGAGGGGAGCCGACGTGACCAGGAGGAGAGGTTAGGCGGTCTGGAAGTTCTCGCGAGCTCGCGACCTGATCGACCTCGCGAGCTCCACGAGTTGAAGGTGCGAGCAGGAGGTGTTTGCGGGAGGTCTGGAAACTGTTGCTGACTTGCGACCTGAACGGCCTCACGAGCTGGGCTTGCAACTGCTGACTCCAATCTTGAGCCTCATGGACCCCTGCTTCTGTTCAAGATAATAAGGCCTGTACTGGCCCATTTAGGCCGTGCGAGAAAATGAGTATAACATCAAGCCCCCCAGCTCTTTGTGCATTCTGCGGACTGGGAGCTGATTCAAACACATAACTGGCGCCCATTTGCGAGTTTTCCGGCGTCGTTTTGGTTTCTGTACTGTAACCGCTGACACGTGGCGTTCATACAGGCGTTGGAGCCACAAACGTGCCTCGGGACAGTACGCATTTAATGCGCACGTCTTGTAACTGACATGCATGACGGCACATGACCGAGATTGGTGCCCAACCGTTGGATCTTCGACGGTTACACCTTTATGTTGGATCGGATGGCTGGGGACGGACGTCCTGGCCTATATAATCCAAAGGTCTCCTCGTATTCCTCTTTTTGCTTTCCTGATACGACACCAGTACTCCTATCTCCATCATTTCTTCTTCCCTGCTTCTTTTGGCTTGTTGTTCGCCGTTGGACAGCTCTTCAGACTCCATCACTACAGGAATCAACTGCCGTTTTCAGCAAGCCATACACAGCTCGAACAAGGTAATTCTTCTCTTGCTTCGCTCTTTACGTTATTTCAGGATTTGCTTCTGGTTTGTGTTGCTAGTTTCTATTTTTTTTTTTTTTTTTTGTATCACATCCGTAGGTCCCTGCGTGCCTGCTTGGCCTTTAGAGATTTGTTGTGCTTATTGCTGCTCAGGATTTTTTATGCAAATGTCTCCTTGCTGCTTAGTAGGGTACCTGTAAGTATAGGGTTAGCAACATAAACATTTTAGGGAGACGTAGTACCTGACGGACCCTCGTTCTTGGGCCTCCATCGCCTTCGGTGGCCAAGTGTGCGACCTGACGTATAGGACAATAGTTCTAGGAACTCTTTTGTGGCTTGTTAGGCTCAGTATGCTGTAAGCGTTCTGATGTCGTTCCTCTTGTGCTGTAGATGTCAGGTCGCTCACGTACTGGTCGAGGTAGGGGTTCTGCTTCTGGAAGGCAGGCAGGACGCCGGACTAGCGAAGCGGAAGCTACGTCCTCACAAGCTGGCGGATCTGCCGGGGAGGTCGCGGGACATGAGGAGGTCGCTGAGAGGGTGGACCGACATCCTTTCTCTCATACGCCTTCTAAAGTTACCCTCACGATGCTGGAGGATTGGGCTCGAGAATTCAATTTCCCCTTGGGGTGTCGAGCCAATGTCCCCAAGGCCAGCGATCGAGCTGCCTATCCTTCCTCGGGCTTTGTGGCGATCAGCTATGAGCATCTGGAGCTCGGGTTTAGGTTCCCCATCCCCGACTATCTCAAGAACCTTCTGAACGACCTGAAGCTCGCCCCATTCCAATTAACCCCGAATGCGTACGCTTATTTGACCACTCTGGCAGCGGCGTTCATCAAGCACGGGCTCGGGCTTCCTACACCTCGCATTCTCCGCAGCGTTTTCAGCTTCAAGGCGATTTCAGGAAACGAGGGGCTTTACTACGTCACGCCTCGTCAGGCTTCGCCATACAGGGCATATCTGCCTAAAGAATGCATCAAGTCCAACGTGGGGGAGTATAAGTCCAACTGGGTCCTGGTCACATGCACTTCGCTCGGGGGTTTGCACAATAAAAGCTTCGTGCTGGAGCCCGGTACTTAGAAACCTACGGCTCACAGAAATAGCGATAAAGCCACTAAGATAATAGTTTTTTTTTTTTTTTTTTTTTACGAGCTCGTTTTTTGTTTTGCAGGCGTCGCTGCTTCCAAGTACAAGCTTACTGAGGACGAGTTTGCTATTCTGGACGCTTATGCGGCGGCCAAGCTCCCAAGCGACGATTACCTTCCTTCAAATAGCGAGCTGATAGAACGGGGTCTCGCGCCATCTGCCACAAGTCCCCTTTTGAACATAATCCAGCATTTGGGGATACGGGGACAAGCTTGCGAGGTTCGCTCGGTCTTCGCTGCCCCTGAACAGTCTGACTCAGATCCGCAGCCTTTTCCTCAAAGGTCCTCGAGCCTGAGCACGTCCAGTACCACACCTTCTGACAATATGCGAAGGCTCGTGATGTCCGTTCCCCCCCTCAGGTCAGTTCCTCCTACCAAAGCGCCAGTGGTGGTGGAAGTGGATGACACCTCCTCAGAGCCAAGAGCGACATCTCAGCCCGCAGTAGCCGCCTCTCCTCAGGCCAAGTCAGCGGCGACTCCTCAAAAACGGGCTGCCCCATCTGGAGGGCAAAGTGTTTCCTCAGCAAAGAGGGCTGAGGTCTCGGCTGAGGGGGGTTCCCCTGTGGAGGAGGAGACTGAGGCCCTCATCAGGAAGAAGAAAGGGAAAGCCATAGCTGAGCCCCCAGCTCCAAAGAAGAAGAAGGGCGTCATCGAGGCTCGCAAGCCCGGGGCAGTTATTATTGGCAGGGAGCCAGGTCTTGAGGCACCTGCGCGACCTGCAGGGCCTGCAGGGGGTCGCAGGGGGACTCCGAGCTGCATCCTAACGCAGCAAAGGAGATGGAGTATCTTAACAGCTTCGTGGAGCTCGTGCCCGGAGTAATGGGGAAGCGAGATCCGGAGCTGCAGAAGCCTGAGCTTTCAGGTCAGAACCTCGTAGCTTTTGCAGCTCGCCATGCAGCGTTGGTAAGGTTTAACCCTTCCTGAACTTTGATTTTTCTCGGCTCAGATTTTAACAACTCTTTACTTTTTCAGTTGGGTATGGCAACCGTGAAGCTGATGAGGGAGGTAGACGATCAGCTTGGCGAGAAGGAGGCCTTTAGGGTGTCCAAGGTGCAGTTCGAGGAGGAGAAGAAGAGGGCAATGTAGGAAGAAGTCAGCCTCCTCCAGAAGGATCACGCGGAGCTTAAGGCCAAGCTTCAGGATGCTGACACAGCCCTGTCACAAGAAACTGCTCGCAGGAAGCTGCTACCTCCGAAGTCAGCAAGGCCCACAACGAGCTGAAACAGGTGAAGGGCGAGCTAAGTGCTGCACAGAAAAAGGTAAAGGTTGCTGAGAGTAAAATAAAACAGCAACAGCAGGACTTAGCCTTAACCAAAGAGAAGCTCGCTGGGGTTGAGGAGAAACTGGTTCAGACTGAAACGGGCTTTGAGGCCAAGCTTACTCAGGAGCGGGACAGGCTTGGCGAAGAGATCGAGAGGGCTTTCCTATTCAGTATGTGGGAGCGTTACCCGGACCTGGATTACTCATTCTTCGGGCCAGTCGGCGTTGAAACGATCCAGGAATTCGTGGAGCATGCTGCAAGTGCTCAGGGTGCGCAACAGGTTGAGACAGCTTCTGCTCCTCCAGTTGATCCATCTGCTGTCCAAGTCCCTTCTCCAGAACAAATCCTCGAGGGACTTTCAGCTCTTGGCGATCTTCCAGCACCCGAGCTCCCAGTAGAAGCCTCTCCTGATCTCTCTGCCCCTGATCAGATCCTTGCGACGGAGCCCCCAGCAGAAGCTGTTGTTGACCCCCCTGCCCCATCAGATGCACCAGCTGATGCCTAGAGCATTCTAGCTTCATTCATTTGTTTTTGTCATTATTTTAATTTCGTTGAAACTTGAACAGCGAGCTTATAGCTCGAAATTACTATATTAAATTCTTTGCAAATTTCACTATTTTGTCCAAGTAAGAAATATGTGGATGTGCATGGTCCTCTTATATGATGAACAGTTAACAGGTTTTAATAATAAGCACATCATAATAAGCATGCTTAAAACTTGACAAGTAAATCACAATCGTGAAAATCGTGTCAACTTACGAGCTCGCCAACTGCTATCAGTTATGATAATAACATTATGCTTGCAAGAGTTGGAACTCACAGATGGCTCAATCGAGCAAAGTACCTGATCAAGCAAATAATGTAGTTGGGCAACCCTTAAAAAGTAGGTGTGGACTTACAGTCAGAGGGGTGCTCAGAACCCTTATGAACCTATAAGCTGCACTTACGTTAAGTGTATTTAAGAACGACATTTTCCAGAACTTTGAGAGTCCAGCCCGTGGCAGTATTTGTCGTACAAGGGTGAGCTCTCGCTGTAGGTGGCTCTTTACGCGAGTTCGCGGGCAACCTTTTATTTGAGAGGCGTGGCCTTACCCCCTCCCGCGAGGTCGCGGGACAAAGTTTCGCGAGGTCGCGGGCAGCTTTATATTTGAGAGGCGTAGCCTTACTCCCTCCCGCGAGGTCGCGGGGCAAAGTTTCGCGAGGTCGCGGGCAGCTTTATATATGAGAGGCGTGGCCTTACCCCCTCCCGTGAGGTCGCGGGGTAAAGTTTCGCGAGGTCGCGGGGTAAAGTTTCGCGAGGTCGCGGGCAACTTTATATATGAGAGGCGTAGCCTTACCCCCTCCCGCGAAGTCGCGGGGCAAAGTTTCGCGAGGTCGCGGGCAGCTTTATATATGAGAGACGTAGCCTTACCCCCTCCCGCGAAGTCGCGGGGCAAAGTTTCGCGAGGTTGCGAGCAGCTTTATATATGAGAGGCGTAGCCTTACCCCCTTCCGCGAGGTCGTGGGGCCATGTCTCGCGAGGTCGCGGGCAGCTTTATATATGAGAGGCGTAACCTTACCCCCTCCCGCGAAGTCGCGGGGTAAAGTTTCGTGAGGTCGCAGGAAATGGCGACTGCGAGCTGGAAAATGAGCTTTACATTTGCTGGCATGAATTTTCTTATTGAGGATAGCATCAGTAAGTTGAGTGTTGATTAATAAGGGACCCTCGGTTGAGGGTTATAGTCGTTTCTTTGCCACATAATCTGTATGTAATTTTCGGCGAGCACTTTATGCAAATGTTTCGATCACAAGCGACTCCTTGAATGTTAGCATAGATACATGCATGATAATAGGTGGCAGCTCATTTTCTTGAGAAAAAAGGAGTTTCATTAGCTTTGTTCTTTAATCATGTACATTAGCTGGTTCAGCCAGTATGCTTTCTGCATCAAGTGTGACACATACAACAGAAAACAGGTGAAAGCACTTTTACAGGCAATAGCTAAGAGAAATCATGTACAAAGTTAAAGCAAGCTGACAGTCATATATAATAGGGTCGTAGGTGCTCGGCATTTCACACTCGGGGTAACTCTGATCCATCCATGTTGGCTAAGTGATAGGCTCCATTGTTCAGACTTTGTCTGACGAGGTACGGTCCTTCCCAGTTAGGTCCGAGCGCCCCATCACTTGTCTTGCGGGCTCCAGGGAGGACTAATCTGAGAACGAGGTCCCCTGCCTTGTAGCTTCGGGCTCGCACTTTCTTGTTATAATACCTGGCAACTCTCTGTTGGTACACTGCCACCCTCATGCGAGCTGCTTCCCTCGCTTCCTCGACTAAGTCTAAACTGGCAGCGAGCAGCTGTCTATTGTCCTCAGGTCGGAAAGAGGCCCTTCGCTGGCTGGTAACTTCAAATTCTGTTGGGATCATGGCCTCTGTTCCGTAGACCATGGAAAACGGGGTTTCACATGTTGAGTTTCAGGCTGTGGTCCTATATGCCCAAAGGACTTTCTGCAACTCGTCCACCCAAGCCCCCTTCCTTGCTTCTAACTTGGTTTTCAGAGTCTGTTTGATGATCTTGTTTACAGCCTCGATCTGACCGTTGGCCTGAGGGTGGTCGACAGCTGAGAAGCTTTTCACGATTCCGAGCTCGTTGCAGAAGTCTATGAATTGCTCACTAGTGAATTGGGTCCCATTGTCCGTTACGAGTTGCTGAGGGACTCCGAACCTGCAGATGATGTTGTCCCACACAAACTTTTCTATCTTCGTGGTGGAAATTTCTGCCAGCTCTTTCACTTCAGCCCATTTAGTGAAGTAGTCCACTGCAACCACAGCATGCTTATAATTTCCTCGAGCTGTGGGCAAGGGTCCGATGAGATCCATTCCCCAGATCGCGAAGGGCCATGGACTCACCATCTGCTGGAGGTAGGCTGGTGGAGCTCGTGGGACTCTGGCGAATCTCTGGCACTTATCACATTTCTTCATCAGGTCTACGACGTCATGCTTCATAGTCGGCCAGTAGAACCCCTGTCTGAGGGCTTTCTGGGCTAAGGACAAGGCTCCTGCATGGTTGCCACAGTGACCTGCATGGATGTCGTTCAGCACTACCTCACAGTCCCCATCATCTATACACCGTAACAACGGGGTTGAGAATCCCTTCTTGTATAGCTTGTCATCATAAATGCAGTATCGGGCCGCTCTAGCTCGTAAACGACGAGCTTCCAACTTGTCCTCCGACAGCTTCCCTTCCTGCAGGTAGCCTAGTAACGAGCTCATCCAGGAGCTAGGTCGGACCTGCATGAACATCATTACCTCTTTGTCCTCAATGCTTGGGGTCGGTAGGAATTCCACAGGGATAGATTCCAGGAGATCAGCATCTTGGGAGGTCGCTAAGCGAGCCAGGGCATCTGCATTAGAGTTCTGAGCCCTAGGGATCTGATTCACTTCAAACCCCTTGAAAGCCCCCAGCAACTCCCTAGTCTTTTTGAGGTACTCTGACATCCTCTGACCCTTAGTCTGGTACTCTCCCCTGACATGGCAAACAATAAGCTGGGAGTCACTGAAAACCTTTACCTGCTCAGCTCGTACTTCCTTTGCCAGGCGGAGTCCGGCGAGCAAAGCCTCATACTCGGCCTCATTGTTGGTTGACCGGAATTTGAATCTCAGGGCACTTAGGATCCTGTGACCTTCGGGGCTGATTAACATTACTCCGGCCCCTGAGCCATGCTCGTTAGAGGATCCATCCATGTAGAGTTCCCAAATCTGACCACCTGCTAGCTCCTCCTGCTCCGGTGCTGGCCCTGTAAATTCAACAATGAAGTCTGCAAGTGCTTGGGCCTTGACTGCTGTCCTGGGCCTGTACTCTATATCGAACTGGGCGAGCTCGATGGCCCACTTGAGGAGCCTTCCTGAGGTATCTGCTTTCTGGAGGACTTGTCTGAGAGGGTGCTGCGTGAGGACCTCTATCTGATGAGCTTGGAAGTACGGACGCAGCTTTCTCGAGGCGGTCACCAGGCAGTATGCGAGCTTCTCCATTTGCGAATATCGAGTTTCCGCATCAACCAGCCTTTTACTGATGTAGTATACAGGCAGCTGTGTCTTCTCTTCTTCTCTCACCAAGGCTGCACTCAGAGCATGCTCAGATATACCCAAGTACAAGAATAGCTGCTCTCCATCCTTTGGCTTGGACAGAAGGGGTGCCCGGCCCATATATTCTTTCAGTTTCTGGAATGCCTCTTCGCAATGCTCAGTCCATTCGAAGTTCCTAGCCTTCTTTATTGCTTCGAAGAAAGGCATGCACTTGTCGGTAGCCTTCGAGATGAACCGGCTGAGGGCCGCGACCTGGCCGTTTAGGCTCTGCACATCCTTGATTCTGGAGGGGGACCTCATCTCTATGAGCGCCCTGATCTATTGGCCTATTTACCATAAACCCAAGGAACTTACCAGATGCTACCCCAAAGGCACACTTCAAGGGGTTTAATTTCATCCGATAATTTCTGAGGACCCTGAACGTCTCATCCAGGTCGCGGACATGATTTGCTGCTCTCTGGGACTTCACCAGCATGTCATCCACATACACCTCCATGGTCTTTCCGATTTGCTCCTGGAACATGGCGTTGACCAGTCGCTGGTAGGTCGCACCTGCGTTCTTCAGTCCGAAGGGCATCACCCTGTAACAATACAGCCCCCTGTCAGTGACAAAAGAGGTGTGTTCCTCGTCCTCCGGGTTCATGGGAATCTGGTTGTATCCTGAATAGGCATCCATGAAACTCAAGAGTTGGTGCCCCGCCGTCGCATCTACCAGTTGATCAATCCTGGGTAATGGGAAGCTGTCCTTTGGGCAAGCCTTGTTCAGGTCGGTAAAGTCAATGCACGTCCTCCACTTCCCGTTCTTCTTCTTCACGAGGACTGGGTTTGCGACCCAAACAGGATAACGCGCCTCCCTGATAAACCTGTTAGCTAGCAGCTTCTCGACCTCCTCCCTCAAAGCTATATAGCGTTCTGGGGTCATTGGCCTCCTCTTCTGACGGACTGGCCTGTGCTGGGGATCTATATTCAGTCTGTGACACATAACACCAGGATCTATCCCCACCATGTCTTCATGACTCCAAGCGAAGACATCAAGGTTCCTTTTCAGAAATTCCGCGAGCTCGGTCTTCACTTCTGGTAGCAGGTCTCTACCCATCTTCACACATCTCTCCGGATCTACCTCACTGACCTGCACGTCTTCTAGCTCTTCAACAGGTCCCGTGGCCCTATCTGGGTCCACCTCGCGAGGATCGAGGTCGGTGCTTACCCTTGCTATAGAGACCACTTGAGGTTGGCCACCTGAGACCACATTCACCTTTCTTCCTCGGACCCCCATCTTCACTGCGTCTTCATAGCACCGCCTGGCCAGACGCTGTTCCCCCCTGACACAGCCTATCCCGTTGGGAGTGGGGAATTTAACTGTTAGCGTCCTGGTGGAGGTGACCATATCCAGCTCGTTCATGGAAGGCCGCCCCAAGACCACATTGTATGCCGATGGGCTGCTGATAATCAGGAAATCAGTAAGGGTTGTAGCTTGTCTGCCTGGCTCCCCAAGGGTGAGAGGTAGTGTGATTTGGCCCACCGGTATCACTGCATCTCCTATGAAACCATAAAGAGGTTCCGGGGAAGGTCTCAACTGCTCAACTTGCAATCCCATCTGATCGTAGCAGTCCTTGTACATGACATTAACAGAGCTGCCAGTGTCAATCATTATTCTCCGTACTTCCACATTACTGATCTGGGCCCGGATTACAATTGCATCATTGTGGGGCCAGCGTACTCCTTTCGCGTCCTCTTCTGTGAACACAATGCTATCTAAGGACATCTTGGCCTTTTTTGTAGGTCCCTCAGCCCCTCCGTACTCTGCCAGCAAGGTATGGTTGGCCTCCCTGATGTACTTCCGATGCGACCTGTTTGAAGTACCTACCACATGAGGCCCACCATGAATAGAAAAAATCGTCCTTACCGCGGGCTCGCGCTCGGGTTCCGGAGCTCACTGAGGCTGTTGTTGCTCGGGCTGCTGGTCTCGGCCCCGAGGTCATTGATATTGAGGTCGTCTTCCCGCGGGCTGCACAACATACTTTCCTAGGCGGCCTCGCCTTATCAACTCTTCGATGGCATCTTTTAATCGCCAACAGTCTGACGTATTGTGCCCGTTCTCGTTGTGGTAGGCACAATACTTCTTCGGGTCCCGACGCCGGTCAGGCATTCTCGTCGGGGGTGGCTTCCCGAAATTCTCTCTGTTCCTTTCCGTGGCGAATATTCTGTCCTGCCTATCTGATAGCATGCTATAGCTTTCATATCGCCCCTGATACCGAGGTCGCTCCCTCCTTGGCCCAGGTTTGACTCGTTTCGCCACCACATGGGCGGATTGATGCCTCTGCTCTCTTGGCTTGTCCCCGTCGTGGCTCTTCCTCTTCTCGTGATGGGAACTGCTAGCTTCACCCTGGTGACTGCTAGGCTTCTTGGCCCCAAAGGCTTCCTCCAATCTGATCTCTTTGGCAGCCCTTTCATAAAACTCTCCCAGATCCTTCACTGGGGACTTGTAGATGCTTTCATATAATTTCCCGTCTTTTCTGAGCCCTACAGAAATGGCTGTCAGAATACTCTCGTCTGAGGGGGTTTCCACATTACTCACCTCCTCTCTGAATCGAGTGATGTAATCCTTCAGGGACTCGTTTTGCCTTTGGAATATGGTGGCGAGGTGGCAGGTGGGCGCGAGCTGCTTCCTCAAGGCCTTGTATTGATCTAGAAACTTCTTCTAACATTCACTCCAGCTCCTGACGCTACAGGCTGGAAGGCCTTTGAACCAAGCTCGCGGGGCATCCCCTAAAGTGGCTGGGAACACCCGACATTTCACCAATGGGTCGTCCGTATGGAGATCCATTTGTACGTTGAAGGCGTCTAGATGGTCGTATGGGTCAGTCCTGCCGTTGTATGGAGGGATACTGGGGAGCTTAAACTTCGCTGGTAGGGGTACTGTTTCGATCTCCCGGGTGAATGGTACCTTGCGATCCTCTCGCTCTTCCCTGTTCTGGCCTCCAGGTTGTGCCTCCAACTGTCGGACCCTCTGCAATAATTCCTCTACCATTGGGTCTTGAGTTAGAGATCGCCTACTGGGGTTCCATTCACTTGTGCTCTCCTGCTCCCCCAAGGGACGGTCCCGCGACCTGTTTTCCCCTCTGAGGGCTCCTGCGCGCCTGGGCTCATGACCTGCACGGAGCTCACGAGCTCGCTCCTGTCTTCGACTTCCTTCCGCGTGCCGCTCGCCCTCGTAGTCCACCCTTACTCCATTACTGTTGGGGCGATGTGAGATTTCTCGCTCTTGGTTTCGTCTCCTGACTCTCCTTGGGTTCAGATTTGAGGAGCGAGCTGATCCTTCTGTCAGCGACCTATCCCTGACAGCTATTCCCTCTGGGGTTGGGATCTCTTCTGAAGGTTGACGGCGAGCTCTTCCTCGGCGGTGCGGCCTCCACCCGCCTTTGCATAGCATGGGCTTAGACCTCTACCAACGCCCTGACCGTTGCTGTTAACTCTCTTACTGTATCTTCCAGAGCTCGCTGGCGCTGCTGCCATTCCTGAGCGACCTCGCCTCTGGAGGGTGAGGCGCTCTGCTGGTCTTCTCGGACTTCAGGTTGTTCATCTGACACTCCGACATTCCTCGTGGCTTTGATTCTGGCCATCATAAACAAACGTGAGCAAATACAGAATAATGAACTGGCGAGAGATTACCAAGTCGCTGTTGGGCCCTCCTTCTAGCGCCAAAAGATGTTGACGTTTGGAAACGGTCAACCCAGAGATTTTGGGGCCCAGACAGCGAACAAGGTAATTAAGGAATAGTTATAGGTGTTAGGTATGTGATAAATGAGGTTTAGATGAAGTTTTAAGGTTGGTGAAGTTTAATTAAGGCGAGGGAATGTTGGTCGTGGCGGTTGAGTAAATGCAATCAGATGAATGATGAAGATAGGAGGAAGAAGGATGCAACATACAAGGATTTTTACGTGGTTCGGCGACTGCGCCTACATCTACGGCCACTCTCAGGTCAAAGTCCGGCAGAGTGACAATTCTTTAGTATTTTTCAGCCTATTGTACAGTAAAGGTCTCCCCTGTTTATATATGGAGGGGAGAGATACAAAGAAAGCAATAAAATATACAAAAATAAGGTACAACTTACGGTTATTTCAACTAATCCTGACACAGCCATGCTGTCTTAAATGTGAAACCATCATTCCTTCTTGCATGCACACGTCTGCATTTAATGCTTCTGGAGAAGTCTCTTCTTCATTAAATGCAGAGCGGGCGCATTGAGTGTGTCTTGGTAATGGTGTAGACAGTCCCTGGCGGGAAATCACGGGAGTAGGTGACCTTGCTGACTTGTTATACACGATATCTCCTGAGTAAGCCCTCTGGCTAGCCAGGTTATGCACACTGGAGGGGAGCCGACGTGACCAGGAGGAGAGGTTAGGCGGTCTGGAAGTTCTCGCGAGCTCGCGACCTGAGCGACCTCGCGAGCTCCACGAGCTGAAGGTGCGAGCAGGAGGTGTTTGCGGGAGGTCTGGAAACTGTTGTTGACTTGCGACCTGAACGACCTCACGAGCTGGGCTTGCAACTGCTGACTCCAATCTTGGGCCTCCTGGACCCCTGCTTCTGTTCAAGATAATAAGGCCTGTACTGGCCCATTTAGGCCGTGCGAGAAAATGGGTATAACAATACTGAAACTATTGTTCCACCTGTGAAAGCGTTTCAACGGGATAGTTAAATTGTAATTTACTTTTTTTAAAAATTATTTTTTTTTATATTTCAAATTTTTATTTAATTTTTTAATTATATTTTTCACATTAATCTCCACCATTCATCTTAAGATGAGTGATATAGATATAATTAAAAAAAAAATTATTTAATTTGTAATTGTTTTCAAATAAATTTTCACCATCCATATTAAGATGGACAGATGAACAGTGAAAATTTAATTTATTTAGTTTTCTTTTTGGAAAATAAAAAGTTAAGAGTATTTGATCTTTTAACCGTACTTACACTATTCACCATCAACTTTAAGGGAGATTGGGGGAATATTAATTGCAATAAAACTAAAAACTTTACTTTACTTGAATATAGTTTTAAATTAGATAGTTAAATCGTAATTTACTTTTAATAATAAAAACCAAATTTATTATTAATATTAAATTATTATTTATCTATAATAATTTAATAATAATAATAAGAAAAAATAAATATCAATAAAAGAGTTATAATTTAATAATAATAATGATCAAAAGATGGACAGTAGAAATGAAATGAGAAAAAAACAAAAACCAAAAAAAAAAGAAAAAAATTCAAAAGTGGATGGTGGAGATTTAATCCCAAATTGGATATCCACCAATTAATTACCATACCAACCCATCAAAAAAGTCAACCCACCACCAACATTAGCATCAACCAATCATCAAACCCCACCATTATCATCCCCCAGTCTCATAAGCTTTGTCTCACCACCGCACCTTCCCACTTCGTCTCCCATTGTTTCGCCACTAAATACTCAACTTTGGGTCTGCATTTGGATTCACCGATGTTAATCCTTGTCTCTATCTGGGTTCTTCATCGTCAACCCTTTGTTTCGCCTTTTTGTGTTCTTCGTACGAATTGAATTATTTATACGGATTCATAAAATCCAACTAATTATTTTTTGAGTAGGTTTCTTTTTCATTTTTCTTTTTTCAGTTCTTCATATGTTTGTTCTTGATCCTTTTTTTTGGTTCTTCAAAAGACAACTATTTTGTTGTTGACGACAATAAAGAGGAATGTTGGCGTTGACGTGTTCTTGACCGATTTCTTTGTGAGTTGTTGATGATGATAAAGAGGAATGTTGATGTGTTTGATGTTGAACTTGAACAGGAGATGAATTGGGCTTAAGGTTGAAGGATGAATGTTGGTGTTGAAGACAGTAAGTAGAATTATATCTCCACCGTCCGTTTCTGCGTTGGGTTGAAGGATGAATGTTAGTTGAAGACAATTGGTGTAGATCCCATCTGTCCAATAATAATGGACAGTGGGATTAGATCTCCACAATTTTTTCTTTAATTTTTTCATTTTTTTAATATCCTTATTTCATCTCTACCCTTTTTATTTTAGTTTTATTATTCTTTAATAATTTTTAGGTTATATTATATCAAATTAATTTTTAAATCTATTGAGGGCTTTCACACGTCTAATATATAGAGCAAAATAGAATAGTAGCATGCCATATATACAAAAACAAAACAAAACATTGGCATAGATAATAAAAGCGGCATGTGGACAAATGTCAACTTTAAAAGAAACGAAAATTGGATGTGAAATGATAAAAGGACAAACAAAAGCAAAACAATTTAAAAGAGGCAAAATATCGAGTGACCGAGAGGGAGTGGCAAATTTTTCAAAGAAAACGAGATAGGTATTTCATGCAAATCATGCCTAAGCATGATGAATAAGACAAGAACGAGAAGACGATCAAACAAGCGAAAGCAACAACAAAGTTGGCATTGAGAAAGACAAAATTGTGTGGTAGCCCAAAAATAGATAAACACGTGCATAAGCTAGTGATTTTTTTTTCTTTTTTTTTTAGTTCAACAACTGTATCTGGGATAAACCCAGGAGGCAACCAGGACCTTGAACCGAGATTTGACACTGGTGGCACGGCTCGAAAGACTACTCCCATTGGGGAGAGAATCACCCACACGGAGATGGAGGAGAGACCCACATGAAGGCGGGGGAGAGACCCAGACTGGAGTGAGAGGACGACCCACACAAATGGTGGGAACTAATTATCTATTATTATTATTATTATAAGATTATATTAATATTATATAATATATACATAGTGTTGGACACGGGTGTCGAACCCATGCCTCTTGCAAAGAGGCATGGGCTGGCTGCTGGCGCCACCAACTGCGCCAGCAACCAGAAGACTTCTGCTGGGAAAGAGGACAAATGTTGAATAACCATGCTCTTGCATAACGAGACAAAAGACAAATGCCTCCTGCTTAGAATAGTAAGCAACTTCTTTAAAAGAAAATTGCACTAACTTATGCGCATGTCTCTTTCTCGACCACATACAATTTTATCTCTTTCTATTAGCATTAAAAAAGCGATAAAATTGTGTGGTGGTCGAAAAAGAGATAAACATGTGCATAAGCTGATGAAATTTTTTTAAACGAGCGGACAAATGTTAAGTAACAATGCTTTTGCATAATGAAACAAAAGACAAGTGTCTCCTGCTCAGAATAGTACGCAATTTCTTTCAAAAGAAAGTTTTCACTAGCTTGTGCACGTCTCCATCTTTTTCACAGTTATTTTGCTTCTTTAATTGCCTCCTCATTCTTGGCTTATTCATCATGCTTAGACATGATTTGCATAAGACAATTATCTCATTTTCTTAGAAAAATTTGCCACTCCACTCTTTCGGCCACTTAACATTTTGTCTCTTTCAAATTGTTTTGTTTTTATTTATTATTTTCTCATTTCACACCCAAATTCTGTTTCTCCTAAAAATGTCTGAACTAAATTAATAATAATAACTTGAATTTCAATTAATGTTTTAGATCCGTTAGAATTCAAACCTTACATTTAATCATCCGGAAGGAGAAAACAAATAATGTGTATGCGGAAAACATATATATATGTAAGGAAACAACATAGATAAGATGCATGGAAGATTTAAAAAAAAAAAAAACAAGAGGAAAACAACAAATCTGTAGAATTGAAATCCAAAAAATACCTAGTAGATGATAACACAAACAACATGCAAGAAACAATGAATACAAGAGGAAAACGATAAATCCATATTTTTGAAATCCAAAATACCTAGATCTAAAATATTAGGAGATAAAACATATTAGATAAATGAAAGAAAAAAGAGTACATGAAAAAAAGGACAAGAGGAACACAATAAATCTATAGAATGGAAATCCAAAATACCTATATCTAATTTCTAAAGATATACACTACAAGAAAAAAAAAAATCTAAGGAGATAACACAAAAAGAAAAAATGAAAGAAACCTAAAATCCAAAATAACTAGACCTAAAATCCAAGGAGGTAATACTCACAATAAACATGCAACAAAATAATACAAGATGAATATAAATCTGTAGAATTGAAATCCAAAATACCTAGATCTAAAATTTGAGATAACAAGCAAGAAAAACAAAATACAAGAGCAAAACCATAAATCCACAGATTTGAAATCAGAAGGAGAGGACGCTGTTAAAATAATAGACCTGTACTATATCGAGGGAAAAAAAAGTCAAATAACCAAATTTACTGAATAAAACACAAATACAATAATAAATCTTCTTTACAACTGATTCAGAAGCAGGTTGCAATAAACACCTATACCTGTTACTCCCATAACCCTACTCTACAACCTTAAGCCAGTTTCAAAAGGAACCAACCTCTCTCATAATCAATTTTAAACACAGTTTCAGAAATAATTAACTACTGCATTTATGAGTTTGAATTTATTTCAAATGTAATGATTTTAGTTGCATTATTTCATATTTTTTGGGACTCTATAAATAAATGCGTATTGTAGTTCAATTTATTCAACTATCAAATTTCAGAAACGTATATGTTAAACTTTAATTTGAAGTTTGTTTATCTTCTAAAAGCCCCTAGTTCGTAAATACGGCCGTACCAGGCCGTATATATGAAGATACGGTCATATCAGCTAGAAAGTGCATCCATACGGCCGTATTTTGGCCGCATGGAATTTTGTTCGTATAATGTATACCGGTACAGCCGTATACGGCCGTCCGATACGGATACGGACGTACATTGCATTATACGCGGGTCTAGCTTCAGAAAAGATAAAAAAAAGAAAAAAGAGAAAAAATGGGTATAAAAGGAAAACAACCCTAAAATCTCTTAAAACCTCACGATTAATTGCACCTCTCCCACCTTCTCTCCTCACTGACGGGATAGGTTCCGTATGGCACGGTAGTAGCTTTCCGAAGTCTAGCTTCCATGTCCGGCGGGTCAAAACGTCTAGTACCACGTATTTACGAACCTTCAACAGAGTTACAGTGAAGCAATGGAGAGGGTGAAGGAAGAGAGAATCTTGGGCGGAGTTACAATGAAGCAACGGAGAGGGTGAAGGAAGAGAGAGGGTGACGAAGAGTGACTGTGACGGCTAACCTAACATGTGAAAATATATAGATCAAAATTGTAAAAAACCTCCTAAGTTATCATAAAATACCCAATTGAACCCAAAACAAGTATTAATAAAACCCTAATTTATGATAAAATATCCAATCAAACTCGAAAAATTCTCGAATTATGATAAAATATCCAATTAAACCCACTGATTTGAAAAATAAATAAAAAAAAATACCTACAATTATTTATATATATAAAAAGACCATTTGTCGTATATACACTTGTATAATGCTTATCGACCGTACCGTATTGTACCACAATGAGGTGTCTATACTGTACCGTATCACGTATTTATGAATCTTGACTATATCTAGCTACAGATAATTTTCAGAATAGATTTGCCTTGACTGGAAACTATCCCCTATCATTTGGTATCACAGTAACTTCATTCCGGGCCAATTAACCCTCAATCGAAGTTCCACTCCAACACCAAGCAATGAGTCTTCCTCTCTACTTTCAATATCCACACTCAAACACAACCTAACTCACCCGAAAAAAGAAAAAAACAAAAACAAAATCCAAACAATAACCAAAAACCCATAAACTTAAAATAAAAAATATAAAAAAAAAAAAAAACTCAACCAGACACAAATTCAAACCCATCTATCCGCTTACTTTAAAAAAAAATCACCTTCACCAAACCCAAATTCATCTCTACCCAAAAACCAAACCAGGAAGTATTTATATAATTTAAAAAAATAAAATAAAAATAAATAAATAAACAGTGTTGTGACCACTTTCCACAACAGAATCAGTTTGAAGCCTCAAGCATCTTCTCCATCGCCTTCAACACCAAACACCACAAATCATCATAACCCAAACCCCCTCACCCCCTCACCAACTTACAACACCCATACAACCAAAAAAAAAAAAAAACCACCATCACATTCTCTCATCTCCACCCCACTCAAATCCACCGTAAACACCACACAAACCTTCCATCACCCAAAATCATCTCCACCATCACTCATATAACTGAAGAAAAATCACAACTAGATACGCCCAATGTATGCTGGTATACGAATACATAAAATCATGATAAGTTACTTTATTGAGATTTCTATACACCATATGAATGGAGAAGAATAGTGATGCATCCATAAGTGACCACATTCCTATTACTTATAATTCTCACTACAATGAAAGGGAGCAGTAATGTAGGCCATAATAAGTCAAAAATATTATTTTTCAAATGCCAAAAGTAGTCTTAAGATCAATTTTGGTTGCTGATATCAGCAACTTGCAGAATTTAAGTCCAAATGTTTCCTTTAGGAACACAAAATTTAATGTTCTAAATGTGATAAGGTCCTATAAAACATAGATTTTCCATCATTTTTGGGGCCAAATCCTATCATTTTTATTACAGCTCAATTTCATTGTGGCCTCCAACTATTTTTCTAGATTTTAATTACAAGACTAACTAATCCAAAATTATCTCAACACTAGAACCTTAAGTTTCAAATTTATGAGAATGTGTTTGAAACTTTTCATTTTTCTTTTCCAACTATAACAACAGAAAATTTTCAAAATGCCAGTGAGATAAGCCTTAATGCCAAATCAAAATATATGTTATAAAGAAATTAAGCAAAACAATCCCCAAACATCCAAAGAAATAATCATAAAAATCCCCTAGTTAGTATCAGTGTATTTAAAGAATAAAATATATTTTTTTTCACTTTTAAAATCTACGTGTCCTTAGGCCACATGAGTGAGACACATGTCAACGCAATTTCTTAATATTAATAGTTCACTAAGGTTTTTTTCTTTTTCTACAACCAATGGTTCGTTAACATTTTCAAATTATTAATTAAGGTTCCTTTCTAACATTAAAATGAAATGATTTTAACTACTCTCTTAAATGAAATTGGAGGTAAAAAACTTAACTATTATTAATTAACCTTCTTAACTAACATTAATAATGGTTACTCCCTTGAAATGAAATTTTTACATACAATTTCACTTCATTTAAGGATTTCAAAATATTCTGACACCATGAAGTTTATAGCATATCTTAGCTGATATTATTAAAATCATATATGCACCCAAAAGCTGCCCGATGACTGCCCGATAACTATTATTAATTAACCTTCTTAACTAACATTAATAACGGTTACTCCCTTGAAATGAAATTTTTACATACAATTTCACTTCATTTAAGGATTTCAAAATATTCTGACACCATGAAGTTTATAGCATATCTTAGCTGATATTATTAAAATCATATATGCACCCAAAAGCTGCCCGATGACTACCTAAGATGATGCAGGAGCCAGTTACAATGAACACCTACACCTGCACACCTATAACTCCACTACTGTGCTTACAATAATTTCAGAAGCAACCAACCACTTTCATATGTCAAAAAGCAGGTTTGGACCCACTCCACGCCCAATCCACTTTGGACCCTCCTTTTTTCACGGTCCAAAACCGCACGAAACCCTTCAAATGAATTGCAGGTCCAAATCTAGACCTGACCCGCAAATAAAGAGGATCTGTTCAGACCTGGATTTGACTGGGTCTGACCCGGTAAAAACCGGATTGACCTTTTTAAAAAAAAAAAAAGTTTCAACTTTTTTCTACTAAACATTTTATGGGGCTCAGAAACTCTAATCGATTTCTTTTTTTCCTTTTTAAATCAAACTTGTATACCTAATATATTGTTTGGCTACCTAATATATTTAAATAATTCACTTAACCAAACATATAACAAAATAGAACAGTGGCATATATAACAAAACAGAACAGTAGCATTAACATATAGATATGCATACCTTAACAAAAGTAACACAAAACAGTAGCATACTAGCTTGCCATATATATATATATATATATAAATAAAATCTAAGTGTTAAATTGCAACAACTCAAACTAAAATTGTATAATTTTGATCAACTATATGACAACTCTAGCAATGGACAGAAACAAAAATCCAAAATCAGAACACACTACTCATAGTATGGTCCATTTAACTGGACAGTTAGCAACATAATGAAATCTCCAACCAACTCTTGTACAGATCCATAGAAAACTAGAACAAACAAAAGAAACATGCAAGAACAAATTGAATTAACAACAGAAGCGATGGTGCAGCAATAACAGAACAAAAAGCAGCTTCATTCATGAGAATAATTCGATGAGCATGAAGTACATGTAAGAGAAACACAGAGCTTACCAAGCAGTGAGGCAGGGGGCAGCGACAGTTGTGGTGGGGGGCGGCAAAGCATACACATATATTCCAATACATTTATTTATGAACTTTTTTATATTCCAGATTTTTGTCTTTTCTCCCATTGACACTTTAGTTCTGATTTTCCTCATTTATTTTCCAAATTTTATCTCTTTCTTATACTACTACATAGCAAATTTGAGAGAGAGACAAAGGAGAGAGAAGACATGAAAGAGAGACAGTGGAACAATATCTTTTAAATGATTTAACATATGTTCTTTTTCTTTTTAAAAGAAAGAAAAGATGTTAAATCATACAAGAGACATGATGAGTTAATCAATTAAAATGAGATAAAATTTGATGTGGGTGAGAGTGATATGAGAGTGTGTGAAATAAGGCAAGGTTAGCATGAAATCAAAGCAAAAGTCAAATTTTGAGACGAGACAAAAAAATGGTGTGGCAAACAACTTAGTAACATAAAGAGGTGATTCCAACCATAATGCATATCAAAGTTGGGTTAGCCCAACATATGCTACCATTTGCAAATGCACATTGGGATAATGTCACCCTTTTAAATTTGTAATTGCACAAATGTTCTAATTATTTATGAATATTTTTTCATATACTTGTTTCATCATGAAAACACCTGTCCTCTTTCTCTAGCTTTCTCATACCACACAGTCTATCTCGGTTACATCAAATATTGTCTTTTCTCCAATTGACTTTTTGCTTTTTATTTTCCTCATTTCATTTCTATTCCAAATTTTGCCTCTTTCTTATACTATTACATCATAGCAAATTTGAAAGGGAGAAAAAAGAGAGATAGGCATGAAAGAGAGACGGTGGAATAATATCTTTAGCATGATTTAACACTAGTTCTCTTTTTTCTAGAAAGTTTATCCACTAACTCTTTTTTTAACAAAAGAGTTAGTGCACAAACGTTTTAAAAGTCAGAGTAAGTGTTAAATCATGCAAATAACATGATGCGTTAGTCACTTAAAATGAGATGAAATTTGGATGTGGGTGAGAGACAAAGATATGAGAGTGTGAAATAAGGTGTGGTTGGCATGAAATGCAAAGGTCAACTATCAGAAGAGACAATAAATTGGTGTAGCAAAGAACTTAGGAAAACAAAGAATGTGATTTTAACCATAATGCAGATTGAAGTTCGATCAACCCAACATATATTGCCACAACAAATGTATGTTGGGATAATGTCAACCCTTTATATTTGTATTTGTACAGTTTTTTTTTTTTAATTATTTATGAATTTTTTTATATACATTTTTTGTCATGCCAACACCTGTCCTTTCCTTTTTCTAACTTACACATATCACACAATCTCTCAACTACACCAAATTTTTTTGTCTTTTCTCCAATTGACTTTTTGCTTTTGATTTTTATTTCATTTCTATTCCAAATTTTGTTTTCTTATACTATTACATTATAGCAAATTTGAAAGAGAGAAAAGAGACATAGGCATGAAAGAGAGGTGGTGGAATAATATCTTTGGTATGATTTAACACATTCTCTTTCTTCCAAAAAATTTGTCCACTAACTCTCTTTTTTAAGAAAAAGCTGGTGTTAAATCATGTAAAAGACATGATGAGTTAGTTAATTAGAATGAGATGAAATTTGGATGTGATTGAAAAAGAGTGATATGAGAGAGTGTGAAATAATGCATGGTTAACACTTATTCTCTTTCTTCTAAAAAATTGTCCACTAACTCTCATTTTTAAAAGTGAGTTAGAGGCCAATTTTTTTAGAAGAGCTGGTGTTTAAATAATGTAAAAGACATGATGAGTTAATTAATTAGAATGAGATGAAATTTGGATGTGATTGAAAAAGAGTGATATGAGAGAGTGTGAAATAATGCATGGTTAGCATGAAAAGCAAAGGTCAAAGTTGAGAAGAGGCAAAAAAATTGATCTAGAAAAGAACTTAGGAACATAAAGAATGTGATTTCGACCATAATGCAGATCAAAGTTGGGTCAGCCCAACATATGCTACCACCTGCAAATGCATATTGGGATAATGTCACCCTTTTAAATTTGTATTTACATAGATGGTTTTTCTAATTATTTATGAATTTTTTTTCATATACTTGTTTCATCATGCCAACACATATCTTTCTCTTTCTCTAGCTTTCTCATATCACACTCAGTTTCATCATGCCAAATTTTATCTCATTCTAATTGATTAACTCCTCATGTCATTTGCATAATTTAAACCTGTTTTCTTTCTTCTAAAAAATTTAGCAACTAACTTTCTTTTTAAAAAGTAAATCAACGGTCAATTTTTTTAAAAGAAAGGGTAGGTGTTAAATCATGCAAAAGGTATAACGAGTTAATCAATTAAAATGAGACAAAATTTGGATGTAGCTGAGAAAGAGTGATATGAGAGAATGTGAAATAATATCTTATTAGCATGAAAAGGAAAGGTCAAAGTTGAGAAAAGACAAAAGATCGATGTAACAAAGAACTTAGGAACATAAAGAATGTGATTTTGACCATAATGCGGATCCAAGTTAGGTCAGCCCAACATATGCAACCACTTGCAAATGCATATTGGGATTTTTTACCCTTTTAAATTTGTATTCGCATAGACGTTTTTTCTAATTATTTATGAAATTTTTTTATATACTTGTTTCATCATGCCAATACATGTCCTTCTCTTTCTAGCTTTCTCATATCACACACTCACAGCTACACCAAATTTTAATCTCCAATTGGCTTTTTACTTTTGATTTTCCTCATTTCATTTCTATTCCAATTTTTATCTCTTTCTTATACTACTACATCATAGCAAATTTGAAAGATTGAAAAAAGAGAAATAGGCATGAAAGAGAGGTGGTGGAATAATATCTTTTGAATGATTTAACACATGTTCTCTTTCTTCTAAAAAAATTATCCACTAACTCTATTTTAAAAATAGAGTTAATGAATAATTTTTTTAAAAGCAAGAGAAGGGGTTATATCATGCAAAAAGCATAAAGAGTTAGTCAATTAGAATGAGATGAAATTTGGATGCGACCGAGAGAGATATGAGAGAGTGTGAAATAAAGCATGGTCAACATGAGATCAAAGCAAGGGTCAAATTTTGAGAAGAGACAAAAAAAAGGTTTGGGAAACAACTTAGTAACATAAAGAATGAGATTTCGACCATATTGCATATCAAAGTTGGGTCACCCAAACATATGCTGGCACTTGCAAATGCATATCGGGATAATGTCACCCATTTAAATTAGTATTTGCACAAAAGGTTTTTTCAAATTATTTATGATTTTTTTTAATATACTTGTTTCATCATGCCAACACTTTTCTAACATTAAAAACAAAATGATTTTAATTCCTCTCTTGAATGAAATTGTAGGTAAAAATGTTAACTATAATTAATTAACCTTCTTAACTCACATTAATAATGGTTACTCTCTCGAAATGAAATTTTTACGTACAATTTCACTCAATTTAAGGATTTCAAAATATTCTGACACCATGAAGTTTACTGCAAACCCTAGCTGGTATTATTCAAAACATATATGCACCCAAAAGCTGCTAGATGACTACCTAAGATGATGCAAGAGCAGGTTACAATGAACACCTGCACCTGCACCTGCACACTTAGTACTCCATTATTGTGTTTATACCAGTTTCAAAAGCAAAAATCCACTTCCATACGTCAAAAAGCAGGTCTGGACCTGCACCAGGCCCAGACCCGCATTGGACCCTCCATTTTTTTAGGGTCCAAAACCACACCAAACCCTTCAAATAAATTGTGGGTCTAATTCTAGAACTGCCGCAAATAAAGAGGATCTATACAGATCTGCAGAGACCCATATTTGACAGGGTCTCACCCGGTCAAAACTGGATTTGACCAGTTGAACCCGTATTGACCAGAAATTAGAAAAAAAAAAAAAGTTCAATTTTTTCTACTAAACATTTTATGGGCTCAGAAATTCTAACCTATTTCTTTTTTTTTTCCTTTTAAATCAAAATTTTCTACCTAATTTATTGTTTGGCCACCTAATATATTTAAACAATTCAATTAACAACCCAACATATAACAAAATAGAACAGTGGCACATATAACAAAACAGAACAGTAGCATGCCATATACATATACATACACTTAACAAAAGCAACACAAAACAGTAGCATACTAGCATGGTATATATATATATATATGAAACAATCAAAGCATTTAATTGCAATAAGTCAAACTAAAATTGTGTAACTTTGATCAACTATATAACAACTCTAGCAATGGACAAAAACAAAAATCCAAAATCAGAACACAAGAAGCTAGCAAATTTAACACTGAAACAATTCACTACTCATAGAATGGTCCATTTAACTAGACAGCTAGCAACATAATGAAATATCCAACCAAGTCTTGTACAGATTCATTGAAAACTAGAACAAAGGAAACATTCATTCTGTCTCTCCATCTCTACACTTCCTCCATATTCTCATAAACCAACAAGAAAACCCATTTGCATACAAAAGACATTAACAATCCTGATCTCACACTACACATACAAAACCAATATATATAAAAATTAAAACAAACCCAGTTGATAAAAACACAAAACAAATCTACCCATTTGGTTTTTGAAACAAATAGAATCAACAACAGAAGTGATGGTGCAACAATAACAGAACAAAAAGCAGCTTCATTCATGAGAACTATTCGATGAGTATGAGGAACATGTAAGCGAAACACAGAGCTTACCAAGCAGCGAGGCAGGGGGCGGCAACAGTTGTGGTGGGGGGCGGCAAAGCATATACATATTCCAATACATTCTGCAATTACTACAGCATGTATACTTAACATACTCAAAGTTAACAATTAGTTTAACAAAACAACTTCACAAAGAAAATTAAACAAGTGAATAACTCTCTCCAAAGATTTGAACACAAGTGAATAGCAAATTAAACAAGCTAACATACAATCACCAATACCAAAAATGAATGAAACAAAACAATAACATTTAGGTGCTAACAGTAACATACCCACAACAGAACTTCAAAGCTAATAAAAAAGTTCACGGGTCTAAACCAAAAACACAATTTTCCATTCATCCAGTTGACACATACAAGTCATATCCCCTGAAACACAGAAACAGTCCATAATCAACAAAACGACCACTGATACAATCTTTCACATTTTAATCATACCCACATAACCACACACAAAATAGACCAAAACCCAGAACTCATTTTCACAACCACCAGTTCACACAGTAGCAGATTCAGATACGCACATATGAAATATACCCAAAACAAGTAAAGATAGTCAGATGAGAACTTACCAGCTGGAGAGAAACACACACAAAACCGGAGCTGCAGAGAGAAAGAGAATCTGTTAATTAAAAAGTAACAAGAAACAAGCATGAAGGGAGACTAGGATGACTTCGGACTTACTGCTCTCTTGTTTTGCGGCTTGAACCGTGCTTAAAGCGCGAGAGAAGAAGTGGAACGTCAGTCGGCACTCGGTAAATGTTCTCATTCGATCGATCAAATAAAGCGGTCACTGGAGATGTTCTGGTGGGTCGCGGGAGATGTTCCGGTAGTCTTAGGAAATTCTAACCTAGTTTTTTTTATAAGTAAAAAAAAAAAACAAAACCAGATGCATTGATAGGCAAAAACAGCATTTAGTTATACAAATGACAAATTCAATATAGACATATTATACTGACCTAACTAACACCAACTGCTTGATTAGAAATACAAAATAGACAATAAAAAATTTGACCTTTTTAAAAGAAAAAAAATCCCATTTAAGAGAACTTAAAAAACCAGCATTCCAGTCAGATCTAGCTAAAAAAATTACAGGAAAAAAAAAAAAAACCGACGACAACAACAACAGCAGCAGAAAACATCACCGACATAGAAAGAATGAAAAGTCACAGCTTGAAAGCAACAACAACAACTAACAATCAAAGATCATTAAAACAAAATACAAAAAAAAAAATTAATTAATTAATTACAACCCAACACAACAAGCCATTTCTAGGGAAACAAAAAACCTGAAAGCAAGCGTTTTGATTTTGAAAGTTGAAAGTTTGAAATAAAATTGGAAACTTTGAAATGCCCAGAAATAAAAAAGAAGAGAAAATGTATATGAAGTGGAAATGACAGAGAACCCAGATGGGGATTTACCTGGAAATGAAGAGCAGAGAAAAGACTGGAAAGAACAGTTGTGGGCTGTTAAAAACAGCGAGAAAGACAGAGATCTTAAATGGGAGTTCAATTTCCTAGAAAAGAAAACACCCATTAAGGTTTTAAACAACAGGCCCTACTCTCTGACTCTCACTTTCGAGCTTGCTCTCTCTCTCCTTCACTTTCTCTCTCTGGTTTCATTCTTTTCGCTTTGTTTTTTTTTTTTGGATAAATTTTCGCTTTGATTTTGAACGTTAGAGAGACAGGCCGTACTCTCTCACTCTCACTTTCGAGCTTGCTCTCTCTCTCCTTCACTTTCTCTCTCTGGTTTCATTCTTTTCGCTTTGTTTTTTTTTGGATAAATTTTCGCTTTGATTTTGAACGTTAGAGAGAATGACGGTATTTTTTGGGGCTGGGGTGTTGGGGTGGGTTGCGTGGGGACGCGGATAATCTCGAAAACGCACTGCAATCTGCAGAAGTATCCATCAATGTTTTTATTTTTACCTAAAAATTTAATCAATATTAATAAAAACACGCAAAAAAAAACATTCTAAAAATATATAAAATGACAACAATATTCATAATAATCACATATTAATGATAAAATCATAAAAAATAAAATAAATATTTTCTATTAATCTATTAATATTAAAAAAAATTAGACAAAAATGAAACTATAGATGATAAAATTGATACTTTTATAACTATAATAAATTTTATGAGATATTTTTTTGAAACAGTTAAAGGATGAGGGTTGTTAATGATCTTGTTGTCACCAAACTATCCCCCAAATTTTCCACATTCCAACAAAAATACCTCCTATCTGATTCACATTATTTCAAAAAAAGCCAATAGATTTTTACAATTTACAACGACAAATTACGAATTACGCCTAGTCAAATTTTGTTTTTATCCTTAAATGTGTAAATTGTCAATTTAGTAACTTTTATTATTTTGATCTAATCCTTTATTTTTTTATATTTATAGTTTTTACCTCGAAAAAAAAAAGAAAAGAGAAAATTGAAAATTTATTAAAAAAGAAAAATAAAAAAAGAACAAAAAAAAAGAAAAAAAATTAGTTCGAGAACAAGGTGCATCTAGTTTAAGGACCAAGAAAAATTAAAAAAAGAGGTATTGTGTGTTGTAAATCAAAAGAAAATGAACTAAATTAAACGGAAAAATATGAGTGAGAGAGAACGAAATCAGAAAGCCATCAAGAGGGAAAAATTTTTCTTTAATTGGTCTTGTGTGTGCCAATTACACATGCAAAGCAACCGACAATCTTAATAATTTCCCAACCACTTTGCCAACTAACCCACTAAATCAATACCCTTTTTATTTTAAATTGATGGAATCTCCCACTAATAATTTATAATACTCTCCCTTATATGTACACCAATTTAAGATAGATTAACTCATTAAAAATCTTACCAATAAAACTTAATTGGATAAAACCTGATCAAAAGAAAAAGGAGTGTAGTATACAAAACTCTAAATAGAGATGACACATTCCCCTTGATGATCCTTCTAGGATGACACCATTTAAATTTTACTAGTAAAAACCCAATGGGACAAAAACCTAAGCAAAAGATATTTCATGATCTACTGGATCAAAAATATAATAATTTTCTGAATCAATAATATTTAAATGTACTTTTAAGAGACTACCTCATTAAAAATCTTGTTAAAAAAATTCAATGGGACAAAAACTGATCGAAAGAAAAAATAGTGCAGTGCACATATGTCCATATTAACCTAATATACTCTCCCTGAAGGAATGTTTCATAGTCAATCATGCAGCTTACATAATCGACGCATTCTAATGCTATAAATTAATTTCTCTAATATTAATGTTGGCAATGTTTTGGTGAATAAGCCTGTAAGATTATTTGTGGAGCGAACTTGTTTAACATTGGAGTTCATAAGTATAAAAGAATTTTGATGAGATATGTTTAGTTCTATCTTCTTTTATGTATCCTCCTCTGATTTGAGCGATACATGCAACGTTATCTTCATATATGATTATGAGGGAATTTGACATAGTAGGTAGTTCATATGTACTTTAGATATGATGAATGACGGATCTCAATCATATACATTTTTAACTTGCTTCATGAAGTGCAAGAATTTCATAATAGTTGGATGATATAACAAACAAAGTCTGTTTTATGAAGCGCTATGAAATTGTTGTATCATTATAAATAAAAAATATTCAGTTTGTGAAAAAGCTTTGTAGGGATTTGAAAGATCCAGCATCAGCATAACCAATCAAACTTGCACCACTAACAGACTTTAAATAGAATAACCCCAAATTTGTTGTTCCACAAAGATAATTAAAAATATATTTAATCTTATTCCAATGACGTCGTGTTGGATTAAAGCTAAACCTGACTAATAGACTTACTGAAAAAGCGATATAGACCTAGTATATTGTACTAAATATAATAAAGCACCAATTGCACTCAAATAAGGTACGTTTGGACCAAGTATTATCTTTTTTAGGTCGAAATGGATTCCTTTTAGGATTAAGAGATCGAATAACCATAAAGGTACTTAAAGGATGAGTTTTATCCATATTGAAACGTTTTAAGATTTTTTCAATATATGTTTTTTTATGGATAAACATTCCATGTGCTTTATGTTCGATCTTCAGACTAAGACAATATTTTGTTAACCTCAAGTCCTTCATCTCAAATTCTTTTTTTAAATATTCAACAGCTTTTAAGAGCTCTTCAGAAGTTTCGATTAATAAAACATATTATCGACATGTACTGCTACTATTGCAAATTCAAATTTTTATTTTTTATGAACACACATAGACATATAATATTATTAATTTATCCTTCATTTTTCGCTAAGGCAATTATACCACGTACGCCCGGATTGTTTCAATCCATACAAGAACCATTGCAACTTAATTGAATAAACATTGTTGACTTTTGATTTATTTACTTCAGACATTTTAAATCCTTCAAAAATTTTCATATAAATATCAGTATCAAGTGACTCATATAAATATGTTGTTAATATATCCACAAGATACATTTAGAGTCCTTCTGAGACTACCAAACTTATTAAAAATCTAAAAATAATCGTATCCATCACAGATGAATACATTTCATCATAATCAATTCCTAGTCTCTACGAGAAACCTTGTGTAATAAGCCTTACTTTATATCTTATAATCTCATTTTTTTCATTACGTTTTCGTGCAAATACCTATTTGGACCCAACAGATTTGATGTCTTCAGGCGTTTGGACTACAGGTCCAAATACTTTTTGTTTAGCTAAAGAATTCAATTCTGCTTGAATTGCATCTTTCCATTTAGGCCAATTATGTTTTTATTGACATTAATCAACCGTATATGGTTCATAATCATCGTTCATAATTTGAATAGCGACTGTATATAAAAATATACTATCGATGATTGCTTTATCACGATTCCACATATCTCTTGTAAAATTCAACGAAATTTCTTCATTTTTAGAATTTTACAGCCTTGTGGGGGTTTGCACCTTTTTTAGAGTTTCAATCTCCTTAAAGACTGGTAACTTTTCTAGAGATGATTTTTCAGAGAATGTGAATTTTGTAGCTTAAGTATTATTTTCAATAGAATCGTGATTTTTCAGTCTCTGCTTTTAGGGAATACTATCTTTTGAATCAACTAGTCTATCACGCTTCTGGCGTGCAGTAATAATTCATTTACTGCATTTTGATTATATTGTTTAACAGGAACAATTATTCTAGCTATGCATTAGCAGTTGGTATTTATGATTTTGTTATTCTAACTGCATCTGTAAATACATCCGGCAACTAATTTGCAATCATTTAAAGATTAACTATCTTTCATACTTCATTTTCACATTGGGTGGTATGAGGATCTAGATGAGATATTGTTGTAACATTTCATTAGAGTTTATTTTTCTCTCCAATAGTGACATTTTTCTTATGTTTCTCTTCAGGAGAAATTTTTCCTTCCCCTAATGGTGAGAAAGTTTTCTCATTAAAATAACAATATCAAAACGAGCAGTAAAAAGATCACATGTTAATGGCTCAAGATATCTGATAATTAAAAGTGAATTAAAGCTAACATATATCTTTAAACAACGTTGAAGTCCCATTTTGGTTCATTGAGGAAAAGCAACAAGAACTTGTACAGGACAATCAAAAATGCGTAAATGCAAAATATCAAGTTAATGCCCAAGTACAAGTTGTAATGAAGAGTATTGACGATAAGTTGTAGACCTAAGGTAAATTAATGTTGCTACATATAAAACAACATGTGTCCAAACAGAAACCGGTAATTTTGTTTGCAATAATAAAGTTCTTGCAATTGGATACGCTTGATGAATGATTCTATTAGACTATTCTAGGTATATACATGTGGAACTGAATGTTCAACATCAATTTCAACCAATGCGCAATAATCATTAAATGTTTTTTATGTAAATTCACCGACATTATCTAGTCGTATACCTTTAATTTGATAATTTGAGAATTGTGCTCAAAGTCTAATAATCTGAGCAAACAATCTAATGAAAAGCAATGTTACGACTAAACAACAAACATGCATGTGATCATCTTGCGGATGCTTCGATTAATACCATGAAATAACGAAATGGTCTGCTTGGTAGATAGATAAGTTTATATATGTCTCCTTAAATTCTTTGTAGAAAAGATAAAGTGACAGGACCCTTCCCGAACCCCTCTTCTGGATCTGAGAAAAACCCCATAGCACCCCGAAAGAATTCCCACGAACCCTATACTCAATCCGGAGGAATCCCGTCAGAGCACCGGAAACTCGTCTATCTAGATATTTTAACTTCTTTTACAAGGTGACAGTGATAAATTTTTTTCGCTTTTTCATAAAAATTTCGGCAGCATGTCATCTGTTTTCTAAACTATGCAATCCTGCAAGTTTCAAATACAGTTTATAAAAACACTTCTATGAAATCAATTTCTCAACTTCCAGACCCTTCGGCTCTTTTCTCACAACATAACCACAAACAAGTTAATAAAATCAGAAAACTGAATTTCAGAAAACTTTAATAAATCATTTTTAACTAATGCATCCATATTTCTTTAAAATATTTACAACTATATACATAAACATATACATGATCAAAATGACAAAATATATACATGTAGTAGATGTCGTCCTATCCGTCCGCCTGCACGTCTGACTAAACCTCGTCAACTGAACGACTAGCTTTTGCGCCTGTGGAAGAATTTTTAAGAAAAAAATTTAAAGAAAAATATGAGTATAACTCAGTGAGTGATTAATTTGTATAAACTAAAACTCATTTTTGTGTAAAGTATTCTCCCAAAACAGTTTTTAAAAACTACAATGTTTTCTAAAATTCTTTTCTAAAACACTTTCTGGAATTTTTTCTTAGAATCTTTTCTAATGTTTGCCTAAATGGTAACTCAAGGAATATCTACTCCTGGCGTGGTAGCATATAAAATCTAGCTAACCACTAGGAGTGAGAATCTACCATGTGTAGTCGCCGAAAGCGGGCCCACGCTGCGGACCGACTACACTACCCTATACGTGTATACGGATCACTCATACCTCACTCACACAAGAGTTGACTAGACTCAAATCTCACTGACTGACTTCCTCTCATCTACCGTATCACGCATAGGGCATTCAGTCGGTACTAAACTAGGGTTAGGGTAAATCATGGGCTATTAAAAAATTTTTTCTTAATACACTAAAATATTCTAAATCTCAAGACAGTAAGCCTAAAATCTTTAATTTTAGCACATTCTCATATACATAAATAATAAACTAAAATCTTTATGCTAGAATTATAATATAAATTCAATTAATAAATGAATAACTATTTATAATAAATTCTTTTAACTTTACAATAAACTTTAAGAAAATATAAACTTTAAAAACTTGTATTTCCACTCACAACACGTCATCAGATAGAATCTGATCCTCCTTTATATGTCTCTGGAACTCTTCACTTTTACCCTAACACATCAAATATCCATTTAGGGTCACTTAACTCATTCAAATAATATTCAAAATCAATAAAAATCTCATTTATCTCTATTAATACTCTTTAATGTCTAAACTTTCGAATCTCAATTTCTATTAAATCGGGGTTTTCGAAATCCGTTTTCTCTACATAAATCCTACTTATTCTTTCTTAGAAATACCTCAATATACTCAATTTCATCATCAGAAGCTCGGAACGAAATTCGTTCGATTTCACTTACTAGTAAAAATCATTTTTCGCTTTGAACGTCTGACAACTTCAATAATCAATCATCTAGTGTTCTAACACCCAACTATGATTAAATAAACGGTTTCGAACATTAAACGAACGCATTTAGAAGGATTTCGGAAAACACCCTTTAATTCGTTCGTTTAGTTCCGAAATCGATCATAAACTTTTCGTTTTCGAAATCTAACTTCATAAGATTATTTTCTAACCTCTAAAACATATATCTAATGTCTTAGAATCGAAAATGAACTCGGATCCCACAAACCCATTTTTTTTACCGTGACTTTCTCTCTCTTTCTCACCCATTTTTCTTCCATCAAATCACTCACAAATCACAAAAAAATCATCCTCACACCTTCCTCTTATCATCCCTAAACTCTAATTTGAAAAAGAAAGATGAGATGAGATGGGTTTTCATATGAAACATCAAACTTTAAACTGAAATAACTCACCAAATAGATAATCTTTTCGCTTCAAATTTGTTGAGCTAGTTAGAGGAGATGACAAGGAACAACTTTCGTGAAGAAACCACAGCGAAATTTTGACCGGATCCTTCTCTTTCTCCCTCTCTCTCTCTCTCGCGCTCTCGGCTCACCAACTTCTCTCTTTCTTTTTTCTTGATTTCACGATTAAAATGTCCCCAAATAAGACAAAACTCACTTATATATATACTAATGCTAAAATACAAATTAGTTCCTTAAGAAAATTTCATTTAATCACCTCAAACTTTCAATAATCTTACTAGTGCCCAAAAATATATAATTATTAATTCTATTAGTCCACTTGACACATTCTAATCCATTTATCTCTTCAACCATTCACTTGATGACATGTGGCACATCCATAGCCACTACTTTTCAAAGCCACTTATCTCTTTTCTTATTGATTGAATTAAAATATCTTTTACTTTATTTTGTGAGCTCACCTCGCTTGATTAACACATAAATCACTCCTAATCACTTTGTAATCGTACCGGGGTCAACCAAACGACATCCGACTTACGATACGAAAATATAATAAACTTCAGATAACACTACTGGAGGTATACGATTCGACCGTAACTCAATTCGAACGTATCTAATACCATAAAATAATAAATCTGAGTGAGAGCTAAATCAATTTCGAATTACGCGATATATTGGAAAATATCGATTATATATCGTAACAGAAATCAGGGCTTACTCCATCTCTTTTAAATATCACTCCCATGTAAATCACTCATACCATTTTCATAAATTCATGCATGTAAATCCTACATAGAAGTTACACTTTTACCCCTTGGTATATAAATTCGAATTCTCATTTCAATAAAACTTTCAATACCTAATCATTTCGAAAAATATTCCATAAATATCCTACACACATCTTATGGCCAATTTGACTTTATAACTTCAATTTCGGCCTAATACCTCTCATATATACTTGATAAAAAAAATGTTCCTAACCGAAATTCAATCGAATAAACCGATAACTTTTTTATACGTATCTATAGCTTAAATACTCGATTTGTATGTCCATTCTCTTTAACCCATTCTCATTCACTTGGGTTACACTCCTTGAAACTTCTGCATATTATGCTCACGCGTGATCCATGCATACTTAACTTAAAATGTCCATTTTGCCCTTTTTATAATCTAATTTCACTTTGACTGGAAAATATTCTGAAAATATTTCATGGTCATCTAATCTTCAAATCGACCATGAAATACTTTAATTGAGTGTCTTATCTATCAATCTCATGCTTCGAAAAAAATTTCAATTGGGTTTAAACTCATTAAAACCCATTAATCTCTCAAAAGGGCATTATCGTAATTTTCTTCGGATCGCTTAAAATTGACTCAAATGGTCTTTTTTTTTATCCGTTTTTGTTTCTCTATACTCTTCTGCTATTTCGGACCCTTTTGACCGTTACGATCAATTTTCGAAAATTTTACTATTCATCTAAAAATTTTCGTCTGAAAAATACTATTCACTGAAAACTTTCGTTTCCCACCGAATCTCAATTTATGACCCTAAACAATATAACCAAGTCCAAATTCGGTCTTAAACACTAATTTCGGATCTTTTTCGAAAAAATCACTATTCGTTCTGAATCCGAACATTATTCACCAAAAATTTTCATTTCTTCCTGACACGACCCTCAGGGGCCTTATAAATATAATCAAATTCTAACCGGGCCCCTTGCACTATTTCTAGACTCTTTATTCTCTATCCGATCGTCGAAAATAAATTCTCCGAGGAAACTAGGATTGGAGTTTATCATGAAGGCTCAAAACCAACCTTAAAAATGGATGGTTTAACCATTAATTTTCCTTGTGAACAAACAATGCATATATTTTCATTAGATGATAGAATCTTCAGATTCTTTAATGGATGTCTATGAGAATTTTTAATAATTTTAAGCATCATTGTAGATCCTAGATAATCAATACGGTCATATCAAAGTTGAAATATTATTGGTTTTGAAAACTTCTGGCTCAAAACTACATATGTTTCAATTGATCTTATAATTGTATAATACAATTCATATGAGAAAGCTTTGAATTTTTCTAAAATAAGCTTCTGGCCTGAAATAATTCTAATAATGTATAAATATTTAATATTTTTCTAATTTGTAATTTTAATTTAATATCCATTATTACGTATATCTTTAAAACTGAGTAAATTTCTTCTAGATCTACTTGAGTATAATATGCTATTTATACATAATTTAGTACCATTTGTTAACAAGATAATAACTCTTCCAAAACCTTCTATTAAGTCTGCAGGACCTGATATAGTATTTACCTTAACTTTGGTTACTGACAAATTTGAGAAATATTTCTTATTCTGAAAAATAGTATATGTTGTTGCACTGTTGACAATACATATATCTTTACCTTCCCTTTTGAAAATAGACATATTTGTTTTTCATAAAAGAAACCACATGTTAGTTCACTATGATAAAATATAAAGCAAAAGGTTATCTTCCTTCTAGTATGGTACAAAAGTGAGTACTAACATAATTTTTAGGTAAAAAAAAAAAGATACAAAAATAAACATGATAATTGTAAGTAGACAATTTCCTAATCAGTATTGATATTTCCATTACCAATGAAAATAGTTCTATCTCTTTACAAACATTTAACTCTTCATATGTCATTATTTATATGATGAGAATTATACAAATAGTTTAAGCGTAATCTTTAAAATGATCATGATCTTTTATTATTTACTTTAAGGAATAATAACTTTATAACAAAATTTATTTTTCATATATAATAAATGATTTATTTATTGTCATTTACATAAATTTTTCTTCAGGAACAATCACGTTAATATATTAGCAATGAATATAAAATCATTCGGATATACAATTTTTAAGTAAACGATCCTTTGTTCACATGACTTATACAACAATTATCATAATGAATGATGCATGTCAATTGTAATTTCACGTCATTACGAATTCTATTCTTATTCTCCCCCAACGACGAGAATATTTATTTATTGGTCTTGTGAACTTATTTGCATCTTCATAATGTTCATCTGAAACTTATTTATATTGTCATAATGTCATTCTGTGACTTAATTTTACTATCTTACTGTTCTTTACGGATATATTAGACTATCATATTATTCTTTAATGACTACAATGTCTTTTAAGGACCAAACACGTAATGTCCTTCTGGGACCAAAATGTAATATCAATTATTATCCTTCATGGACATTTACTAAGTAAGAAACTTTAAGTTCTTATAATAAATATCCATATTATTTCCAACAATTTTTGATCATATTAGACCTGTAATCATATGATAATTTCGATCGTAAAATATGCTTATGACATATGACAATATAAATAATATAATATAATCTTCTTAATGTATGTAGATTCTTTCAGGATCTATTAAACTAATAAAGTGTCATTTATAAATTTTTTTTTACTTTGTAATATACAATTTGCTCTTCTAGAGTTTTCATATATAATTGATAAAAGATTAATATGATATTTATGTATACTTTAGGTATACAATTATTATAATTTCATATTGCACCAATAACAAACACTTTTCTTTGCTTTTATGTAAATTTTACTTCTAGTGGTTAAAATTTATTATGATCACTGAGACTTTATTAACCATAATTATCGTCATGACTATTAGATGATTTATCATTCACTTTAGAGAGTGATATTAATTAATTTAATCATGCAAGATAATTTTTTTTTTTTGCCTCATAATAATTATCATTATATTCAAATGAAATTTCTATATAATAAATTCCTTTGTGAATATATTCGGAACTTCAGGTTGCCAAAAATTTCATATATACTTTTAAAATTTCATATCCAAAATCATGATAGTTTCAAGTTTAACCTGAAGTTCTATTAATTGAAATCTAGAACTTCAGGTTCTGATTGAATTTGTTCAGAACTTCAGATTTTGATAATGTATAATAATCATAGAAGCAATGAATAAAATTTGTAGAGTTGTATATATAATGCATAACAATAAATAATGTTAGTGTAATCACTTATATAGTCAATAGGGTCGTACATATAATGCATAACAGTAAATAATATTATCATAAATAAAGTCAGTATATTGAGTCGATAGAATCGTACATTAAATTATTAATTGAGTTAGTATAGTCAAAGTTACAAGAATAATCGTACGTAAAAAAATATAAGCAATGAGTAAATAATTCATAATGAAAATTTATTTATTTACTTAGATCGTGCTAATAATGTATTATATATCAAAAGAAAATGAACTAAATTAAATGTAAGAATACGAGTGAGAGAGAACGAATTCGGAAAGCAATAGAGGAGAGAAAATTTTCTTTAATTAAATTTGTGTGTGCTGATTACACATGCAAAGCAACATACACATAGGCAAAAGCTTTTCCAACAACCTTAATAATTTTTCAACTACTTTGCCAATTAATCCATTAAGTCAATACCTTTTTCATTTTAAAGCGGTGGGACCCACCTTTAATAATTTATAACATTATGATGATTCTTTCAAAAGTCGGTTCGATAAAGCAAGTTGCATAGAGATCCTGTCATGTTGGACAATAGCTAGTTGCACTAACTACTTGTGAAAATTCCTAGTTGCAGTACCATTTACCAGAACTTCCAAGGCAGTGGTCATAGAAAATTAAATTAAAACGTGCAAGTGTAACCTAATAACAAGTGGCCCAAGACAAATAAATCACTAAAGGCAACCACACAAAAGGTATTACCCAAATTATGTGTATGTTTGGTATAGCTTAGTTATTAATTAAAAGAGTTTTTTTTTTTTTTAATCCCCAAACCTCTTTTTAATTTTTTTTTATTTGGTTATCATCTCAATAGAATTTTTGAATAATTAAAAATTAAAAAAACTAAAATAAATATATTGAGAGAAGCTCAAATTTTGAGCTTTTCTAGATAAATTTTTTTAAACTTTTCCAATTAGAATTTTTTAAGCTTAAAAAAAAAAAATAGTTAATAAAATTTTGTTATATTTTGTTAATATTACTATACCCTTAAACTTAAGATCCTAATATACTTTTCTTTAACAAAACACCTCACTTTTATTCTAAGTATTTGTTTCAGCAAAAACACCGAAGACTTTTCTTAACTGAAGTTTTCTAATGTATTTTGTGCTTTAAATTTCTTTTTTTTTTTTCAATTGGTTTTTTACATTGAATATTTTTCTTTATACACATATATGAACACTGAATTGGAATGATATTATTGTGTAATTATTGATGATTTGGAAGTGAAACCATTGCATGATAGATTTATTTTGTGAATGTAAGCTAGATGAGAAATGTGATAAAATTGTTGTTCTTCTCGTACATCAAAATTAAGTAGTTTATGTTATTTGTATTGAAATTCAATTAAGGATGTAAAAATATGTGATTTGATACAAACCCACCAGGAACCCGATTGATTCAGGATGAGTTTTGAGCAAAAAATAGTAATCCATTTGAGACATGGGTCCAATTTGGGCATCCCTTAAAATTTCAAGTCTGGTTTGGGGCAAATCAACCCAGACTTGATCCAACCCGTTGCCATCCTTAGTGACATGCAATAGTAATATTTTGGATTGTATAATGATATTTCATCATGAATGTAGCAAACCTTTTGCATTTGCATTTTAAAAATTTGAGTATTTTATGAATTTTATATTAATAATTATATAACCGTGATGTTATATTGTAGTTAAATTGAACTATTGACACTTTAAATGTATATTTGTTTTATATTTGTTTTTATATTAATTATATCATTAGTTTGAAAATCAATTAGGTCAATGGGTCGGGGTTCGAGATAAATCCTTCTAATTGGATTTAGATTTAAGATGAAAAATAGCGATCCATTTGAAGCACAAGTCAGATTTGGGGTATCTCTCGAAAATTCAGGATCAGATTTAGGATTGATCGATTCCAATCCAATCTAACCCGTTGACATCCCTATATTCAATTGAAAAAATTTTATTATTGCTATTCAACAAATGTAAAAGCCTTCATGAAGTCAACAAATATAGATTTTATCTAATACTACATAAATAAATAAATAAATAGGATTACGAGCTCACGGTTGCGGGCGCTGATTTTTCATTAAATTCAAAAGCAACACCACACAAAACCACCCACCACCCAACAACCCCGCACATCGCCCCACCTGCCACACCCCCCCCCCCCCCCCCCCCCCCCCCCCCCCCCAACAGGGTCGTTGACAACTGTGGATTCACGGGCTGCGAGTGAAATTGTCTTTCCCACTCCCGAACGTCAGCTAGCATCGATTTGATTGAAGTCGAAATTTGAACCTTGAAATAAAAAATTAAAAAAGAATGGTGGCTATCGACCAATAAGAACCATATAAGTGGCAACTTAGGATTCAGCGCACAGTAAAACTAATTTTCTTGGAGCAACAAACATGCGCACAAGTAACATTGTACGTTATTCCGATGGCTCATGTCAATGTACGGACAAGAAAATCTTACATGGAGCCCCCCACCTTTTCCATTTCGAAGATTCTGGTCATCCGTTTTGCCTACATCCCCACGTGCGCACGGATAACATCACAAACCAAAATTTTCCAAAATATACAACTAGGTGTTTTTTTTTTTCTTTTTGGCCACAAAAAGATACACCTAGGTTTAGCCCATCTTTCAAAATCGACTAAATACTTTAGAATTCAAACTAAACAATCTGCTTAATTAACTAATGTTAAAATCTTCAAGAAAAAAATTAACTTCTCTTAAATATAGTACAATGAAAGCATTTTAAATGATTTAATATAAAATTTAAATATAAATTTACTACAAAATTTATAATTTCTTAATATTTCAATTGTATCTCGCATCAATAGAGAAGGTGATCATATGAGAGGTGAACCTCTCCTCCACACGGGTAGTTTGCGGCCTATAAGCTCTTCCAAAGATGAAATTGAGGAGGAGACAAGCTTTACTTATGATGGAATTAAATTTTCCTTTTTTATAATTTTTTTATGATAATTTTACTTTTGTTTTTCTTTAAAAAAAGAAATTTATTGTAATAATGGGTATAAAGGTCATTTTCAAGTATTGGCACTGACACTTTCTAAAAGAAAAATTTACATGTATTTGGGGTTTTTTTTTTTTTTTTTTGAGGACTTGGATTGAACCGGGGAATTACTGAGACATATTGAGATGCAGACACTAGTGGTGCAACCTAAGACATTGCTTCCATACAGGAGAAGAGAGATTTACTTATATGAAAGTAACCCACACGAGGATGAGGAGTCAGCCCACACAAATAGGTGAAGGGATTGTTGTTATCAGATGTAGAACCATGCCAAAGGCATTGGACTGTTGACACTTAAACTAATGACATTAATTGCCATCTACTTGTATTTTTGAGTTAGGAGATAGGTTTTCATTGAGATCCAATAGTATTTAGAAAAATATATAAAATATGATAAATTTTATTTGGTTCCAATATTTTCAGAAAACTTCTTACTTTTAATCACAAATCAATTTATCACCCTCGTGATATCTTACGTTCTGAATGTACATCATTTGGGTCTTTATCATTAGTCAACCATTAGTCAATCTTAATAGAGAATGATTATTTTATCGTTTTTTAAAAAAAAAACTTAAAATTTTGAACACCAAAAAGAAAAAATAAATATATAATTAAAAGCTTGAAATAGAAAAAAAAAATCAAAGTTTAAAAACAAAAACTGAAAAACAAAAAAGAAATCTAGATTTGTAACTCAGATTTCAATGGGTAGAGATTGATTTTTTCGTATTTTTGTTTGTTGTGAGTAGATATGTAGACTTTCATACAAGAGCGGGATTCACCTATATAGAGGTGAGAGAGCGACCCACATGAAGATGAGGGGTCAACCCACACAAATAGATGGAGGAATTATTTTTATCGGGTGTAGAACCATGCCAAAGGCATTGGACTGCTGGTGCTTAAACCAACGACACCAGCTACCATCTATATGTATTTGGGAGTTAGGAGATAGGTTTTCATCGAGATTCAATATTATTCATAGAAATATATAGAATATGATAAATTTTATTCAGTTCATATATTTCAGAAAACTTCTTATTTTTAATCACAAGTCAGTTTATCACCCTTGTGATCTCTTATGCTTTGAATATATATCATTTGGGTTTTTATTATTCATCAACCATTAGTCAACCTTAACAGAGAACGATTATTTTTATCATTTTAAAAAAACTTAAAATTTTGAATACCAAAAAGAAAAAATAAATATATAATAAAAAACTTGAAAAAGAAAAAAATCAAAATTTTTTAAAAAAATGAAAAACACCAAAAAAAAAAATCTAGATTTGTAACTCAAATTTTAATGGGTACAGATAGATACTTTCATATTTGCATTTGTTGTGAGTAGATATGTAGACCTCCATCTTTGTGTTTTTCATACTAGAGATGGAGAAGATTTCTCCATCTCTAGCATTGGCTTACTTGGAGGGTTGAACTTCCATTGAGATGTGGTACGATCTGCATGTGGTTCGGTCTAGAAATGAAAAGTTCTTAGATGTGGTTTGATTAACTCATATTTTAACTTTTAAAATTTTTTAGGTTCTTCTATTTTTTTTAAAAAAAAAATAAATTCTTTTTATTTAAATGATTTTAAATTTTTCTATGCAAAAATCTCTAGCATCCATTGTTGTAATGGACAATTGGCATTTCAATTTTTTATCTTTTATATTTTTTAAAATTTAATTTTTATTAAATATATAATTTGTAATGAAATCATCTATCGCAACTTGATGGACGATAGAGATTTAAAATTTTGTATTTTATTAATTTTTATAAAGGGTAACATGATAATTTTAATCTAAGGGTAAAATAATCAATATATATTTTGTTAACTTTAACTATTAAAATTTTGGCTAAATGGACTAGACTAATGTATATTCAAAGTGTGAAACGGTGAGGGATCATAGGAGTCATAAACGGATCCCTAATAAAAAGAATAGTTTTCCAAAACTGTGGAGACTAGAATGAAATTTACCCATGATGATCAATGAAATTGCAATATAACACGATCGGGAGAAAAGTAGAGGATGAAATCTCGAAGTGCACGCACGCACGCACGCACGTAAATTTATTGTACGTAAAGTAGAAAATGGTGGTGCGTGCGTGCGGCGTGTTTTTGAAATAAATAACAAGTGGCTCTGACCCACATGCTACGCCGCCCAATAAACCATTAACATCTTGCCACGTAATCATACAATGAACGTACTCCTTTTTATTGCACTCCAGCTTTCATCATTCTCAGCCTATTTTATTTGCATGCAAGATAGGCTGGCTGCTATTCTCACAGCTACCACCTGTGGCCTTTTTTTTTTCAACTTTATATTAATCGTAGGCTTTGGAAGGTGAACATTTTATTCGAATTCACTATTTTATAGAAAGCAACAACAACACTTTTATCATTCATTCAACCTCATCTTGTTTATTACAATTTTTATTCACTTTCTTTTTCTAAAAAAGTGATTATTATGTGTTCTAAACTTGAATTCTAATACAATAAGTCTTGATAACTGTTAATAACTATGATTAAAATTGATTAGGGGTAGACACTAGGCACGGGTTGAATCGGTTCGATCTTGGAGAAATCAATTCGAAATTGACTCAAATCAATTATCAAAATTCAAAACCGAACCGAATCAAAATGAGGGTGGAAACTAACATATACTAGTTTGGTCGAGTTAGGTTGAAAACAGAAAAAGAGTCGGTTAATCCAAAATCAAATTGAAAATTGATATTTTCAGATTGGTCCGAATTGGGTCGGTTCAGTTTTTTGCCCACCCCTAAATTTGGCGTATATAATTAATACATATAATGAATATAATTGGTAAGATTTGTCCTAATAATTAAATATATACTAATTCAATCATTTAAATTTGTTTAATTGATTACATAAGTATTAGAGTATCAATTTATTCTATATAAAAATTATTTCAACGAGATGGGATGGGCATATGGAAATCATCATATGTACTTTCATTTAATAAAATTTTGTGATGTATGCATTTGTATTTAAAAATTATACATGTATCTATTTAAGAATTATATGATGATGGTTCTGAATTTAAGAGGTGTATTCAATCTATAGTTTATTGAAGTTTTATGAACGTTTTTTCAATAATAGATTTTGTTGGAATTCATAGATTTAATATACTCTATATTGATTTTGTTAGAATTTTTTAAAAAACAATTTAATGAAAATATTAAAATTTGTTACAAACTTTTTTCTTCATAGAAAACACTTTAACTTTCATCCAAATTCATCATATAAATGGCATTTGTGAAGTCAATTATTTTTTTAATTCACCCATATTTCATTAAATTTCATATAAATATAAATTAAATACATTTAAATTTTTAAAAATCCAATAAAATATGTTAGGAAAATCGTAAGATTTGTCATATATATTTATAAAAATCACTTTAACATTCGTTTAAATCCATAACTTAAATGAAATATGTAAAGTCAATAATTTTTTAATAGATATAGATTTCATTAGATTTCTTACGAATCTAAATTTTAATGGATTTTATACGAATCTATATTGAATATATCCAGATTTCAATAGAATCTATTCAAATTTAGACTGAATACGCCTAATTTTTTTTTTAATTTTTTTAATGTCAATCAATTTTAGATTAAATACACTTAATATTCATAATAATATTTTATCAGAGTAATAAAGATGACAAAAGGTTCTAGTCCTGTTAAAACTCTCTATTAGAAAAAAATTATTTCATTAATAATATCATACAACATATCTCAACAAAAATATTTCATGTAAGATTGCATGACCTTTCAGGTTTGGCTCCAACAGGATAATAAGTAGATGATCAATGAATTTGTAGAAATAAATTGGCACATTAATAATCGTGTAAAATAACTTATTATGAATTAATTATTTATAAATCAATGAAGAAAATTACCGGCGACATAATTGTCAGCAGTTAGTGGTTGGTGGTTACAAGAAACAAAAGTGGCAATAATCTGAATTGAAATAAATAGGCTATGACTGTGACACACCCAGCTGTAAATTTAGCGTGAGACGTTAGTACAAGGATCCTTCGAGGAAACACGTCTCTTGTCTTGTCCAACTCCATCTATCTCGTATTCTATATATATAGATTAAAAAAGGGCACAACTAGTCTCATAACAGACGCAAAGCAATCCAAGTTCAATCACGTAGAATCCAATGCAAAACATGGGGTGCTCTGAATCAGAACTAGTATGCAAGCAACACCAAAATCAAAACAAAAATCCACAAGGGGTTTGTCCGCTTTGTTTAGGAGAGAGACTCTCTCAGTTGATTACCGCTGCACCACCCACCACTACCTCACAGAAGAAGACTACAATTGTTGCTCCTCCTCCTTTTTCTTCTTCTTCTTCTGCTTCAGTTTCTTCGTGTCGAGCTTCTTCTTCAAACAAAACGTCCCCGGATCGACCACGACATCATAGAAAAGCTTCTGAGGTGATGGCCTCGGTTTCATTGATTTTAAGTGGTGCAAATCATCATGGGTTGACGAAGAGCAGATCGGTTGCACCAAAGAGCAGATTTGCTGGAGAGAACAACAACAGTAAGAATGGGAAGAAGAAAAAAGGGTTTTGGTCAAAGTTGCTTCATTTGGACGGCAAGAACAGATTTTGACAAATTCAATGCATATGCGAGAAGAGGTTAGTTGAATAGGTCTTTGTGTTGATGTAACTGGGGTTTTTGTTTTATTTTACATAATAAAATTGTTTTTAGTTTTGCATAAATTTATATGGAATTCTAGATATTACTTTCATGTTGCAAAAAGTTGGGTGTTTCTTTTATTTGTAGTTGTAGTATTGCTATTATAGGTTGCTTAGCTTTGTTTGGTGGATTGTTGACTTCATTATTTTGTTATATCGTTTTCATGCTTCACACGGTTGGTCAATTTGTATGCCGAACTTAATTCAGATTCTGGAAGTTTGACCTTCACATTCTTTAAGTTTGATCGGGTTACTGCAGTTGGTGGTACCCAACCGCTAGTATAAAGTTTAAACTGCAGCTTTCCCACTTAATTAGTTGATGATTTTCCCATTTTGTATAGATTATCTTTAAAGTCTTAGTTCAAATTGAGCATCAATTAATATCGAATGTACTTGTAATGCACTTGTAATATGTGACCAAAAACAAAAAAGTTTGGTAGGCTTACTTACATATAAAACTTTTGAAGAATTGTACGATATTCGGTTAATACTACGGACGTATAAAATATACACTATTTTGATCAATAATTTGTAACATTAACATTATCCAAAATTGCGTTTAGATTATTTATAAACAAATAGAGCTAGGTATTCTAATTCATATTTAGATATCTTAATCAATAATTAGAATAATCTAAAGCATTGTCTGGCGCGCCAGATTAGCCTGAATTGAATAATTTTAGTCATTGGTTCGGTGAATTGCTACAAACCTGCAACATGAGATTAAGATGTATTGTTTAGTTAAATTAAATTAAAAATTATTTGAACAAATTCAATTAAATTTAATTGTTTTGGAAAATTAAATGAAATTAATTTTTGTATAAAATAAAATTAATTTAACTCATATTAATACCTAAAACTGTTGGATTATAAATTGAATTCAAATTAAAAATATGATAAGTTTACGATAAATATTGTATTTTGAGAGAGACTGCAGAAAAGGTCAGAACTCATTATGAAAAGAGAGGTGGTGAAAAAGTTGCTGCATTAGATGAGTTTATTTATTTATTTATTTTGATGATTAGAATCAGTCCAGGATACAATCGAGATCGGTAACGATAAGTGTTGGGACGCGGTTCGAGAATTAACTTCCTAGAATAAGAGGAAGCAATCCACATATGCGTGAAGGACAATCCACATATGTGGAAGGGAAACCTATATTACACGAGAGAAGGTGTGGAAGGGAAACCTATATTATACAAGAGAAGGTGTCAAACCACTCATCTCTCAAAGGAGGTGGAGAGGCAGCATTTGTTCCACTGGACTGCAGCCCTTTTGAAAGATGAGTTCATTTATTGCTGTCAACTTTCTTCATGCTATCAGGTTGTTGAAGATGGGAGCTGATACGGGGTTTATCACATCTGGTCCCAAGTAATTATGTTTGAAATTTATTTAAGTAAATTAAACTAAATATAATAAATATTTTATATATTATTTTTAGTCCAATCCCAATTAATATCAAATACCTTAATTTTCTATTTTTTACTCCTAGCATTAGAGAGAACACTGTTGGAACCAACTGAGATGAAAATCTTACTTGCATGATACACCTACACAAAACAGTAGATAAAAATTTAATCCAATCCAAATATCCAATCATAATCCAATTTAATGTTATAAATTAGACCAATCTTATCACAATATAAAAACAAGATCTAATAGACAAAAATTACTTGCAACGGATTAATAAAGAATTCATTCCGAATTGGTTAATGAAGGAATCCACCAAAGAAAAAATGAAAATTAAGATAATTTTTTCTTTGGAAAAAACTTAGGATCAGTTATTGACACTATAATGAAGATTAATGACTTAAATCACACGTCCTGTAAAATTTCATCTTCCTATCAGTTATAAGGACTGATGATTATCTTTGACTAAATATAAGGTATACCAAACTTTATAAAGTGACTCATTCTTGCACATTGGATGTCTCCTTTAGAAAACAAGGAATAATAAGGGATATTATGAAAAAATTCCCTGAAAAATAAAATAATCAAGAACAACTTTTTTTTTTTTTTTAATATATTAAATAAATTGTCCCCTGCTATTAATTTTCCATTCAAAATATTAACAATTTTAGTTCAAAATTGCGTATACCCTTCAAATTTATATAATGACTAAACTACCCTCTACATTATTAACTAAACATAATATTAAATTAAAAAGATAACACAAGATTTAAAAAATAATAATTAACAAAAAATTTCAAAAGTTCGAAACCTAGAAACACTTAAATAAAAAACTCATAAAAGGTTTGAACATCACAAAAACCAAAATTAAAAATGAAATCAAAACCAAATATAGAAACCCAAATAAAAAACCAAATAAGTTTATTATTATTATTTAAAAAAAAAAAACCAAATCAATCACCATTATCATCAAAACATTAACATTCAACCCACCATTATCATCAACATCAACAACATCAGCAACATCAAAAAATTTGATTAGAATGCTAGAAAAGCTGCAATCATTATTATCAATCATTTGAAAAAATTGAAAAAAAAAAAAACCTAGACCTAACAGAGATCCATTGTACCTAGACCCCCCAACAGGAGCCGCCTCTCCACCCACCACCACCACCACCACCACCACCACAACCCACCAAGAACAACCCCAAACCACCCACCCACTGTCCAAAACAACCATAAACCAACCATCCACCACTCCCACCCATCACCACCACTACCACAAACTACTCACTTACCACACCCGACCTCAAACCGTCTACTTTTGGTTCGAAACCTAGAACTAGAATTGAACCATAATCAAATAACAGAAAAAAAAAAGGAGATGAAGCAAAAAGGTACGGGTTGGTCGCCGTTGATGGAGGAGGAAGTGTGGGGCAAAAGAAAGAGAGAGATGGAGGAGTGAGAGAGAGAATGGTAGAGAGAGAGAGAGAGAGTTAAAAAATAATTTATTTATTTTTTGTTTTTAATTATTTAGTTTTTTTCCATTTTTATTTAATTTTATTAAAATAAATAAAATTATTCATTCAATTATCATTATGCTCTTCAAATTTAATATCAAATAATTTTTAATCGATAGACGACGGTTCATCAAATAAAAAAAGATAAATCTTGATTAGTTTACTTTCTAAGAAGTTTTTCATAATATCTCGAATAAATAAATACTTTGATACAGTTGGCAGTGCGGTACAGTAACACCCACCCTCTTGATGTGGCTTCTCTTGAGACCCTTATTCAAGGTTTGAACTGCAACACTGTCCTTCTAATTTGTAAGACAATTTTCCACTTAATGTAGATTGTTCCTTTTTTTTTTGAAAGTTTTCGTTTCAGACTATACCTCAATATCCTAATCAAAAGAACCCAACTAATAATAAATATACTTATAATGTGTAATATGAATAAATAAATATAAAATAATTATTTTGACAAAATAACCAGACTAGCTAAGGCTTGTTTTCTGATTTCAATCTAAGGCGACAATTAGTGACAATCAACTGTCACTCTGTCAGTGATAAACACTCCATCCACCGATTTGAATGCGAATATCTAAATATCGTTCCATACACATCAAGAACTCTCAAAAGTCCATTGCTCGATTCAGAAACAGTTCCTTTCTCGTATCTAAAAAAATATATAGTAATATATTTCATGACAAAAAAAAAAAAAACTATAGAATTGATGCTTATGCATTAACAGAGCATCAGCTACCCAATAAGGGAAGAGCATGCCAAAACGTGGTTCGAAGGTACAACTCAAATTACAAATTTGCCTAACCATGAAATTTGAGTCACATCCCAGAGCTATTTCCAATTTCCCTTTACTAGTATCTATGTTTTTCATTGCTGATTGGAGACATGCAATCTCAGTATAGCCGAATATCCCTCGGATTTCCATTGCATCAGAGGAATCAACCGCAAAAATTTTGGTATGAGCCTAAAGTTATTGTTATCCCAACTCTGTACACATCTTGTAGCTGGTTTCTATAAAACGCTTGAAGTTCTTTTTCTTGCACACATCTTTATATTCTCTTGAGGGCCTAAAGCATTTCTTTCTGCACCATTTTAATCTTCATCCCCATGGCCATTATTTTCATCGTCAGTAGATGGCCGTTTCAATCTCTGAAATATATCATCAAGTGACTCCGATGAGTTGACACGTGAGACTAGATTAGGATCCTGTGTTTGGCGTAAGGGAATAAACTTTTTGGCTCCTATATTTGCTTTGAAACTCTGAAAACCATTCTTCATTGATTCCCACTTTGAGGCCAAAACAGAAGATGGTCCTGCAGTTGTGTCACTGGACTCGGAGTTGGCTGCATCAAGCAAGGAAACCTTAGCAGAGGCAATTCTCTGCTCCGCTGGCTTTGTACTAGATGCATGTCTATTCAGTTCTCTTATTGCAGCATACTTGTTGCTGATGGCTTCTCTGCTTGTGCCATATTTTCGAATATCTTCTTTTAAAGGTTTTGATTGATTTCCTTTGATGCCATTGGTAACTGAGTTTGTAGTTGCCTTCATCTCAACACCATCCCTATCCTGAAAAAGTAAGCTCCAAGTCAGTGAACTTCATCAATTTTAATCAGCGTAAGGCAATGAGTATAATACTAAACCACTAAAATGTCCCAATAAACTTAAGGTACTAATTTTATTCCAAACAAATATATATACAGTAGTTTCAAGTGCAGGATCCTGATTTATATGGCTGTAAATTGCTATTCGTACCAGAGCAAATTGAGATGAGTGCGTAAATCGGGATCCAGCACACACCTGATCTATTATATATGTATATATAATTATTTCTATGTCATTTTGCAGTTTTTGTCTTTTAGTGAACTCATAATAATACAACAAATTACTGAAAGACAAATGCTGAAGAATAACAGAAGATTAGTGACTGCACACACACACTTCACACACATGACATATATAAACATACAGAGAGAGAGATTGGTGGTTAATTGCTTCCATCATTTTTTGTCCGCTTACATACCATGCTAGTACTGCCAGACTCAACATCAGCACCGTTAAAATTCCTCGCTAGTGGAACAACATTATCACCAACTTTACGTCCTTGCTCCAGCCAAGTTCGTTCTGAAAAAATGAGGAAACATTCAACTATTCACCAGATAATTTAGGTGTAAATGTAATCCCAAAGACACAAAATCACTGCAGAAATAGTTTTAGAATTCAGAGTATTGATAGATTTTGGGATCTTACCTTTCTGTAAAATAATTATTCCAGATGGATCAAATCCATCCAAGTCCTCTGCCTCAGTTTGAAAACTAAATCTCTTCCAGCTCCCAAAAAAATTAATTATACGATCGAAAAAGTTGCTCACAACCAAGAGGGTGAATACAACCATAATAAGTGGATAGATTTTGTTAAACCCTTCTCCAAAAAAAGGGACAGCGGTATCGATGTTGCCCATTCGCTGCAATTAAAAATTAATTCACCAACATTAATTAGTCAAAATTTTAAATACCATAGAAAAGAGTAGCCCAGCAGAACCTCTAATGCAGTAATGCGTTGAGTTATTAATTATCATAGCACCTAGAATGCAGTCAAACATAATAGACAGAACAAAAATTAGAAACAGGAGGGGAAAAAAAAAAAAAAGAAGATGACGTGAGAACTTCCAAATTCAACCCACAAAAGTGGGGAAAAAAGACAACATTACCGCAATAGGTAACAATCATCAGAACCACCAAAGGTAGGTTAGTGTTAGTTTAGCAGTGAGATCTTATATAGTTGACATAAAGGTCTTGAACTGAATCAAACTCACACCATGGTCTCAGGGGTTGGGTTAATATTTGACTTATATTGAAAAAAAAAAATGAAAGAAAAAGGAAAATACACACGAGGATTAAAAACCAAGCTGCAGTGCCACAAGAAAGTCTGCTTAGACCAAACAGGAATAATTACGTCTACATAAAAGAAGCCAAAGTTTATACCTATTCATGAGGGGGAAAAAAAAACTCAGAACAATTATTCTCTAAAAGACATGTCGCACAACATTCATAAAAGTATTTCCTATGACAATAATGTCACATATCCCAACTTCTAATCTGGCAATTTCATGTAATAAGTGAGATAAGTCATCATTAATATGTATCGATTAGCTAATTAACACATCACAAGTATGGATGTAGTGTTGGGATGTCAGGTATTAGGGTTCCTACAATTATAAGGCAACTTCTAATGCTAATGAATTGTTCTCCCCACAAAAATTCCATAATAAACGATAAAGATGATTATTATAATTAGTCTTAATTAACTGTAGTTGCATGGGATTGGGAGATAGGATTTCTCCAATCTAATTCCCATGTTTGGAAAATTGATGGGATTTCGGAATCCAATCCCAGGAGCATATCAATCCCATCTCACTTCCAACCATATAACTTGAGTCCAAAGATTAGATTTGTAATCAAAATTAATTGAAATATTATTTCATTTAAAAACAAACTGAACAAACCTACACTTTCTTTTAAAAAATTATTATAAAATGCAAAATGGTTTCATTTTATTATAAAATGATTTTATTTTCTCGTGAAAAAAATTTAAGTATTTTAATTACAAAATTCCTATGTTTGTATTATTTTTTCACATTACATTACTTCCAATTTACTCCAAAAGCATAATTCCTTAACACAAAAGAGAACACATTTACAATGGAAAAGACAAGAAAGGGGCTTTACATGATGTCTCATATAAACAATATTAAAGCATTGAAGAAGAGGATAGAAGAGAAGAGTTCACAAAAACTCTAAATGTAACAAAAAAGCACTCTGATGTGGAAATGCACCAGATGAGAAGCAATATATGTTTGTTTTGCTACAGTCTCTTCTGTTAAGGCTTAATTTACAGGTTAAATAAAACTGAGAGCCATACAATTTCAAAAAAGAAAATTACCTTTTCAAATATAGTGCGTCGTTCTGGACCAAGTCTAATGAGATTGAGGAAGTTGTATGAAATTGAAGGAGCATATCGTGCAACCATCCTAACAGAAACAATACAGAAATGTTGTAAAAGAAAATGAGTATAGTCTCTTTAAAGGCTTAGAAATAAAAATACTTAATGAGGCAAAAATTATAAATCATGATGATAGAGCTATGAAAAGATAAAAGAAAGAAAAAACTTACGAGCATATCATGAGCAAGTTAACTGAACTTGTTTGCCATGGTGTTAATGAGTAGAACATTAACATTCCTATCTTGAGCAAGGAATAATATGTGCAGATGCACATATACATCAGAGGTACAAATGCAAAGAGCTGGAAGGAAAAAAATGTGTAATAAAAGGTCAAGAAAACAACAAAGAAAAAAATCATGTATTGAATATCATTGCTGATGATGTAAAAATATTTTCTGGTCGTAGAGGATAATCAATAGAGAAAAAAGATAACATAAGAGAATGAGGGCAATTTAGGAAGAAATTGGAAAGGAAAATTTGTGTCTATTTCTTATTCATCAGTCTTACTAACAAAAGCTGAGCAAAGAGAACAAAAGCAGGTAACAACATTCCTTCCTGCAACTAAAAGATCTTATTCCAACATGGAAATTAAAATCAAATTGAAAACAAAATTGCTAATCAAAACCAAATCAAAGATCTCAATCCATGGAAATTAAAATCAAATAGAAACCAGAGGTGCTAACCAAAACCAAAACCAAATCAAAATCCTAATCAAAATCATATCAAATCCTACTTCCTATGCTTGACATATGTGCATATCTCCTTGAAATGTTACATCAAATAGATCTATAAAAAGTCTAGAAAGCCCTCATTTAAGTATGATTATGATATCTGTGCAAGTTTGCCAATGATTTTTTAACGTAATAATTGAATAAAATATAAACATAAAAAATTTTAAGAATTAGATCAAGAATGTGTTTCAAAACCATTGTTTCTCTCCCTCTCTGTACTTTTTCTCTCTTCCTTGTCTCTCACAAAAGAAATCAATTTCTCCTTATCTAAACAACACAAAGAAGAGATAAGTTCCTTAACTAGGAAAAAAAAAATTCAAGCACTTGATATTTTCTGAATACAATGGATCTACCATATACTAAAAGTTGAAGAATTATGAACCACATTTCTGGTGGTGTACTTTTGGAGGCACATTCAGAAGAAGGCTTCAGTGCCTTCTTTGAAGAAGAGCAGATCATTGTTGAGAAGGTGTGGAATATTTAGAAGGTGAAAAAAATAAACAACCCTAACAGATTAAATTAGAAGTTTAGTCATATTCAAGCTTTTCCTAAAGTTTTTGTCATTACAAAAGATAATATAAAATTAATTTAGGTTCTAAATTTGGATTGTTTTGTTCAGCTGGGAAGCACAGTAATTTCTAAAACTCCATTGAAAAATTATCATGTTATTATTACTGTAATATTTTCATTTGCTGATTCTTAAAATTACAGTTCAGAAGACTTCATTTGACACAAAAAATAATATGTTATGAATAAATATTAACCACAATATATTTTTTCTTTGAAAAGATGACAAACAATTTGCTCTCTCAAGAGAAACATAAGAGGGAAAAAATACTGTCTACATGGGCAAATCGCTAACAATATTTTAAAAGATGAAAGGCGATGCAGTTGCCTTGATGCAATTGAGGCAGTCGCCTCAATTCCAAATGAAAAATATTTTAAAAAAGTGAAAAAAAAAAATAAAATCCTAACTAACATTGAAAAAGATAGTGAAAACTAATGTTAGAAATATAAATATCAAAATAAATAGAACAAATCCAACAAAAATACCCGAACATACAAAATCTTAAATTAGACTAACATGACAAAAAAATTTAAAACAATTAAAAAAAAGTGTAATTATATGAAATGTGAGGGGCCATTTAGTAAAAGTGACGATATAATATTAGATAAATATTAATAAAATTAAAATTATCGAACACTTAACTTTCTAGCTCTCTCATTAGTCAAACACTAACCAACCGCCCTCATTTCCTCTTTGATCGCCCCCCTCTTCTGGTCTTCTGCACCAATCTCGTCTTCTTTAATTTGGGCACCGACTTGATCAAGGATTGGATCGGTGTCTCATCTCCAATCTACACTAGCTAGTCCTATGAGGGCGGTAAAGAGGAAGTCTGCTCGTCGCCATAGGTTCCTTATACTCCATCACTACCTTCCATCTACTCTGCTAGAGCAAATTCTCTTCCTTCTCGCTAGAAAGAACGGCAAGAGTGAGTGGGCTAGTTTTTTTTGATAGTTGATGGTTGCGGATGGATGGATGGTTTGATGGTTGATTGTTAGCATAGGTAAAAAGGTCAGTGGCTGATGGTTGCGAATGGTTAATGGTTTAGGGTTGAAATATTGGGTTTTCTTACGGTTTTCTCTCAATTGGCTCTCCCCCTCCCCTCTCTCTCTCTCTCTCTCTCTCCATCTCCTCTCTCTTAACCGCCTCACAATCGCCTCAAGAAGGCCTTGAGGTGGTCGCTTTAGTCTCCAAAGGCATGGTTTTAGAATCCATCGCCCGTGACGATCGCTGCGAGGTGCTTTGCGCCACCTTGCCTCACCTTTTAAAACAATGATCACAAATCATAGTTCCCCTACTTTTCTACATTTCTCTTCATATATCTTGTTTCATTTTCAGTTTGAATACACATCAAATGCTAAGTTTTAAACTTTGCTTTACAAATATTACAACAGATTAGTCATGGAAGCCAAATTGTCATACCAATCCCTTTATATCGAAACTAATCAAAAACCATTGGCAGCAACAAAATGTGGTAGCTTGAAGTGTCAACAATGATATAGCATTAAAACAATTATTGAGAAACTTAATGATATAGCAATAATACAATTATTGAGAAACTTGTACAGTGTTAGAAAAAATACCTGCACAAGCACTTCTTGTGATTTTACAGAGTTTACGAGTAATGAAAAGAGAGAGAGATCAACTCCACTTGGTAAGAGTGTTGCCTCTGCTAGTAGAATTGCTGCTGACATAATTCCCAGTATTATAGCTGAGGCCTTCTTAACTTGCTTTTTCATAATGCATTTCCAAATAAATTCTGCAAAGAACCACCATTTATTTTAAGGATAACATAAAACAACTATAGTAAATTTATACATAAATGTCAAAATCTACAAATGGTCAGAATTTTCTTTATGTACATTAAAGAAACTGAATTATCAGTTTTTGACCAAAAAGGATAAGTAAACATACAAAATTGAAAAAAAAAAAAAAAAATTAAATGTATATGTAGAGTCATTCGCAGGTGCGGATATCCAGATTTTCATTTCATGTGGACTAGGTTGCATTGTACGATCTAAATGTCATCCAGCCCAACCTGGCTGTCATGCGCGACCTCCAAGTCAAAACATCTAGATTGTGTTGCATGGCATCCGAGTTGTATGTATATATTCTCTAATAAGGAATCCTTTATATTGATACTTGTGAGGGCCTTGACAAATTCTAATCAATCTTTATGAATTTTTATGTGGGTTTTTTTTTTTTTTCAATGGATGATAAGCACAAAGATATATCCTTGAGAAAAAATTTTAAAAAGTTATCGAACACTAGAACTTTTTTTTCCAATTTTTTTAACATAAAGACTTAAAAATAGGGGGTGGAACTTTGAAAAATTCAAAATCAATATAGTATAAAAACACATCCATGGTATTGCAATTTCCAAGGCTGCCTTGCATCATGCACCTCATTGAAAAATAAGCAACCAGTCCAGACAGAAGTAAAACATGAAAGAGAAGATAAATTTAGGAGAGGAAAAACAAGAATTAGAGAGAAAAGGAACCAAAATGAGAAAAAATAGAAGGGGAAAAATTTGAGTAGAAAGAGGATTAGGAAGAAAAAAAAATGGAGCAAAAGAGAAGAAAAAGAGAGAATAAGGTTTCCAAAACTTTAATATATCAATCAAATCATTGGCTCCAAATATAACAACACAAAGAGGTCTCCTAATAGGCAAACATAGTATACTTCAAACAAGAAAAAGAATCCTAACCAACTTAAAACACAATCTTAATTTAAACAAATAATTATAAGCCCCTAAAACACTTAAGATAAAAAGGGAATTGCAAGGTAGATCCTAATCCTAATACTGCAATAATAAAGATACCCAAATCTCATTCTCCGTTAAAAAACTTTTTTTTTAAATCAGAAACAAATAAAAACTATATATTAACTCCAAAAGAAGAATGTACAAGAGAATAGGCTGTCCACAAATACAAAAACAAAAGGAAAACTGTCTCAGCCTCAACCACAGAACACATGGACCACGCAACATGAGTCCACAAAAGAATGAAAAACAATCCCTTATATCACAAAATTACAGCCTCCCAATTGTTAAGAACATAAAACAGGAATTCTGAAGCTACTTTGGTCCAAACTAAGAGAATAGGAAAAAAAATTGTCCCTGAAGTCTAAGCATTCTTCTCGTCTTCAAAAAGCTCCTTCTTTTTTTTTTTTGGGGGGGGGGGGGGCACTCATAGATCATTTTCTTTAATTTTTTTTTTTATTACTATTATTTTTTTAAAAACGCATGAATGACTAGGCTCAGAATAAGCTGAGTAATTCATCACAAAGTTGACTTATCCAACAATATAGAATTAGTACTTCATAAATTAGATGATTACCCATTGTATCAAAGACATTCCCTAATTTTCCAGTTCGAACAGGTCTGAAGCTTGATATATATTTCCTGAAGAAATATTGCATGAACATTTAGGCCAACTGAACAAGGGAATATATATTAAGACACAAACTCAAAATAACAGGAGAGTATAATTAGGAGTAAACCATCCAGTTGAATTGCGACGATCATAATTTCTTATGGTATCTTCCAATTCAAGGGCCTCCATGACATAGGTCATATACTCACTGCAAAACTAACAATAAATTAGAGAGAATGAATCTGACAATCAAAAGTAAATATTCAATCAAATTGTGTTCCCAAGCATTCTTTCTATATCTGGGCAAAGGGTAGTGCTTTGACAATCAATACTGTGATTAAAATTTATCAACCAGCTTTTAATTGGACAATTGCATAAAAATCACCCAAAGCATAAACAAAACATTTTCAACAGGAAAACATAAGAACAAATTACCAGTGACATAGGCGTTGGAGATACATTGCATGATATAAAGACTATCAATGTGTCAGGACAAGAAAACATGCTTAAATAAATTTGATCTCATCACAACTAGCAATCTAATTTATTATGTCAGAGCTAGTCAAAATACAACTTCATAGTATCAGATAAAACTGGCTTACCATCAATCAGAGGAACTCTAAAAAACATTCGAAGGGAAGCATTTCATACATTTCAAATCCTGAAAACAGTTATAGCACAAAAAAGGCCTTTATATATTTCAAGTCTTTAAAAGAAGTTCAATTCATCACAGACATCCCAAATGATCCAAAAGAAGGGAAGCTACTTTTGCCTTGTAATATCAGTATAGGGAAAGCAATGATAGTGCAAAAACGTTTAATGTTTCTCTGACTTCAAATTATCTCCATATTATGGCATAAGATATATAAGAAAGGCCTTCTATCAAATTGAAATTACTCAAGCCAATCTAGGCAGGAAACAAGATGTCATGTATATGCTAATTTGCGGAAGGCTAAAGCTCTGTCCAACCAAGCAACACACTAATCTAATACAATTTACAATCAAATGTAAGAGGTGCTGCCCTTTTAAGAACAGCTAAGAAAGTCCATCTTAAAGAGCAGAACAATGCACCATTTTTACATGAAAGACAAGAGGCTTTACAAAAGAACTCACGAAATAGATTGATGAACTACAGTACATGTGTATACCTTTATAATTTAGCATACCTTTTATATCGGTAATACTCCTCTCTAGCTCCTCGAAGATGACGCCTTAGAGTTGCCATTGATTTCTCGTCTGTGTCATAGTCCATGTCATTTTCCCCCAATCTTCCCCCTTGTGGTTTAAAGGATGGATCTTCTCTAAGCTGGTAAACATATTGTATGTATTAAAACAAGCATTTAGTTAAAAGAAGTGAAGTTGCAAAAACAGAAAATTAGTAAATACCATTTTATTTAACATATCATCAATAACATTCATGTAGGGTCTCAGTGGATCACGCTTGGACATTTGATTTGATGTTGCTTGAGCAACCTGCTTGAGATAAATCATCATTAAATAAAAAAAAAAAAATTCTTCAATGGTTTGCACAATTCCAAATAATAAGCTTACACACTTCAATGGAAATTTAAAATTAATATAATCATGTACACTTTCCAAAGTTAAATGGACTCTGATTTAACTCAAGTTAGTTCAATAACATAGTTCCACATCGAAAGGATTTCAAGATGGAGATAGAGAAAAGGAGAACAACACATAAAGACCACAGGAACATAAAAGTCAATGAATCTAAGACTGATCTGCAAAGTAGAAATTTTTGTATGTATATGCAATCTAAACTAACTGTATAAATGATGAACAAAATCAAAGAAATTAAATATAAAAAATCATAAGGTAAAATTTTGCAGATTAAATCTTAACAGGTAGAAACAAAAAAGGAGATACCTTTCAAAAATTTCACACATTAATGTAAATTATTTAAAAAAAAAAATGAAGAATCCACCTCATAATCCAAAAAAGAACTTACAACAATAGCATTTGACAAATCTTGATGAGCCTCATCAAGTTTCACAGCCATTTTAGCAATTTTATGAGAAAGAACTTTTTGACGAGTTGTCCAATCTGCATTTCTCCAAATGCTTTTGGGAATTTCACTCAAGCCAAAGCCAAGAAGAAATGCCCCAGTTACAAGCCCAAAAGTGTTTGACAAGGCCATAGCTAAACCAAGAACATTTCCACTCCTGTCAATACAAATACAAACCAAGTAGATATAAAACAATTGCTCATGTGATAACATACAAGATTACTATATCCACTGTTTGTATTTCTGAAATACATCAGTTCTGTGACAATGTCTGTGCAACATATTTATACGCACAAACAAATTTATTGCCAAGAACATAGAAAATAGACAAGGATTACTCTCTGTTGTGAAAATGGAGCCAATCAAGCAGGGTTAAAAGAAATCATCTAACAACTTGCAATATATCTCTATGAAACTAAACGGAAAACTTAAATTAAACCTTTAGAAACCATGATGCCCATCAAAGAAAATCAAAGAAAGGAGAGAAACAAACCTAATCTTGTGCATCAAGATGAGCAGAATAAGCCCGATGAGGCCGATAGATCCCACAATTAAATAGAACAATAAGTTAACATGCACGCTGGTCTTCAACCTTTCCGTCACATTGAAGTCACCAGCATCTTCAAAACCCTGAATAAGTGGCACCACAGCCCTGTTTAGAGATAACATAGTCGAAATAATGAGGAGATGTGCGTCTATAAGCTGTAAAACCGACTAGAAGTAAAAAATATTAACCCAACTCATTAAAAACGAAATACGACTCCAGTTTCTAAAACAAGCAACTTATAGAAAACAGTCTACTCAGCAAGTTAGTCAGGCAAACAAGGTGTATTTCTATATATCTGTGTGCACACAATATTTTCAAATTGCTAGAAGATAAAATTTAAGAAAGTGATTTTTTTTCCCCATTTCAGTGGACTTGTAACATTACAAAATTGTTATCCACATAAAAATCCATATAGATGATCAAAGCTTTTATGATCAGTTTATCCTAACTTTAAAATGGTTAGGACCACTAATCTAAGTCATTCATTGCATTCTCTCTTCTAAAAACATTTCTTTCTCCAATTTAATTCAAATGCAACGAATAACAGAGATTAGTGGTCCTACCAAGCTCTCCATCGATGACAACTCCAAATACATACATATATAACAAGCATAAACCGAATATTGCATTAGTTTATAAATAAAAAAGGCGACAAGTTAACAAATTGCATACCAAGTAAGTAAAAACGTACTCCAATATGATAAGCCCCAAAAGAAAGAAATGCCTCCGTTTTCGTTATAATTGGGTGGCTTGGATATTGTCTGCGGATGCAATGATAAAACATAAGTCATATTATAAACAGATTGGAATTTAATAATAGAGAATAATAATTGACAAGGCAAAGAACCGTGGAGAAGTACCGCCCAAATGTCAGCGGGGACGAGGATGATGATGGAGAGAGAACAGAACCAGGTGTATCCAACGGTGAAGAGAACGTAGCGAGGGACCTCTGGACCAGCGAAGTACCTGAGCGTGAGTATGACCATGCCTAGGGTTAGAGGAAGCGAAATCAGGTAAAACACCCACATCTTTCTTCAATCTCTCTCTCTCTCAGAGTCTCCGCTGCTTTGTAATTTGTAGAATCTATCAGGCAACGATCGCCGATCGAGAATTGTTGCTTGGTCCCACTTTAGAGATCTGATGAGAGACGAGTTGGGTTCGGGGGCTTTGGTTTTCTTCAACGCGGAGGGGGGACCCACCTCCCGTAACTGAACCGTCCTTTTTTTCTCTAAAGTATGTTCCACGTACTAATCATTAAATAAACCTAAAATAACCGACAATTACATCCGATTTTTTTTTTATTAAATAAATCGTCATGAATATTTGAATACAAAATAGTAATCTAATAAAATAATTAAAATTTTAAAATGAAAAAAATTATTAAAAATTATAATTTTTTTAAAATAATCTTGTGAGATACGGAAAATGCTTCCCATTAGTCTAATGACTGCAATGAAGGCTAGTAAAATGTTTCAAAAGTTATGTCAGGGGCATTTAGCTTATGCATTAGAAGCGAGAGATAATGGAGTGAGGATGGAGGATATCCCGATGGTTAAGGATTTTCCAGATGTATTTTCGGAGGATCTTCCTGGTTTGCCATCAGATCGGAAGATTGAATTTGAGATAGAATTGACTCCCGGAACACAACCAATCTTTAAAGCACCCTACAGGATGACTCCCTCAGAGTTAAAAGAGTTGAAAGTGTAGTTGAAGGAGTTAGTGAACAAAGGTTTCGTTAGACCGAGTACCTTTCCTTGGGGAGCACCAGTGTTGTTCGTGAAGAAGAAGGATGGAAGCATGAGATTGTGTATTGATTACAAACAACTAAATAAGGTGGTAGTGCTAATCAGTACCCGCTTCCAAGGATAGATGACCTGTTTGATTAGCTTCAGAGATCTAGAGTGTTCTCCAAGATTGACTTGAGGTCGGGCTACCATCAGCTAAAGATCCGTAATGAGGATGTTCCCAAGACTGCCTTTAGAACTCAATACGGGCATTATGAATCTTTGGTCATGCCTTTTGGATTGACTAATGCCCCTGCAGCATTCATGGATTTGATGAACATGGTTTTTCGGCCATATCTTGATAAGTTTGTGATAGTATTCATAGATGATATCCTGGTGTATTAAGACAGTAGGGAAGAACATGCGGAACACCTTAGAATCGTTTTATAGACCTTAAAGGAGTAGCAACTTTATGTCGAGTTCAGTAAATGCCAATTTTGGCTAAATAGAGTTGTATTTCTAGGACATGTGATCTCGACAGAAGGAATCTCAGTAGACCCTCGAAAAATAAAAGCGATAGTGAATTGGAAACCACCCATGAACGTGATAGAAATTAGAAGTTTCTTGAGTTTAGCTGGATATTACAGGAAGTTTGCAGATGGATTTTCCAAGATAATTGCCCCATTGACTAAGCTAACCCGGAAAGAAGAAAAGTTTGTGCGGTAAGAAGAGTGTCAGCGGAGTTTTGAGGAACTAAAGAAAAGATTGATCTTGGCTCCTGTGCTCACCTTTCCATCAAGGAGAGATAATTTCACAGTTTACTGCGATGCCTCCAGGCAGGGTCTAGGTAGTGTGTTGATTCAGCATGACAAAGTGATAACATATGCTTCTAGATAACTGAAGAAGCATGAACAAAATTGCCCTACTCACAGCTTAGAACTTGTAGTTGTAATGTTTGCCTTAAGGCTATAGAGACATTATCTTTATGGGATTCCTTGTCGAATTTTCATCGACCATAAGAGCTTACAGTATTTGTTTACCCAGAAAGAGTTGAATATGAGGCAGATGAGGTGGATAGAGTTCATCAAAGATTATGATTGCACGATTGAATACCACTCTGGAAAGATAAATGTGGTAGCAGATGCTCTGAGTAGAAGACCTACAAGTTCAATAACACAACTGACGGTTTTGGTGGAATTGAGATCTCTAAGAGTGAGATTGAAGATGACAGATTCAAGGGTATTACTGGCTGCATTCATGTTCGCCCTATTCTGGTAGATTGGATAAGAGAGCTACAGATTCAAGATCCTCATTTAGTTCAGTTGAGAAGTGAAATAGAGTTTGGACAATAGAAGGACTTTTCATTGACGGATGATGAGACACTGATCTTGGGGCAAAGATTATATGTACCAGATGTGGGGGAATTAAAGAAAGAGATTATGGAGGAGGCACATGCTTCAACTTATGTTATGCATCTAAGGAGCACGAAGATGTATCATAATTTGAATGAACATTACTGGTGGAAAGGTATGAAAAATGATATAGCAAAATTCGTCTCCAGATGCCTAACATGCTAGCAAGTGAAAGTCGAACATCAGAAACCAACGAGATTGTTACAACCATTTCCTATTCTTGAATGGAAATGGGAAAGGATTGGCATGAATTTTGTGATAGGACTCCCGTGCAACCAGAGCGGCCATAATGCTAAATGAGTGATTATTGATAGATTGACAAAATCTGCTCATTTCCTACCGATCAGAAATAGTTATTCTTTGAACAAGTTAGCTTAGTTGTATGTAAATGAGATCGTACGTTTACATGGCACGCCAGTCTCTATAATGTCAGATAGGGATCTGAGATTCACTTCTAGATTTTGTCCAAGTTTACAGAAAGCTCTGGGTATTAAATTGAGTTTCAGTACAGCATTCCATCCACAGACAGATGGCCAATTTGAACGAACTATTCAAACATTGGAGGACATGCTTAGGGCTTGTGTAATGGAGTTCAAAAGGAGTTGGGATACATATCTACCTTTAATGGAGTTCACATATAATAACAACTATCAGACGAGTATTGGTATGGTACCTTATGAAGCTCTCTATTGAAGAAGGTACAGAACTCCAGTTTGTTGGGATGAAGTAAGTAAAAGGAAATTGATAGGTTCAGAGATTGTCTAGATCACTTCAGATAAGATTAAAGTGAGTAGAGACAAGTTGAAAATAGTTAGTGATAGGCAGAAAAGTTATACAGACAATCTTCGAAAGGACCTTCAATTTCAAGTTGGCGATAAGGTTTTCCTCGGAATATCACCATGAAAAGGAATGCTGAGATTTGGAAAGCGTGATAAATTGAGTCCACGATACATGAGACCTTATAAAATTGTTGAAAGAGTTAAAGATGTGGCATACCATCTGAAATTGCCACCGGATTAGCCAAAATCCATGATGTGTTTTATGTTTTCATGCTTTGGAAATATATAACAAATCTTTCACATTTACTGAAGAAACAATCGGTGGAACTAAAGGAAAACTTGACTAATGAAGAGGAGGCAGTTCAAATACTTGACCACAGAAAACAAGTTTTACGCAACAAAGTCATTCCATTGGTTAAAGTTCTGTAAAGAAATCATGGATTAGAGGAAGCTACATGGGAACATGAGGAACAGATGCGTGCCCAGTATCCACATCTATTTGAAACAGATACGTCTATTTAAATTTTGAGGACGAAATTTTTTTTAAAGAGAGGTGAATTGTAAGACCTAAAAATTTTCATCATTTTTATGAAAATTAGTTATCTTATTTTTCGATTAATAGTGTTTCCGGATGAAGAGTGTTCACATGAAGAGTGATTTTCGAAAAGCGGACCTCACGAATTAAAAGTCATAGAATAAGTATTAGAGTGAAAAGAAACTGAAATAGATTGAAAATAAGTTCATTTGAATATGTTTTAAATAATCCGAAAGTTATTGGACAATAATACCCTTTTAGAAGTGTTAAGGGTTTTACACTTATTTGAAATTTTTTTAGAGCATGAAATTGAGAGATAAGTTATCCAATTAGAGTATTACATGGTCAATTGAACGATTGAATGACCTTGGAATATTTTTGGAATTTATGTAGGCATGAATGAGAAGTTAATTTATTAGAGGGTTAAGTAGATATTTTTAAAATTCAAGCACACATGGATTCCATGTGAGTGTTATATGGAATGAAACCTAGAAAAACACAATCCATGTGAACCAAAATGGACCAATGAGAGAAGATCGCATAGAAAGCATAAAAATGATTATATTAGTTGTCATGAAAGAAAAAGAATAATAAGAATAAATTTGTTTAATGATTTATTAACCATGGACCAATCAAATGTCACCAATTGTGACTAGGGACATGATGACCATTTAAAGATTAGTTTAAGGGCATTTTGGTTAATGGAAAGGGAGACTACATAAAGTTGAAATCAAAAAGAAAAGTGCAAGAGAAGCAATCAACCAAGAAAGAGAAAAGGATGGGGTGCTCAACCATGTGAGAAAACCAAAGAATCTTGCTACATCTGAGATTTTGAGGTGATTTTTGAGTGATTTTCAAGCCAAATAAGGTTGCTTACAAACTTAGGAGCAAAACCCATCCCTTACAAGTTAATTTCAAGTGATAAGTTTACTTGATTTCATGGTATTTTGATGATTCTTTTGAGATGAATGATAACTTAATGGATTTATGGAATTTTTGGCATGTTTAGAGGTAGATCAACTTGTATTCAAGTGTGGAAGTGAAAGTAAACCAAAGGAAGTCATTAAACAAGCAAGTGCCTAAGGTAAGTGTTTTAGGGTTTATGTAATTTTTCAAAGAAATTTCAATTGAGTTGATAATTGAGCATAAGATGAATAATTGAGTGATTTTAGTGTGTTTGGTGGCCATGAAAATGAAAGAATGATGTTGGATGCATGATGTGCAATTTGGTCAAGTCTAGGGTTAATAACTTTATTTTTGTGTTTTGTTGCATTTATATGAAGTTTTATATGATTCTAAGATGATTTGTATCAAGAAAACGAAAGAAAAAGTTGGGATTAGTTCGCTATATAAATTCGACATGGTGTGAATTGGAAGTTCAAGATGTCATTTAATCATTTTGATATATTTTTATGATAGTATGTAAGTATTCAAGCAAGTTTGGGTAAAAGAAATGAAAAGAAAAAGGCTTGGATGGAAGTGTTATGTATTCGGCCAAGCATGGAAATGTATGGTGCACTTTATGTTTTTGTCATGTGAATATATGTGGGTGATATTGAAATGAAATTAAGATGATTAATGCATAGAAAATCAAAAGAATAAAACACATATATAAAGTAGTGTAATTGACCAAGATGAATGACATACTAGTTTGAGCACAAATTAAGTAAATAAGTGTTGGTTTCAAATAAATGAGTTATGATGAATTTCATTTTGGTGTTTGACTTGTAGGGGAGGCGAAAGCAAGGAAAGAACATTAAAAAATTGATTCAAGTGGTTGGAAAGCAAATTATGAGTGGATAGTTTTATTTAGTGTTAAATGGATTTCTTATCAAGTTTATTATAATTAGATTCTTGTGAAATATGTTTGAAATGAATACCAAGATTTCATTAAAGATTTTAACTATGAATAATTTAAGCATCTAGTAAGATAAATGCTTTTAATATTTCTTTTAAAAGCAATATGTTTTCATGCTTCTAGAATGCAAGTTTTAAAGTACACTAAATATGTTAGTTTATGAGTATTTTTATGCATAAAATAAATAGAATGCTTTTAGTAATTTTTAAAAGCAATATGCTTTATGTTTTAGTATTTAAAGTATAAAAAAGAATGTTTTCAAAGGTCATTGATTTACCCAACTTTATAGAAAAGATTAAAGACTCGATCGTAATACTTTATCGTGTATGGTAAGTATTAGGGGAGCACATTACTAATATCAGGGGGATTAAGTCTGTCGTGTCGTGCCCTCTACACGTATAGGGTATTATCTTACTCCACTTATGAGATAAAAAATTCCGCTATGTGGTGGTAAGAGATTTCAAAGAGTCACGTTGTACGATGCTAGGCTAGTCGACACGTGACATCATATTGTGCGGCGCTAGGTTAGTCGACATGTGATATAAGTTTCCTTAGGTTTCCATTTGGTGCAGTTTTAGAGCAAGGAAGTCATATTACTAGATGCAAAGATTTAGAAAGATATTATCTTTATATGATTATTGAAAGTTAATGATAAATTTTAGTATGTTATGTCTTTTATGCTTTTAGCATCAGATATGTGATATTTTTATGTTTTATGCATAAATATGAATTTCATGAAATTACTTATGAAATGCACGAGATTTACAGTTTTAGTAAATTATTTAGAGATTTCTTTTAAATGTTTTGGGAGGTATTTTTATGAAAGAATAAGTTTTATTAAGAAATGATTATTAATCTCTCACTGAGCTCTTTTAGCTCATATTTCTCCACTTTGTTTATGAAAAACCTCTCCAGATGCAGGGACGAGTGATCAGGATGCCTGTTCCCCTACTTTAGGCTAGGTGGTCTAGATACTAGCATTGCTTCTATGAAATTATTTTTATACATATTTTGGGCAAGACAAAATCATATACATATTTACATTTTTTATTATAAACAAGTTTGTAAAGCTTGTCATGTTATAGTGGTGTTTTGTATCAAAGTAAATGAACTATTGAGATCATGTGTAAATACTTTTGATGATATGTATAAAACATATTTTCTAAATTTGAAATGGTTTTTGTGGAAATAGTTCAATTGTGGCTAGGTTTTGATTAAAATGGACCTGAGGTCCAAATTAGAAGTGGAGAAGATTTTTTGAACTTTTGAAGTGCTTATAAATTGTTTACAGGTGATTTGAAATAATAGGAAATGTTGAAAAACACATGTGATATTGTCGGATTTTTGAAAAACCTTAAATATTCATGAAGGAAATTTTAAAGAATTTATAATTATAACATTTTAAAATGTTTAAAATTTAAGGGTTTCCTCTACGGAATTTCCTTGGTCTTATTAGCTAAAATCCAGGAGGATTCCATGGGGTGCCAGGTGGGATCGCTTGAGTTCTGAAAGGGGGAATTCAGATCGGGTCCCGTATCTCACAAAAAACAACATTCGGCTCCTTTGTCGGATAAATCGAATCTCCTTGCGGAAACAATCTACTGTAGCATGATGTCTTAACAACCAGTTCATTCCCAAGATCACATCAAAGTCGTGGATGTCTAACATAATCAAATCCGTCAAGAACTCTTGACCCCCTATGATCACTTTACTCCCCATATACACTTTGTTTGCTATAAGTGAATCTCCTGTAGGGATAGACATCATGATGCTACAATCTAGGGGTTTCATCTCCATACTAGTTTTTGTGGCAAAGTCCATGGAAACAAACGAATGGGTAGCCCCAAGATCAATTAATACATGAGCAACTCTATTAAATATTGTAATAGCACCTGTCACAATTTCAGGAGTAACCTTTACTTCCTGTTGGGTCACTACGAAGACTTTGGTCTAAGTACGGGGTCTGCCTGTCTGACCTCTAGCTAGTAACCCTCTACCAGCTGCTCCGGTGGGTTGATCAGAACGAGTAGACCCTTTGATCTGAGAACTCCTCCTCTCCTATCCTCGGCCATCACTAGCCGGTCTTGATCTTGTCAGCATGTTCTCGAATTTATTTGTTGAAGCTACATTTGGGCATTTTTTCATGAAATGATCCTTCTGTCCATACCGGTAACATCCGAAATTGCCCTTGAAACATTCACCAGGGTGAGTCTTTCCACACTTCTTACATACTGGCTAGGTGCCCCTGTTATCTCTATTACTTCTGGATCTTATGGATTGCTTCACAGAGCTCTGACTTGATTGTGACCTATGACTCGACCTCTGACTGTTAAACCACTTTGACTTCTCCCCACTTCTAGCAAACTTGCTAGATCCTCTTTGAAACCCACTTGACCCACTGTGTTTTCGGCCCGGTTTCCTGTCCTTCGATATTACTTCCATGCTTTTTTCTACTCTGACTACAACTTCCACTAATTCACAATATTGAGTGTGAGCTGTGGCTGCCACGTAAGCCTTGATCTTAGAGGTTTAAGCCTACTGCAAATCTTTTGCTCTTTTGTTCTTCATTATCACTAATAAAAGGTACAGTCCTCGCCAGTTCTAAGAATTTCCTCTTGTATTCAGTCATCAAGAATGAACCCTACTCCAATTTAAAGAATTTCTCTATCTTGGCGTCTCGGTATTTTAGAGTAGAACTTGTTTGTGAATTCCTTCATAAATAAAGCCCAAGATAAACCCTCTGGGTTCCGCCTCTATAATGCTTTCCACCAATTTTTAGCTCTATCTTTCAATAAGAACCCGAAAAACATTAGCTTCTGATCTTCAGAACATCTCATAACCTCGAAGATCTCTTCACTATTTTCCAATCGGGACAATGCCTTCTTAGGGTTGCTGGTCTTATCATAGGTTTAGCCCCTAATTTCCGAGCGCGTTCAATAGAAACTCCTAGTTCTTACAGCTAATAGAGCGCCGTTGTTAAGACCTGAGCCATCTGTTCTATATTGACGTTTCTCCCTGCTGGTTCTACAGGTTGTGGGGTTCCTGCCTGAGTCTGATTTACAAGCATGTTGACAGACACGTCAATGTGTTCCTTTTCGGGTACGGGTGCTTGAGTTACTGCTCTCCTAGAATATGGACGGCTTCGACAATGCATGATTCTGTGAAATTCCATCATGAATGAAATCATGTAATGCATGAAATTAATGATAAAAATAAATTCAAAAATTCGTACAACTACGAAAAACCCACACTAAAATAAACATGTAAACATTTATAAAACTTTATCTCAAAATTCTACAAAACCAGGTTCTGATACCACCCTGATGAGACCCGATCTGAATTCTCTCTTTTAGAACTCAAGCAATCTTGCCTGGCACCTAGAATCCTTCTGGACTCTAGCTAGCAAGACCAAGGGAATTCCATGGAGCGAACTCTTAAATTTTAAAAATTTTTAAACGTAAGAATTATAAATTCTTTAAAATTTCCTTCATGAATATTTAAGGTTTTTCAAAAATCCAGCAACATCACAACTGTTTTTTAACATTTCCCATTATTTCAAATCACCTGTAAACAATTTATAAGCGCTTCAAAAGTTTAGAAAATCTTCTGTACTTCCTATTTGGATCTCAAGTCCATTTCAATCAAAACCTAGCTACAATTGAACTATTTCCACAAAAACCATTTCAAATTTAGAAAATATGTTTTATGCATATCATCAGAAGTATTTACACATGATCCCAATAGTTCATTTACTTTGATACAAAACACCAATACAACGTGGCAAGCTTTACAAACTTGTTTACGATAAAAAATTGTAAATATGTATATGTTTTTGTCTTACCCAAAATATGTATAAAAATAATTTCACAAAAGCAATACGCGTATCTGGACCATGTAGCTTGAAGTAGGAGAACGATCACTCTGATCACACGTCCTTACACCTGGGGAGGTTTTTCATAAACAAAGTGGAGAAATATGAATTAAAGGAGCTCAGTGAGTGGTTAATAATAATTTCCTAATAAAACTTATTCTTTCATAAAAATACCTCCCCAAACATTTAAAAGAAATCTTTAAATAATTTACTAAAATTGTAAATTTCGTGCATTTCATAAGTAACTTCATGAAATTCATATTTATATATAAAACATAAAAGTATCATATATTTGATGCTAAAAGTATAAAAGACATAACATGCTAAAATTTATCATTAACTTTCAATAATCATATAAAGATAATATCTTTTTAAATCTTTGCATCTAGTAATATGATTTTCTTGCTCTAAAATTGCACCAAATGGAAACCCAAAGAAACTTATATCACATGTCAACTAATCTAGTGCCACACAATGTAATGTCACGTGTCGACTAGCCTAGCATCGTACAACGTGACTCTTTGAAACCTCTTACCACCACATAGTAGAATTCTTCATCGCATAAGTGGAGTAAGATAATACTCTATATGTGTAGAGGGCGACACGATAGACTCAATCCCCCCGATGTTAGTGACACGCCTCCTCAATACTTGCTATACACGATAAGGTACTATAGTCGGGTCTTTAATTTTTTCTATAAAGTTGAGTAAACCAATGACCTTTAAAAACACTCTTTTCTATACTTTAAATACTAAAACATAAAGCATATTGCTTTTAAAAATTACTAAAAGCATTCCATTTATTTGATGCATAAAAATGCTCATAAACTAACATTTTTAGTATACTTTAAAACTTGCATTCTAGAAGCGTGAAAACATATTACTTTTAAAAGAAATATTAAAGACATTTCTCTTACTAGATGCTTAAATTATTCACAGCTAAAATCTTTAATTAAATCTTGGTATTCATTTCAAACATACTTTTACAAGAATCTAATTACAATAAACTTGATAAGAAATCCATTTAACACTAAATTAAACTATCCATTTACAATTTACTTTCTAACCACTTGAATCGATTTCTTAATGTTCCTTTCTTGCTTTCGCCTCCCCTACAAGTCATATACCAAAATGAAATCCATCACAACTCATTCATTTGAAACCAACACTAATTCACTTAATTTATGCTCAAACTAGTATGTCCTTCACCTTGGTCAATTACACTACTTTACATATGTGCTTTATTCTTTTGATTTCCCATGCATTAATTATCTTAATTTCATCTCAATATCACCCACATATATTCACATGACCAAAAATAAAGTGAACTATACATTTCCATGCTTGGCCGAATACATAACACTTCAATCCAAGCCTTTTTCTTTTCATTTTTTTTACCCAAACTTACTTGAATACTTAAATACTACTGTGAAAATATATTAAAATGATTAAATCACATCTTGAACCTCTAATTCACACCATGGCCAAATTTACATAGCAAACTAATCCCAACTTTTTCTTTTGTTTTCTTGATACAAATCATATAAAACTTCATATAAATGCAACAAAGCATAAAAATCAATTTATTAAACTCAAACCCTAAACTTGACCAAATTGCACACATTCATTCCATATCATTCTTTCATTTTCATGGTCACTAAACACACTAAAATCACTCAATTATTCATTTTATGCTTAATTATCAACTCAATTACATTTTTTTTGAAAAATTATATAAACCCTAGAACACTTACCTTGGGCATTTGCTTGTCTGATAACTTCCTTTGGTTTTACTTTCACTTCCACACTTGAATGCAAGTTGATCTACCTCTGAACATGCCAAAAATTCCATAAATCCATCAAGTTATCATCCATCCAAAAGAATCATCAAAATACCATAAAATCAAGTAAACTTACCATTTGAAATTAACTTGTAAGGGATGGGTTTTGCTCCTAAGCTTGCAAGCAACCTTATTTGGCTTGAAAATCACTCAAAAATCACCTCAAGATCTCAGGTGCAGTAAATTGTCTGTGGTTTCCTCACATGGTCGAACACCTATTCCTTTTCTTTTCCTTGGCTTATTGCTTCTTTTGCACTTCTCTTTTTGATTTCAATTTTATATAACCTCCCTTTCCATTTACCAAAATACCCTTAAACTTATCTCAAAATGGTCATGTCTCTAGTCACAATTGGTGGCATTTTATTTGCCCATGATTAATAAATCATTAAACAAATTTATTCTTACTATTTATTTTCTTTTATGACAACTAATATAATCATTTTTATGCTTTCTATATGACATTCTCTCATTAGTCTATTTTGGTTCACATGAATTGTGCTTTTCTAGGTTTCATTCTATATAACACTCATATGGAATTCATGTGTGCTTGAATTTTAAAAAATCTACTTTACCCTCTAATAAATTAACTTCTCATTCATGCCTACATAAATTTCGAAAATATTCCAAGGTTATGCAGTCGTCCAATTGACCATGTAATACTCTAATGGGATAACTTATCTCTCAATTTCATACTCTAAAAAAATTTCAAATAGGTGTAAAACCTTCAGCACTCATTATTCTCTAAAAGGGTATTATTGTCCAATAACTTTCGAATTATTTAAAACCAATTCAAATGAATGCATTTTCAATCCGTTTCAGATTCTTTTCACTTTAATACTTATTCCAGGATTTTAATTCGTGAGGTCTGCTTTTCGAAAATCACTCTTCTTGTGGACACTTTTCATTCGAAAATACTATTCAACAAAAAGTAAGATAACTAATTTTCATAAAAAAGATGAAAATTTTTTAGTCTTACAAATCCTCTCAAAACTGAAAATTAAAAAAAAAAAAGAAAGTTTTTCTTAAAAATCTAGTATTAGAAATGTAGATTCATCATTCCCTAAACCCAAAATTATCATATCTTTATTGATTCAACACATCAATCCCAAAATCATAAACACAAAACACATTACAAACATCACTCAAAACTGACGGAACCAACATCGCAAACATATCACAAACATCAATCCCAAAATACCAAAACAATAAAAAAAAACATTAGAATTCAATCAACCAAAACAATCCAAGAAAAAAAAAAGAGTAAATTATTGGCAACACCCCTGAGGTATGACATTAGTCAGACGGGAATGAAGTTCCATTTTAGTAATAGAGAAGCTCGACTTTGACGATAAAACGCTGTCAACTATAATAGTTGACTGTGTTTTGATTCACAAAGACGAAAATGCTCTCAATGTTTGTCATTATCATAAGTTGCCAATTTTACCCTTGAATGAGGACAAAAAATTTACCATAAAAAATTAGAGGCCATTGTGTATGTGCAGCCAGTTGATGTGATGGAAACTTTTTTGGTTAATTTAATTTTTTGACCATTTTGCCCTTTATAATGTCAATAAATTACTTAATGGAAAAAATGAAAAGAGTAGTAATCTTTTTTGACATCTTTTTTTATTGTCGTATGGGTAATGATAATATTTTTTTTTTTACCAAATAAATGGCCATATATACTACTTCTTCTTCATTCCTTTGTTCATCAATTTGGCAACCAAATTCATTTTCCTTCATTTATCAATTTACAGCCAAATTTTTTCCTTAATTTTATTAATTTTATTCTTCTTTCCTTAATCAATTTGCCATCAACATTTTTTGTTGTTCATTTTTGTTGTATGCATCAATTCCCTGTCAAATTTTTTATTCAAGTTTCATTCCCTAAAGAGTTGTTTTAGTTATGATGGATGTATCATATGATAGTGGCAGTGGGGTGGATGAAGGAATTATCAAGTTCAAGAACAAAAGATGCTTTTGTGGAAGGAAGACATTGGTCAAAATTTTTGAATCGCAAAAGAATTCGAACAAATTGTTTTTCATTTGCGAGAATAAAAAATGCAATTACTATTCATTTTGGACACTCGATGATGAAGAGTTTTAGATAAAGTCACAAGGAGATGAATCAGTTAATGAGATGCAAAATTTGAAGCAATGCCAAGGTTATATAGGTTTCAAAGAGGAGTTACAATGCATGAATGACACATGGAAAGAAAATTCGACAAAATAGAAGCACAATTACAGAACCATAAAGTCATTAACTTCATTACTTTAATATTTACTTTTGTAACTATGCTAGTAATTATCCATTGTAGGATGTAAAAATAAAGTGTAACAATGGTAAAATACACTAGAAATTTAATTAATAACTATGCTAGTAGTTATCAACTGTGCATGATCCATAAACAACCATAAACTAAACAACCAACAAGTAATTGTGCATAATCCATAAACAACCACCAACCACCCAATTGTTTGCACTAGTGGACAAAAGAATGCACGACACAGTGCATCAATTCATAAAAAGGAAGTGCACCATTTAATAAAAATATCCTGCACCAAATGACCAAAAACAAGGTGCTTAAGTGGATAGACACCAGCTAGTTCAAAAACCTAACATACTTGTTCAGCTTTCATCTATATGAGGGTGATGGACTTGAAATGGTTGTGAGGTTGAAAGAATGTAGGTGGAGTTGGGTTGACACTGATTTGAGATTGATTTTGTGAAGGTTAGGATGTCCCAAACCAGAGCACCTATCAATGACACCATAGCAACAATAACAATGCTTATTAGTTAATGGTATTATTTTAGCAAGACAAAAAACAGTAAAAGCAACGACATACCCTTGTCACTTTAGGTTCTCGTGTACTGATGGATGCTTGAGTTTGTTTCTTATTTGTAGGTCCAGCAATAGATGAGCTAAACGCTTAGGTTTGTTTCTTTTTTGCATTTGCAGCAGATGAGATAGATCAATGTAATCACAAGTTAAATTAATGAGGGTGTAAATAAAGATGCAATAAGTGTAGGGTCTAGTTATACATGAATTTGTTTGCTTTTCCCAGTTGCAGCAACTTTCCCTTTGCAAGTCCTTTGGTTATGGCCAATTTCTTGACAAATGTTGCACCTTAGACCCACTGATTGCTGCACTCGCGATAGTTTCGTTGGTCCCCCTCCCCTTCCCCTCTTTTGATTTCTTTGGCCCGTCTTTTTTCTTATCTTTAGCAGTGGTAAGAGTTTCATAAATTCAACTTGAGGCAACAAACCCTGATCTAGAATGCCATGCAAAACATGCGAGTATGTCTTCAAATATGCTGGTTTCTTCAGGTAATCATTAACATATGCCTCAAGTTTAGGGTCAAGTCTAAGTTTGGCAATACATATCATGACATGTTTACAAGGTACACCCGTGACCTCTCATAGACCACATATAATATACCTTTTTGATTTTAGTACTATATATATATACTGTACAATGTATTGTACAAGTATGCCTTTATTTATGGAATAATAAAGTGATTTTAAAGTGCCTAGATGTGTAATTGAATTCTAGTAGGATTTTCGAATAGATCGAAAATAAATTCGAATACAAGAATTAGTATAGTCGATTGTTTTCTAAACACGTTCAATTGAAATTCTAATTACACTCATCTAAGGTAAGTATGTAGAAAAGGGAATATAATTCGTTAGGAAGGTTATGAATGGAATTATGGAACCTTGAGGAGCAATTGATAAAAATAAAAGAATTTTCTAGAAATGGGCAAGGATGTAAATAAAGTGTAATGGCAAGGACATTTTAGAAATTTTGAAAATATAAGAGGTGGCATGAGTGTGTAGAGATAAAGATGACATATAGGTAATTTTGGAGACAAGTGAATTAATTAGTTAGCTTTTGGTTGAAATGAAATGGAATTAGTTAGAATTGAATTGGTTGTTAGATTTCAACCAATCAAAAGCTTTAAATTCTAACTAATGACAATCTTATAAATTTTAACTTAGTTTAGAGGCAAATGTTAAGCTTGATAAAGGCTTATATAAAGTTAAGAGTGCATGAAATATGTAAAAAATTTGAGAACAAAAATTGAGAGAAGAAAGGAGATAGGTTCGACCAAGAGAGAAAAAGAAGAGCAAGCCTGTTTTGTTCAATTTTTCATGTTAAACTCACTAGATTCACACTAATTTGGTGACAAAGTAAAGTTTGAGCAAAGAAGGTGAAGTGAAAGTGGTAAGTTTACTTGAATTTCCATGATATTTTGATGATTTCTTAGTTGAAAGATAACTTGATGAATTGATGAAATTTTTGGCATGTTTAGAAGTGGATTAACTTGTATTAGTATGGAATTGAAAGAAAACTCAAAGGAAACCATTAGACAAGCAAGTGACCAATGTGAGCATTTTAACACTCTAGACTATTATGTGATTTTTTAAGCAAATTTAAATTGAGTTGATTTTAGGACATTAGATGAAGATTTGAATGATTTTAATGTGTTTGGTGACCATGAAAGTGGAAGAATGATGTTGGATGCATGAAGTGTAAATTCAGCCAAAGCTAGGGTTTGTGTTATATGAATTGATTTTAATGGTTTGATATATTTATATGATGTGTTACATGATTCTAAAATGATATACATCAAGAAAATGAAAAGAAAAAGCATGAAAATGGAATGTGTGCATATTTGACCAAGCATGGAAGTTAGGGATGCATTTTATGTTTTTGTCATTTTAATGAATTAGGGTGATGTTGAGAGGAATTTAAGATAATTAATATATGGAAAAATCAAACAAATAATTGATCGAGCTAAAATTATGCACGATTTTATATTCTTAGCCTACACTTTTGTGATGAAAACTCGAGTAAATAGGGGTGTACTAATGTTTTCTGAGTGTTTTGTGCAGAATTTGAACGGAGGGTCAGAATTGTAATTTTTTTGGGCAAACGTGTATTTTACAAAAGCTGAGGGTCTTTTTATAATTTTTCCACAAGCCAATTTTGAAAGCTCAATGAGAAAGATTCTTGCACCAAAATTAATGGAAACATATCCAATAATTTGGGCAGTAATTGATGCATGCTTTAAAAGCTCATGATCCCAATTTTGGTAGGAATTTAAATGCATGGAAGAGGATCTTTTATTTAAGGAAATCTAAGTCAAAGCTTTGATGATTTTTTTTTTTTTGGAAAAATCATGGCATTCAATGTAGAAGATTCAAAAGGATTATTTATGGTACTTTAGGGAGAGTATCATGGAATTAAATTGGGAAAGTATCATGGAATTAAATGGGGAGAAAATCAAGGAAGTTAACTTTGTGCTAGAAAAAATCTCTCTCCCTTCTCATATAAATTCATACTTTTCATACTTAGAGAGGAGTCTTTGGCTTGGTTTGGTTTTTAGGTTTTTCTATTTTCTTTTTGGATGGCAGCAGAGAGGGTTCGAGAGGAGTGGAGTTGCAAACAATCTCAACGTTGCTAGAATTCAACCTACTCCAGTTTATTCAAGTTCAAGAAACATCTCAGAGAACAATACAGTGACTATTTCATCTTTTTATTTGATTATTTCAATGTCGAATATTTTTATTTTAATTTTGTACACTGTGTTATTCTATCTTATGTCGAACTAATTTTAATTTATAAGGCTACAATGTAGCCAATTTATTTCATCGCTTATTCAATGATTTTTTTATGTTAATTAATTATTATTTCTTTTATATTTGTATTCCATTCTATTGGAACTTACTGCTATCAATTAAATAAGACTTGTTAATTGATAGATCTTGTGATTATGATGCGCTTGACAAAGGTATCATGTGTTAGACGTCAATAGAATGACATAATCCATATAGGATAGACATATACCTGTAGGGATTGTGTAATCATATGTGGGTAATTGAAATTTAATGAATCAGGATTATTTAATTTACATAGATATATAGTAGATTAATTATCCTGTGTATTATTACTTGACCGTTCGAAAGAGACTAGTAATTAATTTAGAGTTACCCGATTAAATACAATATAAAAGTAATTATTTTTGTATAAATAAAATGAAAATAGGTTGATGAAATAAAAAGGTGAAATTGTGTCTTAGATCTACTCATCTGTTGTTGGTTCCATCAATTAATTTGTTTGTTTATTTGATTTTTTTTTCTTTATTTTTATTTAATTGAATTCAATTTGCTTTTAATTTTGGTGGTTTGAATAAAATTGTTGTCAATCAATTTTTGGTAATTAGTACATAAAATTAGCAATTGTCCTTATCGGAACGACCTTGATTTGTTACTATATTACATTGTGACCGTGTATACTTGCACGTGACCTATTGTAATTAGTGCATTAGGAATTTACCCATCAAGTTTTTGGCGCCGTTGCTGGGGACCAACGTGTCATTTTACAGTATCAATATCGATACTAGTTGAAACAATTTTAATTCAAACAATTTTATTTTTGCCTTTTTCAAGTGTTGGTAGACATTTTATGCAAAGGTCTAAAAGTGCCGAGTTATTGCCATTCGACAGCAAAATCGACAGAACAGTTCATGGAATAAGAAAAGCTAGGCGTTTGTTAAAACAAAAAGTAAACATGAGAGATAATCAGGCAGCCCTCGAGGGTTCCAGACCTCTCAGAGATTATTCTATACCAACTGTGGAAGGGATCCACCAAAGCATTCGCAGACCGGTCATTCAAGCAAACAACTTTGAGATTAGACTAGCAACCATTCAAATGATTCAATCCGCAGTACAATTTTGTGGTTTACTTCATGAAGATCCAAATGAGCACATTGCAAATTTCTTAGAAATTTGCGATACTTTCAAGTACAATGGAGTGTCGGATGATGTCATTCGGTTGGGATTGTTTCCATTTTTATTAAAAGATAGAGCAAAGAGCTGGCTGAATTCACTACCTCAATCATTTACCACAACATGGGACGAGTTGGCACAGAAATTCCTAACTAAGTATTTTCCTCCTGCAAAAACAACGAAATTGAGGAATGATATTGCTGCATTCACACAGAAGGAAGGGGAATCATTATACGAGGCTTGGGAGAGATTTAAGGAGTTGCTTCGGAAGTGTCCTCATCATGGAATTCCAGAATGGCTGCAAATACAGAAGTTTTATCAAGGATTATCAGAGGTTGGAAGATCTAATGTGGATGCTGTAGCAGGTGGAGCATTGTTAAAAAGAAATGCGGAGGATGCATTTGAGCTGATCGAAGAAATGTCCTCCAACATCTATCAATGACCTTCAGAGAGAATGAAACCCATAAAAGCAGTGTCAGGTGCTCATGAGCTGGATGCCATTACGACATTAACAACTCAGGTTTCTGCTTTGACAAAGAGATTGGATGCATGTGGTATGGGTGCAAGTGGTGTCAACGCAATACAAAGCTCATTTGTTAGCTGTGAAGAATGTGGAGGCAATCATGTAACAAACAGTTGCTCGAGTCATCAGGAGTCGGTACAGTTTGTGACCAACTATAACAAACAACGCAATGACCCATATTCGAATGTTTACAATCCTAGGTGGAGAAATCATCCCAACTTCTCGTGGAAGCAAAATCAAGATCAGGTATCACAGTTGAAACTTGCATTTCCGCCTAGTTTTCAGAGTCAGCTACAACAAGTTCAACCTCAAGTTAAAAAGCCATTAATGGAGGAAATGTTAATGCAATTCATGACCAAAACTGTCTCTCTCATGCAAAATCAGTAGAATATGTTATGAAATCAGCAGAATCAGCAAAATCAATTCCAAGCTCAATTACAAAACCAGAGCGCATCAATTCGCAACCTAAAGGTGCAACTAGGCCAACTTGCTAATTCTATCAACAGTAGACCATATGAAAACTTACCCAGCGATACGGAGCAAAACCCTAGAGGGAAGGCAAGGAGCAATGTAAGGCCATCACTTTAAGGAATGGTAAGGAGCTGAATCAAAACATAAGAAAATCTATTATTGTGCCTAAACCATCAGAGAAGGATGAGGTAGTTGCAGATAAGGAAGAGTACAAGAAAGAGTAGAAAGATGACAAAGAAGTACCAGTGAAGCCAATAGGAGAAAAGAAAGCATCTCAGATGCCGCTTTTACCATTTCTTCAGAGGTTTCAAAAGCAGAAACTAGATAAGCAGTTCTCAAAGTTCTTAGAGGTATTCAAAAAGTTGCATATCAATATACTTTTGTAGAAACACTGGAACAGATGCCTAGTTATGTAAAGTTTATGAAAGAGATCTTATCAAAGAAAAGGAAGTTGGAGGAGTTTGAGACAGTGGCATTGACAAAAGAGTGTAATGCAATCCTACAGTAGAAATTACCTTAAAAATTAAAAGATCCGGGCAGTTTCACTATTCCATGCAGAATTGGAGAAAACTTGGATGAGAGAGTCTTGTGCGATCTTAGGGCAAGTATCAACTTGATGCCCTTATCCATTTATAAGAGATTAGGTTTGGGGGAAGCCAAGCCAACTTCAGTTACTCTTCAACTGGCGGATCGGTCTGTCAAGAGACCTAGAGGTATAATTGAAGATGTTCTAGTGAAAGTGGAGAAGTTTATATTCCCAGCAGATTTCATCATCCTTGACATGGAAGAAGACTTGGAAATTCCTATCATACTATGAAGACCCTTTTTAGCTACCGGAAGGATTGTGATTGATGTGCAAAAGGGTCAGTTGACAATGAGAGTACAAGATGAAGAGGTCACCTTTAATGTTTTCAAGGCTTTGAAGTTTCCTAGTGACATCGATGAATGTAATAGAGTGGAAGTGTTGCATGATTGTATTCAGGAGATACGCAATGAAGAAACTCTACTGGATGCTCTAGAAGTTGCGTTGGTATATTCAAGTAAGGGAAATCCTGAAGAGGTCCAAGATTATGTAGAAATACTTGAAGCAACTCCAAAATATGAGGTGTTGAATATGCATAATGCTCAGCCCCTTTTGGCATCATCGATACTCAAACCATCAATAGAAGAGCCACCGAGTCTAGAGTTAAAGTCACTCCCGAAACATTTACGATATGCTTATCTCGGGGAGGCGTCCACTTTGCCAGTGATCATCTTTGTAGATTTAAACGATGTTCAAAAAGAGAAATTGCTAAGGGTGTTGAGAGAAAACAAGTTAGCTTTGGGATGGACAATCGCTGATATAAGGGGTATTAGTCCATCTTTCTACATGTATAAGATCCTGATGGAGGATAACTACAAGCCAACCATTCAACCACAACGCAGACTGAATCCAATTATGAAAGATGTGGTGAAGAAGGAGATAATTAAATTGTTAGATGTGGACATAATTTATCCTATCTTTGATAGTTCTTGGATCAGTCCAGTCCAATGTGTTTCCAAGAAAGGAGGAATAACAGTGGCGACAAACGAGAAGAAAGAACTTATTCCAATGAGGGTGGTCAATGGTTGGCGGGTTTGTATGGATTACAAAAAGTTGAATCAAGCCACGAGGAAGGATAATTTTCCGCTACCTTTTATCGATCAAATGCTTGATAGGCTAGCCGGTTATGAATACTATTGCTTTTTGGATGGGTATTCCAGGTATAATTAGATCACCATCGCTCCCAAGGATCAAGAAAAGACAACATTTACATGTCCTTATGGTACATTTGCTTACAGAAGGATGTCATTTGGATTATGTAATGCTCCTGCAACTTTTCAACGATGTATGATGGCAATTTTTTTGGAGATGGTGGAACAATTCATGGAAGTTTTCATGGATGATTTTTCGGTGTTTGGGGATTCGTTTGACTTATGCTTACAAAATCTTGCTAAGGTATTGAAAAGGTGCACGGAGACTAACCTAGTTTTGAACTGAGAAAAATGGAGTGAGGTTGAAGGACGTTTCAGTGGTTAGAGATTTCCCAGATGTGTTTCGAGAGGATCTTCCTGGTTTACCACCCGATTGGGAGATTGAATTTGAGTTAGATTTAGTTCTTGGAACACAACTGATCTCTAAAGCACCCTACATGATGATTCCCTCAAAGTTAAAAGAGTTGAAAGTGCAAATGGTGGAGTTAGTGAACAATGGTTTCATCAGGCCGAGTACCTCACCTTGGGGAGCACCAGTTTTGTTCGTTAAGAAAAATGATGGAAGCATGAGACTGTGCATTGATTACCGACAACTGAATAAGGTGACGGTGCATAATCAGTACCCGCTTCCAAGAATAGATAATCTATTTGATCAACTTCAGGGATCCAAGGTATTTTCCAAGATTGACTTGAGGTCAGGTTATCAACAGTTGAAGATTCGAAATGAAGACGTTCTTAAGACTGCCTTTAGAACTCGATACAGGCATTATGAATTCCTGGTCATACCTTTCGAATTAACCAATGCTCTTGCAGCATTCATGGATTTAATTAATAGAGTTTTTTGGTTCAATCTTGATAAATTTGTGGTAGTGTTCATAGATGTTATATTGGTGTATTCGAGCAATCTGGAAGAACATACGAAATATCTCAGAACCGTTTTGCAAATTTTAAGGGAGCATTAGCTATATGCCAAGTTTAATAAATGCCAATTTTGCCTAGATAGAGTCGCGTTTTTGGGACATGTGATCTTGATTGAAGGAATTTCAGTAGATCCTCAGAAAATCAAGGCGATAGTGAATTGGAAACAGTCTATTAATGTGACAGAAGTTAGAAGTTTTTTGGGATTGGCTGGTTATTATAGAAAGTTCGTAGAAGGATTTTAGAAGATAGCAGCTCTACTGACGAAGCTAACCCGAAAAGAAGAAAAGATTGTGTGGTCAAGTGAGTGTCAGCGAAGCTTTGATGAGCTAAAGAAAAGATTGACCTCGGCTCCTATGCTTACAATTTCATCAGGAAGAGATGGTTTCACCGTATACAATAATGCCTCTAGGCAGGGTTTGGGTTGTGTGTTAATGCAACATGATAAGATAATTACATATGCTTCTAGACAACTGAAGAAACATGAATAGAATTACTCAACACATGACCTAGAATTTGCAGTCGTGATGTTTGCCTTGAGGATATAAAGACATTATCTGTAAGGAGTTCCTTACTGAATTTTTACCAATCACAAGAGTCCACAATACGTGTTTATTCAGAAAGAGTTAAACATGAGGTAGAAAAGGTGGATAAAGCTTATTAAGGATTATGACTACATCATTGAATACCACCCCGAAAAAGCGAACGTGTAAGCAGATGCTTTAAGTAGAAAGCCTACAAGTTCAATCGCCCAATTGACATCCACATACCTTCAATTATTAGTGGAATTGAGGTCACTAGGAGTGTGACAAGAGATGTCAGATTCAGGGGCGTTGCTAGCTACATTTTACATTCGCCCTATTTTGGTGGATCGAATAAAAGAATTACAGCCTTAAGATTCCTATCTGGTTAAGTTGAAAAGCAAAGCAGGGTCTAACCCACGAAAGGAATTCTTGCTGAAAGATGATGGTATACTGACATTGGATAAAAGATTGTGTGTACCGAATGTATGAGAATTAAAGAAAGAGATCATGGAAGAAGCACATTCTTCAGCTTATGCTATGTATCCAGGGAGCACTAAAATATATTATGTCTTAAGGGAGCACTATTGGTGGAAAAGGTATGAAGAAGGACATAGCAGAATTCATCTCCAAGTGCTTAACTTGTCAACAAGTAAAGGCCGAACATCAAAGACCTATAGGACTGTTGCAACCGCTACCTATTCCTAAATGGAAATGGAAAAAGATCATAAATTTACAATGGACTTTGTGGTAGGACTTCCGCATAACCAAAGTGGTCATGACGCCATATGGGTAATCATGGACAGGTTAACTAAATATGCCCATTTCCTGCCAATTGGAAACAACTACTCATTGGATAAGCTGACACACTTGTATGTAAATAAAATTGTGAGATTGCATGGTACACCTATTTCCATAGTGTCAGACAGAGGCCTTAGATTTATTTCCAGATTTTGGCCAAGTTTACAAAAAACTTTAGGCACCAAATTGAATTTCAGTACGACATTTCACCCATAGACGGATGGCTAGTCTGAACGAATTATCCAGACATTAAAGGACATGCTTAGAGCTTATGTGACGAATTATCCTCTATGGAAGAAAATGCAGAACTCCAGTTTGTTGGGATGAGGTAGGTGAGAGGAAGTTGATAGGTCCCAAACTCTTCCAAATCACTTCAGAGAAAGTTAAAATTATCAGGGACAAGCTAAAGATAGCTAATAACAGATAGAAAAGCTATACGGACAATCGACGAAGGGACTTAGAATTCCAAGTTGGTGATAAAGTGTTTCTACGAATATCATCATGGAAAGGAGTATTACGATTTGGAAAGCGTGGGAAATTGAGTCCACGATAAATGAGGCCCTATGAAATTGTTGAAAGAATTGGAGAGGTGGCATACCATCTGAAACCACCATCGGAATTGGCCAAAATCCACAATGTGTTTCATGTTTCCATGCTTCGGAAATATATAGCAGATCCTTCACAAGTATTGAGGGAACAACCAGTGGAACTGAAGGAGAACGTGACTTATGAGGAGGAGCCAGTTCAGATACTTGACCATAGAAAACAAGTTTTGCGCAATAAGGTCATTCCGTTGGTGAATGTTTTATGGAGGAATCATGGCATAGAAAAGGTCATGTGGAGCCTGAAGATCAAATGCGCCAACAACATCCCCATCTTTGTGATAGATAGTCTTGTAAATTTCGAGGATGAAATTTTTATAAAGAGAGAGAATTTGTAATATATCCTCCCGATTTTAGTACTATATATGTATTGTACAAGTATGCCCTCATTTATGGAATAATAAAGTGATTTTAAAGTACCCAAATAAATAATTGAATTCTAGTAAGATTTATGGATAGATAAAAGATAAATTCGAATACAAGAATTAGTATGGTCGGTTGTTTTCTAAACATGTTCAATTGGAATTCTAATTACACCCATTTATGGTTAAGTATGTAGAAAAAGGAATAGAATTATCTAGGAAAGTTATGAAATGAATTATGAAATCTTGAAGGGCAATTGATGAAAATAAAAGAATCTTCTGGAAAGAGGCAAGGATGTAAATAAAGTGTGATTGTAAGGGCATTTTGAGAATTTTGAAAATATAAGAGGTAGCATGGGTGTGTAAAGATAAGGATAACATATGGATAATTTTGGAGACAAATGAACTAACTAGTTAGCTTTTCGTTGAAATGGAATTAAATTAGTTATAATTGAATTGATTGCTAGATTTCAACTAATTAAAAACTTTAAATTCTAACCAATGGTAATATTGTAAATTTGAACTTAGTTTAGGGACAAATGTTAAACTTGATCAAGGCCTATATAAAGTTAAGAGTGCATGAAAGATGTAGAAAATTTGAGAACTGAAATTGAGAGAAGAGAAACTCACATTTTTCCTTCTTAACATACAACTTATATTCTCTAAACTTTGCAAATACTTGTCTTAAGTGAGCTACATGATCATGCAATGTCTCACTATAAACAACAATATCATCAAGATAGACCACCACAAACTTATTAAGGAACTCATATAACACATCATTCATAAAATTGCAAAATGTAGCAGGAGCATTTGTTAGTCCAAATGACATAACCAAGAACTCAAATGAACCATACCTTGTCACACAAGTAGTCTTAGCTTCATCACCTTCTGCCACCCGAACTTGCCAATATCCAGAGCGCAAGTCCAGTTTGGTGAAATAAGAAGCCTTCGACAGTCTATCGAACAAGTCAACAGCATTTGGAACGGGATACTGGTTCTTTACTGTCACCTTGTTCAATGCCCTGTAATCTACACATATTCGCAAGGAACTATCCTGCTTCTTTTGAAATAAGACAGGAGCACCATAAGCTTGTTTTGGTCAATTTTTCATACTAAACTCACTAGATTCACACTAATTTGGTGATAAAAGCAAGGTTTGAGCAAAGAAGGTGAAGTGAAAGTGGTAAATTTACTTGAATTTATATAGTATTTTGATTATTTCTTGGTTGAAGGATAACTTGATGAATTAATGAAATTTGTGGTATGTTTAGAAGTGGATTAACTTGTATTCTAGTATGGAATTGAAAGGAAACTCAAAGGGAACCATTAGACAAGCAAGTGACCAAGTTGAGCATTCTAACATTCTAGGGTTTTATATGATTTTTCAAAAAAATTTAAATTGAGTTGATTTTAAGATATTAGATGAAGATTTGAATGATTTTAGTGGATTTGGTAACCATGAAAGTGGAAGAATGATGTTGGATGCATGAAGTGTGAATTTGGCCAAAGCTAGGGTTTGTGTTATATGAATTGATTTTAATGGTTTGATATATTTATGTGATGTGTTACATGATTCTAAGATGATATACATCAAGAAAATGAAAAGAAAAAGCATGGAAATGAGATGTGTGCATATTCGACCAAGCATGGAAGTTAGGGATACATTTTATGTTTTTATCATATTAATGAATTAAGGTGATGTTGAGATGAATTTAAGATGATTAATGTATGGAAAAATCAAAAGAATAATGCATATGTGAAGGATAGTGCAATTGGCCAAGATGAAGGGCATATTAGTTTGAATGCAAATATACATGAATTAGTGTTGGTTTCAAATGATTTGGTGATGAATTCTAAATTAGAATATGTATTGTAGGTGAAAAAGAAACAAAGGAATCAATGGAATGTTGTTGGAGGGTATTCTAGTGGATTGAAAGCAAGTGAGTGTAAAAATATCTTATGAATGTTAAACGCATTTTAGTTTACTTTTAAAGCATTTTTATGAGTTTCTATTAAGCATGCTAGTTTGTGGATGCTTTATGTTTTAATTTGAAAGAAAACATTTTATACATGAAATTGTAGAAATGATAGACTATTATGCTTAAGTGAAAACTTTATGTAACATGTTATATTTTCATGTTTATAGAATGAGAAATCAAACTTTGAATTGTATTAAAAGAAAGTGTTCAAAGGCTAAGGACTTACCCAAATTTATAGAATTTATAGATTCAGACCTGACTAATATGCCCTATATGTGTATGACAAGTGTTGGGAGGGTGCGTCACTAACATCGGGGGGTTGAGTCTTAAGTCAGTCATGTCATCTTCTACACGTATGGGTATTATCTTACTCTATGTATGCGATGGATAATTCCGTTACATAGTAGTGAGATGTCTTTATAGTTTGTTACGATGTGCGCTGCTATCAAATTACACCACGTGACTTCACATTGTGCGATGCTAGAGTAGTCGCCATGTGATTGTAGTTCCTTTGGAATCCACTTGTACGTTTTAGAAAGAAAAGCATATCACTAGAGATGGATTTTAGAAAAAACAATGTTTTAGCTATCCTTTCAAAGTTTATGAAATATTGTAGCATTTCATGATTTTATTTTAGTACGAAGCCTTATCATGTTTTGTGCATGATTACGAGCTTTTAAAATCGCTTAGTAAATTTGTAAAGTGTATGGTTTTATAAATGAAAATGTTTTAAGAAATAAAAAAACTTTTTCAAATGTTTTTGAGAGGTAGAATTTTTAAAGAAATAGTTTAAATAGAAAAAAAAAAAAAAACTTACACACTCATTGAGTTCCTTTAGCTCACTTTTCTTTAGTTTTATGTTTTGAAAAACCTTATCAGGTAGAGGGACGAGTGATCAGGGTGCTTGTTCTCCTACTTTAGACTAGGTGGGCTAAGGATGATCGATGTTTTCGTGAATTCACATTTATGCATATTTTGATTTAGATAAAATGATGTGCATATTTATGTTTTGGTTGTAAATAAGTTTGTAAAGCTTGTTACGTTTGTAATGGTGTGTCCTTTCAATGTAAACGAAATATTTGATGATTATTTTGCATGCATGATATAAATATTTGAATTATGTGTAAATGTTTTTGATTTGTTTACAACAAAATATATTTCCAAAGTTGAAACGATTTTATTGAAATAGTTTCATTATGGTTAGGATTTTGATTAAGATAGACCAAAGGTCCAAATTGGAAGTGGAGAATATATATGAAATTTTAGAAGTGTTTATGAATTGTTTTCAGGTGGTTTGACATAATGGGAAATGTTGAAAAGCAGCTGTTATGCTGCCAAATTTGAGAGAGCCTTAATTTTTGAAAAAGAAAATTTTAAAATTTAAAATTTATACATTTAGAAATGTTCAAATTTATGGATTCACTCTATGGAGTTCTTTTGGTCTTACTAGTTAGAGTCTAGAAGGGTTTCGTGGAGTGTTCGGCGGGATCACTTAGATTCCGATAGAAGAAATTCAGGTCTGGTCCCGTCACTACAGTCACAAGTTTTTTCATCCAACAACACAATAAATTACCTACTACCATCAACCACCTCAAACTCCCATTTCCCACATCTAAGAGGATCTAAATACCTTCTTTGTTGTTGATATTTTTAATAAATTTTCATAACACGTGGAAGTATAATAGACTCACAACCCTGTGCTCTCTCATACCTTAATCTAATGAGCATAAACATTTTTCTAATACTTTCTAGCATTGACAGTATAGGCATATCCCTAACATCATTCACCCATCCATTAAATGTTTTAACAACGTTATTGGTTATGTGGTTAGTTTTGGTGAATTTGTCAAACTAATGAAGTGTCTAGAGGTGTAAAGAGATATCCATAAAATACTTATAGGTAACAAGTGAGAGATCTTTAATTTTTTACATTGCTTCAGTGAAAGCAATGACATTAGAGCTTTTAGCAGTAGGCCAGAAAAGATTTTTAAGATAGTCAACCTTATACTTGGTGTATGTATTTTGCATAATATGCCTTCTACAGAACCTATTTCTATTGTTTCACCAATACTCATCTCAAGCTAACTTAATTCCTTTTTGCCTATCAGACGTGAAACAAATAGTTCTACCCTTTCCATATTGGCCGATGTGTTCATATAACAAAGTAATGAACCATGTCCATGTCTCCCTATTTTCCACCTCACAAACATCCATTGCCAAAGGATAGACACTAACATTAGCATCCATAGCTATTGCACTCAACAATACCCCTCCATATGGACCTTTAAGATGACATCCATCTAATCCTATAAAAGGTCTACAACCCTCTAAAAACCCCATTTTTTGAAAAGCAAAGCTTAAAAAGAATCTCTAAAAATATGTAAGGACATTGGGATTTGGGCTCACCTTTAATGCAGAAACAAACGCCATTGTACCTGGGTTTCTCTCTCTCTCAATACATACTCATATCTATGGATTTTATTGAAACTCTTTTTGTGATCCTCATTGCCTAAATTCAAGGCAAAGCTTCTTGCCGTGTAAAGGGTGTAGGCTGGAATTTATACCCCACATTTTTGAAGGACCATCTGTCGTAAAATTTTCACACTAATACCCAGGTTTTGCTTAATCTCCCTCTCAAAGGTTTCGCTATCCAATGACTATTAACTTGATTGTTCTCAGTCAAAGACAAGCAAGTATGGACATAATTAATGGTCTTCAGTTGGTAGGTGACCCTATCAAGGGTCAGAGACCCACGCACCATCCAGGGGCAACCCACTGCTTCACATTTAAACACTATCCTCCTTTTATTCTTCACTCTTTTTAATCTAAACCTTTCTTGGATTGCATAATATACTATCACCTCTTTAAAGTGTCTAAAATTCATAAACATTGAACCATTTTGCAGCCTAATCTTTCCATGTATTTATACTAAAAATGGTACCTCCAGGAGTTGGTGTATAAACATCATCATCATCAGAACTACTGCCTTGAAATTGGCGTTCATCATTGACATTAGATAAGTTATCTATGTCACCTCTCACAAATGACCCGTTTACAGACTCTACACCTTCACCACCTTCAGCAGTATGCTACTCTATACCTAGGTCCACCTCACTTTCAGAATCATCACTTACCCACTCTCTCCACTCTCCCTACTATCAGATGATTATACGTACCCTCTCCAATCTCAGAACTCCACTCACCCTTACTTATATCCGAATTTGAATTAGAAATGACAATCTTTTCTACGTGTGGTGGTACGGGTTTGGGCTACCTGTCTTGTAGCATTAAGTTGGGTTCACTGTTTAGGTTGGGCTCATTGTTTGTGTTGGGCTCACTGTTTGGGTTAGGGTCACTATTTGTGTTAGGTTCATTGTTTGGGTTAGGCTCCCTTTTTGTTTTTGGATGATCAGTTTGGTTTTCGATTTGTAATGTAACATAATCCACATTAAAATGCATTTTATCCACTTTTCTATGCTCAAACAAAGCCATAACATCTATGAGATCACTCTCATTTTCTATCACTCGAACTTCATTACTATGTGGAAGAATGACTTCTTGGGTAAATTTCTCCCCTAATATGCTATCCACACCTAAAGATGCAAATATCATACTATCTCAAAGACTCTTTAAGTTCATATAATCTGTAGACTCCCACTCAAGCTCATATGTTTTGCTCATAAATGTGGCAGTTATAAAAATTTTAAAATTCCTACAATCACAGAGTTACATAACATAATATTACCAAACAAAATAATATCATATACTAATAAAACTACAAATGACTTTGTTTTTGTTTTTTTCCTTTATAAACTAGTTTGGACATAGTCATAACACACCATGTTCAATTCATACAAAAGGCCAACCTCAAGCACACGAGCACTAACTCCAAGTATGCAAAGATCAAACATCATTTTCAGCATTCAAATTCATGTGTACAAAACATATATAAAACAGGTCATCATTTTAAAGTTCAAAAACCATAAACAATTATCAAGTTTAAAAAACTAGAATATCCAAATCCCTATAAAACTCTAACTTTTTTACTTCGTACAAATATCATACAACATCAATATTGACAAATCTATTTACGCTACAGACACACAACATCATCAGACCAAACTAAAACAAAAATCGTAACTTGAACGACATTGCATGCTTACAAACCGTAACTCGAACAACAAAAACCCATTATCAAACAAAACAACAACATCAACAAGTAGAACCAACAACATAAAAAATAACGAAGAACAAAACTAAAACAAAAATGAAGAACAAAAGAGACTGACATAATAACATAAGATAGTAATAACACAATATTACTATCTTAGAATAAGTAGAAACAACAAAAAACCCATTATCAAACACAATAACAACAAGTAGAAAAAAAAAAAAAAAAAAAGAACAACGACATCAACAAGTAACAGACTCATACCTTTCACCCATTTTAAAGCACGATAACTGTTTCGTCTTCAATTATGTTAAGATTCAGTTATGTTAAGGACACAAGGACATAAACACATACATGGTTTCGTTTTGATTTTAGGTTTTAAGGGCTTGATGCTAAAGGTTTCAAAAGAATGTCAGAGAGAAACAAAGAAGACATAAAGACACGAACATCGAGAAAATAAAGAAAAAGAAGATGATACTTCAGAGACAAATACAATGGCTCAATTTCTTTGGCACCTCTTCCATTGCTTTTTTATTATTTTCTTTTTCTTTTTTATTTTTTTTTTAATTTACAGTATCTCCGCTTCATTAAGTGTGACTTAACTTGTCACAGAAAAATCTGTATACCAATCACCTCTAATAAAATGATCGAAATACCCTTCGTTAAACTAAAATCGATCATGGTGCACTAATGGTTTAAGACTTTTTTGTTACAAAAATGGAATTTTATTCCCATCTAATTAATGTCATACCTAAGGGGAGTCGTGAGTAATTTGCTTAAAAAAAAAGTCGCAATCAATCCAACCCAATTTAACTCATAACAGTTCGAATCGAACCTAGAAACTGAGTTCAAATGGAACCTAATTTCTAGGTTCGATTAGAACCCAGTTCTGAGTTTAATTCAAAACCAGAAACTAGGTTTGTTGGAACCCACTTCAAAGACTTCTAGATGATGAAGAAGAAGAAGAACAGAAGAAGAATAAGATAGAATGGAGAGAGATGGAAGTAAATAAGGTTTAGGTTTTTTTTTTTTTTTAAATTATGTTATTTTTTTAAACTTTATTATTTTTATTTAATTTTTTAATTAATGAATAATTTAAAGGATATTTTAGTCATTTCATAAGTTTGAATAGCATAAGAGGAATTTTATAGGATCATAATAAGGGCATTGTGGTTATTTTACGATTTTGGACAGAAAATGTTATATTTTGGACAAAAAGTTAACGATAGAGGCAGTTCACCTAATAAAAAAAAATAAGGTGTACTTTTCATTTTTTTTTTGTTTTTTAGGGGTTTTTCATAATATTCCTTATTATAAGGATTTCAATATATTTTAAAGTCATTTCAACCCTCTAAAACTTTGTCCCCAAAAAAAAAAACCTCTAAAACACGAGAAATTTGTTTTCACCCACTCGCAATTGCAATTATCCAAATATTCCTCTTCTTTTATCTTCTCAATCATTGTCATGAATTTTATACTTTTAATTATCTCAAATATTTTCATAAGTTTTCTACTTTTAATATCTGTAAAGAGAGAAAGTGAGAGTCAAATGGCCAGCAATGTAATGGTAATCACTGTTGGCCCACAACGATCAGTTGGGTAGTCATTGGTTCGATATCCTCTTATTACAAAAGGGGGCTAATTTTCTTTATCAAGGTATGAGTTATTCCTCCACCTATATGTGGGTCGCTCTCTCCCATATAGGAGCTGCTTTCTGGGCTGTGTCATCAATATCAGATTTCACTTGATCTCGGTTATTTTCTAGGCTAGTCCTAGTAATGTAATGTAATTAAAAAAAAACAGAGAGAGAGAAAATAAGAAACATAGAAAGAGAAAGAGTAAACCAATGACCAAACCAAAGAGCAACAACGATGACTGAACTATAAACAATTTCAAAGATTGCGATTTTTGGAAAATTATCATTTTTTCAACTTGTTTCATGACATTTATTATATTTCACATCATATGTTTCAAGATTTTAAGCTATTACACAATATTTTTCATATGTTATACAATTACTATTTTATACAAGTTTGTGCTTATTAACTAGATATTTCAAGATATTTAAGATGTTCAAGATATTTCACAATATTAGTTACATGTTTGAACTTGGTAACTATGAACGTTTCACGTTATTCTTAGATGTTTCATGATGAAACATCTAGAAAAGCTTAAAAATTAGATTCTTGAACTAATAATTCAAACAACTCAAAATCATGCGAACTAAAAGAAAAATTCATGTATTAGTAATGCTACGACTGTAATAAGTATATTTGAGTAAGCAAATAATAAACCTTAAGAACAAATAATACAAATAAAGCTTTTCTTTTAAAAACTATTTATATCACAACTTAAATTATTGCCAATAACCTTCTTGGATTCTGTGATGTTAACAATTATTTTTTTATAATATTAACATCTAATCATAATTAAGAAGGAAGAAACAGCAGGACCAAAAAAATAAAAAAAGAACAATGAAGACAAACGAATGAGAAATAAGGAAGAACAAAAAGAAAGAAAAAGAGGAAGAAGGAAAATTAAATTTTATTTTTTGATATCAAGGGGCAAATTGTAATTTTTTAGCATGAATTGTAATTGAATATCTCAATTTAATTAAAAATAATTGAAGATTTATTCAAGGTTAAAACGTAAATTTCTTTTATTTTATATGGTTAATCTTGGCAATTTCCACTTTCAATAATGGTGTCATACCAAAACTTTATTAGTTACAAAGAATTATGAGCTAAATGGGATAGTGTGAAATTTATCATTATTTGAACCACACATTTTACTTTTTTTGAGAATGGAATATTAGTACTAAAACTTGAACAATTATTTACATTAATTATTTTCATTACAAACTTTATCTCTAAAAGTCTAAATTATAGAACCATCAAATAAAGTTTGATGGGATAAAATGGGATAGTACAACATTTATCCTCATTTATGGGATAACGGGAAATTTATGAGATAAAATGGGATAATATGAAATTTATCATCATTTGAACCACAAATTTCACTTTTTTGACAATGGAACATTAATATAAAAATTTGAACAATTATTTGCATTAATTATTTTCATCACAAACGTTATCTCTAAAATTCTAAATTATAGAACCATCAAATAAAGTTTGATGGTACAGAAAACTTTTTCAGATTGATAATATTCCTGATTTAAGTCATTAAATCATTGGTTGTATTTCATAGAAAAAAAAAAACTTTATATCTAATTCTTTTTTATGTTAAAAGAGTTAATATATAGTTGTAAAAGTTAGAGTTAATTGCACAACCTAGTTTAGACCAAATTATAGTTGGATAAACCTTTTACTTAAAATTGCACAAACCCATGTGTATGTACAACAGAAAATGGTCGAGAATAGTACTATCATGTTCATCACGCTTTACTGTGGAACTATCCCTGCGATAATAATTTTGAGTTTAATTCGTAATGCTAAAAAATTGTGCACTACCAAAATTACTCTTAATGACTTAAGAACACCTATTTTATTTTATTTTTTATTCTTCCTGCATTTTTTCACTTTCTCCGATCGGACTTTCATTCTTCATACTATTTACTCCATGTCTTTTTCATATTCATTCTCGTCAAAAATCAAGAATCGTTTGGATATTATTTGAACAAAAATCTAGATTTATCAATCCATTAATTATTATCTTTTTGATTACTTGAAGAAAATCAATCTAACTTTGAGTTATTGGCGGAGCTCATTCAAGATTAAAGAGACTTACAAATAATAGTTTTTATCTTCCTTTCAAACTAAGATTTACTTTAATGTTGAGTTGGAAACTTAAATTTACAAGTAAAAGTTCTCTATCTTCATTTCAAACTTAGATTTACTTTAATTTTGAGCTGGTGTAGAGTTAGGGTTTCCTATTATAAAAACACCATGTTGTGGACATTTGCATTCACGAGATAAGTGATTGCATTGAGACCTAGGAGGTCATTGTTTTTCAATTTTTTAAGACTTTTTATTTTGCACTTCAATCAAGTGGGATTTTTTTTTTTCTTACTTATATCTTTTATTGAGTTAACAAAACATCAATTTTAAAGTCAAATCTTTAAACTTTCGCTTAATTTTAAGGGAAAATTTTATTTAAATTTCAAATTTTTGGGAATGATCAAATTTTTAATTATGTTTTGAAAAATGATAAAATAGACCATAACATTTCGAAAAAGTATCAAATTGGTCACTCCCATCAGCCAATTGACGGTTAAATCTAACGGATGACATTGTGTGTAGGGGTAATTTTGTCATTTCAAATGGCAACTCATGATTTTGACACATGTACGAACTAGATAATTTTTAAAAATTGAAAAAAAGGAAGGAAAATTAAAAATAAACAATTAAGAAAAAAATTAAAAATAATAATAAATGAAAGAATAGATATTTAGTAAAAATAAAATAATAAAAAATAATTTAAAAATAATAAAAATGATATTTGCCCTTAAAAGAATAAAAAATTTTTAACATTAATAAAAAATTAAAAAATTAAATGATTTTTTTTAAAAATAAAAATCATCCCTACATCGCTTCAATTCCATCGAACCTAGAAATCTCATCTGTGTCTCTCTCTCACCATCAGCTGTAAAGTTGTTTCTCTCACCACAATGGACGAAACTGTATCTCCCTTTGCTCCTCTTTCTCCTTCGCTGCAAATTAGTATTCTTTATTATTTAATAATTTTATTTTATTATTTTATTTTACAATAACATTTAATAGTTAATGATTTTTTAAAATCTATACTAAAAAAAATTGAGTCAAAGGGCAAAACTATAATTCACAAAACTTACAGATAAAAATAGCAAAGGCTAATTTCGTAATTAAATGTTATTGTAATATTTAACTATAGATGAGGGTATGATGGTTTTTCTGTCCATTTTAACTAAGTTCAAGAGTAAATGAATCTTTTTACATTTTCTATTAGGTTTGATCATCAGTTGACTGAAGGGAGAGACTAATTTAACACTTTTCGAAACATTAGGGTTTATTTTATCTTTTTTCGAAATATAATTAAAAATTTGATCATTTACTAAACGTTAGGGACTAAGTGATTTTTTCCCTAATTTTAAAGTGATAACTTATAGTTGACTATTATTTACTAAAATACCTAATCCTTTAATTTCATCAAATTCAATCTCCAACTCTAACCTTAAAATCTTAAGTCAAATAGGAGAAAGTGATAGCAATGTTCTCCCTAAGTTACAACTATATTGACTTCCTTATCGTGTTTGGTAAGAGATGGCTACCTGACCTCCTCCTACTTGTTTAAAGGAGGAAGTCACTAACCTCTTATCATCACCATCAAAAGAACTTACCCAGCCTTCTCTAGACAAACCAAAGAGGAAAATGACCTCTCTCCTTATCAATGTTTTTTTTTAATTTTCTTTAATTTCTAAACAAATATTAAATTATTATTTCTATTTATACAAATAGAAATAATAAATGAAAGTAAGTATTTCTTCTAAAATAAATGAAATTATATATTGGAGAAAAAAGGTATAATGGTAATATCCAAACCACTAATTAAGGTTATGGGGTCTAAAAGGAAAAAACAAATTAAAATATCTTAAATTTTAAGTCCTAATAAATAATTAAAATAAGAACTTATAAGATTTAAGACAAAAGAACTCTTTAATGTTAATGATCATGACTTAATTGTGATTTAATTCTAATGATCCTGAATTAATTGTAATAACCAAAACTTAGTGCTTACTTCCTTCAAGACTTATTAAGTCATGTCAGATAATCAACTTTGATATAGGGGTATTTTTATTCGAAAACCAGTTTTGTATGACTAAAATTCAAATTATTAAGTAGATATTAATCTCAAAAAATTAAAGTGGAAAAGTGCTAGAAAACTAAAGATCCCTTTATGCAATCAACCCTAAAAATTATGCAAATTATGAGATAATAACATAAATGTTACTTATAAGTCACTTAGCACTTAGGTGATATTGTTTTTTTGTCTTAAATCTTTAAAATTTCTTAAGGGTATTATGAAAAACCCCCAGGAGAGTGAGCTATTGGTGTTTGAAATCTAGACAAAAAGTTGAAAATTTCCATCCCAAAATGTAAAAAGTCCAAACTGCTCTCATTTGACACCATAGACAAGACAAAAAGGTTGTAAAGCAATTAAAATGTCAAATTACCCTTGTACACATTTAAAACGAACAATGAAACAAAAAGAACAAATTGGCCTTAAAAAAATGCAACTGTTGCATGTGCAATGACTATAACCGCACATACCAATCTTATAAATGTCATTCCCATCATTTCAACACTACTGCTAAAAAAACAACCTAAAAACCTACAAATAACCAGTGAGCAAATTATAATTTAGTTATTTAGTTCAAACTCTAATTCAGGCAAAACAACTGTTTCGATGTTATTACAATTTACTCATCGGCCGTTAGTAAGATTCCATTATATTTGACAGTGAACAGTATCAAAACGGCAAAAAGACAAAATTACCCTAAGAAAAGACGAAATTATCCTTAGTGATTGAAGTTGACCAGTTGATCAAATATAAAGTCTTCTCTCTCTTCCTCTCCTCATTCTCTCTCATTCTTCCATTCTTTCTCTTCCTCTCATCATTTTCACCATTACAGGCTATCTCATTCTTTTTCTTCTTCTGTTCTTCTGGTTCTTCTCTTCTTCTTTTTCTTCTTCTGCTCTTCTTCTTCTATGAACCCAGATTTTGGTTCACTCAAATGAACCCAAAATGGGTTCATTTATGAACCTATAAATGAACCCAGTATGGGTTCATGAAAACCTAGATTTCTGGGTTAAATCTAGGTTTTAATGAACCTAGAAATCTGGGTTCACGAATGAACCCAGTGTTCATTCGTAAACCCAGAACTTGGGTTCATTCCCAGATTTTTTTCAATTTTTTTCAATTTTTCTTTTAATTATTTAGGTTGAACTGGTGATCTTTATTTTTTGTTAATGGAATTGAATTAATGATTGTTTAGGTTGATGATTTTTTTTAACTGGTGACTAGGTGATTTTTTGGTGGTGAGCCAATGAAGAAGATGATAAGGATGATAGGTTCAAAAGATGATGATGGATTCCAATTAGATTTTTGGTTAATATTTAATCTTTTATTTTGATTTTTTTTTTATTTTTTTTTTTTTTAAATTGATTTGAGGATGATGGGTTTAAAAGATGATGATGGATTCTAGTTAGATTTTTGGTTAATATTTAATCTTTTATTTTGATTTTATTTAATTTATTTTTTTTTAAATTGATCTCCATGATGAACGGTGGAGATCTGGTTAAATTTTTTTATTTAAGTTATTTTAAAATTTTAAAATTTACTTGAAAAAATTAAAAGTAAGATTAAAAGATAATTGTAGCCTTGATACAATTAAAGGAATGTTAACGGTAGGAGGGTAAATTGTAATAACATCAAAACAATTGCATTGCCTGAATTAGAGTTTGAACTATATGGTTAAATTATAATTTGCTCAATAACCAGTTGAAGGAACACAAAATACACACCCACACAATAGTTCAAGCAATACAAGAAATGGAATGAATGTTAAGCTCATCATCAAGAAACATCAATAAGGTTACGTCAAAGTTTAGAAATGGAAAATACTATTGTGGAAGGAAGACAATAGTGAGAATTTTAGAGTCCACAAATAATCCAAACAAGCTATATTTTTCATATGATACTAGGTAGTGGGAGCCAGATTTTACAGAATTCAACCCAGAAGACCTGCACATGCAAAGGGCTGAGCAAAATCCTCCAATTAAAGTCATGGATGATGAGATCAAAGCTATAAATACAAAAATTCAAAACCTTGCAGTTGTACATGCAAAAGTGCAAAATGTGGAAGTATTAAATGGTAGAATGCAAAATTTGAAAATTATACAAAATGGTTTAAGGTTTATGATGTTGATAAACATGACGTGTTTTTTTTTTTTTTTGTGGCATTTCCGTGACGGTATTTGTACTAGTTGTAATGAAAATGCAATGAAAAGGAAAATATACCCAATTGTGATAGTGTTTGAACAAGCTATGTTATGTTATATATATTAAGCTAACATCCAACAACAAAATCAACATCATAATCAGTTCATATTGTTCTCTAAAGACCACAATAGTAAGTAATATTTTGTTTATATGACATATATGATGATTGAGACTGGTTATGAATATGACTACATCATAACCAACTTCAATCATGCCAGCTCAAGCGAATTGCAGACTAAGTTTCATGACAATAATATTATGCTAGCTCAAAAAATACCCAAAAGAAAAGTCAACAGACTTTATCAAAAGAAAAAAAAAAAGGAAGAGGCTTTACATAAAATATACCTAAAGCCATAGATGTCAGTCCAATTTCATTGTGATTTGAGATTGAGTGAAGGTTTGAGGTTGTGAAGATGATGCCTTTTCGGTTCTCTATAAATGATAGAAAGTAAATTGAAATTAAATAAGTGAAAATGCTATTGTAATTAAATAAGTAATTAAATAAGCATGAAACGCTATTCCAAACTTAATCTATTTCTTTGATAGGGCTATCTTCTTTCTTATCTGTTAGAACTTTGGACCTTTGCAACTACTTTTATTATGACCAGTCAATCCACAAGTGTAGCAAAAAACAATAGCCCCCCTTTTTTATTTTGCTTTATTTTATTATTCCTTTGTTCCCTAAAGCTTTGGCCTATTGGGGAGCTTCTTCATAAGTGGTGGATTGATTGTCTAAGTTGCAATTGCTAGCTAGGAGCATATGTTTGGAATTGGATGAATGATCCCTACATAAATCTTAAAGAATGCAGTGCAAGACAACATAAATTGCACAAACTGAGAAAGATTCTCAATGAGAGAATTTGTTTCACAATAGTCATCTACAAAATGGGAAAAAAAAAACAAAAAGAAACTAAAAAAATATAATAGCAAAATAATTGCCAAGGAAACAAAAAGTAATAATAATAACAATAAGATTGTGATTACCTATGGCTGACAGTACATGACTACATGGGATGCTACTCGCTTGCCACAAACTACCCTCACACCTAAAGTTTGAAAGGTGAACTATGTATGTCCTTTTATCACCCTCAATTTCATACTCTTCCATCCCAACCTTCAACACCAATTGACACCTACTTTGAATATTTTGCTTCATAATTCTTAAGTAGATAGTTGGAGGCACTTCGGATTGCAATGTAGCATACTAATCCTTCCTGTCATATAACTTTTTCATGATTATCCTCCTTTTATGCTCTAACAAACAAAGATAGGTTTTAGCCCTATGATCTCCCAACAAGTTGTTAAAGGATTCAGTCTTGTTAGATATATGATCATATTTGATTAGCTGATCAAATGCATATCTTGACCACTACTCCACCTCAATGGTTTCTGGCATCCATGCTAACCTTTCCAATTTCATCCATTATTGTTGCAAAGTCAAGCGAACAACTACTCTTGCTGGCCTTCTAAAATAAAAGATCGTTTGTTTTTATTATTTTTCACTTAATGAGTCTAAATTACATATATTAAGTAATTTTTATTTGTTTCCTTAAGTGATCAAGCCACTCAAAAATCACTGAAAGGAAAAAACTACAATTTTTAACTTTTAAGTGAATGTTAATTTACTTAATGGTTTTTCAAATATATTATTCCAAATCTATCGTTTCCAAAATTGTTTCCAAATTTGTCTTAATTTACATTATACAGATTCCTTTAAATGTTATTTTATTTAAATATATAACAATAGTAATTCAACTTAAAATCATTTTGTTTACTTTTATTTAAATATATAAATTTAATTTATTTTACTATAATAATTTATTTATGTACATATAATTCTAAACAAATATTTTACTATAATAATTAATCATATTTTAATTATGATGAACAATAGTATTGATATATACATAAAAGTGTTTTAGTATTTACTAAATAATTTATTATAGTTGTTTGTATTATATTAAATAAAATTGCATAACAACTAATAGTGAAAGGATATAAATATCAAATTACTATTTTTCAAATAATTTTAATTTTAAAAAATAAATAAAATTATTATACATTTAGAGGTAATGGAAAAAAAAATAAACATGTCATTCAGATTTCAAGTTGCAATCACTATGCAGCCTTCAATCTTCATCAATACTATTTAGCCTTCAGACAAAAAACTAACGACCTCTAAGTTCTTTAATTTTTGACTTGAATAAAGTTTCCTGAAGTTGGCATATATATGCCTAGCACAAATTTTGCAATGTTAATAATCAATTAGTAAATGTAAGTTTCAATTAAAAATGAATAACAAGATAATAATTAATTAGTTTATTATCTGGATATAACTTGAAGCCAATACTTCTCTAATGCATTTATGACTTCTTTCTGCCTATCACTCATAAAGCATATGAGTTGATCGAATGGATATTGCAAGAACCACTTTTGGTGATCCCAAGAACCAAGACCAATTCGACTCACATTCACCTTTACAAATGTATACAACAAGAGGAAACAAATGATTATTCACATCCAAAGCTACAACTGACAGTAAAACACCTTTGAAATAACCCTTTAAAAAACACTCATCAAGTCCTATAAACAATCTACAACCCTTCATGAACCCAATATTTTGAGCCTCAAAACTAAGCATAAATCTTTGAAAAGTTAGGTGGGGCTCTTGAAGCCTAGCAAAAGCTACAAACCTTGGGTTGGTTTGTCTAACCATGTATACATAGCCCTTAAGATGTTGAAAACACTCTATATGACCTTTTTTCAATGTTGTCATAGCCATTTTCCTAGCAGTATACAACCGTTGGTTCTTCACACCAAAATGCTATCTTTCCCTTAATATTTCAACTATGACTCCCATCCTAATGTCTAGATTGCACTTTACCAACTTCTCAAATTTTTATGCAATCCATTTTCATTCAGCGTCATTATTGATGTAGGACTGATGACAAGTATGAACATTGCTATAAGTGATAATTTGCATTGTCACCTTATTGAAAAATGTCTAGCATAAATCATCTAAGAACATGCTAATGACATACTATTATAAGTTATTCTATCCTTATTATTTTCTCCATATCAAGAGTAATCCCTTCTTGTATGGTATGCTCTTTCAAGAGGCCCTTAATGCATACTGTAAACCCCAGAATTTCACTTTTCGAAAAAAAACCTTTTTCTGACGAATAGTGCCAGTGAACAAGTCGATCTGGAATCGACGCTAAGAGTAAATTCATAATCCAAGCAAACTTTTATGATTGAAATGTGATAAGTACTACTTAGGGTAGTACTTTTATGAAAAATAAAATTTTTCTATGAATAGTATTTTCGGATGAATAGTATCCGTATGAATAGTGATTTTTGGAAAGCGAACCCCGAAAATCAGAAGTCCCGGAATAGGTGGTTGAATTACTAGAAATTGAAATGGATCGAAAATAAGTCAATTCGAATAAGTTTTAAATGGTTCAAAATTAAGTGACGAAAATGCCCTTTTTGAAGTTTTATGGGCATTAATGATTTTATGCCCATTTGAAATTTTTTTTAAAGCCTGAGATTGAGAGGTAAGGCCCCAATTAGAATATTACATGGTCAATTTAATGATTGAATAATCATAGAATATTTTTGAAATTTATTTTGGTACGAATGAGAATTAATTATACTAAAGGGCAAAACGGACATTTCATTTAAGTATGCATGGATTTGGTGTGAGCACTATATGGAAAGAACTTGAGCAAGAAGTACAATCCATGTCATGAGCTATTAACCAATGGGAGGATTACATATCAAAATTAAATTAGGGAATTATGTATATTAGTTGTCATGCACTAAAGTTGACTATTATTCTTTAATATTTAAGTTACTAAATTACCCATCAAATAGTCAATTGGATGTGAGATTTAATTAAGGGTATTGTGGTAATTATAACTAAAAGATTTAATGGCCATTTGGTGTTTTAAGGAGGGTCAATTTGGTCAAGTAAAGTAAGCAATATATAAAGTGAATGGATGATCATCTTTTCCACCATTTTGGACAGCAAACAAGAGAGAAATTTGAGTGCGCAGACCAGCAGTTCAACAGCAAGGGGAGAGGGAAGATGAAGGTTTTGAACCATTTTTTCAAGCCAAAATCAATCAAGAAGGGTGTTAAAGCAAGTGTGGAGCAAAGAAAATAAAGATTAAGCGGTAAATAATTGATTTTAGTGTGGATTTACATGGGATTTTTATGGGTTTTCATGGATGTGTGATGGTTTGATATATTTGTGGAATTTTTGGTGTGATTAGAGGTTGATTATCTTGTATTTGAGCTTGGAATTGAAAGAAGACACAAAAGAGATTGTGGTGACAAACAAACTAGTGAGGTAAGTTAGGGTTTATGTAGATTTTTCTTAGAAAATTTCAATTGAGTTGCTATTAGGTATTAGAGGGATTATGGTGTGATTTTAGTGTGTTTGATGATTATAAAATTGAAGAAAATATATTGGATATCATGGTGGTTAGTATTCGGTCAAACTAGGGAATTTACGCATGTGACTTGATTTTATTGTTTGATGAATTTAGTTGATGTGTGACATAAATTTAAGATTATATAAGTCAAGAAATTGGAAAGAAAATGACTGGTTTAGTCTAGGGGAAGCATTCGGTCAAGGGGGGTAAATTGGAGTTCAAAGGGTCACTTAATTAATTTGATGTGTTTTCTTGAATCTTGGCATGTAACTAAGTGAGTTGGCACTAATAAAATGTAAAGAAAAGAATGTCATGATATTAATATAAGCTTATGCCAAATATGTGGATTGTGGTGTATATAGTGTCTATAATGGAAATTGAATGAATTAGGGTGATATTGGAATGAATTTAAAGTGACTAATGCATGGGAAATTAAGAGAATTGTGCATATATATAAACTAGTGTAATTGACCAAGATGAAGGGCAATGTGCAAAAATGTGTTTCAATGGGTAATGAGGGTTAGAACCCTTTATTTGATGATTTTCAAATAAATTATGTAGATAGAAATCAAAGTGGAAAATAATTAGTTGATTGGTACACCATTTGGTTAATAAGGACCTAAACTAGTAAATGGTGTTCACCAATGGTTTGCATTTTAGAAAAAGAATTACATTGAAGTAATGATGATTGAATTTTAAGTTTATGATAAAATGTAGGTGTTAAGGCAAGCCAAGGACTCAAGTAAGAACTTTCGAAGGGTAATCTAGTCGATGGAGAGTCATGTGAGTGTAAACTTATTTTGAAATTGCTAAATGCATTTGAATATATTTTAAAGTTTCTCTATGATTTCTAAAGTGTTTTTTCACTTGAAATGATTTTCCTCCAATTATTTTAGTATATGAGATGATTTTGTATTAAGCGGAAAAAGGAATGGTATGCATAAAAATGTGAGTGTAAAATGATTTATACGTGTTAAATGTATTTTTATACATGTTTTTAAAGTATTTTATTGAATATGAGTGTTCTTTCAAAATGTTTGATGTGTATTGCTTTACATTCACTATGAATTTTAATGTATTAACGTTAAATTCATGTTTTGAACGCTTGAAAGTAAGTTTTTTATAGTAAATGAAATGTTTTGTACATGAACTTTTGAAAGTTATGTTAATTATGATTTATTTGATAAAAAGGCAGTATGTATGGAAATATTTTGTAAACCTATGGCATGTTGACAGGTATTACAGATGATTCCGATCAGAGTACCCTAAGCGTGTTTGGTCGTGTCAGGGATGTCCGTCACTAACAAATCTAATAGCGAGAAGTACCCGCGGAAGGGATAGTGTCAGTTAGTCTAGTTTAGTGTGTCGCCTATGCACATATAAAGGTATATGATATGATGTCCAACCTTTATCCTATATGAGTGATGTAGAAATTCCATTATGTAGAACCGGACCATGAGGGTCTCGAATCCCTTGAGGGCTAAAGCCCAAGATAGGGGCTCGAAACGGACAATTCAGATGATTTATGGTGCCATCTTAAAATCCCTTGAGGGCTGAGTCCCAAGACAGGGGGTGGACCACCAGGCTATGTGATTAGGGTGTCATGTGGTGTTCAAAGACAGGTGGCTAGCTTAAGTTCATAAAGAAACGAAAGTTTCAGAAAATTTATGTTGCCACTACCAGTTAGGATTTTATAGTAAAAATGTAAAAAGTACAAACTACTATTTTATACTTTAGTTTTGAAAAACGTTTTAGATTATTTTCTGTAATCAGAAAATTCGCTTTTCAACATGTTATTATACTTCAGTTTCATTGAGTATGAATTTTATTTATAAGCAGTGCTTTTCGAAATGTTTTGGGAGATATATTTAAAATAAATGATTTAAATAGAAAAATCCTAATACTCACTGAGCTCCATTAGCTCAATTTTTTTGGTTTTATGTTTTGAGAATCCTCCCCAGGTGCAGGTAACAAGAATCATAGTGCTCGCTCTCCTACTCCAGATGTGATGGGCCGACCATAGACAATGTTTATGTGAAGTCACCAGTTGTATATTATGGATTAAATTGAGATTCAGTACATGTATATGGTTCTAGTGATAAAAGGTTGGGTTAGGTTTACCACGAGCGTGACGATGTGCTATGTTATTGTAAATGGAAGGATTTAATGTCTAGTGTGTATATACAATGTAAATAATTAAGCTATGCATAAATGTTTTTGACTATATACATGAAATCATAATTACCAGTTGAATTGATTTTGTGGTAATAGATCTATTGTGGCTAGGATTACCTATGAGATGGACCGGAGGTCCGAAAATGGTAGTGGAGAATATTGTTTGTAAAATTCAAAGTGTTACTAGATTGTTTTTCAAGTAAATTGAAACTATGGAAAACCTCGAAAAACAGTCGTTATGCTGTCAAAATTTTTATAAAGTCTAAACTATGGAAAAAGAAAGTTTTATAACTTATAATTTATAAGTTTATGAAATGATTAAAAGTTAAGGGTTCACTCCACGGAGTTCTTTTGGTTAGAAAAGGTTAGAGTCCAGAAAGGTTCCGTGAGGTGCCCGACGAGATCAAAGGAGCTCCTTTAGAGGAAATTCAGAGCAGGCCTTGTCACATACATTGAATTATGAGTTTGATCTACTATAAACTCTATTTTACCCTTCATTACTTGTTCAAATGGCTTTCCTTTGAGCACCTTAGCTGCACTAACAACATAATTTTCCTCCTTCTTATCACTATAATATATATCATCATAGTTAGACTGATAACAATACAAAAATTTGAGGTTATCTTTAACACCATCATTATTTACCATCCTCAACTTGACACATGTCGTCATTACCCCTAGCTTAACTCCCACCCTCAATGTCCCCATCCTGACATCTATCTTCACTACCCCCGCCTAACCTACACATTAAATGCCCCCAACCTAATCTGCACCCTTATTACTGTCATGTTCTCTCTGTAGCTCATCTGTCCCCTCACAATCATCTTTATCTTCGTCTTCACTATAGTCACTAGTAACCTGAATATAACTAGCTTTCACAAACACATTTTGTTCAAAATTAACCCACTGGTCAATGAATATAGGATCATGCCACAATTGGAAATTGACACCACTACTTTGGTCGCTAAATTGCTCATGCACAAGAAATATTGGCTTCTAATATTATGCTCACTAAACTTATCAAACATTTGTAACAGCTCCATATCAACTGTAACAAGTACATCATCAACAGATTATGCAGTTATAACATAAACATCATAATTGGTCATCCTCAGTGATTTTCTCATGCATGGCATGCAATACTGATATAAAACTAATGTGATCCTTATCACATTAGCCTAACCTCAGTACATGACCTTTAAAATGAACCCAAATCTTGAACACCTTTATCATTTTTTATATGTCATGCAAAGTAATCATTTTTCATACACTATCATGCAAAGTAAACAAAAACTAGTACACTTTCATACAAACCAATACACTATAATAACCAACATAAAACAAAAACAAAATTAACACGAAACAAATATTAAATCATTGACATGGTAGTGTATATTATCATAACTATCATAATTATACAAAACCAATACAAACAAAAACAAAACTAACATGAAACAATATGAAACTGGTACGCTACCATAACTATACAAAACCAATACGAAACAAATATTAAATCATTGGCAAAACATAACGATGCACGGAAAATGATGTTCCCACTTCTTTACCGCTTTCATGCATCATTTTTTGAAAATACGTTGCCTCAATTTATTATTGGAAACCAAATTTGTAGTTACCATGCTTCAAACACAAAAACCACAATTATCGAAAACAATGAATCAAAGTTCTATAAAAGTACACAAAACCCCTTTTTCAAATACATGCAACTTCATCCTATAAAAAACACAACAATAAAACAACAACGCTTCGAGAAAAGCCCATCTTTTTGTTTTTTTACTTTCTTCATAGTCTTTCCACGCCTTCAACAGGTACGAAACACTCCTCTACACTCTTCAACCACTATCGATCGCCCCTCGCCATCATTGATTACATCATGTTTGTAGTGGTTGAAGAAGATGAACGATTTTTGAGGGTTCTAAAGAAAGTGGTCGTTGTTGAATTGAAGATGACCTTTGGGAGCCAAATATTTTGTCCCAACACTTATGGTCCCAAGACTACACATGTATGGTTATCGGTTTTTCTCATTTAAAAATTACATTTTCATTATAAGATTACCATTTTGTCCTTCTAATTTGACATCGTTGTGTTTTTCAAATGACAAGAGGCAGTTTAACTATTTATTTAAAAATAAATAAATAAATAAAACATAATGTCAATCACGATAGTTCATTCTTTAAGGATTTTAATGTAATATCCTTTTTTTAAGGCGGGAGGGGGGGGGGGGATGGGTTTAGAATTTAAATGATTTAAAAGTTTAAGTGTATTCAATCTATATTTTAATGGATTTTATTAATATCTAAGTGTATTTAATCTAGATTTATATAAAATCCATTAAAATCTAGGTATATTAAATTTAGATTTGTATAGAATTTAATAAAATTTAGGTGTATGCTACATTTAAAAAAAATAAGTATATTTAATTCAACTTCGTATACTATCCAATAAAATCTAGTTGTATTTAAAAATTATTGACTTAACAAATTTCATTTAAGTGATGAATTTAGATGAAAGTGATTTTTATAAAAAAAATATATATAAAACAAAATTTACCATTCTCTTCAAGATTTCGTTGAATTTCTTAAAGAATTTTAATAAAATCTATTTAGAGTCTATATAATCTACAAATTCCATTAAAATCTATCATTAAAACTATATCAAACTAGGTTTTGAAACTAGATGAAATCTAGTTTTTTTTTCTCTAGTTTGTGGGTCTTTTTTCATAAGATTATATTGGTTTTGAATTGTTTTTGGTTGTGATAAGCTGATGGATGATTTTGTGATTTTGTGGGTGTTGCCCGTTTGATTGAATATGAAAATTGATATTAGTTGTTCACGCCAAAATTGGTCACACCAATTACACAAAAAATAAATAATAAGAATTATATATATAGTACAATCTAAGGAGTAAGAAACCTAATAATGATCCCCTTAGATGCCTAGATCTCTCTTTGCAAAGGGGGCTCTTCCTCATGGGTGAACTACTCCCCCCTCTTAGGTACCTACAAGACAAAGTAAAAAAGGTCAGGAAACGTTGATGCTTTACCTACGAAAGCCCTCCAACACTCAAGTCTACAGGATTTAAGGGAAAACCCCTTAGCTGTTAAGCCAAAAAGAGAGAGAATAATGGAAAAAGGGAGAAAATCTAGAATATCTTAAAATGAGACCTAAAAACCACATCCAATGCTTGTGAAGAGTCCTTTCAAGGAGTGCCTTTACACATTAAGGTGTTCTTAGATTAGTTAGAGTCACTTACCTTCCTTTGAACAATGAATGCCTTTGTATATACTCCATCTTGTTCCCTAGAGTTCTCTTTCCGACCTTGCCAATAGTCAACTCTCTTTTATATTCCTTTCGTTTACAAATCTGTATCATATTGCCTTGCCTTACCTTATCCCTTCACTCTCTCTTTTTCCTTGTTTCGTGCTTTTTGTCTAATTGGTTCAGATGCAGAGGACACGTGCCATTTTCTCATTCGTCCATCTAGTCATGATTCCATATGGCGCATTGTTGACCTTTATTTTTTTCCCTCTCATAGTCTGACACCTATTGCTTATGTAATATGTCAACCCTAAGCCTGGCTTCCTTTGCCCTTTTAACTATGTAGGAAGATTTGTTGACGTTAGGGATCTATCTTGAACCTTCCAAATGGATTTTCACCTTAGTTTTTTTTTTTCCGCATTTTGGCAAGGGTAGCTTTCTTTCTTTTTTTTTTTTTTTTTCTTTTTTTTTTTGTTGTCTCTCTATTGGGCAATCAAACTTGGACTGTAATTTTAATTGGGCTTCCCTTTGGAATTCCCTTTGGAGTTTTTAATCAATTGGTTGGTTCCCAATCAATTTGGCGTAGATTTCAATTGGGCTTTAAGGAGCTAATTTTGCCCTAACATTAGTAATGAGTTGAAGATAAAGGATGTGGGTTAAAGAGTTTTTTTTTTTTTTTCTATTTTTCAGTTTATGTTATTTTAGGGTTTAAAATTGAAAAATTTTAAAAAAATCCATTGTGCATCTATTAATAGACGATGAAAATTAGTGATTTTTTACTTGTTTTTTTATGTTTAATTGAATCTTCACCATCCATCTCAACTTGATGGATGGTGGAAATCTAAAATTCTCTTAATTTTATTAATTTTGAAAAGGTTAAAATTGTAGTGTTTCAGCTTCATTAGGGGTAATATGGTTATTTTAGATCTTGTAATTGAAGTGAGAGGCAAATAAGTTTTTTTTAATTTTTTTGTTTGATTTGACTATTAATTGACTGATGAGAGAGACTATTTTGATACAATTTAGAAATCTTAGAGAAGATTTGATTTGTTTTTATTCGACAGTTTAAAAAAATGATATTTTCCCAAGGCATAAGAACTAAATGAAATTGGGAGATTTATAATTTTTAACCAAATAAAGAGAAAATTTTTATTTTTACCTAGTTTTTTAAAAAAATTTGTTTTTGACATCTCAAACAAATTATTTCCATTTTATATTTAAAATTACTAAACTACCCTTAAGTTAAAATTACCTAATTGCCCTAACTCGAAATTATCAAAATAACCTTCATCTTTCTAACAACATTCTAATATATTTTCTCTACTTTATTCATGGTTTTTCTTCTTCCGTTCACCATTGTAGCCAAAAAACAAACCTCCTAGCAAATGATTTTTCATTGAAGCTTCTCCGTCCATTAAACATTCAAGTTTTATCTATTAAAGGTTTTGAAGCTTTTCCTTCCATTTCAAGTAATTTGAGTTTTAAAGGAAATGTATATGTTTTTGTTGGTCAGTTTTTAGGTTGTTTTGTTTAAATTGTAAGCCAAAGGCCTTAAGATTGATTTGGTTGCAATACATGGTATACGTAAGACAAATGTTATTTTTTGCAAAATTTGAGACGAAATTGGTTTTTCATTTGACTAAAAAGCTTATATAAGTTTTTTCAACAAATGAAAACCAATTTAAGCATGAGATCGGTTTTTCATTGGAATGAAAAACCGATACAATTTTTAATCCCAATGAAAAACTTATTTAATCAATTTTTTTATATTTTTTATAGTGACTGTATTTTAGATATTATGTATTAAATTTCAGTGGTATATGTGGTTAGATATGATTTTTTTTTGTTTTATTTGGTTGGATTTGGTCGGAGAGTGTTGTGATTTGTTTATATGCACAATAAATTCATCAACCGACTTTGTGGTGAACTAAAAACAGGTACTAGTTTTTTGGTCCATTTAAAACCCGAGTTAGGCAATGTTAGCATAATTTTGATATTTCTTGTGTTTTTTATGTCGGGCATTGATTTATAGTGTTAGATTTGGTTCGATATAATTGTATTTTGTAATATCAACCCATTGAAGTGAGACTAATTTATAAATATTCTTTGAATGTTACAAGAATGGCTCAAGAGATGATTGTAATCAATTTTAACAAAGAGTAGAATGGATCTAACTACGTTGGGGGTAAATTAATCATGTGTTGGGTCCCCAAAGATAGTATTTTTTCATCGTTAGTGGACTTTGTGTACAAAAAACCTGGCACTAATAGAAGAATGTGGGATATCTGTATTTATTATTTACTGTAAAATATGGCAAATGGCCAAATTAAAAAAATACGTCTCATATTTGATCTTGGTGTGGTTGGTTTGCTGGCAATTAAAAATATTAATATTAGAGAAATTTATAATCGACTCAATACCAAACACAAGACATGACGTGATAGACATGGATAGAGTTGTAAATCTGCATATGGTTGAAAGTTAATTTTATCTTACTTTAGGTTTTGGTAGCAATCAGGTTAACACTTCTGTCACCCCCTTTACATCTATAGAAAGTCTCATTTGTGACATTAATGATGACTATATGAATAATGCCAATGATGATGAAGATCGGGACATAGATAATGATGGTGATGGGACATGGGATAATGATAAAGAGGAAACTGGAGATAGTGATAAAGAGAAAATTCGATTTGATGATGATGTTGAGGACAAAAGGTTTCTAAAAATACGATTTTTAGGTTTATAATTTCAGAACAATCCTTCACAACCATACTAGATTATTCCTAGTGTAGAACTGGGCGACATTAAGGCTATTTCAAGTGTTGTCTCGATCGTCTACCAACATGGTACATTGTATAAAGGTGTATTCTTTGATGGTATACAAGAAATTAGTACAAATATTGAAGAATATGCTCTAAAATACAAATTTAAATATTGGGCTAGATATTCATAAATGGAGCAATTTGAGGCCCGTTACAAGGATAAGAGTTGTAGCTTTATGGTTCGCACAAGATACAGAATGGGTTGTTCGATGTAGTTTGTGTTAAAATATATGGCAAAACACATGTGTTGTCAGACAACCATGGAATCACAAATGAAGAGTGTGAAAACTATTTTCATCAGAAAATTGTATGTAGGAAAAGTGGGAAGAGATATTTATACATCTAATCGTTTGATCGAAGAAATGCTAGAGCAGTATAGCATGTAAATCTTGTACAGTAAAGCTTGGAAGACTTACAATATACATGGAAACTAGCATATAGACAAACGAATGAGTCATATCAATAGTTTCTGTCTTACTTTGAAATGTTAAAATTGTCGAACCCTAGCACAATGACGGCAATTGAGATGGATGAAAACAACTGATTCTTGTATTCGTTCATTGCACTTGGAGCTTCCATTGAAGGTTTTCGGTCTTACATAGGATCAGTTGTTGCTATTGATATCACTCATTTGAAAAGTGAATATAAAAAGGGTGATTTTTTTTTTTTTGCATGCAAAGATGGATCGAAGATGATTTATTTCATCGCTTTTAGATTTGTTGATAAAGAGTCAGACCATTCATAGACTTGGTTCTTATAAAGATTGCGAGAGGAGATCAGTGTGTCAGATGATTTGTTTATCGTATCTGATCATCACATAAAAGTATATCGAATGGGATGAGAGCAACTTTTCTTGAAGTCTCACACATATTGTGTTTTTCCACCCGTGGCAAAACCTTAAGCAACATTGTAAAAAGCGTTCAGATATGGAAATGCATTTTACAATGCAGCATAAGGTTATATGCTAGATGACTGCAATAGAATATTGAAAGAAATTCGAGCGTTGCATTCGAAAACACATGCAACTTTGGTTAAGGCTGGAGTAAGCAAGTGATCACAGACACATTGTCCAAAAAAAAGATATGAAATGATGACCACCAACATTGCAGAGTCGCTCAATAATTGCATGATGCAACCACACCATTTGCTAATAACAACTATATATGAATATTTGAGAAATGTACTACAGAGATACATGAATAATAGATATGTTACTGCTGAGAAACTCACCACTTACGTTACCACTGCTATGTACAATTATATCATGTTGCCAAAAAAATTATCGACGAGTGGTAGCGTACATCCCATTGCAGAACTGATCACGTACAATGTCATACATCCTAGCAAAGGTGATGTGGTGGTTGATATTCAAGCAAACATATATAGTTGCTTGCAATGGAACCTAGGTTAGTTGTCATGTGCTCATACATGTGTTGTAGCTAGGTATCGTAATTGTTCGTTATTATGTTTGATATTTAATATCATATCGTAACACTTAAATTTGTGATATATATCAAGTTTAAGGGAATCAGTTATGATACACTTTGCAGTCAGTATTATAGTGCAGAGTGGCTAAAAGCTACATATGCAAGTCCAATCAATCTCGTACTTAAATTGGCAGTTGGAATATTCTCGTGAAATTTAGAAGCTTGATTGTACTACTAGCCATAGGAAAAAGGCAAGCACATAGACCGAAAGAGGTTTGGATTTCTTTAGTTAGGGAACCTCATAGTATGAAAAAGTGTGGAAAATATGGTCAAAGTGGATACAACCGTTTTCGTTACCCTAACCCCCAGACATCTGCCAACGGAAAGACGACTGCAATCATGGGTGCGGAAACCCAGATGAGGGGAGCGGCTACTGCAGAAGCTAAAATGAGTGCAAATGCTTATGAAAATATCGTGCCTTCCTAAATATGTTGCCCCTATCATGAGACTAGACATAACCAATGTCAATGTCCTCAACGGTTTCCTACTCACAATCTAATGTTGGGTAATAATGAAAACAATGAATAGATATTAATTTAAAACTTCTATTTTCATGTATGTTATGTTATATTTTGAAATGAAATGTTACTCTATTTATATAATACAAAGATACAATTATACTCAGATAGTAAAAAAACAGAGGAAATTCTATTAAATTTTTTTCAATTTTAATAAAACTGAAATTAGTTAGAAATACAAATTTAATGAAGTAAAGCAACTGGCATCAAAATGGGAGAAAAAATGATAAAAAGAAGAGAAAATGTTTGATCGATTTTTAAGAAGGCCTTAAAAACCAAAATTGGTTTTTCAATCTTGAAAAAATTGATCAACATCTTGTTTTATTTTCTCCCATTGATAAGGTTTTCAATGGGTAACAAAGGCCCTCGAATTGCTTGAATTTAATTAATTAGAATAAAATTGTGTAAATAACCTACATAATGTCTCCATATGATGACACTGAAGAGAGACATGGCATTAGATGATTATGTTTCACTTTATGCAAATCTGAATTTTGATTCATCCAACCTGGTTTGTTTGTAATGTTCGTCTGTTGTGTGATATAACATCAATTCTATATTTTTTTATGTCTTTTTGTTTATTGGAAACTTGTAAAATGACTAGGGAAATGAGTAAAAAGAGGGAAAAACATTAGATCGGTTTTTAAAATGGCCTTAAAAACTAAAATTAGTTTTTCAACCTCTTTAAAAAACTTATCAACATCTTTTTTTATTTTCTCCCCTTGATAAAGCTTTCAATGGGCAATAAAGGCCCCCAAATAGCTTAAATTTAATCAATTAAGGTGGAATTAGTTAAATAACTTACATAATGCCTCCATATAGTAACATTGAGATTAGACATTGCATTAGGTGATTATGTTTCACCTTATGAAAATCTGAATTTTGATTCATCCAAGCAGGTTTGTTTGTAATGGTCATACATTGTAGGATATAACATCAATTCTACGATTTTTGTGTCATTTTGTTCATTGAGAACCTACAAAATGGGTGGAGAAAAGAGTGAAAAGAGGGGAAAACGTTGGATCGGTTTTTAAGAGGGCTTTAAAAATCGAAATTGGTTTTTCAACCCTTTAAAAAACCAATTAATGTCTTTTTGATTTTCTCCTATTGATAAGACTTTCAATGGGCAACAAAAGCTCTCAAATTGCTTGAATCAATGAAAATTGAATTGCATAAATAATTAACATAATACATCTATATGGTGACACTAAAGTGAGACATGGCATTAGGTGACAATGTTTCATCTTGTGCAAATCTGAATTTTGATTCATTCAACTAGGTTTGTTTGTAATATTCATCTGTTATGAGATATAAAATCAATTATATGGTTTTTGTGTTTTTTGTTCATTAGGAACCTATAAAATGGGTGGGAAAAGCGGTAAAAAGAAGGGAAAATATTGGATCGGTTTTTAAAGAGACCTTAAAATCAAAATTGGTTTTTCAACCCCTTTAAAAAACCAATCAATGTTTTTTTTAATTTTTTATTTTTTCCATTTAATAAGGCTTTCAATGGGCAACGAAGGCTCCCAAATTACCTGAATTTAATCAATTAAGACGGAATTACTTAAGTAACTTACAAAATGCCTCCATATGGTGACATTAAAGTGAGACATGGCATTAGGTGACTATTTTTCACCTTGTAAAAATCTGAATTTTGATTCATCTAACTAGGTTTGTTTGTAATGTTCATTTGTTGTGAGATATAACATCAATTCTATGGTTTTTGTGTCTTTTTGTTCATTGAAACCTATAAAATAGGTAGGGAAAGAGATAAAAAGAAGGCAAACCATTAGATTAGTTTTTAAGGGGGCTTTTGAAAACCGAAATCAAACCCTACAAAAAACCGAAATTGCTGGGATCGATTTTTAATGGAATTGAAAAACCGATTCGGTTTTTCAAGGGTCCATTAAAAACCAAACAATACTTCTAGATATGTACTACATGAATGTTGCCTTATACTTAACAATATTACTCAGAATAATATATTCAATACATTATTTTCATAAGTTAGTAATTTACAAAATGAATAACTATTTAACAAAATGAATAATTAGTAAATTTTATTAATAAATTTACTTATTATATACAACCTCTCCATCACTATCTAATATCTATTGTCTAAATTTGTCTACTTTATACAATGATGTGGAATACATATATATATATATATATATATCCCTAGTAAACCTTACCCGTAATGCAATGACGTCTTCAACTTGATCGCAACATCTTGATTTCCATGTACCTTCTTGTGACTGTAAAAGGTAGTGTACAAACATTACCACGTACGCTCCACAACTCATTCTATATCAATAATAAATTAATTTAAATAAATGAAATAACATTTAGAATATAATATAACTAAGTAAATAATTAATTTACTCATTCATCGATTTGTAAGGGCATAGTTGCTATATTAAGACACTCAAGTCTCCACCGCTCATCCACCATGAGTGACATATCTATGGTAGTCCTCTCATAAAATCCAAATGAACCATAACAAGATGGGCATAAAATATAGTAGCAGCTCAAGTGCCTAGCTTCATAATTCAAAGTTCATATGTGCAAAGGAATCATATATTAATATTTTCTGTTTTCTCAAACACAACTGATAAAGGACCTAATGATTGTTTATAAGAGAACACGACAGCAACACCTATAGTTTGAAGATGTCAATGGTATAGGACTAATTCGAATAATCAAATAATAATTCTTCATCCCAAAAACAACACTTATATTTTCAACACGCTACCATAAGACTAATGCGTCTATCTAACTACTATCAAATGCATGCTACTCTGTGGGTACAACAGTCGTATCGAATTAAATTTTATTCCCAAACGAATGTATTGCTCATTATAGTACAATGTCATAAATGTCTGCAAAATAAAAATTAAACATATTATTTAACTTTAGGGATATATGACAAGAAATTATTTAATCATAATTGCAATGTAAACACTCACAAACAAGGAAGTCTCATGGACTGCGTATCAAGTGTCTTCAACCTTATTCCACCCTTTTTTTTATAGGCATATCAAATAAAAATCGATGTACTTTGAACATAACCATTAATACTCCTTTGGTATCACGCACCATTGAAAATGATAAACCGCATGCCTAAAATTTATTTAAAAAAAAAAAAGGAACAAAACAAAATTGTAAATTTTATTACATTAGTAATCAGGATGAAAAGATAATGATGCTTTTTATCAACACTTGAAGTCTTTATACTTGGAAGCTTTGTATTAATTGTACACAACCATTACGGGGTCTATAGGCTTCGTCACCTCCTTGATTTTCAGTTTTGACATTTTCTTTTTCTTTTTCACCTATCCAGGATCCACGTCCGTAGAGATGCCGAAGGCTTCATTTTTTGTTTGCCCCATTCCTAAATGAACTCATCCTATAACTATAAGCAAATCAAAAACATCAATTAGACATTCAGAATTATATGCAAAACTGTAACACAATAAAAATGATATATTGACCTGGTTATTACCACGCTTAACCTCTTCATCCGATGGACCTCTTGAGACCTTCTAAAAGTTATGGATCTCTTAATCCTCTTGCTGAAAGGGTGACTAGTATACATCTTAAGACTAATTGACCTCTTAGTCCTCCTGATGGACAACTGACTAGTCCTCATGGATAGGTAACTGATGGACTACTGCATCCTCATAGAAAGGTGATCGATGGATGCCCTCATCTTAATGTGGTAGTGGTGGTGACAGTGCTACTTATGGGCTATAAATGTGCTCATCTTAGACAAAGCTCCCACCATCATCATCATTATCGTCGTCTCGTCATCCGGATCATGCCCACCAATCGAAGACTTAAGAATTTTTAAATGCTCTTCTGTCCATCTTAGTCTCCTATCTATATCCCTTACAATCTTATAGGTTTTCTTCTGCCTCTTATCCATCCTACTTACTTTCTTGTGGGTTGCCTTATGTAAATCTACAAGATAATCAAACAACCGCTTCACCTGCAGGATGTATATATCATTTTACATAGTGTACACAATTTTTAAAAAAAATTGACAAGGTCTCTCCTATTTTTTGAGTATGCAAGGAAATATAACCTGTATATTTAAATAATTATACTTTATCTATCATGTTTAGAGACGCCTCCATCTCTCTATCCAACTTTGTATTATTATACAATATGTTCACAACTTTTTCATTTATTAAAATGGTTATTTATTTAACAATAAAATAAATAGAAGTTTCGTACCTCAGGACATATTTTTCGTACATCATGTAACATTTTTGTCCGTAACTTTGTAAATGTATCCTCTTATTTAGATTGTATGCTTGGAACGTCCTCATACTGCTGATCTTCCTCCCTTGTAAACTCTTCAACCACATGATCATCATCACCTTCCACCTCATCATCACCCATTCCATCCTCCACCTCATAATCATCATCACATTATGCACCATCATCGTCATCATCATCATCCTCATCATTACTCCCTCTACCGCCAACTATATGTATCTCTTCGCCAAACGAATGCTTTGGATTGAAAGATGTCCAATAATCCGTGTCTATTTTTACATCACTAAACTTAAGGGTTTGCGTCATACCAATTATCTACAATATATACATATATATAGTTATATCATTCTTATATACTTAATATAAATAAGGATGGTTAAAATAAACAAAAAATGGAAATTAATTTAGATTAAGTTTGCCACTTATAGGGGGAAAATCATTAAGGGTTTTTATGCCTTTCGACGTTTGCTTAAGTGTCTGTCTCTTACACCTTCGCAGCTTATTTTCTAAGAACTGGTTACTTTTCCCTATATTTTCTCTCAACACCGAGAACATTTCGACTAGCCACCATTATAAATGTCAGGACATGGCTATAAATGTTAACAATCTTGGATGAGTTTTTTGAGGTTGTAGACCAGCATATTGTAACTTAATGTACCCCAAGGGAACAAGCTCCACATCTCTGCATTCTCAATGATGACCCATATAAAGTAAGCAATAATGGACCTGTCATCATGCCCCATGAATAGATGGAAGACAATCCCTACATTAGCTAACTATAACAAACTTTTATGATTTATTACTGCACAGCCCTGGTGCGTTGTATGACTTCTTGCCTTAAGAAAGATGGCTATACTATGCACACTCACGACGCTCCATTTTGTAACGTCGTGAAGATTTTTCGATCAATACCCCAAAAAAAGTCCTGTCATCAATAAGAATTTTTATTTTCTAAACCTATATGTTCTCCCCCCGATTTCAAACCACATTTCATTACAACACTCATCTGGGCCTCTATTTTTCTAGCAAGAAACTCTAAGTATTGAGGGAATAGTCATATCGTTGCTTCTTATCGCCAAAATATGTCCAAACGGGTACTCTCTTATAAACCGGTTATACAAACCTCATTTAGTAATAATTGTAGTATTTTACCAAGTCATTTTTTACTAATGCATGTATTCTCACCTATTTTTTGGTTAATTGTTTACGAACTATGTAAATACTTGAATTCCAACTTTAGGAAAAAAAGACAAATGATTAGTATTACTTTACAAAAAAAAATGGTAATTAAATACCCTAATATACTTTTATTTTCATTTAATTTAATTATTCCTAATATATTGCTTATTACTAATTTCTATTTTTAATTTATTAATTGACCAATTTTTTACTGGGTGTAAAAAACCGGTTTTTTACATCTCGGTCAAAAATCAATTTCGTAAGTTGGTAGATTCCTCTATTTTTCAAGCCAAATTCAACGAAATTTAATCTAATCTAACCCTATTCATCATTACCCAACTTCTTTAACACAAAATAAATTAAAAATGGTAAAACAAAATCAACAAATCACAAAATTTCAATATTCGACTAATCAATTTTTTACTGGGTGTGGAAAATCGATCAATGTTATTCACCAGTTTTTCACATACCAATCAAAACCCAATTTTGCAACTTAGTGGATTCCTCCATTCTTCATGCAAAATCCAACCAAATTTAATCTAATCTAACCCTATTCATGATACCTTACTTCCATAATACAAAACAAAGTTAAAAATGGTAAAACAAAAATCAACAAATAACAAATTTTCATAAATCGGTCAATCGGTTTTTTATTGGGTATGAAAAATTAGTCAAGGTTATTCGGCGATTTTCCACATCCCAATGAAAAATTGATTGCTTGAACATGAAGACCATGACACTGCTTTCACAGGATCTTTCATTTTTAACCCAAATATAACCTATTCTGACCCTAATTATTATAACCCAACATCCATAACACAAAAAACATTTCAAAATCGCAAACTAAAATGAAAAAATCTCAAGTTTTCAAACACAATCCAAAGGTTGCGTACCTTGGCAAACGGAGGAGGTGAACAAGCTTGGTGGCAACAAAGAAGCTCTGGTAAGGTTGGCAACAACACAAGAATGGCCTAAGATGGTCGAAATGGCTCGTCAGGTCTCAATCGGGTCTGGGTTCCACTTATGGGTCAATGTTTGAGTTTTCAGATCAATGACAATGGATTGATCGATTTTTTAACCCCTTATATATACAAAGGCTATTTCGTAATTATACCTCCAATTTTTTATAAAATTTTAAAAGTTAAGGGTTTATAGGTAAAATTATGTAGTGACAATATGGGTAATTTGAGTATAGGATAAAATTAATTTGTTTAAGGGGTTAAAAACAATTTTTTTAAAAAATAGTAGATAAAAACAAAAATGACTCTTTTAGGATGGCCATTTTTGATAATTTCCACAATGAAATTTGCCAATTTTTGATAAAGTAACTAATGTGATTTCATAATCAAAGGCAACTGTAACTTTGAACCGTCAAAGTTACTTTTCTTAATCTTGTTTTTGTAAAATAAGAAAAAAGTCATTGTTATTGGTTAGAGCTTGTTGAAGGTTTTGAGTAGGAATGACAATAATCTTCGATTTGATCCAAACTAGCGAGGCTTTGATCAATTTGCGCCAATTTAGAGCACTAAAATACATTTTCAGATCAAGTTTGGGTTAATTTTTTTTAATCGGATGTTATTTTGTGTCGGGGTTTGGGTCACACACTTTCAATCTGATACGACCTAATTAACCTGTATTATTATTATTATTATTATTATTATTATTATTATTATTATTATTATTATTATAGTTTATTTTTAAGTGTTATACATTATTATTTTGTTATAGAACTTTGTTATATACTAATTATTATATTTATGTATGTTATGGAACTTTGTTATGTGATAGTTATTCCTTTGGTATCTATACCTAATGAATTTATCTTTTTCATGAGTTTTATATTGATATTACTTAGATGTGATGTTAAATTGAAGTAAAGATGAAGTTATTTTAAGTTTTAATGTTTATTTATTGTTTATATATTTATTTAAATATAAATTTTGTGACTTATTAAATATTGAATTAAGTCAAAATGGATCGAGTTTGGGGTAGACCACCCCAAATTTGAGTTTGGGACAAAACGTGGCGACCTGTTTAGATCATAGGTCAGATTTGAGACACCCCACTAAAATATCGATTCGGATTTGAGGTTGACTGATCCAATCCCAATCCAACCTGTTGTCATCCCTGGTTTTATGTCTCACAACTGAATATATTATTTTTGTTTTTGTTTAAACTTTATTAAGCTTTTTTTTTTCAAAATAAAAAATAAATAAATAAAGTTGAATTTAGGTACATTCGAAATAAAAGAAAACTCATATATATATATATATATATATATTGTAGAGTGCCCTTTTAATAAAAATTTATGAGTCCACCCCTAAATATCTATCATTATTATTATATGTATATTTAATATAGTAAAAAATTAAACAAAATAAACCAATATGTAAGGGAAGAGTATATAGATGAGAATGCAAAACAGATGAACCGGCAAAAAGGCTAACAAAAAACATGCCCTTTGAATGTTTTAGGCATTTGGCAAATATAAATGCAATTTAATTATCTATTAATCCAAACATTACGGAGAAAAAATTAGTTATAAACAAGGAAAGGGTCAAATTAAGAACAAATGTTGAAAAAGAGCAAATTATATGTGTACGTAATTGAAATATTAGTTACATGGCCTGCCAAAATTGTTGTCAAGACTTGGAGATGCTTTCAACTTCATATTTTAGTGTCAGAACTGAAGGCATGGATCTCAGCTATGTTTTTCCAAAGGAACTCTACCTAATCCGAAGGTATACAATACAAGCTACGACTCTAGGTCAGTTTAAAATATGTTACTTTTTTATTTATCGTCAACAAATGTGGTAATTACCATTAAATCCAAAAGTTTAAGTTGATAGGAAAGAGTCCAACTATAGTATTTAAGACTTGAGGTTATGATACACTACATGTCCTCTCATGTGCAACATGGATAGGTAACCAATGAAGGACACATGCTATACATTTCCTATCGTATAACATGTGTAACGGGAAAATTTTCAGATAAAGGATGAAGAAATTATTTGAACTAGAGACCTCTAAACTCTAAAACCATATTAATTACTGTCAGACTCAAAAGTTTAAGAAAATAAAAAATAATCCAACTATAATATTTAAGACTTGAGGTTATGATACGCTAACAAAATATATGTGGAGATCCAACCTTGTCAATGCCACCACGAATACAATTTTAGTGAAGAAATTAAAAGTGATTTTGAATTTATATTTGCAGATGAATGCATATGTGATCACATATTATTTAACATGTAATATAATAATGGATAGTTCGGTATGTGTCGAATTGAAGGATTTATCTGTTGCCTTCTCATTCTATCAATTAAATGCGTCCTTATAATAAATGTGATTGCCAATCAGAGGCTGATAGCTCACTGCATTTTGAAACCAGACTGGGGCGGGCAAGTTGCGGCCCAACAGGCCCAATGACATGTACATGGTTGGCTTTTCTTTTTGTCAATTGGGGTCAGATTGATTACCATTTCCGGTGAAACTAGTTTTGAAAACTATTTACATATATATATATATATATATAAGTGCTTTTAAAATAACTAGTTAGTTCTTATTTTTTAATTATATATATTATCATTATTTTTCTTAAAATAAATTCTTTCTCTTATTTAATTTAAATACAATGGATGAATTTAATTGATTAGTTTTTACTTTTTAAAGTATGAGAGTATTTGTTTTAAAAGCAATACACATATATCTATATATATATATATATATATTAATTATTTTTAACGTTATTTTTTCAAGTTTCGAGGAGTTAACTGCATGAAAAGAACTTTAGTGCGCCTGGCGCAGTATTTATAAGGACCCAGCAGAATTATAACCGACACACAAAGTCAATTCAAACCCACTGGTACTTGATTTAAGAGTTTAGCTCTAATGGATTGGAATATTAATGGTTGGGCTATTTAAATTCAATAAATAATAGTAAAATTTGGATTTATAACTTAAAACCCAATAAATTACTCTACACACGTTCAAGTCACATCATATACATGTGATATAAGAACACATATAATTGACTATTCATATTAATTATAAGATATGAATGGAAAACACTATGAAATATCTTTCTAACTACACGGTTGAACAGAAAGTGGATAAAGAAACTAGATATAATACCACAAGTTTGTAATATAATTGATTATTCATATCAATAATATGATATGATCGGAAAACATGCTAAAATATCTTTCCATCTACATGGTTGAACAGAAAGTGGATGAATAAACTAAGTATAATAACATAAGTTTGCGATATAATTGATTATTCATATTAATAACATGATATGAATGAAAAATAAGCTAAAATATCTTTCTAATTATACGGTTGAACAGAAAGTGGATAAAGAAACTAGGTACAACACCATAAGTTTGTGATAAAAGCTTACAATATACAATAATGTTACAATTTTTTGTATAGTGCAAAATGTTTGAGATTGATAATAATTTAACATTGTCTTATTACATTTATTTATTACCTTTTTTTCTAACTAAGAGCATATGGATTGCGAACAAATTATATATCATATAGGATGAATAGACATTAAGTTAAAATAAACTTTCTAATGCAATTATCATCATCAATATCAAACTAAGGTGGCAAAAAAAAAAAAGACATTGTCAACATCATTATCTATTTTCAGAGGTCAAAAAAAAAAAAAATGGAAACAGTAAATGAAAAATATGAAAACATTAAATGGAAATATATTGAGACATTAAATGGAAATACATGGAAGCATTGGAGAACAATATTTTAATTTGATTGTCTATCAAATGATATTTATGTTATACAGAAAACTAATCTCTTAACATTAATGATATAATTCTTTTTTTTTTTGGGAGGAGGGGGGAGGGGGGGGGGGGGGGGGGTTTTCTAAACGCAATAAGAACATTGAAAATGTTCTAAGCAAAATATCTTTGTCAATTGGTATGAGGAATATTAGTCTCCATTTATAGATGCTGTTAAAAGATGTACTGATTTTTCCTTATCTTTGCATATTTATGATTTGCTGGAATTAAGCAACGTGATATCAAGCTTTAGATAAATAAAAGATCCAAGGATGAAAAGGTTTTCTTGTGTAAATATTTTTTAAAGTTATATTATTTTTAAGTGATGTACCTTATATGCGCATACAAGGGATTCTATTCATACTAATACAGATTTGTCTCAGTAGATTTCAGTCCTTAACTTTTTATGAACTTTTAAGTTACATATTAAATATTTAAGTCTCATAATTAATCATGAGCCTCTTAACTTGTGCTTTAAAAGAGACTCCAAACATGAGGTGAATACATTAAAATACAATCTATAAATCATGAACTACAATTAATATCGTGGTTTGATACTAATGCAAAGACCTAATCATCATTTTCACGACCCAATTGAGATAAGAGAAAAATACAGAAATACGAGTACAAATCACAATACATGTGCGATGCCTTTTTTAGTTATCGAAGACAAACTGAAACCTTGGACAACTTCTTTTGTACTTAAACAGTACAAACTTGCAGTCAACAGCCTCGAATCCATGTCAGTGTTTCATGTGAAATAGAAGGAGATTGGGCACAAACAAAGGTCCACATGAACATCAAAGCACATTGCCTGAAAAGAATGTGTCAAATTTTGAAGCTTCCTTTATCAGTGTCTTCATGATTACATGCTCTTTTCAATCAGTGGGCTGGCTTCATCCTCCCTCTTTTGACCCTCCAAAGTGGTGGATGATTGCTTTAGAAGATTCTCAAACACACCAAGAAAGTTAGATAATGTTGCACTTCCTTTCTTTGGATACTTGATTTCTTTATTTTTGTTTGCTTTTGACATACTTGTCCGCTTCAGCTTTAACCTTCTTTTCCAAAGCTACACTCAAATGCTTAACGATTTTCTCATTGGATACCATTGACTTAGTTATTTATTAGCGAGAAAACCAGCTACTTTGATGATTTGACTTCTTCCCGAATTTACTCAAATATTGTAACATATTATACTAATATGTAAAAAAATTCATTAAATAGGAGAAAAGAACTTTGGTCTAGTGGTAAAGACTACAAACCGCCCACATTATAACCTCAAAAAAGATCGTGGGTTTTACTCGCTATAAGTCTCACAATTGGGGGCAATTTTCTGCCACCCTTTATGGATTGTCCTCTTCTATCTTTTAGGAGAAGATCTCCACATTGCACTATAAAATCTTATCCTAATTGGTCCCAGTAGAACTTTGAGTAAGATACCGATACTCAAAAGAAAAAAACATAATCAGTAAGTAGTATTAAAATCATGTAATTTTTATTCTTGTTTAAAAAAATATTATGTAATTTCTCAAATTAGCAAAAATTAAAATAGAATCAAACTTTTAAGAACCATAATTTGTTTATGAACTATTTGATACAAAAAATATTAGTTTTATTTATTTATTTATTTTTAGCAACTTCAAACTCACTTTTTAGTGTTGAAAAAAGAAATAACTGATAGTATTCAAAATTAATTTATCTACACTTTTATTATCGACAAATGACAACCAATCTCAAATTTCTTGAAAACTTAAGTATATGATAAGTGAAGAATCTTTTTTATTATGAGCCACAATTAATTATATGATAAGACCAAATCATTTACTGAATCTTTTGAGTCAATTTTTTTGGATTGTATGACATTGCTGTTAAAACAGTTGCAAAAGGGTGTGAAAGAATGATGAAAATGTTGAGTTAACTATTGTTTTTGAAACTAATATAATAGTTCATATAGATCTATTGAGATCAAATATTATTTATATGTAGATATCTATTTTTATAGAGTAGTAAACATCTGCTCTCATAAAATCCTATAAATTAGAGATAACTATTACCACAATGTCTACTTTCATTAAATGTAGTAAATCTATCCACTTTCATAAATAAGAAACAACTATTTTAATAATTGGGGTGAAAACTACTCATAAAACCTCTAACATAAGTTTAATGGGAGCATATATCTCTCTAATAAATGAGGGATAATTATCCCTTAATACGAATAAATATCTATTCTCATAAATATAAAGATAACTAAACTCATGATATCTAAGATAAAAGAGACACAAGTACTTTTATAATAAAAAAAAAAAAATTACTCATATAAACTTTAAAACATAGGAATTGAATCATAAATGTTTTTAAAAATGGAGAGTCGCCTAACAACCACTATTAAAAAATGATATGTTGACTCAATTATTGATACCATATTAAATTGTGTCAGGCACTTAGGCTTATTGAAAAAAAAAAAAAAGAGTTACTGTACGTATGACATGATTTTTTATTTTTATTTATTAACTCGTGCGGGTCACGATATAAAGGTTTAAAGTCGTCGTTAAACCCTAATACAAGAAAAGGTGCCGTGTAGACAAAGAAAGAGTAAAGTAAAGTTACTCGGATGAACTATAAGGACTAAGAAATAGCCCAGTTATATTATGATATAAGAAAGCTAAGAGAGCACTGGTCTACATAAAAACTATTCCGATGTGTGCATACTTACCAAGTCAAATTACATACAAGTCCCTTTAAGTTGAAGATAGTTTCCCATATGGATGTAGGTCTCTCTCCTACTTAATATGAAAGTAGAGCTTAAGTTATATTATAGTTTAGACTGTATCTTAGTGTAACTATCAAGGGATCCCGATAGTTATAATAATGTACTTATAATATCAAAAAAATTAAAATATATATTCATAGAAGTACTAGTTTCTATTCCCTTTTTTTTTTTTTTCCCTGATCATTGGGACTAATCCAGAGAATTACCAAAACCATGCATAATGGGATACTGATGGTACAATCGGGAGAGCAACACCTATAAGGAGAGGTCGACTCACACAATGATGGGAAGGCGACCCACACAATGGTATTTATTCTCTTTCAACTCATAGAATTAGGTTTTATATATATTTTTGATGTAATAGTAATCTTCAAGCTTTGCGCTTGGGGTGTCAACTTAGTGGTAAAACTTACACTCCACTTATTGCCCAACCATGGTTTCGACAAGCACACCCAACCTTCTTATTAAAAAAATAAGGTGAGATTTCTCTCTCCCTCCTATATGAGGACAGTCCTCCTCATTTATATGTGAATTATTTTCTTCTATTTGGGAGTTTCTCTTTGGATCTCGCGTTTAATATATAATAATCTCATTTGGTCCTAGCTGTTCTCTGGATCAGTCTTAATTATATAATATAATTCAAAAAAAAAAAAAAAAAGGTAATCTTCAAGCTTTATGTCAAAGAGAAAAAAAATGGTAATCTTCAAGCTTCTAAAATTTATCCTCAGTCTTTAATTTTACAATTCGTTGAAACCTCTTCTTAAACTCCGTAAGTGATTTCTTAGAATATTCTCTTAAAACTAATCTAAAATCTCTTTTACAAAAATCATCGATGACAAAAAATTAGCTGGTAAGTAATATATTTATCTATAACCACTTTAAATAATCGGTGGGTACTAATTATTTCGGTTAGTAAAATCTTTTAATATTGAACCAGAAAGTCTCGCATTCAAAACTCACCCTCACCACAATAAATAGATTTATATTTTTTGTAATTTATTTTTTTAAAAGCAAATGGCTGTGGCGTAACAGAAGGTGTCAAAAGACTAGGATTCAGAATTAGCGATCAAGATGGAAAAGCTGCTACCTAATAAAGCAAAAGAAAATGACTTCCATTGAAAATTGCAAAAGTGAATAAAGCAATTTTTTTTTTATTTTTTGAAAAGTGAACACAACGATGTTGCCAATGCTTGGATAATAATCTACTTCAGCCTTGGACTTATATAAAGATAGGAGGCAGCATCTTCTTTATTTGCTGTGCTGCAATGCAAAACTCCCAATTCAGACAATAAACATCCAACCACTCCCTGGCGAAAGAATCCCATCGACCCATCTTATTTCATTGCTTGCACCTGTGCTTCTGGTCCACCATATAAAAAAAAAATATAATAATCTAATTTTTTTTTTTGAAGTAATTATAATAATCTAAATTTTAAAATTGATTATTTGTAACTTTTAATATTCACAAATTAAACTGTAATATAAACTCTATTAACATAAAATAATGCCTGATCAGAACACAACAGTGGCCCTAGTCCCATAAGAAACCGATAACTTGTTTTCCAATAAATTATTATTTAAGCCCACTTTCTCCATATATATATATTTTTTAAAAAAAATAACTCTAAATTGATTGTGATGACAAAAAAAAAAATCGAAAATTATTTTGTCGACGAACAGGAAATTGGATTTTAGCGTGCGACATATCATGTCAGTCACATTCATAGAATTCAATTTTGAGGGTCCATTTGCCTTTATAATGGTCAACCCTTAATATATAGAATGCAACAAATAATTGTAGATTATATAATATAAATCACTTCATTGGAAAATTTTCTCCATTGGATGCGAATAAATTGACCTTATTCAATCTAATGATCTAATAATTGGATCTGTTCATTAAATTCTTTAATAAAGAATTGACACATATAATTGAATGCATGACACAAAACTTTTTTTTCAATTATATGTTGCTGTATGTTTCAACTACTCTCATTAGATCATAGTAACATTATTGGACAAGAAAGAGGACACACAACCACATGTCTTTAAAAACGAATTCTTAAAAAACAATGTCAAATCATCAATTTATTTTTATCGTTTTTTTAAATAATTAACTTCAAATTTTAAGCTAATCATTATACATATTATAAATAATTGAATGTACCATGGACCTTATATCAACTTATATGATTAACTCATCGATATTGATTAATTCAATTTGATGGTTTTGTGAGTGCCAATAATCAATATTTCAACTTGAATAGTTCTTATAAATGAAAAATTTATATAAATTATATGACTAGCCCACCATAGTACTTTGGCATTCAAAACAAAGTAATGTAGCATCGCTTGTTTTAATTATAATGAAATATTGTTTTTTTCCTCGTTAACGGCCAAACAATTTAATCTAATGATAAGCATTTGTTCTTACACTTTTTACAACGCATTGCTATAACAAAAAATTGTAAGGATGCTATCATTTTATCAACCCTCAATTTTGTACGTTAAATACAACTAAATTGGAAAAAATAAAAAAGTTTATAGTCTAACCAATATATTTTTATATTGTGATCAAGTGTGATTAATTATTTGATCATAAAATAGAGTATCCTTTTGTTTATTTGTAAATTTGATACCATATTATTGACAAATCTTTCTCAACCACATTTCCTCAGCCTTGTAAGTATCCCTATAATGAGTGACCAGTTTCTGATGCAAGTTTCAATTTTATAAAATTGGAGCAATTTGGAAGACAAGCTAAGCATATGCATAAGGCTCCATCATGATTGTCAAAAAGTTGTAGCAGCGGAGTGTGGGCACATGAGTGATTGAGAAGATGATAATAATATTTGTAAAGGCAACTGCTTTGGACTTAGCATTGCCTTTGATGTTGAGGAAAACGTCGACTAAACTATGGTTAGGTTTTTTAAACTTACTTTACATTTACAAAAGAACCCGTGGCTGACCTCCTTGGTCCGCTCTTCTTGTGAAAAGGAAACCGACAGGGAAGAGAAAAGATCACTCCATCCACAGCCATATGATAATGGCCAATATGACCTAAGCCTCATATTGCACTTTTCTTTTTAAATGGTCAATTATATAAACTTTATTATGTTCATATTGTAAATTATATAAATGATTTGGATTCTTTGACCATGTAAGATTCACATATAACAGGACTACACATGGAAGTTTGAGTCAAGAAAAACATGGGTGTTTATTTTTATCAAAATGTTTGCATGGTTTCCCAACGTAAATTAAGATCGTTTTCATATTTTAATGTGCTTAACTATTAAATTTTGAGTGGTTACAAGCATAATCTTGTTGGTAACCACGGTTTTTTAGTAAAGTTGAGATTTGAGTTCAAATTCTCCTTCCCTACATATTATACAACAACTATGAAATTTTGAAATAATAATTATGATATATCAACAAAATTGTTTGATGATAGAAAAATCTATGTTAGACCACTTACTTTTAAATTTTTATATTTAATAGGTTGAACCTTTTCTCTTATAATGGTTAGATTATATAAAAATGCAATCAAATGACTACCGTAAATGAACAAATGAAATCCAATAAACTAAATTATTCAAAGAACAAGAGTTAGAAAAAATACAACGTAGCGTACACCCTTGGGTTGTATGATGCAACTTTATTTTTTTCATGTTTTGTAATACATCTCGAATCGTTGTGATTGTTATTATCACACGACCTTTTTTATTTATTTTTTAATATATTACACGTACAATTATCATAAATCAAACTCTCCTAATAGTAATCAAGGAACAATCTAGAACTGAAGCCTTTAAAAGTAGAAGAAGAAAATGACTCCCAAGCGGAAGGAAGAGAAAACTGAAAATTACCCATGTGGAGGGGTACATGAAAATCGAACAACAAATCAAATGTTTATGAGATGAGCTCTAATTTCACCACTCACTCGGGTTGCGATTCTCATTATTTTTAATAATTAAATTCTTGTTGAAAAGAAACTGAAAAACAAAAAAGGAAAGCTTTCTATAAATCACATATTTATAATACCAAATTTCGAATCAAATACTGATTAATGTATTCATGCAATATTGTGTGGTCCATGTAATCATTGGAAGATAATCTATCAGTATTTTGAAAAGGTATTCATGATCAATTAAAAGTATTAAATGATAGTGTATATCAATTATCCCATACTTTTTAACGCCAGATTAAAAACAACTGATCAGATAAAAATTATGAGTCAATCAGTCACCAATACGAATCTGATTAATAAGCACATAATACACACAATTCTTAATGCATTTTCTTTCTTTTTTTTATTTCTTTTTTCAAAAAACAAAAACAAAAACAAAAAGTAGGTTCAATGATTTCATGTTGATTTGATATTGTATAATATAACAGAACCAACCACCGTGCATGGAATGTAATAAACAATAAAAAAATAGTTGGGGTGGAAGATGGGGTATAAATTTCTGTGGATCACATCACATGATTGTGAGGCATCAGCCAGATGGAAGTGATAGAAAAATGCAACTGCCAGATAAGATTGATTGCAAATGCAACCACAACGTTCTTTTCATACTTGCTCAATATGACTTGGCCATTGCAAATAACCAAATAATATTAATTGAGTCGTTAGAAAATAAAAATGATGTATAAATATTCTTTTTTGTTTTTCTATATATTCAGACAATATATCAAATACCATAATTCTTATCACTGTTGGATGTTTGTATTTCAATTGTTTCATCATCAAAATTTTGGGTCCATGATCTGATTTCTTGGACCACTACCTCATTATTTCTCAAATTCTCATATCTCTTTTTAATCTTTGAAATTTGATATATGAGTAGAAATGTATAATATAAATTTAATGTAGATAAACTAGTGTAGTATTAAAAGGTTCCAACTGGATGTAATATTTTTGTAAAATCCGAAAATTGAATTATAATTGAGAATGCTAGAATTATAACATCTATATTTATTAATTATATATATATTTTTAAGTTGACATTAAGTTTTGATTAGAGTTTTCTATCAGGATCTACCGTTTGGAAACACAATCGAAATATCCAATTTTACAATATTGAATTTAAAAAAAAAAAAAAGAAGAGGTGGCTCACACATTCGCTTTCTAATTAATAAGGTCAAACTCATTACCTCTAAACTAAAAGCTGTTACGTCAAGCTCTTTACATTACTTAATAAATCTTTAATTGGAAATGAAATTCAGAAAATTTAATATCAATGTCTTTTGGAATTGATGAAAATAAGAACAAATCTTATTGATTTAAAAATGTGTTTAAAAACTATCAAATAAATGAAAATAATCAGTAATAGCCTTTAAAATTTTCAAAAAGAAGAATATCTTATTGATTTTAAAATGTGTTTAAAAACTATCAAATAAATGAAAATAATCAGTAATAGCCTTTAAAATTTTAAAAAAGAAGAATTATTCGTTCAAATCCTAGCGGCTGGCAGTAAATTAATGTAGGAAATTATTTGTCAATATGAACAGCGACAATATAATAATAATAATAATAATAATACTATTGATAATTAGTTTCCCACCAATTGTGTGGGTTGTCCTCCCACCTCCGTGTGGGTCTATCCCTCATTTCCGTGTGGGCGGTCCCCTCTCCAATGGGAGTAGTCCCCCGAACTGTGCCATCAGTGTCATATCTCGGTTAAAGGTCCCAGTTGTCCTCTAGGTTCATCCCAGATGCAATTGTTGTACTAAAAAAAAATCGTCAATTGTCTTAGCATTGCTCTTCTTGATTATTGTTACAGACATTTAATATGTTTAAAAAATTGTGTATTTCAAAAAAAAAAAAAATGTCAACCAATTATGTATAGAACATAATAAAATACTGTTGCCACGGACGCAACCGTTTTCTGGTATTGGTCAATTCAACTGTAACCAATAACGACCCTGTTTCTCATTATAAATGGCAAGATATATTATAATTAATGGATTCAACGACGAATTAGCCAATCACTCTCTTCCAACGAATGAAGGGAGCACCAATCACACATATTATTAGGTACCTTTTTGATGAGAATGATACAGATCTGAACTGCTGCATATAGGAACGGAGTCAGAATTTTGATTTTGGAGGGTCAAAATAAAAATAAAAATTTAAATAAATACAAGATAAATATTTATGTTAAAATATATTAAGCCATTGAAACACTAAATATAATACCGTTTAGTCATATAACAGAAGATGAAATTCCTCACCTTTACTGAATCACGAAAATTATTTATAATATTGAAATTATATTAGATTACTTCTATGATTTTTTTTTTTTATCAAACAATTAAAGAGTTTGTGAAAAAGTCATATTCCACATTATTGCAAGTTTAATATTTAATTAACATAAAAAAACCAATATAAATAACCCAAATTTTTTAAAAATATATAAAATATTTATTAATTTACAAGTTTAAACTTGACAAGTTTAGATGTAATAATCAAGATGAATATTTAAAATGTAGAGTAAAATATAAACAACACTGCATAATATGTTAAGAATGGAAAACTAAATTTTCTTATTTAAGATATGAATGATGAAATTAGTCAAATATTATCAAATAATGAGAGAAAAATATTTTATGTTTTTAGAAAAAATCTGATTTAACATATATGGCTTTAATAATAATAATAATAATAAGTTTGATAATTTAATTGAATTTTAATTATATATTTTTATATTAAAAACATAATTAAAATAATTTAATGGTCTAGGGTTTGGGGGTGCCATGGCCCCTGGGGGCACCCCATAGCCTCGCCATTGACCGTGGTCATAATTAAACTATGAAAATATAAGTATCATTGCAAATATGGTTTGATGGTAAAGATTAGTCATTCATTTTAATATTATTTTATATTCGAGTTATTATGGTATAGGTGGTACTTCATAATTTTTTTTAAGAGATTTCACCATAAATTGTATTCTCAAAAAAAAAAAAAAAAAAAAAATCAATGTAAAGCCTTACGTTCAGAATTATTTTTAAGAAATTAAAATCCGATTATTTAATAATTTTTGTACTAAAAAAGTGTTCGGTAAAATTTTCAAAAAATAATTATTTAATAATTTAGATGGATTTGACAATAAATCTTAAAAACAAAAGTGAGATTACTTTTGAAATGTGATTATGAAATAATTTACTATAAGATTTAATGAATATTTTAAATGAACAAAATATTCTCATTAATTAATAAAAAGACATTTATATTTGAACCTTAATTATATAAAAATGTATTTATACCAAATATAATTTAAAATATTTTATTTTAAGGCTATTTTAGACCTTTTATAAATTCACATAAATTAATATAAAATTTATCAAATATATGCATATTGTTTTTTAGATTTATAATAGTTTTAATAATAGAATTAATCAAACATTAGTTTGATTAATTTTACAACCAATTATTTTTTTAGGATGTCTAACCGTGATTTTGTCAAAAAAAAAAAAAAAAGATAGCTAACTGTGATTATTTTAAAAGTTACAATAATACCAAATCCAGGTTAAGTTTTTAACATATATATATTTATATGATGGAAGGATTAAATTTATAAAAAAACTACCTACGCATTCAATAAGGATGAAATTTGAACCCTTAACTTTTTAAGATTAAAAGAGATGCTCAATCATTCCTATTGAGACGTGGTGTGTTTTAACATAATATAATTTAAGTATTTAAAAAATAATAAAAATTTATATCTATGGTTATAAAATATAAAATACTATGTATTGATGTTTATTTAAAATAAATTATTTATTTAAATCTTATATTTGTATAAATATGTCTTTAATTTATATGTTAATTGTATGTAGTAAAAGAGCATAGTTTAATTTAATGCTCATCGGTTGGACTTGTTGCTCTTTTTAGGACTTCTTTTGGAAATTCACCCATCAATTTTGACTTCTGACAATCAAAGTCATAAACATGGGATGTAATTAAGGTCATGATTTTTGGCCATCTCTTTTATTTATTCGACTACGAGACGCTCAAGCATCTAACAATAGTTTAAGCTACGACTTGAACACCATTTTTTGTAAAAAAATTATTATTTTAATTTTTTATTTCTAATTTGAATAATCTATCATTTTTAAAGTCAAAATTCACTTTTATAATGAGATGAGGTTGGTTTGGTATTACGTCACTCATACGTACATCATTGAATATAAATGCTAACTCAATTGTAATTTATATATACAAAAATCACATTGTATATTTACAGCCAAATTTCGCTTTTACCAGGATTTGGGAGAAGTTATGGTTGGGTTAATGATGTTTGTGATTCTTAAAAAGTACAAAATAAAATAAAAGCAAGATTGTTATTGGAAAATGATGATTGTAAAAATATAACGCTTTTGTGAAGATAATCATATAATAAAAAATATAACAAATAATTTTATAACTATCACATCATTAATATATTTTTATATGTTTATTGTAATTGTTATAAATCACATTACTACATTATTTAGAGAAAAATTTTGTCCAAAACTTTGGAAAAAATTTTAAAGAGATATGAGTGGAATATTTCATTTGAAAACTCAAATTGAACAAGTTAGAAGCTAGTCGGTGTTACTCCGACATTTGTTACTCTAATACAATCGACTATTTACTTCCAAATAGGTTTGGATATCGTTGCTTACCGATGGCACATGATGCTACACTAGTACAACTAGATACCTCATTTCACTTATGCTAATAAGTGGTGCATAGTAAAATATTCTTTATTAATTTTATCATATGCCACAAATAATTAATAATATACAATTTTTATATTGTAATACATAGAATTTATTCGATCTGAAGAGTCAAGTTGCACCAACATAGACCATAGTTAAAGAAAAAAGCATATTTAGTGGATTTATTTTTATTATACGTATGGATTTAATTACCTTATCTAATCACTAATTTTATCCGTAAATTATTGTCTTTAGATTAATTGTAAGTATATTTATTGAAACCAATCAAATGACTACAGTTTATAGAATAAGTTATGAATAAGGACAGTGATTGGATAAAGTATTCAATCCCTATACCTAATAACTTGTTAAGAAATGTAATAGAATATAATTTCTTGTTCGACAATCCAAAATAACTCTCAGCACCGACTTAAAATAAAAATGCGTACACCGAACAGTACCTCCAAATTGGTTCCAAAAAGTGATTAAAAAATAACACTACCTCCAAATTTAACGGTCGCAGATCGATGAAAACGATTGCTCCATCGAAATGGCGTTGAAAACCGAAATTTCTCGGTCTCCACTCGCATGGTTCACAACTGCCCTAGTCGGTCCCAGACTTTCCTCGCAAAAATTCACCAGAAAAAAAATAATAATTAAAAAAAATTTCTCCAGGTGAAACAGTAAACTAATAAGAACAAAAAGCAAATTAAAAAAATAAAAACAGAGATCGTGAGAATATGATATGATTATATGTTTTTTTAATATAAATTATAATTACTAATTCAATTTTCTATTGAAACCAAACAGAATTTCATGCTGACAACGCAGACGCACAGCTCACATCCAGAAAAAAGGACTCCTCTCTCTCTCTCCCTCTCTCTGTCTCGCTCAAAGGCTTTTCTCATTTCCCGATGGAAGCCGAAACCGGAAATAAACAGTAACTAGTAAGCCGGTGCTATATTTTTAATGTCAGAAAACGACGTCGTTTCACAGACTTTCCGGGCCCTGGTGGAGGGCGCGGACCGGAAATTCGGTCGGGTCCGTGACCTGCCTTTGCACGTGAACCGATCGCAGAACCAGCACTTGTTTCACAAGGTGTTCAAGGCGTACATGCGGCTTTGGAAGTACCAGCAGGAAAACCGGTCGAAGCTGGTCGACTCCGGCCTCAACCGGTGGGAGATAGGGGAGATCGCCAGCCGAATCGGCCAGCTTTACTTCAACCAGTACATGAGGACGAGCCAGGCCAGGTTCATAGTGGAAGCTTACATCTTCTACGAGGCCATTCTCAGTCGGAGGTACTTCGAAGGTGTCAAAGTGAAGCAGTTGAGTGTTAGGTTTAAGGAGCTGAGGTTTTACGCTCGGTTTTTGCTTGTTTCTTTGATTTTGAACCGCTCTGATATGCTCAACCTCCTCGTTGATCGCTTCACTCACTTGGTTGATGATTCCAAGTCCAACTTTCCGGTATTTTTAGTACTCTGAAATTCTTTCTATTTTCATTGTTTTTGCATATAATTGATCAAGCCTTTTTTTTTTCAATTAGTGCTTTAGTTTCTTTTGCTTCAGTAATCAAAAACAATCAAAGATTAGAACAGAGTCAAATTCGATAACCAGGAATGCAGGTTTTGGAGTAAATGTAAAAGAACTGGCCTAAAATTTGAAAACTGACTTGGAGGTTTTTCAATTGTTGGGGAAAAGAGGATCTATGATGTACCAAACTTTGAGAAAAACAGAAACGTTGGGGTTAGTTGGTTGATTGATTTTTGGGGTTGGTTGAGTGGTCGCTCCGGCGAGGCCTGGATTTTATTTTTTCACTTGGCTTGTCTCGAGTTTAGCTTTTTGATGTCTATAAAGTTAGTTTGTGATTTGTGGTTGGTTTTGCGTAGAGACTGAAAGACCGTAATATGAGAGAAGGTAGAAGTTGATGAAACTGTGATTTATATAGTTTGAAAAGGTGTGTGTGTCAGTACTCAACAACACAATGGTTTGGCTCTTGTAGTGAATTCTGATCCTTGACAAAATCTTAGTTGGATTTGCTTTTGAGAGAGAGAGAGAGAGAGAGAGAGCTACCCTTTAATTTAACAAACTTGTAAATCTGACTGGCCAAAAGCTGGTAACTCAGTAGAGTCTGGATGCTCAAATTTTGATATCTCACTTCTCTGTTACTTGAAGCACTATAGATCACCTATGTGAAACTATTTAAGAGAACCTGTGAGAGCGCGACTTTCCCGCCATATACGTTTGATTCTTAAGGATTTGCTGTGTCTTGACTAATAAAAATGTTCTGATTATTTGCTCTGGAAGAGTTAAGATTTAAATTTGAGTGGTGAAGTTTTAATCTTTGTTTCATGTTCTGCTAACCTGACGAACAGGTAAGACATTGCAGAAACTTCAACCACAAATATTTGCTGTATTAGGTGAAAATTAATTTGAAATTTTTTTGATGAAATTTGAGGACGGATAAACATAATTCCATTCTTTCTTTTCCTTTCAGTGGGTAACATTCTAAAAGTCTAGGCCATTAGCGGCACTTGCAAATAGGCGGTCCATGATTCTCCCAATTTATTTCGCTCCTAAAAACGAATTTATGTACAAATTTGGTTTGCTAGTTGTATGATCAAAACAAATGGTGTATTTTGTTATAGGAGACAAACTTTAGAGAATGGAAGCTAGTGGTGCAAGAAATTGCCCGCTTTATGAAAGCTGATACAACATTTACACATATCAGGCCAATGCGGTACTGTCCTATGTTCGATTCTCATCCGAAGTCTCTTCCTTATGTGGCTCGTTTCCATGCGAAGAAGATTCTAAAATTTAAAGATGCAATCTTGACAAGCTATCACCGGAATGAGGTAATTCTCTTGATAGAGTAAGACTGGCCATAATTTGAGACTATTTGGCATTTGAACTTGGAAGTATATATTGCAAAAGGAATCTTAATTACATGTGAATGAGTTATTGTTTTCAGGTTAAATTTGCTGAACTTACTTTAGACACTTATAGAATGATGCAATGTTTGGAATGGGAGCCAAGTGGATCATTCTACCAAAAGCGCCCGGTTGTGTACAACGATCATTCTGGTGCTTCAATTGATCATTCTGGAGCTTCTGGAGCTATAGATATAAACTTTTCGGCAGATCTGACCGATCCAACTCTACCTCCAAATCCAAGGAAGTGTGTGCTTTATCGTCCATCTGTGACACATTTGATTGCAGTGAGTTATAAAGCCTTTTATATTGTTGAATTTACTGCAGTTACTCGAGTCCGTTGAATAAACTGTTGGGGCGCTTCTGCTTCAGATTAAAATAGTTTATGTGTGTTTCATGTTTTTGGGTTTTTAGATCGTTTTACTGAGTATATGACAAATGGATATTAATACTTGTTTCTTAAAAAGTATGCTTGATTTTGCCCTCATGGTATGCATATAGATTTTATGCAGGAGTGCTTTCAATGTAACCACTAACCACTTGCTTTTATACAATGTTTGTCTATATGGATTTTGAGGAAGTGCCAACTCTTTATGCAGTTATTATATTTTTCATCAAAAAGGCAGATACTTAAATTATTTGTTTGTCGTGTAATGTTTCTCCCTTATACCAGTGCCCACAAATGTGACAAACCATTAATCTCATCAAGCCTCTATTTTCAATGGCATGGGGTTTTACAATTGCATCTTCTGTTCTGGAAATCCTTGCCCGCTCCAATGACATGTTGTTTGCTTATGGTTTCTGTGCTGACAGCATCTTTTCTTTGTAATCCTTTCTCATTTGTATCCTTATTCTGATAAAATAAATTGCGTGGAGTTGGCTAATTGATGATCGGTAGCTAGTTTGCTATTAGTGATGTGTCCATTTTACTCTATTTATTTCACTGTTTTGGATATGTGATTATGACTGTTGGTCTTTTATTAATAAAACAGGTTATAGCAACAATTTGTGAGGAGCTCCCTCCGGAGAGCGTTGCGCTAATATATTTGTCAGCTTCAGGTTTAGTTGCTTCCATAGTGCTAATTAAAATTTCAACATTGTCATATGTCTGTTTTTGCACTAGATTATTGACCTCAACTATCAATTGTGCAGGGAAGGCTGGTATTAGTAATGTTTCTCAGCTGGAAAATTCTGGAGGATCAAGAAAATCTACAAATAACAAAGTGGTTTCTCGTATGTCCCATAGACAGAGTAGTTCTACACCTGACTATCATATTAATGGCAAGAAAGAGTCGAATGATTATTATGAAAATTATCTGTGGTTTGGTCCTCGAGGAAATGGTGGTAAGCAGTTACATATAATTTATGCCTTGTCTAGTTTCTATTACAAGTGTTTTTGAATGGATTCACCTCGTCATGTATATTCATTATCTTCCCCTCATATATCTCCTCCTTTTGGGTTTTTAGGTCCAAATAATCTCTACCCCGGTGATATAATTCCTTTTACACGAAGACCTTTGTTCTTGATTATTGATAGTGATGACAGCCATGCATTCAAGGCAGGTTTGTCATAACTTGTGTATGACTTGTCTGGGCACTTTGATACAATCTATATCCATACATGGTTTATTCAGCTGATTTTGCTGTGTATCTGATATTATGGTTGTGTAAAATTGTTTTAAGTTGGTAATTTATTTTATTTTATTTTTGTGGTAAGAAAGGCAGTGTATAGGTTGGATTTGAGTTTTAGAAAATTTGTGTGGACAATAGCTGTCTTGATGTAATTCTATAACTAGTTCAGCAGTTGTGTCAGAGAGTTTCAAGTTGCACATAAAATATCAATATTATTGCAAAACCCATTTTCTGTGAGGAATATTATTGCACATAAACTTCCAGAGTTCAGATGACTCTAGATTTTTGTTTTGTTTTGTTTTTTTTTTTTTTTTTTTTTTTTTTTTTTAAGGGAGGGGGTAGGGGAGTTGTAAACTTTTTGTTATTTTAGATAGTAGATCAAGGAGAAAGAAATTGCATAGGAGTTTGGATGGGGTGTTCTTGCTCAAATTTACCTTAAAAGGTTTATAATATGTAGTTTACAACGTAAAATGAGATCATTTCTATAAATGAAATGCTATTTACCAATAATAAATTTAGAGAGAGAGAAGATTGTTGAACAACTGGATTTTCTCCTTTTTCATATATTTTATTGTTAGTAACCATTAAAGCCCAAAGTTTAAACTATTAGAAAATGGCTTAGGGATACTATTTAAGCTCTTTAACACACCTCCTCATGTCATGTGTAAGACCGGTGGGTTTACCGTGTGGCTCAAACCCAAAAGCAAATACATAATCATGTGGGAGTACTTGAACATAGGCAATCTGGTAAAATTGTCTTTGATACTATGTTAATAACCATTCAAACCCAAAGCTTAGGCTGTTAGGAAATGACTCAATAGTCAATAATATTATTTTAAGCATTCTAGTCATTGTAATGGTTAAGCAATATGTGATATAATGTCCTACCGTCTATCATTTATTGGATTAACCCAAAGATAATGGTTGAATGTTTATTGAGCATTAGATTTAAGGAGCCTTGACTGATAAGGGTCTGCTGGTTGTTTTGTATTTAATTCTGTTCTATTCCCCCAATAAGGTAGTACTCACATGCCAACATATCTCGGAAGGGTATTCTTTTTTTGCAATTTCTATTCTAAATTTTAATTCCATCAAATTCAACCTGTTTAGGCTGCAGGTTGCTTGAAAAACTTGTGCGTTTGGTAAACGAGCAAAAGCTTAGGGATTGTGAAAGTGTACAGTCTTAGCTTTGTTATGAGTGATCTGGATGGTACCATGGACTTTTTGAAGGAAAGATGGAGATTAATTTGGATTGTTTATAGGACAAACCTTGTGTATGAAGCATCTCTGTGAGCTTTAGATACAAAAAGAAATTGTAATCATTATTTTTTTTTTTCATTCAGATTAATCGGGAAGATGTTGTGAGATAGTTTTGCTTTGGTTTCTTGTGTTTTGGGCATGTGTTTGGGTTGGGGTCTTTCTTCTCTTTTCTTTTCTTTTTTTTTGTTTTTTGTTTTTGTTTTTTGGGTTCTTTCCATTTGATTTTCCCCTTCTTAACTTTTGTCTGATCTTTATAATTCCTTGTATGTAATTTTTGAACCAGGTCTTACATGGCGCAGAAAGGGGAGAGAAGGCAGCCCTGCTTCTTTCACCTTTGCGGCCAGCATTTAAGGATCCATCTATTGCTGATACTACACAGAATGGAAGTCAGTTTACCTTTTTCTTAACTGCTCCTCTTCAAGCATTCTGTCAAATGGTTGGTGTCACCTCTTCGGACTCTGATTCAGTAAGTTGATTACAAAGCCTTTAGAACCTCCAAACATTTGATTCATTATTATTATTATTCTTTTCTAAAGTTGGCCTTCTTCACTTGTGATGTTCTGCTTTCAGGATTTTTACAGTGATGCAGAGAAGATAATCTCTACTGCATTTTCAGAGTGGGAAGTTGTTCTCTGTACATCAACTAGCTTGGATCTGGTCTGGGCACAAGTTCTATCTGATCCATTTCTACGACGGCTTATTCTTAGGTATATGTCTTGCATTTGAAGTGGAGGCAATTTTTTTGATGGGTAATTGTTGCTTAGCTTAAGTTGGATTGATGGGTCCTATATTGGGACCTGCATCCAAAGTCCAATCCAAACCTACAGAGCCTTAATGATGAAATTTCTGAGATTAAATTAGCAGGACATTTTTCAGTCCGAACAGTAGTAATCTCTGATTTGACTCTTGCATTTTTTTTTCTTTTTCGGCTAACCATTTCTAACATAGTTTTATTTGTTCTATTACAGATTTATATTCTGCCGGTGTGTATTTTCTCTCTTCTGCCCTCCAGAAGACAGTGAGCAATATCTGCCTATTTGCCTACCCCATCTTCCTGTTTCCGTCTCTCCGAAGGCTGAACTTATTCAATCTTCTGTCCGCCAACTTGCAAATCACCTGGGAGTTGCTGATTGTTTTCACTTAAGTGACACGTGACTGGGAACATAGAACTGTTGCAAAATCTGCTAAATGACACCGCAACAATATGGTGGTTAAAGGTCTCATTCATTTAATGGGATAATAGCTCCTGCAGATCTACCAACTGACTTTCAAGACTTTAGTGGAATATAATTGGTGATAAAGCTCACTGTGTAAAATTAGGGAGGAGATTGAGCATGGTTGCGGCTACTTGTTTTATTGTTGAGGTGCAACCTTGCTGGTTATTCAGTCTGTTCAGCGAAAACCATAGAATTCGTTCTTCCGGTTTGATAAGTATTCAAAAATTTGCAAGGTGTGTTTTGAGCATTGCTGGTTAGTTGTTGAGGGGGCTTATTGGTGTATAAGTTGATTGCTGTTGGGATTAGTACTAATTTTTTGTACCTTTGTAAAGGAAAATCAGGTAGTCAAAGGCAATATATTCTTTTCTCCTTTTTTTAACAGGTCTACAATAAGATGTCCGGGTTCCCTTCCCTTTAAGATAGTGAAATCTCTTCTGAATTGGTATTCTATTTTATATTATTTTTTGAGATCACCAGCATTTTGTTTTCTGTGTCAGTTCTAGGCTGCTCATGTTCTGGGCCAATTGTTGCCTAATACACAGTACCAACCTTGCCAAAAGACGTGCTTATCAACCGGCATCATGGATGACAATGGACTGGACGGCCCTTTTCAAATCCGACTCGAAATTTTTTAAGTATACCCCAAACCTGACTCATGTCTTAAATGGATCGTTATTTTCTGTTTCAAACTCAAATCCAATTAGAGGAATGTGTCTCGAATTTGATCTAGTGATTTTATTTAATTTTTAATTAATGATATAATTATTATAAAAAAATCAATATATAATAAAATAAATAAATTGGTTATAATATCCATGATTATTCTAAGAGAATTTCAAATTCATATAAAAACTCTAATAATTAAGAGTGCAAGACTTGAACATGACTTAATAAGTTCCTTTACCATAAATTATATATATGAACTTTTTTATTTTTATTTTTTTTTAATTATTATTTTTTATGTTCATAGTTCTAAAAGGCGGGGTGAGTTGTCGCCTTGGTGGCTAAGGCATCTCAAGGCGCACATATAAGGTGGAATAGCTGGAAAAACCCGTCTTTGGAGGATGAGGCGACTGCCTTTGGCCGCTTTCACGCGAGGCACCTTGAGACGGTCCAGAGGCGGTCTAGACCATCTATTGTATGAACAAAAAAATTAAAGCTTAGAACAGATTACCACACCAAAAAAAAATATACATACTCACAAAAAAAACACAAAACACACCAGTTTTAAAATTGGAAGCTTAAAACAGTTTACCACACCAAAAAAACACACACAAAAAATACACAAACACAAAAAAAAAAAAAAACAAACAAACACACCAGTTTTAGAAACAGTCAACACGGGTTTTAAGAGAGAGAGAGAGAGAGAGAGAGAGAGTAAAGAGAGTAAAGCTAAATGTAGAAAAAACTAGAAACGTGGAGTGATAGAGTTGGTGGTGCTGAGTGAATGTGAGAAGAAACTAGAAAGATGAACTGCGGTGGGAGTGACAATTGGTGGTGGTGAGTGACAAAGTGAGAGCCTGAGAGGTGAGTGAATATGAGTTGAGTTGGCGGTGGACTTGGGAGTGAAGAGTGAAGTGAAAGTGACTTATTTGTATGCAATGATAAAAAATAAAAATAATAAAAACTAAGTGGTGAGATTTTCATGGTTTATATATATAAAATGATAAAAAATTAAAAAGTAAGTTCATGGGGTAGGATTTAAAAAAAAAAATGAAATAAAAAAATAATAAAAATTAAGTTAGTGGGGGAGATTTTTATAATTTATGTATATAAAATGATAAAAAATTAAAAAAATAAGTTAATGGGGTGGGAGTTTTTTTTTAAAAAAAAAAGTTAGTGGGGTGAGGTTTATATATATATGATAAAAAAATAAAAAAAATAATTTTTTTTTGAAATAATAAAAATATTATAGTTTATATATGATTATAAAAAATAAAAATTAAGTTAGTGGGATGGGTTTTATAGTTTATATATATAATAATAATTTTTTTTTTTTGAAGAAAAAACAATTAAGTTAATGGGGTGGGGTTTTATAATTTATATATATAATGATAAAAAATAAAATCATCTTCATCACTTAAGTTTCAAAACATCTTCTCCTCTATTAAACAATTCAACTCAGGATTTTATTTTATTTTTTCCTCAATTAGATTGAGGCTGTCGCCTAGTTCGCCTCAAGGCGACTGCCTTGCCTTATTGAGGCTTCATTGCCTCCCCTCACCTTTCGTCTTTTAAAATATTGTTTATGTTTACATATAAATAGAGATTATTGGGTCAGATTGAAGCAAGAAAGCTTACTCCAAACTTGCTTTAGAGTTTTTGAGGGTTGCCTCCAAACCCGATCCATATGTCAAATAAGTCGTTACTTTCTGCTCAAAATCTACTCCGAATAGACCAAATTTGGATCAAATTGGATATTTTTGTTATCCTTAGCCGATATCTCTTGAATCCTTGCGGACTCGAAATAATGCAATGAAGCCTAGAAAAATTATAGATTTTTTGACAAAGCATTTTAATTTTGCTTAAATTTCCGAAAAATATACAGTTGACAAATTGCAAAGAAAGAAGATGAAAATGGACGTCTTTGTTTTAAATTTGTGTAATCATTCGTACATATAACAACATTTGACTGACAGATTCTGGCATAGTTTGATTCAATATTTTTAAATCAATTGAAGTTTTTTATTGGATGACAAAATAATCAAACTAAATGTAATTTTCTTGGGACCCAAAACTTGTAATATGTTACAAATCATACCCAATTCCTTCAGTAGTGGTTCTTTGTAAAATTGCAACACACTTACATGCCAATATTTTGAAGGAATTTGGGCATTCTCATAATTTAATTTAATTCAAAGGCCACCTATGGAAATAACAAATCTTTCTCTGAAACAATTTTGAACACCCTTAAACTTCAACTTATAAAACATAAACTACCGTTCACTTGTAAGCTATATAGCCAATAGGAATCAAGTATCCAAGCCTAAGGATCCGCGTCTTCACTCTAAAATCGCATCGTAACCGTTCAGTAATGGACAGAAAACACAACTTATGCCAGTCAAAACCGTCCGATCCCGTACAGAGAAAGCACACGGATAGCGTATCGTGGCCGTCCAATTTTGTAAGCTCACCCACCCTGTGTCCTATATAAACGGCTTAACGGCCTCGCTATCAAACCTTTAATCCTATTTCAATAGAAAGAGAGAGAGAGAGAGCGAGAGAGAAGATTTGAACGAGTTTAGAGGTACGTCTTCGTCTTTTGAGATCTGGTAATTAGGGTTATAAAACTTACGTTTCTGATGATGTTAGGTTAGAGATTCCTTATAGTATTTGCTTTTGTATGGTCAAGCTTTTGAGATTTAAACCACAAATTAGGGCATGATATGTATACACATCTCTCTCAAGGTGTCGAAAGTTAGTCGTTTTGTTTGAAATTTAGGGTTTTATAAAGTTCCTTGCTTTAATATTATTAATATATGTTTTTAAAGGAATTAGGGTTTCGAATATTCGTTGTTTTGTCTGGAAATTAGGGTTTCATCAAATTGTCTGCTTTAAGATTGTTGTTTTGCGAAGATCAATCTTTTATTATTAGAACAATAGGTTAAGGAAAAGTTTTGTTATCGTGAAAACAGATGGCCCGTACGAAGCAAACTGCCCGTAAGTCAACTGGAGGAAAGGCTCCTAGGAAGCAACTCGCTACCAAGGTTTTTGACATCTTTCTAATTGTAATTTTCAGTGACTTTTTTTATCTGTGAATTGTGAGTATGATTTTTATGGGTTTCTTCTATTAGGCTGCCCGTAAGTCTGCTCCAACCACTGGTGGAGTGAAGAAGCCTCACAGATACCGCCCTGGAACTGTTGCTCTTCGGTGGGTGTGCCTGACTGGTGTTTAATTTTGATGTGATACAATCTGTTAATTCATGAGGTTGTTGGGTCTGTAATGTTGTGTGTTTTTGGTGATTCTGTATAGTGAAATTCGTAAGTACCAGAAGAGTACTGAGCTCCTCATCAGGAAACTCCCCTTCCAGAGGCTTGTTCGTGAAATTGCCCAGGACTTTAAGGTATATATTTATTGTGTTTTTGATTAATTTGGTTGCTGATGTGAAGTGGTAATTGTAACATGGATTTTTGGATGCAGACCGATCTGCGTTTCCAGAGCCATGCTGTGCTTGCACTCCAGGAGGCTGCTGAGGCATACTTGGTGGGGTTGTTTGAAGATACTAACCTCTGCGCCATCCATGCTAAACGTGTGACCATCATGCCCAAGGATATCCAGCTGGCTAGGAGGATCAGGGGTGAGCGTGCTTAAGGAGGGAAGTGCCTCTCATGGGTTAGGGGAAGGGGTTTAATGTGGTTATCTTGTTTACTTCTAAGAAGTTGGGTAGGATAGAGTAGGTTTCTGGTAGGTGTTATTAGCAATATCAAGTGATTCTGGTTTAATGTGGTGGTGTCTTTTGTGTATTTGTTAACTGGGGATTTGGATTCCGTATATTTGAATGTTCTGTGTTTTTTTTTTTATTGGGATACTTGATGCCACCGGACATCTATTATTTGCATCCAATCTAAGTTCAAGTATGTTAATTTGTGTTACCTTTGAACATTGAATTGCTTAAGAACCGATATATATATCTGGATTGTTAGAAAGGTTATAGAGATGAAATGAATTAATTATGTTATAGACTCGATATGAGAGCAGGTGTTTCTCTTTAACGTTTCCAAGTAAACTAGTTTGGTGGTTTTCTATGGTTGTAATATTCGGCCGACAATTGTTGTGGTCGTCAGGAAGATTTGTTGCCTAAAAGGTGGCGCTGCATGCCGCGCGATGCTCAGCATTTGTGGGTGGATGGTTTGGTTGTAATATACGGCCAAACGTCGGTACCATCATTGATATTTGTTGCCTAAAACCCGCTGCATGCTGCACGATGCCTGCTTGTTCGGTTAGAGCTGCACGGGATGTTGCTCTGCGGTTGGTTTTATGTATACATTTTGGTTGTACAGAGCAAGGCAGGCATCAGGTAATGTATAATGATGAGCTATTCAGCCTATTTTGTTTTATAAGTTTTAAACTGCGGGTTCTCGGTATTTTAGAACTTTGAACCCTAGTGAAAGTGAGATCAGATAGTGAGGTCAGGTTGTGCCAATGATGCAATTTAGTATACGTTCGCAGTATTTTTTTTTTTTTTTTTAAAGGCGATAAATATTTAAAGAATCGTCAAATACTTTGGATGTTATAAAAGTATTTTGGATGCTCACAATATATTCGTAAAGAGTGAATTATAATTTAGCTACTCTGATTTTGAAACTAATAACAGATGGAGTTTAGTTTAGATTATTATTACAATAAATCTATCTATCGGTATAGGGAATTTCTGTTAAAATTAACTGTAAACAGTATATGTGTTAAAATGATGTAAATGCTTTTATGTATCTGTGTTGACATAATTGAGCATCATTTGAACGTGAAAAACCGAAAAAAATAAAAGTATTAATTTTTTTTTTTGAGAAAAAATATTTAAAAATTTAATAAAAAATTTTTCAACCAAAACTCTGCACAATCAGATCATCTTCATCATCCAAATCTTTGCAACTCCCAACTCATTTTCATCATCAATAATAATCCTAAAAAAAAATCAACAAAAAAGGAATTGAAAAATAAAAACCAGTAATTCCAGATCACTGGAAAGCCAAAAAACTGGGTTTCCAGTAGCTGGAAACCCGATTCCAGGCAACATCATCAACCATCAAAGCCAGCATTCATCATCCACACCCATTGTCCGTCTTTATCACCATTGAAACCAGCATCAAACCATCATCACCATCACCGATTCATCAAGAAATTTGGCAGCATTGAAACCCACTCAAACTCAAACCCAAAGGCGTTGAAGATGTTGAATTCATCCAAACAAACTCAAAGATGTTGAAGATGAAGAAAGAGGTTTTGAAGATGAACAAAATCAAAATCAATCACTAGGTTTCGAAGATGAGCAAAATCAGATCAAACACAATCCCTTTCCGTACTTGGGTTTCAAAACTCCAAGAGCTTGAAAACCAATTACTTCTGGATCGAGATCCGCCGCTGCGACAGGAATGGTGTGAACAAGGGAGACTCGCCTCCATTTTTTTCGACGACGTTCATCGAGGGGAGACGAGCCTCCTCACGATGAACGCCATATCGAACAAGGAGGCGACCCTCTCTTGTTCGAGGCCGACACCTCGGAGGAGGTGAAGAAGCTGGAGGAACAAGTCGCCGTCGGGCCCGAGATATCTGCATCATCGAAGAAGAAAAGGAGGTCGATCGGCAATGGTGGATGTGGAAGAAGAGGAGGTCGGCGATGGGGAAGAAGAAAAAGAGAGGTCGGCGATTGTATTTGTCAATGGATTCCGACGGCAATGAGGAAAAAGAAGCAGATTTAGGGGCGATTTTTTTTAAAGGAGTTTTTAAATTTTTTTTAAATATTAATATCCACCGTTCATCTTGAGATGGACGGTAGAGATCTGATAAATAATTTATTCATTTATTTTTATTTTTATTTAATTTTTAATATTTATTTAAATTAATCTTCACCGTCCATCTTAAGATGGACGGTAGAGATCTGAATAATAATATTTTTTATTTAATTTATTTTAAAGTTTTTAAAATTTATTTTAAAAGAAAAATAAAAATAAAGTTAAAAGACAATGTTATCCCTCAACATTACCGGAGATGAACTAATGGCAGAAGGTTTATTGTAATAAAACTCAAAAATTGATTCTCTCAGTAATTAGGTTGGGTTGGTGAATTATAATTTAGTCTTTCTTAAAATATCTTGGGAAATGTAATAATGATAAAGCTAACCACGCATCTGATGCATGCAAGAGAGGAGCGCAAAATGGTTGCGACAATAGATGAAACATATTCCGGGTCATTGTATTGTATTGTATTCAGAAGCAGAACAAGAGTGATAAGTGTGAGGTAGAGTATACAGACATGGTAGTGGTACGCCAGATCCATTACTTACCCATTACACTTAAGAGGCTGTTTTCCAGCCATGATGTTTATGTAAACAATGTCAAAATAGGACGTCTGTCTCGATCTGGCAACATTGCGGCCGCTCGCCAACTGCTCGATAAAATGCCTACTAAAGACGTGGTCACTTGGAACGCTATCATCACTGGCTACTGGCAGAATGGATTTCTCCAAGAATCAAAACAAATGTTTGAATCGATGCCTGTAAAGAACGTCGTCTCCTGGAATTGCATTATGGCTGGCTGCATTGAACATGGGAGGGTCGATGAAGCTTTTCGCTACTTCCAAGCCATGCCCAAGCGCAATGCTGCCTCGTATAATGTATTGATATCAGGTTTTATAAGGTATGGTCTCGTAGAAGATGCCTGCAAACTCTTTGAAGAGATGCCAAGAAGGAATGTGATTTCTTACACGGCAATGATTGACGGGTATATGAAGAGTGGAGAGATTGACAAGGCAAGGGCATTGTTTGATCAGATGCCAAGTAAAAATGTTGTTTCTTGGACTGTGATGATCAGTGGGTATGTGGAGAATGACAAGTTTGATGAAGCAAATAAGTTGTTTGACCAGATGCCAGACAACAGTAAAAATGCTGTTGTGATCACGTCAATGATAACGGGATACTGTAAACAAGGGATGATCAAGAATGCTAGAGTTTTGTTTGATGGAATTCAATATAAAGACCGTGTGTCTTACAACACGATGATATCAGGTATGCCAAGTTTTGGTTAATTAAATCTACTTTAGCAACTTGTTATAAGTTTCCAGGATGTTCAAACAGATATTGTACTTTTGACAAGGGAACTTGATATATTCTTGTTACTGCTGCCTTTAATAACGTGCAGGTTATGCTCGAAATGGTGGTGGTGAGGAAGCTTTGAGGTTATATTCAGATATGCATAAATGTGGTTTGCAACCAGATGATGCCACCCTTATTTCAGTTTTCACTGCCTGTTCTAGTCTTCCATCTCTGGAAAAAGGAAGGCAAGCTCACGCTATTGTTATAAGGAATGGATTTAAAAAGACTGTATCTGTGTGTAATGCGTTGGTTACAATGTACAGAAAATGTGGTGGCATTATTGAGTCTGAGTTAGCTTTTAGACAAATATGCAGTCCTGACCTTGTTTCGTGGAACACAGTTATTGCCACATTTGCCCAACATGGACTCTATGGGAAAGCTATTAGTTTTTTTAATGAGATGGGATTGAATGGCTTTGAACCGGATGGGATTACGTTTCTTAGTTTATTGTCTGCTTGTGGTCATACAGGGAAGGTAAATGAGAGCATGAATGTTTTTGACTTGATGGTGAAAACTTATGGGATTGTCCCCCAGTTTGAACACTACGCTTGTTTGGTTGATATACTGAGTCGAGCTGGGCAGTTGGAGAAGGCTTGCCAAATTATTCAAGATATGCCTTTCGATGCAGACTCTAGGATCTGGGGTTCTCTTCTTGCTGCTTCTGGTGCTCATTTAAATGTGGAATTAGCTGAATTAGCAGCTAAGAAAATCAGGGACCAGGACCCTAACAATTCTGGGGCATATGTTATGTTGTCCAACATATATGCTACTGCTGGCATGTGGAGAGAAGTTACAAGAGTGAGGGAATTAATGGAAGGGCAAGGAATTAAGAAGCAACGAGCTTGTAGTTGGACGGAAATTGGTAACAAGGTGCATTATTTCTTGGGAGGGGATGTATCTCATCCATATAATGATGAGATTCACTCGGTACTTAAGATGTTCTATTTACAAATGAAGTCTATGGATTAGATTGCAGTCATTGTACTGTCATGGAGCTTGTTTGATTGACACATAAATGTATTTGCAGTGAGCTGTGATATCCTGATGAAGATGATCTTGGTTAGCTACAGAGGAGTGGAGGAGACTTACTATGCCAAAAATTTGAAACTTACATAACCAAGCCTGGTGTGGGATACTAGTTAAGATATTGATAGAGAAAATGGAAGCTGTCTGGTTTATGACAGAATATATAGGTACAGTTGTAGTTTTTGTACATTAGTAGACATACTCATCTTAAAAGTGCTGGGCCAGATATAATGTAGTAAAGTGGATATATGTGGAATGATACCGAGTCAGTCCGAAGTCTGCCGTAGGGCTTACCAAGATCAAAGCTCAAATATCTACTCCCATGCTGAGAGATGACTAATATTTGCTTGGTGCGAATTTAACCCCTAATCTCTTAGATGATGGAGAGATACATAACATCATACTAATAGGTGGTGTATCTAGGAAGATGTATTTTCGAGTTGCGTCATGTTTTTATACGTGGATTATACAGAAGCAATAAAATTTAGAGGCTGAACAATCTCAAAATTACGAAATTGCTAATTATTATTTGGGCCGCAAACCAAACCTCATTGGTTGGACCTTGGGCTTTCTAGCCCGACAATTATAGCTCGGCGATATTTAAATCACAAACAACATCAAGTGCTTTTCAAAAACATTTTTATGCGTCCATTTGTCTACAAAAAGGGCATTCCTTTAGAAGCAGCAAATAAATATATTGGTAAAATTGTTTTATTTTGAAATATATATATATATGTATTGGTAAAATTAGGCAAGACAACGCTACTGGATATAGAAGATTTCTGGTCCAAAAAGACTGGCTATTAAATATTTATAATTTTCAGGTTGCAAGCAAAATATAGTTTAAACGAAAGAAACATTCTAAAATGTTGGGTGACGCTGATTTTCTTTTAGTAGTTTGAACAGTACATCGACAAATCAAGGTGACAATATCCGCCGGCCACGACTAGATGGAGGAGCAGCCAATAATGGAAAACAATAACAATAGTACTTTACAAGCAAATAAAATTCCAATACTAGAGACCAAATCACAAAAAACAACCTGACAAATGTGATTTGCCGTTGAAGCCAAAGCAAATTTTTTTTTTTTTTGTTGGGTCTAAATATGGTGATATTCCAACTAAGTAAATCTTTCTCAAACATTATTCTCCTCTCTTTCTCTCTCAATCCCCCCTATGTTTCTGCTCACCTTTTTTACTCTTTGTCTAAATTTAGAAGATACCTAACATTTATCTTTAAAATTTATATCGTTTTTAAACAAAAAAAGAAGGGCAATATGTGCCTAATTCGACTCTGAAGTTCCTGCTTTTGTTTTGTCTTTTAAGTTTTATCCTTGACGGGCTCTCTTTGTATATATATGTATGTATACATCTCTTTGTTTCATACATCTGCCGTTTGATTTTTTCATTTATTTGTGATTCTTAAATCTGGGGTCTATTCATATTTTCCCAGTTTAATTCATCAAATCTTTTAGAGGAGTCCTAATACATCACAAATTTACCTGTGGTGAGTTTTGTTTTGTTTTCTGTTTGCTTTATACAATTTTGCTGATTGTTGTCTATGCACAATTTTGTGTTACAAGTTTGTTGTCCAAGCTTCCTTTATATGAATGAATTTGTTGTTTTTATTTTATGCATACTGTTGATTGTCATGTCTTTTGTTTATCATCCATGTATTGGTAATTGCATTGCTTTTGTAATTTGTTTGATATAATGATGATATCTATGTAACTCATTTTGGGTGGCAGGGCGGGAAAGAGTTGTTAAGATGCAGCAAAGCCAACAGAAGAGGATGCTTGATGAGCCGATGAAGACATCGGATACATTTGAGAGTGATGGAGCCCTTGAGGGTCTTCGAGAGACGAAGAAGTTGGCTCAAGAGCCCGACATGAGGCGCAACGAGGCCATGTCTACAGGGAAGGTTTCTGATATATATACAGAGGTGAACACGTTAAATGAAATGTTCAGTCAAGAATTGAAGCTGAAAGATAAGAGCATAGAGTTGTTGAAAGTTGAACTCGAAAAGGCGAACCAAGAATTGTTAGAAAAAGATGCTTCATTGGACAAGTCGAAAGAAGAGTTGGGTAGCATGAAGTCCTTTGAGTCTAAGGCCTTGAGTTTGTTTGCTGAAAGCGAGCAACGACTTCAGGAGCTGGATATTGAAATCGAACATCGCAAGAAATCAGAGAAGAAGATGTTTGATTCGTTTAGTGCACAAACCAAAGAACTTGAGCAAACAAAGATGCAACTAGCAGAATCGAAGCTTAAAATTGATTCTCTCCGTTTAAAGTTGAAGAAATTGGAGGGATCATCCCAGCAAAAGCTGAGTGCTCTTGATGATGTAGAAGAAGATGTTGTTCGTCCCCAAGAGAGCGAAAAGAATTCTTCGGTGGAAGCCAAGAGTCTACATGAGCGAATAAGCTTGCTAAAGAATGAACTAAAGTTGGCTACTGAGGCAGAGGAGAATAGCAAGAAGGCTTTGGATGATTTAGCCTTGGCATTGAAAGAAGTTGCAACGGAGGCCAACCAGATGAAGGAAAATCTTACCTCAACACAACAACAACTTGAGCACGCGAAAGATGAGATCGAACAATATAAGTCTAAGTTGAAGAGTGCCAACGAAAAGTTAGATGAGGTTAAGAAAGAAGCTGACCTGTACAAGAACACTTCCGAGAGGTTGAGACTAGAAGCTGAAGATTCAGTCTTGGCATGGGGCGGGAAAGAGGCCAGCTTTGTTGAGTGTATCAGGAGAGCAGAAGAGGAAAGGGATGCTGCTCAACAAGAAAATACTCATCTGCTTGAGTCACTTAAAGCTGCTGAGAACGCCATCAGAACTGGAAAGCAAGAGAATCATAATTTGCGCGATATACTTAAACAGGCCTTGAATGAAGCTAATGTTGCAAAAGAAGCAGCTAGGATTGCCACAGTAGAGAACTCTCAACTCAAGGATGCCTTGCATGAAAAGCAACAAGCTTTAGAATTTATTTCCCAAGAGAACGAAAATCTTAAGATGAGTGAAGCTGCAGCTTTTGATAGTATCAAGGAGTTGAAGCGATTGGTAAATCAAGGAGGAGCAAACAAAGATTTGAAATCGGAGGATATTGAACCAAGTCAGGAATTGCAACCTCAGAGTTCAGTCGATAAGGAGCACAGCGAAGGCAAGAAGAAATTGATTAGTGAATTTGGTTTCAATATCAAGGAGCTGAAACTTCAGTTTAAATCCAACCATGTGGACAAGGATGGAGGTGAGGATCCGAATAAACAGAGTAACGAAAATTGCGACTCTTCAAGAGCTGACCCGCTTAAAGGCTCTATATTTGATACTGATTCACCAGTTGCAAAAACAGTGCCCCAAACCCACCACCGGACCAAGTCTTCTGCAGATGGCACGGATGCTGTAACTTCGGATGATTTTGATGGTCTAGATGGGTCACAGTTTGATGATGATAGTGACAAAAACTATAGAAAAAAGAAAGCTTTACTACGAAGATTTGGGGACTTGTTAATGAGAAGAAATTATCACCGGAAAGAACCATCACTTGAGTAAAGTGTATTGTGTGACCTGAATATTCATTTGTATGCACAGTTTTAGCTTTTTACGAAAGATTTGTTCATAAAAGGGAACTTGCAACTGGGGTTACAATGTGATGCTCCCATTATACCAATATGGTTTTGTTTCCTTTTGTTTGCATTGTTTTCTGCATAAATTATAATTATACAATCATACAACATAAATGTAAACCAAATCTCCTAGCTTTCAATGTAATTGAAAGTTCAATGCCAAGATCTTTTATAGAACTGAAACTTGTCTACACTAACTGGTATTGATTTCGTCGTTCACATAAATTGAGATGAGATACATAATGGTGTCAAAATCTTCTGCGTAAACTAATTAGATTGTGTAGCCTTAGACTCAAATGGTGTCAAAATCTCCTACATACACTAATTAGGTTTGTAGCCATAGACTCAAACAGTGACAAAATATTAGATTGTGTTAGAGAGGTGAAGCCATTTAATGGCTAAAATGGAGACACATGGGTGGCAAATTTCAATTTGCAGGGTGTGTTATTGACTTGGTCAATAACTTACACATAAAGAATTGTTTAAGCCTTCTTATGCATGAAGTTCACCCCCATTACAAATATTAAAATATTAAAACTTCATGTTGAAGCAAATATATTTTCACACCACTATACTTGCCACCATTGTCTAACTTATGCATAAAGAATTTTTTAAGCCTTCTTATGCATGAAGTTTATTGCCATTACAAATATTAAAATATTAAAACTTCATGTTGAAGCAAATATATTTTCACACCACTAAACTTGCACTGCCATTGTCTATGACCACTATGTTAATGCCTATATAAAAGCATGGCTCTAATCATTTTAAAGCATCCCAAGTCAAAAGTCTCATGTCTCTTCTCCTCAGTTATTTTTTAAAGTTTTAGAAAGAGGTTATATTATAGATACTGGTTTAATAAAATTCTTTTAGTCTTGGTCTATGAATGTTTCTCTTACATCGAGTGTTTTACTACATAAATCTCGTGTCCATTATTTTTATTTTATTTCTTTCATTTTCTTTCAATATTATTATCGATTTGAGTTTATGTTGTGATTAGAATAATATTAGATTGTCATAATAGTGGTATCACAGTCATAGGTTTTTTAGAAAATTCTGAGTATACTTTGTGGTTGCAACATTTTTTGATCTTTCACATTAAAAAAGAATAGTATCGGATCATCATAATAGTGGTATCAAAGTCATAGAGTTCTTTAGAAAATTCTGAGTATGCTTTGTGGTTGCAGCATTGTCTAATCTTTCACATTAGAAAAGAATTGTTCTTGGTTGGAAATTAGTGTGGTAGTATGGAAGTGTATGCCTAGAAAGGTTTTGACTAATGAAAGACTTGGTATTTAAATATGTCAATTGTGACCACCTCTCTTTCATAGGAATTGATTGGAGAACTATTCACGGATATGTGCACTATTTCGAAATATGAGTACTATTGACGACTGTTCATTGGATGTCTTGTGAGTGTTTCACAAATATGACGGCGAAATTTGAAATTGAGAAGTCCAATAGAAGTAATTTTTCATTGTGGAAGATAAAAATGAAGGTTATTTTGAGGAAAGATAATTGCTTACAAATAATAGAAAAAAGGTCAGCCGAGATTACTAATGACGCTAAATGGAAAGAGATGGATGACAATGCAATTGCCAATCTCCATCTAGCCTTAGCGATGTGTATTATCAAGTAAGTGTAGCGGAGAAGAAGATGGCTAATGAGGTATGAGACATTGACAAAATTATACGAGTCTAAGTCACTACACATGAAGATTTTCTTAAAAAGAAAGATTGGTAATCTTCAAATGATGGAATCTACAGCAGTAACCGACCACATCAACACCTTAAATACTTTATTTTCTCAACTTTCAATGTTGGGTCATATAATAGAGGCAAATGAACATATAAAAATTTTACTTTAAAGTCTACCTGATTCGTATAATCTACTTGTGATCAACCTGACTAATACTATCTTCACAGACTATCTAGTTTTTGATGATATTATAGCGTTGTCTTCAAAGAAGAAAGCAAATGGAAGAACAAGGAAGACAAATTGGTAAGTAGTACACAAGTAAAGACTTTGTTAACGACAAGAGGGAATCAACGGAATGTGGCCCCAGTGGAAGTCTCAATTGTGTAGATCAAAATCAAGAAGTAAGAAGAATGTTAGATGCTACAACTATGGCAAGAAAGGGCACATCAAAAGTAAGTGTTGGCATAACAAGAAAAATAAAGCTCCTGAGTCATCAAACTCACAAGGATGTGTAGCAAATTGCTCAAGTGATGGTGATGTCTTATATAGTGACAATCGTAGAAAAAAGATTATAATTTGCTAACATCTGGATGTAGATTCAATAATCACCTAACACATGACCTCTCGTAAAGAATGATTCTACATATATGAATCTATCTTAGAAGGATGCATATTTATGGGTAATGATCATGTTTTGAAGATCGCTGGTATAGGCACAATCAAGATAAAGATGTACAATGGTACAATTCGCACTACTTAGGAAGTACGACATGTGGAGGGCTTGAAGAAGAATCTATTGTCTTTAGGATAATTAGATAATCTTGGATGTAAAACCTATATAGAAAATGATGTCTTGAAAATTGTTAGAGATGCGTTTGTTGTCATAAAAAGAGAAAAGATTGTTGCAAATCTATACATACTTAAAGGAAAAACACTATTGGAGACTGTTTTATGTGTTGCACCAACCAACCATGGGGAAAAGTTAACGATAATGTGGCATCACAAATATTAGGCCACATATTTGAACGAGGTTTAAAGATTCTCTCTTGACATAGATTGCTTCCTGGGCTAAACACAGTAAATCTATTTTTTTGTGAGTATTATGTAACAAGTAAGCATAAATTGAAGTTCAACAATTCTACTACTAGAAGCAAATGTATTCTAGACTTGATTTACTTTGATGTTTGGAAATCACCGGATATATCTCTAGGAGGAGCAAAATACTTTGTATTATTCATTGATGATTACTTCAGGAGAAGTTAGGTGTACCCTATTAAAAGAAAGTTAGATGTGTTTCTAGTGTTCAAGACATTCAAAGTGTGGTAGAACTTGAATATAAGAAAAAAGATCAAGTGTTTGAGGACAGAAAATGAAAGAGAATATATAAATGGAGAGTTTCTTGCTTCTTGCAAACAAGAAGGAATCGAAAGATAGTTCACAGTCACATATACTCTTCAACAAAATGGGGTCGCAGAGCAGATGAATAAAACTTTTGTAGAAAGAATAAGAGTTATGTTGAAGATTACATGTTTACCTAAGTCATTTTGGGTAGAAGTAGCGAAAACCATATGTTATATAATAAATCAATGCCTATCCACAACAATTGAATTGAAAACAAAAATGCAAATGTGGACTTGTAAATTCGTTGTTTATTCTACTTTACATTCATTTATATGTCCTGTGTACAAGATGTATAATGCCCAAGAAAGAGCAAAGCTTGATTCAAAATCAAAGAAATGTATATTCTTGGGGTATGCTGATGGAGTGAAAGAGTATCGCCTATGGGATCCCACTGCCCACAAGGTTATCATCAACATAGATGTTATCTTTATAGAAGATCAACTTCAAAGAAATGGAGATGATAGCACTTCAAAAGAAAATTCAGATACTACAATTGTACAAATAGAAAATAATTCAAAACATGAAAATTTAGATTCTTTTGAAGGAAAACCAAAACAAAAAGTACAAGGACTAGTTGAGACTAAGGCTCCAGAAATTTGACGGTCAATTTAAGAGAGAAGACTACTAATATGATATTCGGAGTATGTTACAGAAAACAATGTTGCATATTGTTTCTAACAGAGGATGGAGGGCCTTTAACTTTCTATAAAGCAACAAGTAACCAGATGCACCTTTATGGATGATAGCAATGCAAGAGGAAATTGAAGCTTTATATAAAAACAAGACATGAGAACTTGTACCTCTATCACAAAGTTAGAAAATCATTGAAAACAAGTAGGTCTTTAAGATCAAATGAGATAGCAATGACCAAGTGGAGCGGTATTGTGCAAAATCGGTGGTAAAAAGATATGCTTAGAAAGAAAGTATTGATTTCAATGAGATATTTTCCTTGGTGGTTTGACTTACAACAATAAAGGTAGTCCTGACAATATGTGCTACATTTGATTTACACTTAGAGCAGCTAAATGTGAAAACTACATTTCTTCATGGAGAACTTGAAGAAGAAATTTATATGCTCTAACTAGAAAGTTTTGCTGAAGAAGGCAAATAGAAGTTAGTTTGTAGGTTAAAGAAATTTTTGTACGGTTTAAAATAGGTGCTGAGGTATTGGTACAAGAGAATTTGATTCCTTCATTATAAGTCTTGGATATAACAAACTTAATTCAGACCATTGTACATACTATAAGAGGTTTGGAGATAATGATAATTTCATTATCTTGCTATTTTATGTGGATGACATGTTGGTAGCAGGCCCCAATAAAGATCAAATCTAAGAATTAAAGTTATAGTTGGCTAGGGAGCTTGATATGAAGAATTTAGGAGCAGCAAATAAGATTTTAAGGATGCAAATTCACCAAGACAAAAAAAAAAGGAAGATTTGACTCTCTTAAAAAAATTACTTAAAAAAGATCTTGTGTTGCTTCAACATGCAAAATTGAAGCCAATTTCTACCCCCCTTCCTATGAATTACAAATTATCCTCAAGTATAAGCCTTGACAATGAAGCGGAGAGGATGGAATTGTCTCTAGTGTCGTATGCATAGAAGTAGGAAGTTTAATGTTTGCTATGATATGTATAAGATCAGACATTGCACAAGTAGTGTGAATGATTAATCGATAAATGGTGAGTCTTGGTAAAAAGCATTGGAATGCTATAAAGAGGATTCTGAGATAAATAAGAGGATCCTCAGATGCTGCATTATATTATGGAGGATTAGAGTTCATAGTTAAAGACTTATGGATTTAGATTTTGTAGAGAGTATGATTAAAAAAAAAAATCCACTACAGGCTTGTGTTTACGATTACAGGAGGAGCTGTGAACTGGATATCCAAGTTACAAACAGTTGTAGCTTTATCTACAATAAAAACAGAATACATGATAACTATATAAGCTTGTAAGGAAGCAATTTGGATTAAAAGGCTATTGAAGGACCTTGGGCACATACAACAGAAAATCTCTTTGTTTTGTGACAGTTAAAGCCTTACATATTACAAGGAATCCAGTCTTTCATTTCAAGCAAAGCATATAGGAGTCCAATATCATTTTGTTTGTGAAGTAGTGGAAGATGGTAGTGTGGATATGCAAAAGATACACACAAGGAGAACCTAGCAGATGCAATGACCAAGCCTATGAGTACTGATAAATTCATTTGGTATAGATCCTTATATGGTTTTGCGAAAACGTAAGCAGCAAAAGCTCGATCAAAGATTAGAAGAATAAACCAGATCATTGAAAATGGCTTCAAGTGGGAGAATGTTAGAGAAGTGAAGCCATTTAATGGCTAAAATAGAGACAAATGGTGGCAAATTTCAATTTGAGGTGTGTTTTATTGACTTGGTCGATAACTTATACATAAAGAATTGTTTAAGCCTTCTTATGTATGAAGTTCACCACCATTACAAAAACTTCATGTTGAAACAAATATATTTTCACACCATTATACTTGCATCGCTATTGTCTATGATCGCCATGTTAATGCCTATATAAAGGCATGAGCTCTAGTCATTTTAAAGCATCTCAAGTCCAAAGTCTTATGTCTCTTCTCCCTAGTTCTCTCCTAAAGTTTTAGAGAGAAGTTGTATTGTAGTTGTTGATTAATAAAATTCTTCTAGTCTTGGTCTATGATATTTCCTCATATTAAGGGTTTTATTACATAAATCTTGTATTTATTATTTTTATTTTATTTATTTTATTTTCTTTCAATATTATTCTCGATTTCAAGTTTATACTGTGATTAAAATAGTATCAAATTGTCATAATGGATTGTAATTTGTAAAGGTTTTGGTGGTAATATGGATCTTAAATTGGATATTTAAAAGGCTTTGGACAAAATTAATTAGGAGTTTTCGTTAGGTGTTATTTCCAATTTTGGTTGTTAATGATGAAAACCACCTATAAAAGCTCACAAATAATTGTCAAAGGAAGAAAAAAAATAAGAAAAGAAAATACCTGGGAAAGTGGGAACACTTAGGAAGAAATGACCAGGACCTCCGTGGTTCTGATTTCTAGGACAAAGACTCACCAACAACTAGGAGGAGAAGATCTTGGAAGCATACAAAGAAAAAGCTCCATCCATTTTCTATTTGGGCCAGCAAGGTTAATGAACCCAAAAAAGTTGACATTTTTCAAAAATGCCATTCAAATAGGAAACTTTATGAGCAAGAAAGACAATAAGAATAAATAAAAAAAGATGGGGCGGAGGGAGAGGGGGGGTGTTTGGGTTTGTTAGGGGTCATTTTCAGGGGATGATTACACATTATCAATAATTCTTACCATTTTTTTTAAAAAAAAACTAATTAGTTGATAATCTAGTGACACATCAGCATTTAAAAAAGTGAATGATCAAAATTGTTAGATTTTTTCTTTCTCATACATCACTCATTTCAACTTTTCTCGTAAAAAGCTTAGCACCAATAAAATATAAACAGAGAATCCTTACTCATTACATATATCATTACAAAGGGGAAAAAATCAATGTTACCTTTTTTGGATTGATCTTGCAGGATTTGTTGCAAGATAAAGGACACCAAGAGGATGTTGACAGCATCCAAGTGGACCAATCGAGAGACACATCAACATACAAAAAAGTCAAGGAGATAAGGCAAGTGCTTAGGTTGGGTAAGAGTTTCAAATACATAATCAGTACATGTGAAAAGTCACCGCTAGCTAGGATAAAAGCATCCAATAAGAATTTGCCAAGTAGAAAGAGGAAATGATCTCATAGTAAAGCTCCAATCAAAAGGTGACAAGTGAACATGGTAGTAGCAAACTAGAAGATGTAATTGACACATGTATCGATAAAAGGTTGGGGTTAATTCCAAGAGTGTGTAAGGAATACTTTGGGCATCAATGTAGCTAAAAATGTCAAGAGTGATTTAGGGCAGAGGAGAATGAATAAGAGGTCAACACTTGTCCGCTAGGGCATGCATGTTACTGATATATAAACCCAATAAAACCTCATTTGGGTGGTTATATTCCTCAACCTTTTCCTTTCATTGTTTTCATTTTTTTTTCATTGTTCATACTATTTTCTCTCATTCATTTGCCTTTATACATATGATTTTAAGATGCACCTCTTTGGCCATACCTAACTTAACTGTTGGAGTGTGGTCACCAGCACCTCACCGATGTCACCCGTTAGTTTCTTTTGTTTGCAAGTGATTTGGAGTTTCCTTTGCATCCACCAGATGAATTTTTTTTCCATAAGGCATCTCAACTACCATCCACCTACTAGTTTATCCCTAAACATTGTTCTAGTGCTTTTTTGTCTTGCAAAAGAAGTTTTAAGTTATGACCATACTACCATCTTTTCAGTATGGTAAGCCAATCTCGAATTTATGTTCCATATCTCCTCTTCACTTATTTTATGTTAATAACAAATTTACTTTAAAATTTTTTCATTTTGGTCTTTATATGTTTGAATTTTTCACTTTTTTTTTTTGTTTTTGTTTTTTTGTTTACAACCTTTCCAAGTTTCATTTGTTTACCCAAAAATTCCAAAAATTAAACAATGTAGTCCCTAGGGATGACAAAAATACCTACTTTGAACCAATCCAACAAGTCCCGATCTGCTTTAGGTGGGTTTGGAGTATTCAAGTCGGATTTTGAATCAAATTTGGGTTAAAATTCTTGATCCAGTTTTATAATTGGGTCGAGTTTGAATCAAACAACTTTTGACCTGTTTCGATCCAATTACTCTTTCTATTATATTTGTATTATGCACTAATATTTTATTTATTAGCATTATTATTATGATGATAGTTTACTTTTAAGTGTTTAATATTACTATTTTGTACATTTAATTATATTCTTATAAGTGTTTGTCTAAAATATACTTGTAGATACTTCTTGTATAATTTTTTAATAGATTGGTCTTATTGTATTAAACTTAATGGAGTTTATATTCCTTGAGTTATTTTATCGTATGTACTTTCTGTTTAAATTTAAAATTTATTTGTTTTGAATAATGTTCAATTGAATTCAAGTTTAAGTGTGCATCCAAATAAATATTAAACTTTAATTGTACGTTTAAGGTTAAGCAGATATTTAAAATTAAGAGTTTTTTTTTTTTTAAAAAAATTTAATCTATATTTATATTTAAGTATACATTAAGATATATATGTTTTTTTAACAAATTGGGTCAAAATAACGAGTTTAGGTGCCAGTTTTATAATCGGGTCAAATGGGTAGCACCAACCTAAGAATTTGGTACTACTTAAGGTGGTGCCAAGTTCGAGGGGAAAGGATGCGAAAGAAATTCATAACAGCCTTCGGAGTTGGGTCAACTAATATGGTTGAGTAGTAGGTTAGCCTACGAATACTTTAAGGGCCAGACCTGAGGGCAACCCAAGAAAGGGAGGGTTGGGTCGCTATAATTAATTTTTGGATTTAACTTTGTAACTTCAAAATCAATAGAATTAATAATAAATTAAAAATAATTGTTTCTTAGTTTATAATGTGTACCCATTAAAATAACTTTGTCTATTGCATAGTTGGATGATCCAATGAAATCGGTTTCAGTTGCTATGAACCATTTGAAAAAATTGAATAAATTTAGTGGTTTGAATTTTGAAAAGGTAGCAAAAGAGATGTTCGACCACCTTGAACCTTGTGAGGTTCTTAATGGAAGATGCTCTTAAGAAAAAAAAAAGACATTCAAGTCATTAGTGTCATTAATGCATAAAACCATTCAGATTCCCTTTTTAGGAATTATATTATGGATGGTTTGGCTAATATTTTGTACAATGTGTACATGTCTAAAAAGACAGTCAAGGAGTAATGAATTTCCTCAAAACAAACATGTATAACTAGATCCATAATAAAATTTGAATTTGTTGTTGGAAATAAGTGTAATTGTGTGGAAGTGTATATCTAGTACTTGTTCTAGCTAGGAAAGATTTGGTATTTAATGTGTCCATTGTGACATCTTTTGCTTGAGACCTTATCTAGTGCATTATTCATGGACGAGTACTATTCTAGTATATGATTATTATGTGAAAGTTTTCAAACCTTTGAGGTCCGATATGAGAATTTGATAAAAAAAAATTATTACCCATCAAAGTCTATGTGGATAAGTGTGGAATCTAAAGAGACTGAATGACACACCATTTTCTAGAGAATATTCTAAAGTCAATTCCTATAATTTGCGTCCACTGTGATAACCAGTTTGCAATAGGAATAATTTAGAGCAATATGTACAATGGTATGTCTAGACATATATATCGTAGACATAAAATCGTGAGACAATTACTCTTAACTGAGGTTATCACTGTTGACTATGTAAAGTTAAAGGATAACATTACGGATCAGCTAACCAAAACGTTGAATATAGAGTTAGTTGAAAAATTATCAAGGGGAATGAGCCTAAAACCCATGAAATACTAAGTCATTACAAAAGAAACCCAACCTATGTAACTGGAGATCTCAAGATCTAGGTTTAATGAGACAACCTAACTTTAAAGACTTGGTTGTATCACTATAGAGGATATATTCTTACTCATTAAAAGTTATCCTTCTATCAATTCCTATAATAAAATAGTGATGCTCGTAGGAGTTAGGATAAACTATGTTTTTAATGATCCTTATGTGTCGAGAATCTAAAAGGAGTAATATGGGTTACTCTAAATTAAGAGATCGTCTTTAGATAAGAGAAGTGGGGCCACTTCTAAAGAGAATTGTGGAGGCTTAATTCTTTAGAAACTCTTGCAGAACAAGGAGATGTTCATGGCCAAAACGAACACAGTAGTAAGAACCGAATTGTGTTAGGAAAGATTTTTGTATGAAGTATATAATCATTTACACAAACAGCAAAGCAGATCAAGAACATCACGTCTATTGAATAGCCAACAAAGAAAATATATTTTTACAAGGGAAGGTTCAAAGGCCAAAACCAACATATCTTATGCAGAATCTGACCGTTGAACTCTATCACCAAATTATAAGTGTTTTTTAAAGTATAGCTTTTGTCTCTTCTATCAATTTTATTCATGTGTGGGATCGTTGGAAAAATGGGATAAACACCCATTTTAAGGATCCATTTTTAATGGGTTAGAGATCTTAATTGAAATGGATCAAGATGAATTTGTAGACAAAATAGTACTTTAGCACTTGGATGAATAGAAATTAAATTGAAGATTTAATTTTCAAAATATAACTAATGGATTAAGTGCTATAAATGCAGTTATTGAATTTGAAAAAGTGTAACCGCAGTTAAATTGCAGATTTAATTTGCAAATTGTAACGGCAAGTATTATCTGTAGAATTGAA